>OY735219.1:13085031-13592531 GCA_963457665.1 Thysanoteuthis rhombus | reverse complement strand
TATATATTATAAATGAAAATTATGAAAATATATACTTATTAGTAAAATGCATTCATTTATATTGGAATTAAAAAAAAGACCCTTGCGTATCAGTAAGGTACATTTTAGTTTATATGCAAGACTGGTCAGTTTTGCTCAGTCGGTAAGAGAGCTACCCAAACAATCAGTTAGTCATGATTTCAAGTCACGGTAGAGAAATGTTAATTCTATTAGTGCATTCAATTATCAGAATGAAATTAGCCCTTGCGCATTTCTAACATTGATTTTCGGAGTTCGCCCCGCCTAGATTTGATGAGGATTGTTCTTGTTGTTGATGATAGAGTAGAAAAACGAAGTCAACTCCAGACTTGGACCCAAGTTCGACAGTATGTCAAACTCGAATAATGAATAATTCAAGACGGGATTGTTGCTTAATGCGACTTTTCATCTATCCATATAAAATCTATTCATACAAATTAGTATGTTAAATTGTATAATCGTGTGGTTGTACGTCCTGTCCGATTTCTGTTATAACCTCAAAGTTAATGGATTAGTCCATGTGAAATGAGATTCACACAGCTAATAAGGACAAAGGGTTGTATAAAAATGAGATCGTCTTTTGTGACACAACAATGAATAACACGTTCCAGATTCGCTTTGAGACGTTTGAAACTAGAAGAAAATAAAAAAAGGGGTATGTAAGAAACTCAAAGAAATGTTATATGTTGTGTTGAGACTTAAAAAACTCAAAATTCGGATACTTGAATTATCAAAAATAAATTACCTATCAAAATAGCTTTTGGCTCCATGGTGCTGATCCATGCATAAATAATCTCGTCATTCTTGACGGGCATATGCTAGTACTTATATAACGAAGTCATAAAGAATCCTCTCTTAAAGACGTTGTTGTCCAATTCCATTAAGTACCAGAGGTCATGACAGTTACATATCATTCATTCACTATTGGGTGTAGACGAAGACCAAGAACACTTGGCTCGGGGTTTCCGATAACCATTGATGTATTTGCCTAGTGTGTTTTATTGTCAACTTCAGATCCCTTGTCTTGCAGTGGGGGACAGAATCAATGGAAAGCCCACTTGAGTCGGTGATGACGAACATTCTGGCAGAGGGGGGGGCCTTGATCAGGAAAGAGTGGCTTCATCGTCTATATCCATGGTGACGTCGATTCAATCAAATATTGCTTTGCAGGTGGATCTGAACATGGAGAGGCTGGGTGTTGGATGGGGTGGGTGTTGGGGATGGGGGATGTTTGATGAAAGTCTAAGTTGATGTCCCATGTTACTTGTAAATTCATGATCTGGTAATTATCTCTCTCACCAACACACTCTCTCACTATCTCATCCACTCACTCATTTTTTCTCTGTCCCTCCCAAACACTCAATTACTTACTCTCTCCTCTCTTGTCGCTCTCACTAACCCCTCTCTCTCACTCTCTCACTCATCCACTCAATGTCTCTCACTTACTCACTCTCTTTCTCTTTCACTGGCTCTTTCTCGCCACTCCCTCTCATTCACTCTCTAACCCACTCATCCACTTTCTCTCTGTCTTTCTCACTCTCTCACTTACTTACTTACTCTCTCCTACCTAGTCACGCTTCCAAACCCCACTCTATATATACATATTTTCTTTTTCCATTTTTTTTCTCAATCTCTGTTTCGGTTAAATTGCGTCGGACACAACGCTAGCTGTACGATTACCGAAGTTAAGCAATGTGGAGTCAGGTGAATGCCTAGGTGGGTGACCGTCTACAGATACCACCTGCCGTAAACAGCAGGAGAACATGTAGAGAGTCTCCCGTGGCAATCCAGTTTATCCCCCCCCCCAAAAGAGCATCGATCTCTACGCTAGGCTCAACAATGCAAGCCCCCCAAAGCATTCCTTGAGCCCTGGGTGCGAGCCATCAGAAATGAATGAATTCTCAATCTGATACTTTCTGAATCTTTCTGTTAGTCAGACTTCACTCAAAGTTGAAGTCAACTAAAAGAACAAGATCAAAAACAGGGTATACTCTTCTCCTAATCATTCATCATTATCATCAGTCTTTTAACGTCCGTCGTTGGACATAGACCTTCCCCAGGATTCGCCACACTACTCTATCATGGGCGTCGCAGAGACAGTACTTTCTGAACTTGTCTAGCTCGTCTCTCCATCTAATATTCTGCCGGCCTCAGTTGCGCATGTGATCTTATAGGATCCATGTTGTGAGTTGTGATGTCCATCGGTTGTCCGCCATTCTTGCAACATAGCCCGCCCACTGCCATTTGAGATTTTCAATGGATTCTATGATGTCCCTGACTCTTGTCTTTTCTCGGATGTACTGTGCTGTCTTGAGGTCTCTCCATGTGAGGCCCAGCATTATTCTTTCATGTGCACGTTGCATGGTTCTCAATTTGTGGATTTGTCTCTTGGTTAGGTTCCACGTTTCATCTCCATAAGTGACTATTGGGAGGATGCATTAGATATACACCCTTCTCTTTAGGATCAATGGGATCATCTTATTTTTGAAGGTTGAGCTTGCTCTACCAAAGGCTTGCCATCCTAGTGTGATTTTTCACTTGATTTCTTCTTCTTTTGAGGGTCTTATGGAGATTCGTTGTCCTAGGTAGATGTAATGGTCTACTTCCTCCAGTTCTGTGTCCTCGATTTTGATCTTAGTGTTTTTATCCCCGATGTGATTGTTGCACATGATCTTCGTCTTGACGAAGTTTATGCGTAGGCCGACTTTCTTGCTCTCTTCATTTAGTTCATCTATCATTAGTTGGAGGTCGTGTAGGCTCTCTGCGAAAAGGGCAATTTGTCTGCAAATCTGAGGTTGCTCAGATTCTCGCTATTTTGATTCCTTTACTCTCCCAGTCTAATCTTCTGAAGATCATCTCGAGGCAGGCTGTGAGGAGTTTAAGTGAGCTGGTATCACCTTGTCTTACTCATTTCTTGAGCTGAAAGGGGTCTGAGTCTTTATGTAACCTGATATAGGAGCTGCTGTGATTGTATGTATATTTCAGCACTTCAACATATACTGGATCTACACCTTGTCAAGTGATGGCTTCCATGACCTTAGAGATTTCTACTGAGTCGAATGCCTTTTTGAAGTTGATAAATGCTGCAGCGAGTGGTAGTTTATATGCTTTTATATAAAAAAGGTAACTCGAAAGACTTCAACAACTACAGGTCTATAAGCCTACTCAACTGCGTATATAAACTTTTCACAAAAATCAACATCAACCGAATCACAAAAACACTCGATGAAAACCAACCACGAGAGCAAGCTGGCTTTAGAAGAAGCTACTCGACGATGGGTCACCTGCATTCGATAAATCAGCTGAAAAAAAAAGCAGCAGAATATAAGCTACTACTTGCCGTAGCATTTATCGACTTCAAAAATGAGTTTGACCCAGCAGAAATCCCTAAGGTCATGGAGGTCATCATGGGCGTAGCGGAGCCAGTACTTTCTGAATTTGGCTAGCTCGTCTCTCCATCTAATATTTTGCCGGCCTCGGTTACGCAAGTGATCTCGGGGGATCCATGTCGTGAGTCGTAATGTCTATCGGTTTTCCACCATTCTTGCAACATGGCCAGCCCACTGCCATTTGAGATATTTAATGGATTCTATGATGTCCCTGACTCTTGTCTACACTCTCTTAATTCTTCCTGTGAACTCTTTTTTCTTTCTTCTCCTTTATTTAAATTACTAAACTTAATTTAGAAGAGCACGAGGCCTGATGAAAGGAATTCTCAAAAGGAAGTTGGTATTCCTATCTTCAGAATGGAGACTACCCGTCTGCCCAGAGATTCAGTGTTGGAATCTCGACTTTCAGCAGGACTCGAACACCAACCTCTGATATTATTGAAAAATATGTTAGTATTCAAACTCTGAGGCAAGTCTGCTATCGTCTCCTCTATTCTGTTCAATTGTTTTTGTCCTCCTTCCTCACCTTTCTTTTTTTTTTCATCTTCCTACTTTCTTATTTCTATTATTATTATTCGGACTATCCTCATCTTGGTTGTTTTTCATACAACGTTTCGGCCGTTGTACTCTACGGCCTTCATCAGGTATCATCAGGTGTGAGACAATAATAATACTACTAATGCTAAGAGGGGTGTGTGGTCTATATACCCCCGTCGGTTAGATAAGGGGTTCGGTTCGTTACTTCCCCACACCTACCAGATGATACCTGATGAAGGCCGTAGAGTACAACGGCTGAAACGTTGTATGAAAAACAATCAAGATGAGGATAGTCCGAATAATGATAGAAATGATAATAATACCTCATCTCAAAAATTCAGAGAAACACTTCCTACTTTCTATTTTCTTCGTTTATCTTTCGTTTTTTTGCTTTCTTTGCTTTACTTTTTCTTCTTTTTTTCGTTTCTTTTTCTTTTGCTCTTCCCGCTCTCTTTCCTCTTTCTTTTGTTTTGTTCTTTCCACTTCCTTTTTCCCCCTTCTTTCTTTCGTTTTTTTTGTTCTTCTCTCTTTCTTTTTTCTTCTTGCTCTTCCCGCCTTTTTCCTCCTTGCTCTCATTTTCTATCTCATTTGCACTCATTATTTTTTTTTGTCATCATCTTTTTACTTTTCTTTCACACTGCCTTTCTTTCTTTTTCACCTTTTTTTCTCTTTGTCTCTCCTTCTTTCGGTCTATCTTTCTTTCTTTGATTTCTTTCTTGTCTACTTTCTTACTTTCTTCCGTCTTTCCTCCGCTCTTCCTTATTTGTTTCTTTCCTCTCTTTCTCGCCCTCTTTCCTTTATTTCCTTTTCTTCATCTTTTTCTTTCTTTCTCTTTTTTTAACCTACTGTTCTTTCCTTCCTTCCTTCTCTCTCTCTCTCTCTCTCTCTCCTACTATTTTTTCATACTTTTCCCCATTGCCCCTTCTTTCTTCCCTCTTAAAGTAAGTGGTGCCCTTGCGCTGGCAATGGCTCACGCTGGCTACAGCTCCACATAACACATCACTACTTACTCAGCTCATTCAATATGTGAAATAGACTTTGAAGCGACGTGCACCTGGAGTGGCGTCTATCACTTCAACCGGCACTATTTTAGCCACAGCTATGAGTTGAGATTGATTCATGCCTTTACCAAGCGCAAAAAACTCAAACTGTCTCTGCTGGAGTTTGGACTCGGCTCGCTGAGTCCATTCTTCGTGTCGTAACCCCCAGGGGCACCCTACCCGAAATTTGTTCCCCCTTCCTTTTATGTTTACTCTCTTATTTGCTTTAGCTTTCTTCCTTGACGTCATAGAAAATTTCTGACGTCATGCGTGTTCCCAGACATTAATGTAATGCATCTGCCTCCTACCACTTCTACTCCTGTCTCTGATTGTACAACTCCCTTCCTCATCCTCATCGTTCACCTCTTTTCCTTTTTATTCATTTTATTCCTTCTCTTATTCATTTTCATTCTCCTTTTCACACCCCACTTTTTTATCTTTCTTTCTTTCTTTCTTTCTTTCGTCGCCTTTTTTCTTCCTTTCTTTCTTTCTTTTTTTCTTTCTTTCTCCCTTTCTTTCTCTCTTTCTTTCGTCCTTCCTTTGATTATTTTCTTTCTTTTCTTTTCTCTTTTCTTTCTTTCTTTCATCCTTTGTTTATTTCGTTCTTCCATTATTCCATCCTTCCTTCGTTCTTTCTATCTTCATTATCTTATTTCCTTTCTTCCTTTCTTCCTTGCTTCCTTCATTTTCTTTTCCGTTTTTTCTTTTTATCTCTTTTCTCCGTCGGATTTCCTTTCTTCTTTCCCCTTCTCTCTCCCCTCCCCTCCTTCCTTTTTTCTCTCCCGGAAAAGTATGACCCTCCCTTTACCAGATTTTGCTTCACCCTCGTTCTCTTCTATCACGGTTTCTTCAGGTGAAAAATAAATCGCAAAAAGCAATAAAATCTGCGTTGATATTTGATTGCTTAAGCAAGGCATTTTTTCCGAGCACAAAACTGTAAGAGAATTTCCAGGTGGGAGTCTGTCACACGATTCAAGCAATGCCCTCGCTAAATCCACAGACTGTTGAGTGTTACTGCTATTACACCCATTACTGTATGTATATGAAAAAGACGAAACTTGTAAGAAGCTGTTGGTCCCATGATTGGAAGCGTCAGCAGGTCAACTACTATCCGTCATCAGTACTGCCATCTTTCTGTGTTTACCATTCCTAATAGCACCTCAGTGTGAAAATAGCATCGAGATCAGTTCATTAGTGCTGTTTCATGAGACATTGAGAAAAAAGGCATAAAAACCAAACACACACCACACTGAATACATAAAAGAGTCTCAGGAAGAAAGAACAAATGTTTATATATATATATATATATATATATATATATATATATATATATATATATATATATATATATATACATACATATATATTGTCTTTCTCTCTCTCTCTCTCTCCCTCTCTCTCTCTACATATATATATATATATATATATATATATATATATATATATGTATATATATATATATATATATATATATATATATATATATATATATATATTCCATATTCTATACATAGAACGAAAGAAATACAGAAGGCCATAATATATGCTGTTAATGGCAAACTAAAAATTGAAATTGATTTTGTCAGTATTTCGAGATATTTTCGCATCATCCTCAGGAAAATAATGTTAGAGCATACACGGGAGAGGATCATGCTCAACATCACATGGAGAGATCACAAGACAACACATCATATTAGAGAACAAGCAGTGGCCAGAGATATTATAAAAAAAACTACAAAACTCAAATGGCTATGGACAGGCCATTTTGTAAGAACATCTTACGACTTATATATATATATGCAATGAAAGCAGTCATTTGGGCATTTGCATTACTGGTGAATGTTCAGCTCACTGGTAAGAGCAACGCTACTTTGAAGTGGCTACCCTATCGGTCTCAGTTTCGATTCCTGCAGCAGCTGCATTTTCTTTAATTGTTTATTCTATTTACGTTGACATATGATAATTCATTGTGTAATCATGAGAGATCATTTCAAACCGAGTTTCAAAATGATATAACGCAATTTATAATTATTGCTGTTGGATTACATATAAATTTCTCAATATAGATATATGAATAAAAGCGACGACTGTTTCTTCATTTGCTTGCTTTCTATTATGATTTTCATTGACAGCGCTGCTAATTTATCAATAAGGCTGACTAGATCCAAGGATTAAGATAAGATAGAGGATGCTGACCTCAAAGGTCCCTGTGGGTCAAGGTCATGATCAAAATTACTCTTTTTGATAGGACAAATGAAAGGGGGACAACTCAATACCTCGAGTTTCTCTAAAAGAAGTGATTGAGTCAGCTCCTTTCTGTCCGGAAGAGAGCAATATTTTTCATTATTATATAGGTAACCACATAACATAGAATCATATCGAGCTGACAGTAGTGATCCATCTAATTAGATGAAATATCATATGCTCTATTTCATCGAATTATTGTTATTGATTTATATTCAATGATCTTTTTCGAAAATTCGGAGCACTGTGTATTTTAAATAAATACATATAAACAGAAACAAACACACGCACGCACACACACATACACACACACACACACATGTATTAACGATCTATGCTGCGAAGTATCAGAAAGGTTCGATGAGAATTTTTGATTATGATTGTTTGTCTAACGCAGAGTCTTCCAAACTGAGTGTCGTGACATTTTTGTGTGTCGGTGGCAATATGTAGGTGTGATGCGAAATTGAGTATGATTTTGTAAATCAATAAAATGAAGATACTTTTCTGGAGTCAGTTGAATTGCTGCGGTGACATTATATACTTGGCTTGGCTTACAAAACTTGAGTAATATGTTACAATGATTTTTTTGATACGTGTGTCCCCAGTACAAAAAGTTTAGAAAGGCCTGATTTTACTGCTCATTATAAGCCGATGTTCAAGAAGTTAAAACTAATCAATAGTTCAAAGACCCTGTCCGTCAAATAATTCTCAAACATGAAGAACGAAAGAAATACAGTGTGACATAATATATTCTTTTAAAAGTAAACTAGAAATTGAAATTAATTTTGTCAGTATTTCGAGATATTTTCACATCATCTTCAGGAGATTAATGTTAGAACGTACACGGGAGAGGATCATGCTCAACATCACATGAAAAGATCACAAGACAACATATCATATTAGAGAACAAGCAGTGGTCAGAGATATCATAGAAAAAACAACGACAAAATACAAATGGCAATGGGCAGGTCATTTTACAAGGACCTCTGACAACCTTATAACTTACAACGTGAATGCCGGAAGAACTTATGCGAAATTGTGGCAGGCAAAAAATAAGGTAGTCTGTTGATTTAGACAAGTTCAAAAGATTATTGGCACTGCAACGTGCATAACTGCAAGGTTATGCAAATTTTGGAGGAAGTCTATGTCCAACGGTGGATGTTAAAAAGATGATGATGATGATGATGATCTAAAAATGATGAGAATAGAACCAGGTCTAGTTAGTCACTCAATAGAAACTGTTATGTGACCAACATCTTCTGGTACGATGCCATATTAAGGGGTGATCAGTTAAAAGAATTTTAAAAAGGGATGATCAATGAATAAATAACTTCGCTTGCCTTTTGTTAAATCACTAAAAGGTCTGAATTGAAAAGAAGAATAAGCGCGAATACTACTGGGCAAAAAGCAAGGGATTAACTTAGCATAAACTTACGTTGCAAATTGGAATCTCAACTAAAAACTTATTACGGGGAGATTTTCAACAAAGAAAGAAATGTCTCCGAGACATAATAAGGATTGAATGTTCACATTTTTAGCCCTCTAAGTGAGTTAAATAACGACATAGTCGCCCCAAGTTCGCATTCCTGTCATGGTTGCTTATCTACCTCTCACTATAAGCCCCTTGCGAAAGGCATGAACCCAACTCTCTTAGCTAGTCATGGTATACCATAGTTTTAAAGTAAATAGTGAGTGAAAGACTATATAAGCAATTCGTTTCCACCTGTAATAATTAGCGATCTGCATTTATCGTCTGTTACTCTTACGTCATCAGTGACTTCTGTTGACGTAACATGATGGAAAGAGAATTTTATCAATCGTTAAACTTGATAAATTTTATCTCCACTTAATTTTACTTTTAGATTAGTTTAATATGCGCGAAATATCGAGCACAAACGAGAAAATGTTGCACAACAAAATGTTTTTGATATTGTGCAATAATTGCAAAATTACTTAATTGCTGCGGTCATCTTTGGTCAGCAATGTTGTAAACCAGTTCTTTTATTATTACTTGCCCCGGTAATAACGGCAAAATGGTTACATCGGATAATTACATTGTTGTTTTGTCTCAAACACTTTGATTAAGGTTTATTGAACGGAAGTTGAAAACCCGACGATTGACAATATGGAAATGAAAAGATTGAGATTAGCTTTTAGTACGTCTGAAAGTTTTTATAAGATAATCTCATACATTCCATCTCATATGTCATATCAACACTTTTTCTCTGATGTCTACCGAACGGATAGGATCGTTCAATGAAAATGTTGAGATGCTCTAAAAACTATTCTTAATATTTTCATTCCCATATAGAATCATCGTAATCCCTCGAATGACCCACCCGACCAACCAGCTGAGTGAGCAACAGATACGTGTGTATGTATACGGACGCTCATGATCACCTTTTTGGAGCTACAACCTTGGAAATATACACGAGTACATCATAAGGCATTATCTTAAAACGAGTTTTTTGTAATTACTAAAAAGTTCTTTTGGGGGTCTCTGCAGTCATTTTAGACCAACAACACCCAAATCTTGAGCTGGTATTTTTGTTTTAGATAATTTTAGATTAAAGATCTATTCTTTAAAAGATAATTTCAGATATTTTTTTTTGGGTAATTTGTTCTGGTACAATACATGCACAGGCAACAGTGGTTCATTTTTCTGAGGTACGGATATTTTCAATTATTATTATCGCTTTGATTAATGTAAATCATTGGTTTATTCTCTTCTCGTGCAAGAATCTACGCAGAGAAAGCCTAGAAATTTCAATGGCGGTTGTAATGGGGTCAGAAGGTCGGCCATTGTAGGACCTTTGCCCACCGGTTTCTGATGCCATGACCGAATAGCAGATGCACCCGTTGACCTTTGTGAATACAAAATGGAATACAGAAATTCTTTACAAATCCGAGTCGAATATTGCACGACTCTTTCCGACAACAAAAGATCAAGGGAACCGAATCTTAAAGGGGATCAGATTCCCGAGATAATACCATTTCTCACGCATTCACCCCGAGATGAAAAGGAGTACGCCAAGGGGTGGGAATGGGTGTGGCATCTTGAATCCAGCTAATCCTTACCGACCTCTTTACCCTTTTTTACAGTGCCTGACTGCAATCGTTACCCTCTAGAACAGTGATTTCCAACCTTTTTCATCCAACGGCACAGTGAGCCAGACACAGAAATTGTCGAAGCGCACCATACTGTACAACATACAGAAGCAGTGCACCTTGGGTTTTTTTTTTAATTAAAAAAATTGTTTCCTCTTAATACTTTAGGGTTTTGGTTCTTCTATTCACAGATATGTAAATAGCTATGAAAATCAAACGTCTGTCTTTTACTTTCAATATTTTTATGAAGATGGTTGGAAGAGTACCTTTGAGGTGAGACCACAGTCCTCTTTCAATGCTTATATCATGTAAGCTGTTTTTGTCTTGTTTTTTTTTTAAATAAAGATGTTGTTGTTGTTGTTGTTGTTGTTGTTGTTGTTGTTGTTGTTGTTGTTGTTCTTCTTCTTCTTCTTCTTCTTCTTCTTTTTCTTCTTCTTCTTCTTCTTCTTCTTCTTCTTCTTCTTCTTCTTCTTCTTTTCCAGCATTTAAGGATAGATTTAATCGTTTAAATGAAAATGAAAATATAAAATGTTTTCATAAACAAAGCAAACAAATAATTCAATTATTCTATTGAAAAAAAGTATACTATTCATCATGATTTCAAAATGTATTCATATGTTATCTTTGTATCCATACTGGGAACAGTGTCCCACAACCCTCTTAAAACTCCCACGGCACACCCACGAATGATTCTCGATACACTAACACATTGGATGAAAATCGCTGCTCTTGAAGAAATAGGCCTGAAGCGTGTTGTACGTTGCCGTATTAAGGTTTCAATTACGAATAAAAGAACATTCTCCATACAATAATTCTAAATCATAGGGGACAGGGAGGGTAACTACACCCTTAAAATCGGGCAAAGGGGTGGGAGATATTCAGGCAATTTATATTTTTGAGGCTAAGAGAGACGGAGAACAATATTTCTTTTGCACTGAATGTTGTACTATGTATCGTCGGTTGATAAAAATAGACTTTTTATTGGAAATTCGTACTTGTGTTTTTGTTCTGAGAAAAGTTTTGGGCATGTCAATCTGTCTGACCCTCACCTAGACCAAATAGTTCCAATGCACCCCTGTGCTAGATAGATAAGAACTCACAGAAAAAAAAATCTTTTTTTCAACATGTTTAGATATTTCTTTGATTGGGGATATGGACATCAGGGAATATAATTCAACCCCAATTGATTTCACTTGACGACATTCCGGGCATTGCTTTACGATGAAGGCAGACTCAATGGTATTTGGGAAATGATATAAACTGATCTGGTCAGTCACTTAATAGAAATCCTCTTTTGACAGGATGCTGTGTAGAGGGTGATAAATTCAAAAATTAAAAAAAGAGGTGATCAATGAAAAGGCACCTTTTCTCACATGTAGTTGGGCAGTGATCACTAAAAAAGTGAATGCTGCCAGACTCATAAATTTAGCAACAAATTGCATTGCAAATTGAACCCACAATAAAAATTGATTTTGGATGGAGTTTGAAGAAAATGTTTTTTCTAAACATAAAGAGTAAATGTTAAATTTTTCAGTACTCAAGTTCCAGCCTGGTGCAGCCTGTACGCTTGATACATACATTGATCGCCAGATCGAAAGCCAGCCATACCAACGTAAAAACTGAAGAAACCCATGTTGACAGTTTTTGTGATAGTTTCCGTCGATGATTTCTCATCAATATTGGATATTGTCTTCTTTGTTTGAAAAATTCCATCTATTTATCTGCAACTTGTTTTGAGTCAAAATATTGGATTTGAGTCGTGTTTCAACTGATTTTACTGGTACTATTCAATAATATCCGAAGGTTTCCATTAAAAGGAAGGAAATGTTAAGGATCAGCTAGTTTGTTCTAACTCTTCTAAGATATACGACGAATGAATGCAATGATGAGTTTTAAAGACGTAAAAGTGTTTAATCCCATAACTATCTCTTACCTGTACAGCTTTTCTTCTTCCTTACATTAAACTTTCTCCTTTTGTTTTTTTCCTTCTATTCTTTTTCTCCTTCCTAACTTTTCCCTCAAAATTTTCTCAGCATTTTTTAAAGAATTTTTCTCCATCTTACACCTTCTTTTTCATTCCCTTTTATAATTCCTTCTTCTTTATTTTCCTTCCGTCCTTCGCCACTTCTTTTCCGCCTTCCTCTATTTCTTTTTTACTTTGTTCCTTCCTTGTTCCTTCCTTTCCTCCATTCCTTCCTCCCTTCTTTCTTTCCTTCTTTTATTCATTCTTCCCCCCTTCTTTCATTCCTTCATTTCTCCCTTCTTCCCTACTTTCATTCATTCCTTCCCTTCCTTCTTCCCTTCTTTCTTTCATACATTCCTTCCTCCCTTCTTTTTATTCCTCCCTTCCTTCCTTCCTTCCTTCCTTCCTTTATTCATCTATTTCATCCTTCTTCCCTACCTGCGGTTATTTGCCGTATCTAAGTCTATTTCTCATCTCACAAACCAGGGTTGAGCAAACAGTAAAGTGATTTATGGGGCTCAAGTAGGGACAGCTGGAGCAATAGCCAGCATAAGGGCACTATTTACTTTCTTCTGTCACTTCTTCTCTCACTTCATTCTCTGCTTTTCCTTCCACATTTCCCACCAAATCTCCACATCTATTTCTCCCCTTCCTGTAATATAAATTTGAAACTGTCAACCAAAACTGTCACAAAAAAGTGTCAACAGTTTTTAAGTGAGTCTGGCTTGCAGCTATCTATGTACATGTTGCACCAATGGAACTAAAAGGCCGAACAATTAAGCCTTTACTTCTTATTAGGTCTGGAAAATCTTTTTTTTTAATTTTGAAGATCCCTCTAAATAGGTTTTTAGGGAGGGGTTTCAATTTGCAACGTAATTTTATGTTAAATTGATGCCTCAGTTTGTTTCTGGTTGCATTCACGTTAGTTTTTGAAAACTTTTCTCAGCAATTGCCGTCGAAAAAAAGGTGAAGAAGTAATTTATTTATTTTCTATCTTTGCCCCATTTTTAATTGATCACCCAACCCAGTATGCTGCCCATGTCCGCACTACGCGTAAGTTGTCAATTTTTCTTCGAACTCAAGTCCGTTGTTTCTTTACCAGTAGTTGCAAAAAAAAAAAAATTCCGCTTTTACAGTCACAGTTAATAAAAATGATATCTCCTGCGCACAAATGAAATGTTTTCACGTACCATCTTGGGCACACGTGCTATAGGCTTGCCACCCCTGTGTTAAGGAATATGCAAGGGATCACCCATTAGAAATTATTAAAAGATATTCAAGCAGTCGCTGAAGTTTACAATTTAAACGTTTCAAAGCAGCATTGGACAGAAAAAGCCCATCCTTAATGAACAGAAAAAGGATCAATCTTCATCGCAGTAATTCACGTCCCCATACCGCTCGAGGAACTAAAGATCCCATCGAAGCATTCGGTTGGGGGAAAATGATTCATCAATTAAACTTTCATGAACAAACATTTACTTTGGGAGAAAAGGTTAGAAATCAGTTTGTCTCTTAGGTCAAAATCAAAGGAATTCTTTAAAATCTGGCATCGAAAAACCTTGTTCATTGATGAAGTGAGATTATCGGAATCGAAGGGAAGTGTATTAATGATTACGTGGATCTTTAATCGCCACTAAATTTCTATCAAAATATCGGACATAACTTTCGTTACATCCTAATATTTTGTACGAAAGTCAATCGTTTTTAATTCAATTTATTGATTAACATTCGTCAATGATTATCTAAAGAGTCATTTAATTTAACTTCTCCTCGCGATTATTCTTGCGTAACTTTTCTTTGATTTCCCCTTTCCCAATTATGTTGATTATTCATTTCTCATTCTTTTCTCTTCTATTTAATTTGTTTTATTTCTTGAGCCAAAATTACACAAAGCAAAGAAGCAATTACCATTAATTTATACGGGAAGATTTTGAGCATTCCTTGATCCCCAAAATGGCAAAGATGTTACGTCAGGCTACGTCATCGGAGATTGTGGTGATGGGATGTACAGGAGACTTTGAGATGTAGACGATACACGAAGGTACGCGCTGCCTCTACAATGGCTCGCTGTGTAACAAAACCTGAAAGCTATCTTCTGTTTTACGCATTTCTGCGTAAAAGCGAAAAAGTGGCGTAAAGCGAATTTTTAAAAAGTGGGAACTATTTGTACTTGAATTCTACAAAATGATTTTCAGATTCGTCCACACATCTCTATAAGACATTTTCCTGTCGCTTGGTAGGTCCTAAATATGTTAGATATCAGTATTCTCGGTCGTATCTTGTTGGATTGATATGAACCTAGTCCAGACCTTCGGGTGAACCATCCACCTTCTTTATCCCTCCCCTTTCCTTTCCTCCCCCTGGCTATTACGACTACAAATAGTAATGCAAGATATCTATTTTCTCAGTTGTATCATGTTGGATTAGTATGAAACTCGTCCCAGACCTTCAGATGAACCATTTTCATCTTCTCCCTCCTCTTCCTCTTCTTCCTGCTACTACTACCACGAATGGTGGACGCATCGTTGAACTTATAGTTCTTGTTCTTTCGAAAGAACCTAAAAAAACGTTTCAGTGGAAGATTCCATTCTTTAAAACGGTGGGTAGGATTAGTCTCTTGAAGTAACTTGTTGTCTTCAAGTTGCAGAGTCCATGGTTACGGATAGAGAACTAATAAAATTACACCATTCATTATGTAAGTAGATTTAAGGACACCTGATAACGACAGTAGATGCAATTAATCAATCAAATGTTATATTGATATTTTTACAATAAGAGAGAGAACACGTCTGGTTAGTCACACAACAGAAACCGTCACACAACCAACGTCTTTTGGCAGCATACCTAGTTGGGAGTGATCATTTAAAATGATTGGTGATCAATTAGTAAGTTACAATCTCATCTTTTGTTATGCAGTGATCACTAAAAAGTATGAATTAAAAAAGAACGAGCAGGTACAAACAAAGGGATCAATTTAGCATAAACCGACATTGCAAACTGACCCCCATCTGATGATTTTTTTTTAGACATAACGCAGATAAAATTTTTAAAAGTTCAATCATTAAGCTCTATTGGCGCGACCTGTACGCGTAATGTATGTATACATACATACATACATACATACATACATAGCCAGTCAGACCAACTTAAAAACTGAACGAAACCTATGTCGACAGTTTTGATGGCAGTTTTGTTTGAAGGCATCTAACATAAGGATAAATGGTTCTTTTCAAAATTAAACTTTCTGCGTCACAACAGGTCAGATTGACATGAGCGTTTCTTTCATTGTATCTTTCTTGTGCACTTCTCCCACTTTCTATCTATCCTACCCTCTACCCCAATCCTCCTTCTTTCTCTCCCTCTTTCTCAGTCTCACTTTCTCCGATAGTGCAGTGCGTAGTTCCCTCTTAGCTGTGCGGCTGTGAGTACGTGCGCACACACACACACACTCGTTTTAAAACCAGCGCACAAATTGAATTAATGTGCACACGAAAGATTCCAAATTCTGTAGATAAATGACGGTGTTTCTATCTGAAGAAAAAAAACATCGATTCCGTATGCCGAATTCAAAAGTATGCACATACTTCTGTCACGGATAAAAATCTCACCACATAAGATTTATGCGCCCTATGCCTACGAAGAATTAGACGGAACATTGTGCAGTAGCCAGTGAGCTGATTTTACATTTTTTGGTCATGATTTTGAACATCATCGGAAATTTGATAAAAGGTGGTACCGTGCCAAACCGAAATTAGTCAAGTAAAAATCTGTTGAATCTCTGAGGAACATTCTTTTTTCTTCCATGTTGAACCACTCCGTCGTCTATTGTTCAAACTGGGTACTAAACAAAATGGTGGTACAAAATACAGACTTTTGTGCTCTTAGATGTTAGAAGATTAGAAAGTGGTGTTAAAAATGAGCCATCATGCACATATCAACACTTCAAAAGTGGGGTTGATAATTTTTCGTATCACTTACTAACATAGAATGTGGCTTCAGATCATTTTTGATGTGAGCACTTTAATCAAATGCGTGTACCCTCTGCTTACAAAGAAGACATTAAGAAAAATATCGGTTGGAAGATGAAATCCGTTGCCAACAATGTTATTCAGCAAATTTCACAGGAAGTCGAGAGAATATTTAGTATTTTGGATGACTAATAGGCACAACAGAATTTGTCTTTTTCATCCCAAATCCTTTAACTAAGCTAAATATGGAGAGGTACAGGTATTTGTTCGCACCCTCCATCTTCCTTTCTGTCTGTCCAAACGTTCACGATGAATTTCGATTAAATTTTATGGAAAAGTGGACAATAGACTGCGAAAGAACTGATAGGATTTTGGGACGAATTCGTGGATAGTTACCTCCACTGGGGAATGCATGCGCTCTCCGAGTTTTTAGTTTTATATGGGGGTTGGTTTGTTTACAGAGTGATAACTATCATTAAACTACAAGATAGGTTGGGTTATCATAGCAAACTAGGGAGTAAAACACGTAGGGAAACAAAAATTCCAAAATTGTTTGGCCATCTTGAGTGGTATCATTTTGTGAGAATATTAATGTTTGTCCCGAGACTAAAAAGAAAATATCAGTGTTTGATCTCAGAAAAAAAGGACTTTTGGTACTCAGCCAGTTCTGTATGTCATTGTAGTTATATTGGAACCTAAATAAGTGTGGGGTTTGACCTCGCAGCTACCAGCCATGTTTTAAAGCTATTTTCGCTCCGTCAACAAATGGGGAACTAACTGCATCATGTTCCCAACACAAAACAGCAAGAAAGATACTTCGATGATGCGACAGGTTTGACATACTCTCAAGGTAAGAAGTGTCCTCACGCTGACTGCGGCTTCAGGCGTCCCTGCTTCGTTTTCACGTACGTTATTACTTACTCGGTTCCCGTTTGTGATGCATGAAATAAACTTAGAAGTGACAAGCACCCGAAGTGGCGTCACTCACTCCACCTTGCACTATTTCACCCGTAGTTAGTGAGAGATATGGATTCTTTCCCCTCCCGAGGGTATTGGGGCAGAATGAACACAAACTGTCTCAATCGTGGTTTCAACTCGGCTCGCCGAGTCCATTCTCCAAGCCGTTACCCAACCGGCCACCTTAGACATTCTACGTACCCATCAAATATCATAAGTCTTCCACATTCTCTTCCTGAATGAGCAAAGAGATAATTTTTCCGTTGTATCTCATTTCATAACTAGGACTAATAAGCGAGACAGACAAGTTAAAATTATTGATATGATCGTCTATCACTGTCAACAAATTTGAAAAGAGGTATACGTATTCGATCGCATCTGTTCATCTGTTTGTTCATCTGGACGCACGATATCTCCGAAAGTTCTGGATGAATTTCGATGAAAATTTTCGGAAGGATTGACAATGGGGGAAGGAAGACGTGGTGAGATTTTGAAGTGGATCTAGGCAGGTTTTTTTTTTGTTCCATTACATTTATGTATACGCACATGAATTTCAGTGATATTCTGTGAAAGGCAGGACAATAAGCTATGAAAGGATGGTTTTAATCTTTGAGTGAGTAAATAATCATCCTGACAGTAGTTTTGACAGGGGCACGCAATGTATGTCTTAAAAAAACTTTATCAGAAAGGGGTTCAGTTTGCAATGTCAGTTTATACAAAAATGATCCCTTCGTTTGTGCTTGCTTATTTTTTGAAAAGTCAGACTTTTCTAGTGATCATTGCCTAACAAAAGATGAGAGATGTAAGTTACTCATTGATCACTATTTTTTTAATTGATTACTCCCAACAAGGCATGCTGCCAAAAGACGTTTTCATCGGCTAATCTTTTTTTTTTTTTGTTAAGCTCCCGTCTAAGTTGGAGTTGATTTTGTTTCCCCTGGTAAGAACAAGAACAATCCCCACCCAATTTAGGAGGGTAAAAACTTCATTGTTTGTCTATCCCTTCACGTCAAACCGAACTGACTAATAAAGTAGACGTACTCTTATAGAGATTTGAAATCACGACTGATTGGTAGGCGGTCTCTCGTCGACTGACCTATATTTACAGTCTTCTATATCTACAAAAAAATCTTTTAGAAATACATGACGGCTTATTTCATTCTAATAGATACGTACATCTGAAAAATTTAAAAAATCCCTTTCGTGAGATGGCATCACAACCACTAGCACAGCCAAGCTGACAAGTCTTACGAATATACAAATTTATTTATAATATATAAGATTTTAAAAGAATGCAATAATTATGTTTAATCATGATCGAAATAGCTGTGGGGTTTGACCCTGCAGCTGGCAGCCATGTTTAAAAGCTATTTTCATTCCATCAACCAATGGAGAACTAACTGCATCTCGTTTGCAACACATAACAGCAATTTTGGTTCTAACATCATTAACACTACTGTTACAAAGTCGTAGGTTCCACGGATTCTTGCACGGTCCAAAGTCAAGTAACACGGAGCCTGGTCAGTGCCTAGCATGGATGACCGACTGGGGATACCAGGTGCTGGAACTAACCGGCGAGGCACGCCCTGTAGCCATACTGATTTCTCAGGGAATTGAGCACTTTTTTTCCCTTCTAGGGGCTTTCAGCATGGTCGAGCAGGTGGAGTGAAACATGGGCACAACATTTCCTACGTACTAAGCGCCCCGGGTAACAGCTCATGAAGCTATTGAGACCGTCTGTTAATACGAAAAGAGTCAAGCAATGTTATTGTGATAATTATTATCATCAACTTTATTTTGTAGCTTAAGATTTCAGTTGTAACCACTCCTATTTACTCCCCGAGAAACAGACATTTGATACTTTCCCAAAGATTTCAGCCTTTTCAAATGTGACGTATATTTTCCTTACCCGAGAAAAACAATGAATAAGAGAGAGAGAGAGAGAGAGAGAGAGAGAGAGAGAGAGAGAGAGAGAGGGGGGGAGGGAGAGAGAGAGAGAGAGGAAAAGAAAGAACAGACCTAGTCACTCAGTAGAAACGGTTATGTGACCAATGTCATTTGGCAGCATGTCTTGTCGGGGGGTTATCAATTGAATAATAGGAAAGAGGGCTAATCGATAAATAAGTTTTTTGCTGGTCAGTGATCACTAAGAAACTTCCAATTTAATTTTTTTAAAAACAAAAAAAAACAAACTTGAATGCGACTGAAGATAAACTAAAAGATCAATTTAGCATACACTTTCATTGCAAATTACTTCCCCTCACTAAAAAATCTACTTTCGAGGGAGGGGGGCTTAAAAAGCAAAAACAAAAACATATTTCCACAAGTAATAATAAGTAAATATCTAAATTTTCATCCCTCTAGCTCCATTGGAGTGGCCTGTAAGCATAATACATAAAAAGCCAGCCAAACCAACTGAAAACTGAAAGAAACCTATGTTGACAGTTTTCATGACAGTTTTGGTTGACAGTCTCTAAAAAACACGCCTAATTTACTCTAGTCCCTCTGGACAAACGAACAATCACCTTTATGAAGGCCGTTTCACCTAAATTCATATTAGTCAGTTAATCACCTTTTTGTTAAGTGAAGTTTACCTTGCTTGGTACCGGGTCACATTAGCCGATGCCCCAATGAGAATTGAACTCCATAAATCAGCAACTTCATTTGAAAATGAATTACAATATATAAGGGAAACCGGGGCACAATGAATCAATATGGTTTTCTGCAAACGCGAATATACGATTGGTTGGCTACTACTTCCTTTTCACAAGCCAACACCTTCGCCATTTTGTCTGTTTCAGCACATCTAATTTTAAATTTCCAGAGGTACTCTTACTTTCATTATAGAGCCTCAACTATACAGAATTTACCAATTATGCTGTGAGTTGAGACGAAATAAAAGATTGTGTGAGAATTGTTTCTTCACCAAACTGCAATCACTAAGCTTGCTCTTCAGAGAGATACAAAGTTATCGTTCTCTATGATAGGTGTGGGACACAGCAGATCGCCTCTAGAACTGATCCATTTCAATTCTTTTTATAAAAATTCTCTTACTGTGGTTCACCCGGAAAGTAGAAGAGCGTTTTAATTTTACATTTATATCATTCTTTTTTTTCTCCTTTTCTTAAATTACTTTTGAGACTCTGTGAATGTGATTAGGTGTTATATGTTTCCTTTGGCATGCCTAACTTTTGCCAATGAAAGTTTGAGAGATCTTTACGATCGGTTTTTGCAACATAATCTACAATTAAACGATATTTTAATAGAATGCGTAGTTGGCTTAACTCTTTGACTTCTTTGAAACATTTAATCCTAAATTGATTCTCCGTTCCCGGGGGGGGGGTTATTCACTATGTACTACAGCTGGGGAAAGTTGAATTAGAAACAATGCAGTAAATAAATGCCTGTAAGCTGCTACCGTAGAGAGATATTACTTCATTATCTTTATATAACCTATTCCACAGCCAAAAGAGTTGATCTTCCTTTTTTCTCCCAAATACATCGATAGAATTAGCTTCTACCTTCAATGATTTTTTTCTGGTTCACTATGCCTACCCCTCTGTCTCTGTCTCTGTCTCTGTCTCTCTCTCTCTCTCTCTCTCTCTCTCTCTCTGTAAATAAATAAATGAATAATTAAATAAATATCCGTGTTTTTGCTATAATAGTTCTATTAGAAGAACTGAATAGAACTTACAAATACATTACTATTCAATATAGTCCCCTGGCTTTGCAAAACACGTGATCCAGCGTCGCACGAGTTTGAATATGGCCAAAGAAAAAATGTTTCTGCTTAGCCAATCATCTACGTATGCTTGTCTTTCACACATTGGTCCGTGGCTGATCAATGACCTTTCAAGAGGTCTTCGAGGGGCCCGAACAGATGAAAATCTGGGGAAGAGAGGTCGGGACTATAAGGAGGCTGCTTCAATGCATCTACTTTCAGTTCTCGAAGTGTTTGAACAATGTGGGCAGTAGAATGTGAGTGTGCATAGTAATGCAAAAGAAAAACAACCTCATACATTCATACATGCTCTGTCATGGTAGAACACTGTTCCGATATTGTAATGAAAGTCTTCGATGGATCCCAGCCTCTGCTACACCTTCAGCCCATAGAAACAGATTGCTAGTCATTTCCCTTCTATCGTGCAAACCGAGAGCTGAGAGCTTACGTTTACTCCATGATGACACAGGCAACGACGAATGTTCACAGTTGCGACGACTGACATAGCACAGACCCACATGTGCGCGCCGGACCCGGTATGGTCAACCCAATGGAAATATATAACAAAATTACAGATGATTATTGACTACCCTTCAAATACATATGTATAAGGTGAAGAGAAAGGAATTTAAGATGAAAACAGGTGTAATCAGTTACCATCATACAGGCACGTTTCGATGCATTTTGATGGTTGCCAGCCATCTCTTTTCAGAGGAACTTGCAGCGCTACAGAGAAAATTTTATGCTGTTTAGATGTTTGAGATTGATGGATATTTCTGTGTTGCGGGTTCTGTAGGAATGGTAGGGAAGGAGTTCATATCTGTATAGGCCAGGCAATTAGGGTCTGAAGTACGAAGGGTCTATGAGAGGAAGGGTCAGAGGGTGTTTGTATTTGTATCAGCTTGAACTGGATAAGAGGGGACAGTGAGAAAAAGGGTCAGAATGAACATATATATATATATATATATATATATATATATATATATAGAGAGAGAGAGAGAGAGAGAGAGAGAGATTGTTGTGTCCTACGAACGTACCTTATATAATCAGATACAACCATGTTTAATTACAACTCGTCAGATCACAGAATATGGCTTCACTCCTCTACTAATCCATGAATCCTTTGACAAAAGCAAAGGGTTGTCTTTTGCGATTCGCACGACCGATAAAATAATTCTTCAACAGTTTTATTTCCCTTGTACCGCTTCGTTGAGTTACCCATCACGAGTGTCTCTTGGGTAAGATAGCCTGAAGGAGCCAATCCCTCTCCACACTGACTCGATCATACTCTTTATGCTGAGCAACATTCTATAAGACTTTGGTCTGACTCCGTCATGGATTGAACCAACACCTGAATGGGAGGCGATCACTCTACCGTTCGGCCACAGTTATCTGATATCAAAGATATAAGCATTTTTAAGGAAGTAATCGCTGGACATTCCGAATAACAACATATTGCAAGAATACCTACATAGATACATCAATAAGTTCGCGGCCTAATTATAAAAAGTAATTATTTTACACGAGAAATATTAATTTCTCAACATAATCTCCTTTCTTGTCAATGCATTTAACTCAGATGTGAATATTAATAACACAGATTGAATATAATCCAGTTGAGAATTCTGATAAAGATTCAGCTGATGATTGTGTGTCAGACACATCAATGCATACTTGTGCTTATAAACTGATGACATTTCAAAACATCTGATGAATTGCTTCCCTTGGTTTCCTATAAACTCTGGGTTTGTTGATCAGGGTTTTTTTTTTAAGTTGCCATTAACCATAATAAAATTGCTCAAAGTTTCATTTTAATAAATTCAATATAACTATATTTTGCAACCGCCTAAGAGGTAAGTTGAACCTGCCCGCATTACCTGAAGCCTTAGGACGTGGATGAGCGTCGTTATCTAATTGACTAGTTAGTTGAGGGGGGGGGGAGCGTCACTTGATTTATTCCCAGTAGCTTTCATTAATTATAATTGTACGCTCAAGACAGTTAGAAAAAACAACTCCGGTTGGTCACTCAATAGAAACCGTCAAGTGACCAATGTCCTTTGGCAGTACGTCGTGTTGGGGGTGATAAATTAAAAAAATAGGAAAAAGGGTCGACCAATGGATGTTAGTTCTCTCGTCTTTTGCTGGGCAATGATCACAAAAAGTCCTAATTTTCGAACTTTTAACGTGAACACTTCCGGGCTCAAAGTGACGGACTAATTTTACTTGAACAAACATTGTTAAAACACTAAATATCTATTTAGTGAAGGGATTCTTTTTTTTTTTAAAGAAGTTTTTTCTAGACATGAGTATTTTTTTTAATTTCAAGCCTCCTAGCTCCATTGGTGCAGTCTGTGCGCATGATACATGCATAAATACAAAATGAGAACACAGACACACACACACACACACACACATACATATATATATATATATATATATATATGTGTATATATATATATATATATATATATATATATATATATATATATGTATGTATAATGTGAAATATATGTATGTGCGTGTGTGAGTGTGTGTAAATATTCATTCCAACGACCTCAGAGTAGAGAGATGGTTAGTTCAAGCGCACTGTTTTGTACTCTTGCTTACCGAAAGCGTTGTTAGCTCAGTCTGTCGAGCAGAGTCGCGTTAAGACTGCTTCCGTTTTATCTATTCATTTGCGGGCGAAATATGTTATCAAGTAAATTGTCTCTACAATTATCACATACATACGCACATTACCAGACAGACCAACCATAAAGTGAAGAATGTTGATGTTGACAGTTTTGTTTGACTGTTTCTCATAAACTACAATAAAGTGTGAATTTGAGAATGATTGTGAAAGCCCAGAAATGATTGTGTCCACAGATCATAAATTCTGTTTCTCTAGGAGAATCGGAAGGGTTTCTCTTGTTAAATATGAATGATTGGCTTGGCGTAAGACATGACTTTTACGGTCGCATGTAGTTTTATGCCACAGATATTCAGAGGCGGTTCTAGAAATTTGGGGGCTCTAGGGGCTTGCACATAAAATATTTTGTGAGATTAGTCAGTAGAAATTCAGTAAGTGGACTACAAGTTAGAGATGTAGCTAAAGATTTGGGGGTTCTAGTAACACAAGGGGGCCCCTCCGACACTTATTGACAGTAGAAATGTAGTGAGTGAACTACTATTTATCATTATGATATGCTGACCATTACACTATATTTTTGCTCCCTCTCTCGATTAGGGCAAGTCGTTTTTAAATACCCCTAGCTACGCACTGAGGTGATGTTTGTTTGCGTAGAATCTTTTTGGTTTCCTTTTTTATGTTTGCTCCTCTCATACGCACTGTCTCCCTCTTTCTTTCTTTTTTTCTTTCCTTTTCTCTCTTCCCCCTCTGTCTGTCTGTCTGTCTGTCTCTGTCTGTCTCTCTGTCTGTCTGTCTCTCTCTCTCTCTCTCTCTCTCTCTCTCTCTGTCTCTCTGTCTCTCTCTCTCTCTCTCTGTGTCTGTCTATCTGTCTGTCTGTCTGTCTGTCTCTCTCTCTCTTTAATCTTGCTCTCGTAATAAACAAATCCTGCTGAAATGTACGACCGGTGACGTAATCCCAGTTTTCTTTGCATGCATGCATCAGCTTGGTGAACCTTGCAAGTCTCATGTCTAGTCGAGACCAGGACTTTATTTCTGTAAGCTTTTATAACCACCTCTTTGGCAGAATACAAGTCTACCAAAGGGATACTTACACCCTAATCATACAGCTTACACTGACAAAATTGTTACGTCGTAAAACTTTGAAAAATTACTGTAATTTGTTACACGTAATTTTATCAAAAAATCTCAAATGGCGGTGGGCTGGCCATGTTGCAAGAATAGCAGACAATCGATGGACATCACGACTCACAACATGGATCCCCCGAGACCACATACGCAACCGAGGCCGGCAAAGTGTTAGATGGAGAGACGAACTAGACAAGTTCAGGAAATACTGGCTCTGTGATGCCCATGATAGGGAAGTATGGCAAATCCTAGGGAAGGTCTATGTCCAACGACGGACGCTAAAAGACTGATGATGATCTCAAAGTAATATTCACCATATTTAATCAGAAATTTGCTCCAGAACAAATTGATAAGTTAAGATCAACAATATTTTTCAACAAAGTCATTTTCTCAAATTGGTCCAAAGAAATACCTTTTTCGATGTAGAGTGTACCGATTCAACTGCTGAGTGTAAAGGAAAATTTGTGCAAAATGTTTTCCACTCTCTTCTCCGATATCGGGGATTGAACCCGGGGATTGAGCCTGCGTTTGAGGCAGACATGCTGACCATTACAGTATCCAACCTTCGTCAAGTGATAGCTCTCGTTCCTTAATCTGTCACTTTCTGATTCTCTCATTTTTTCCTGCGCCTTCTTAACGTTCGATTCTCAATCCCTCAATTCTTCTCCTCCTTACTCACTCCCCATTTCTTCCTTCTTCCTCTCCCTTCCCCTCTCTGCATTACTCCCTTCATTTTTTCTTACTAATGTCCCCAATGTCTCTAACCTTTTTACATCCCACTACTTCTCCCATGTTTCACTTTACTTCTTTCTCACATATTCTCCTCCACCTGTTACTTCTATCTATCAGTTTGACTCCTCCTTCTCTCCTCTTCTATTTATCTTTATCTTTAAATTTATCTTTATCTATTCTCTTTATCATTATTTACTTTTGCTATCACAAGAATACCTTGGATAGTTCATTTTTTTCTATTTGAATTGGTTTTGATGTAGTGCAGTTTTGGTATTGCTGTACAAATTGATGTAAACAGTATGCAAAATATGTACATATATATTGAGTACAAAAAGTATCAGATACATTTCAAAACGTTCATTTTATCATTCTTATGCAGCTTCCAAATTGATAGAATTTGGACCAAACATTAAAAAATGCAAAATAATCATTGAAACAAGATTGAATAATAAAAAGTAATCTACAAAAATCGGTCGATATTCTGTCAATTTTGACATGTTGGAATAAACTGTTTAAAATGTATTGGATACTTCTTGCAGTTCTTACGTTATAACACATATTAACACTTATCTGAAATGATCTTCCGTTATTACACAGTGAATGTGCCATTTGGCCTATATATATATATATATATATATATATATATATATATATATATATATATATATATACATATATATATATATATATTCCTGCAGTAGCCCCATTTTCTTCAATTACTTATTCTATTTATGTTGTCTTGGCCAAACGGTGCATTCACCGTGTAATAACGGGAGATCATTTCAGATAAGTATTTATATATATCATTACGCAATTCATTATCATTCCGTCGGATTTTATATCCATTTCTTAATAATACATACACACACACATACACATACACACACACACACACACACACACATATATATATATATATATATATATATATATATATATATATATATATATACTTTGGCAGCAAATGTTCTTTAATACATCTTTCATTAAAAATGACAGACAAGGAGCCTCTTTTAATCTTTTAGTAATCTTTCCTTGTTCTCATACAAGTGAACAGATCTTTGGTTTCAATAAATATAAATATTTTCCAAAGGATAAACCATTTTATCCGATTCATGTTTTGGAAAATATTTGTATTTATTGAAACTTGTACAGAAGCAAGAGAAGATTACTAGAAGATTAAAAAGATGCTCATTGTCTGTCATTTTTGATGAAAGACGTATCAAAGTACACACACACACACACACACACACACACACACATATATATATATATATATATATATATATATATATATATATATATATACTTAGGGTCTTCAATAAATCCGTTGCTTAATGATGAAAAAGGTATTTCTTGATTTATTTTCAGTAATCTCTCTCTTCGTCAATGGACTTAACCGAAGGCTGAACCATTATTCATTCGAACATTATTCACTGAAAATAACTGTGTTAGACTGCAGACATGTCTATGTGTTCATGTTGTCTGTGTTAAGAAACAATAGTGCAGATATGGAATTTGAATGAATAAAAATAATGCATAATAATCCATAAGGACAAAGAATTAGCTCAGTAGTGCAACACTACGTTAAAAATGGCTATCTAATCGGTCGCAGGTTCCATTCCTATAGCAGCCCTATTCTCTTTAATTGTTTATTCTATATGTGCTGACAAGACCAAATGACACATTTTCTGTGTAATAACGGGAGGTCATTTCAAAGAGATTTGAAAATAACATAATTCATTCGTGATATATATATATATATATATATATATATATATATATATATATATATATATATATATATATCACTAATATCCTTTGCTTACTATTTCTTCATCATTCTTCATCTGTACCTTTCTATTTATGCCGCTTTCCATATCTCACTATTCCATACTAAAGCTGTATTATAGCCACTTCAAGACCTAAGTATAACTCCGCCCTCCCATCGCATAACTGATGAGATTTCCAAAAATGAATCATTCATGAAGAAATGACGGTTGTATTCATAAAAAACCCCATCAAAATACGTCTGAAAAATACTTTTTCCCACAGAAAGATACAACTCCTATAAGCTAAATATTTACCAACACAACCTTCGCTTGTATAATGATCATTTTTTTTTTACAATCGTATTGTGTGGACGATTGTACCATTTGAATCTTTGAATTAACTCTAAATGTAAGAGAAAGAAAATAAATATGAGCTTTCATATCAATCAATTTAAACACTTTTGAATATCACGCGAAAAATGTCAACGAAACTATGGCACTCTCTTCTCTTTTGATAGCCTCAGCACGTGCTTATTTTGCCTAATGGTAAATCCAGGCCTGCTTCCATCCAAGTCTCTCACTTTCATTCCAGTTTATTGTATCTCATCCACTATCTATCTATCTACTCTCAGCTTTTTTTTCCTCGTACTTTTTCATTCATTCACAGTTTCTTCCCTTTCTTTCTTTCTTTCTTTTTTCTTTTAACCTTTCTTTATCGTCCGCTCATGAATAACACATTTTATCATATTCATTCATTGTTCATGGTGCAGACAAGACAAGTGCATCTTTAACCAATGAATGATTGACCCAAAAGCCAGAGAAATTATTTTGGGGGTGAATGAAACAAGAAAGATGAATGACTTAATTTACTCAGAGATCTATGTTAGAAACCGTTAATCAAAACTGTCTCCAAAATTGTCAACATAGGTTTCCTCAGTATCCAAGTTGGCTTGGCTTAGCTGGCTGGCTATGTATGTACGTATCATACGTGAAGGCGGCACCAATGGAGCTAAATGACTGGAAATTCAAACACTTACATCTAAACATGTTTAGGAGAAACATTTTTTTTCGAAAATTCCTGCCAATAGATTTTTGACGGGATGTTGAATTTGCGATGTAAGTTTATGCTATGTTTATCCCTTGGTCCGGCAACATTCAAGAATTTTTTTTTTTTTTTTTTTGATACAGACTTTTTTTTAGTGATCACTAATCACAAAGGTGAGAGAAGAAACTTATTCATTGATCACCCCCAACAAGGCATGTTACCAAAAGTCGTTCGTCAAATGACGGTTTCTATTGAGCGACTAACCAGACCAGCTTATCTATAACTAAAAAAAGGGGCATACTCGTTGTAGCGGTTAGTACACTCCTATTACATTTTAATGGCATTGGAGGTGTGAATGTGATATATTTCTGCTCGCTACCTATGGCTTTCGAACTTCAAAGTAGCATTGTATTTCTTAAATTTACTGTAAGATAACCTTTCAGAGGAAAACCAGACGGGCTCGTGACTCAGAACGGATTGTGCGTGAAGTTATACACAAGAGAGAGTAGATTGGGGATGATCAAAAAATAGAAAGAAATTTGGTCGTGGGTAAATGGAATTCTCTGATAAAAACTCAAGGGTGAATGACAGTGAATCAGTCCAAGAATCACTGTATTAGAATTCTCAACATTTTGATTATCTGAGCAGACTCTCAGAAGAATTGTTATTTCCGAACACTACACACACCCCTATTGTTCTTATATTATCCCTAACGCCTTGCCTTTTTCTTTGCAACTGAAAAAGACTTCTTTTTTTTTTTCAAAATGTTGCTAGATATAAAAACTATAGAATTTTTTAAAAATAACATTTCGTCTCACTTTACTGTTTTAGCATTGAAACAGATGTTCAAACTTGAAAGCATCCAGTGAGCGCATACCTCTACAAACGCCATTGTCAGGGGAAGAAATTTTGCATGGCTCGGTTTCATAATTCAATCACCACTTTTGTAGCCTATTGTCCACCCCTGCACGAAATCTTATTGATATTCACTGAGAACTTCTGGAGAAAACGAGTGGACATAATTACATTCTAGTTATATGTTGTGAACCTGAATGTACGGGGGGGGGGGAAGAAAAATATCTCTCATTGAAAAAGAATACGGGTTACGATAAAATTCACCCAACACTTCTACACTTCATTGCACGCTCTTCTATAAAAATTCATTGAGTACCTTTGGAGATACCGTGTGGACAGATAAACAGACGGAAAGTCAGATGGAGGGGGGGGGCACTACCCAATACGTATATCTCTGCAACTTTGTTGGCAGAGACTATAAACAAATTTATTGCAAATTGTTTAGTCAGTGCACGGTTTTGTTCATAACTCCCAAAATTATCCAAAGGTAATTCGATAAATAGTTCAATTTAATCGTACATACGTTTAATGTGAAAACTAGTCTAAACAGGTCAGGGTTGGTCACTAAATAGAAACCGTCGCGTGGCCACCATCTTTGGGCACAACACCTCGTTTGGAGGTGATCAATTAAAACTTCTTTTTTTTTTTTTAAAGCGTTATCAAAGGATAAATTCTCTGGCATTTTGTTGGGAATTGATCAGTCTGATCAGTAATTTGAATTGTTTTACAAGAAAGTTTAGATTTAAATTTTCAACAAATGAGCAGGCAGAAAATGAGTGACCAATTTAGCATAAATTTACATTGCGAATTGAACCCCCACATTAAGAGCCTTTCAAAAGGCAGAAACTTGTTTTTGTAGGCATAATAAGGAATAGACATTTAAATCTTGAGTCGTCTAGCTCCATTGGTGCGGCCTGAATCCGTGATACATACGTAGTCAGCTAACCAACTTGAAAACTGATGAAACCAATGTTGACTGTTTTGGTTGAAGGTTTCTAATATCTACCGATGATACAATCCCAAACTTTGGTCAACAGTGTTAATTGTACAAGATTACAGCAGTTTAGGGGAAAAACATCTCCAGGTTCATATTATATGACATGTCCTGTTCTTGGAATTAATGAGAAGTATCTCATTTGAAACTGATCATTGTGGGTCATTTGATAGAGTGCTTGCCCCCCCCCCCCGTTCGGTAGGTTGTGTTCTGTCCGAGGCTGAGTCATACACTGAAAAGTAGTATATCTGAAGAAAAAAACTTTAATTCGTTCTCCGTAAATTTATTACAAAGCCAATATTCATCATATCTAACCAGAATTTCACTTCGAGACAAACTATTAAATTTAGATTGAATCTTTTTTCAACAAAGTAATTTTTCAAGTTGGTCCCCTGAACAAAAAAAGGTATTCAATACCCCTCCGCTAAGCACTCAGCATAAAGAGTAAGATCGAGGAACCTGAAGTAGGATTGGCTCCGTCAGGCTCTCTCGATCAGAAAAGTGGGAGAAGAAACTTATTCATTGATCACCTTATTCATTGAGACACGCTTGTAAGAACATGCCCCTCCGACACGGTACAGGGGATAGAAAACCCTGTACGCTGTTTCTTTCTACTGAGTTACGACACTATGCGAACCCACAGTCCAGACACTTGTTTGAAAATGGTCGAACAAAACAATAAGACCATCGATGAAGCAAGGTTTCTCTCTGAACATGTTCATACCATAAACTGATATTTCAATTTTCTGTCTATCACAATTTCTTCTAATGTTGAAAGTAATCACAAAGATTGTCAATATCCTGAGGACAGAGAGACAGACAGATTCATCAAATTATTCTAGCTTTGTCTTCAAATTGCAAATACGACGCAGCAAGAGACCATAGGGCTGAGATCAATTTTTCTTTCACGCTTGGTACTAGCCATGCACATGAAAAAAAACCAAAAAAAACGAGTAAATATATTTTGAGAAAAACTAATAAATTTAGGTGTGACAAATTAGAGTAATTTTTTCAAGTTGGTCTAAGTACCATCTTTTTCAGTGTGAATTGGTAGGTGCAAATTCGATTTCCAGTATAAGCGATTTGTTGGCTTGACGTCATTGTGAAACCTTCTGCTATTTGTAAATTGCAACGAAAGGCCTCAGTTTTCTGAATGCCGAAAAGTTTTTTGTTCAGACAAAATTTGAATGGGTTCATAGAGTTCATTAGAAAGGAAGGATAGAGAGAATGGGCAAAGAAGTGGAATATATTTTCCTAGCCACACTACAACATGTTATTCCAATACAAGTTCAAGCGAGAAAGAAGACTATATGTACATTAGTTTATTATTGATATATACATTTCATAACAGGGATCAACTTGTAAAATCCATTGGAAACAAATGGTTTTAGTACAAAAACAAATGTTGCAAAAATAACTGAATTAACAACGTCGAAGGTTTTGAACAGAGTCTGTTCTTCCTGTTATGTAGTGGGAAAATAAGTTTGAGATTACCAGTTTGATTACCTTATCTTAGGAATTTGAGAATAAAAACCGAGGCACGTCAGATATTTACAGTAAAATGCATTAAACTGCATAATATATTTCCCAATAGGAATTTAAATTCTGAAGGTTGACGTCATCATTTTAGACCAGAAGTCGTCAACCTTGTTTCACGAGGGACCAGAAGTATGTCTGCAAGCATGTGGTGGACCACATCCGTCTTCTTCATCATCATCAGTCTTTTATCGTCCATCGTTGAATATAGACCTTTCTCAGGATTCGCTACACCTTTCTATCGAGGGCATCGCAGAGCCAATACTTTCTGAATTTATCTAGTTCGTCTCTCCATCTTATATTCTGCCGGCCTCAGTTGAGCATATGATCTCTGGGATCCATGTTGTGAGTCGTGATGTCGTTCGGATGTCTGCCATTCTTGCAGCATGACCAGCCCATTTCCATTTGTGTTTTCTGGTGGGTTCTGTGATGTCTCAGACACCTGTTTTCTCCCTAATATACTGTGCTGTCTCGTGATCTCTCCATATGAGGTTGAGCATGATTCTTTCATATGCACATTGCATGCTTCTCAGTCTGCGGGTCAGTTTCTTGGTTAGGTTCCATGTTTCAGCTGCATAGGTGATTATCGGGAGGATGCATTGGTTGTATACCCTTCCTTTTAGGATTGATAGGATCTTCTTGCTTTTGGAGGTTGAGCTTGCTCTGCTAAAGGCTAGCCATCCTATTCACAGCTTGCCTTGAGATGATCTTCTGAAACCTAGATTGGGAGAATAGAGGAGTCAGAATAGACGGAGAATATCTGAGCAACATCAGATTTCGCAGAAAACCTATACAACCCCCAACTAATGCTAGAAGAACTGAATGAAGAAAGTAAGAAAGTCGGGTTATACATGAACTTCGGCAAAACGAAGGCCATGTGCAACGACCACGTCGGAAATAAGAACACAACTATCGAAATCGAAGACGCAAAACTGGAGAAAGTAGACCACTACATCTACCTAGGTCAACAAATCTCCATGTAACCCATCCGTCTAAATAGTTAATAAATAAAAGTAGTAGTAGTTGTAGTAGTTTACGAACCACGGCACTGCAGTGATAGGTGAAGTAGAGATGAGATGAGATGAGAGGAAGGCTGAAGACCTGAGGAGATTTACTGTCACTCAGCCTTAAGCAATGACCATGGGGCAACTGGTGTGAAACTGTAAATCACAGCACAGCTGTGGACTATGAGAGTGTGGAGAGGAGGCCTGGAGATTGGAGGAGACTTACTGTCACTGAACCTCAACTGGTGTGAAACTAATAATAATAATATGAATTTTGCTTTTTGTATGATTTGAAACTGTAAATCAAAACAGCATGTATTGAAGACAAAAAATAGAAGCGACAAAATCACGAAGATCCAACTAGACCAAAGTACTATTTTGTATTATCTATAGCTTTTGCATAAGAGTTATCCTAAGGGAAGATTACCACAGAATGGTAGTCCGATAAGGGAGGTCTCTCTAACCGCTCATTACTATACAGATTTCTCCAGTTTTCAACTTGGTCTGCCTGGCTGACTGACTAGCTGGCTATGTATTCATCACGCTCACGGGTTGCACTAATGGAGTTAGAGGACTCAAATTCCAAATCCATATTTCAAACGCCCCCCCCCTAAATAGGTTTTCAGTGGGGGGTCCAATTTGCGATGTGAGATTAAATTTAAATTGATTCCCTCGATCTTGTCCGCCAGCATTCATGCTTGTTTCGTTTTTTTTTTTTTGTTGTTTTTTTTGTAAGTCCATTTTGGTGATAAGTGCCAAACGAAATGATAGAGAACTAATTTATTGATCGATCTCCTCTTTTTCTGATTTTTTTAATTGATCATCCCTAGTATGGCCACCTGCCAAAAGATATTGGTCACGTAACGCTGTCTATTGATCGACTAACCAGACCTGCTTTAACAGTATTATGTTTACCGAGAAGAAGAGAAAAAATTCCCAAGTAACCCGATATTCTTATCACGTGATTCTATTGTACTAAAAGCATCGTGCGTTCTATCGACGAATATGTAAACAATTTACACTTGTTTTTTGAAGAAGAAAAAAATGCTGAATCCGAGGCCAAGCTATAGCAAGAAGAGATCCAAACTAAATCGGTAAAATTGAATTTTGGGGATTTTTTTATTATTATTTCGCTCATTTGTCCACTCATCCAGCCAACGTTTGAAATGTGTTACTTGATTGTTGAAATGTTCACTCTCACATCTGCTTATCTTTAACCTCTTCTAATCTCTATCAAAAGTGTTGTAGCGCCCCCTATTCTTTTAGTTAGGAATTAAATACGAAACTCCTCTCTTAGCTCCAGACGATCTTAGGGAGAAGGAAAAAACAAAAGTAGGGCTCCAAAATATCTACATGCGCATCAAATTCAAGTATGATATTCCACTAAACCCCCAAAATGAAGCTAAAAAAAAAAAAAAAAGGAAATACAACTTTAGTGCCCCCATCCCCGTCCAGGGCTAGACCGGTCATAAAATAGAGCAAACGATTAGATTCAAAGACAGACCAGTCCCAATGATAAATTCTTGCTATTATGTGCTGTCGTATACTGATTGGTAATATTGTGCGAATTCTTACAATTAGAATTATATATTATATCAGGCCTGAGTTAGAATCTTGGATTTTTTCAGAACTGCTGCAGTTGAGTAGTTATGAAAGTTATTTCGTAAAAACAGAAATGAATATTCAAATTAATTTTAAACAGTAGAGAAAGGATAAACATTATATCCTGTTCATTCATTAATTCCTTGTCGCTTGCAGCCAAGCCAGCCAGGAAGTGTCAATTGGTACATGAGGGGCTATGGCTTGCATCATTGAGCATAGATCTGAAGGGTCGATGGGTACAGATAAGCGTGGAGATCAGTCTCCTTCTTATGCAGATTACCGGGATCGTCACGGGGGAGGGGCTGGATTCTGCAAGATCTCCAGCTGCTTATCATCATTATCAGTCTTTTAACGTCCGTCGTTGGACATCGACCTTCCTCAGGATGCGCCACAATTCCCTATCATGTGCATCGCGGAGCCAGTATTTCCTGAATTTGTCTAGTTCATCTCTCCATCTAGTGTTCTGTCGGTCTCGGTTTCTTATGTGATCTCTGGGGATCCATGTTGTGAGACGTGATGTCCATCGGTTGACTTTCATTCCTGCAACATGGCCTACCCATTGCCATTCTATCCAGTAACTTCAATCAATTGATGTTCATGTGTGCAGGTGCAGATGATTCACAAAACCATTAAACTGAGTTCTAATCCTGGTCGGAGCAACTAATAACAGTTTTCCATGAAGAAGGTATAGATACAGTTTTTTTTAATGAATTCCCTGATATCTCTGACACATGTTTGTTTGTTTTTTCTCTCTTGTAATCTGTCTTGTGATCTCTCTATGTGATAGTCAATGTGCACGTAGTATGGTTACTTGACTCTAAGTATCAACATACAGGAACAAGATAGAGTTCATAAGAAAGGAAGGATAGAGAGAATGGGCAAAGAAGTGGAATATATTTTCCTAGCCACACTGCAACATGCTATTCCAATGCAAGTACAAGAGAGAAAGAAAGAAAGAAAGAATACTATATGTACATTTGTTTATAACTGATATATACATTTCATAACGGGAATTAATTTGAAAAATCCATTGGAAACAAATGGTTTTAGTACAGAAACAAACGTTGTAAAAAATGCTGTCTTAGGATCTCTCTATGTGATGGTCAGTGTGCACATCGCATGGTTACTTGACTCTAAATATCAATATTCAGGAACAAGATCATATTCTTATTCTTTTGTTCTTTTGTTTGTCTCTATAGAAATGATTGAGAAATTGAAATTTCACGTGTTTTGAATGGATACAGGAAACAATCATTAATTCTTTTCCAACTTGCAAACCCCATATGTTCTTATTTATTGACCTTTTCCTCGTAGCTGACTGAATTCCGGCAGTATACACCAAATTTCTCTTACCTGGACTAATCTTTGAGAAAATCCCTTTCGCCGTGACACATCTGTGCGCCAGATACTAAAAATGGAACTACGTACGTGGTTATTAGAGAGGGGTCTTTGTGTCCAAGGGTTCTCTATTGCCACCAAAGGTTGAACGTTTCTATAAAAAAAAAACCCTTAGTAAGCCGAAGCAGCGTGAATCGAGGTAGCAATCTTTAAGCGTTCCCCGATCAAAAAAATGGTGATGATGGTATGTCGACGGAAGTTGGGATGGTGGAACGTACAGGAATCTGTCGTTATATATATATATATATATATATATATATATATATATATATATATATATATATATATATATATATAGAGAGAGAGAGAGAGAGAGAGAGAGAGAGAGAGATGGGTAATGGTGCGTGTTGCCTCTATAACGACTTTCTACGCAATAAACGCTATTTTCGATTTTTATCTCGTAAAAGCGGAAGAGTGAAGTGAAACAAACTTTCGAAAAGTGGGGTCTACCTGGGCACGAGCGTGTGTGCCCCTGTTTAAAAATAGGTATTTTCTCCTCCAATGTCGGCTTCCCAGACATTATCAAGAGTATTTTGACCTTGTGCTTTGCTGTGCGCACTTGAATTATGGTAACATTTAGCACAAAACCAGAAAGACACTTGACACTTGGATAAAAAGTCGACCATCACTATTACCACCATCACGAGAACAACAACAACAACGATAGCAATAACAACAACAATAATAATAATAAAAATGATGATGATAATCACTAATACCATTTTCATTACCAAGTTTACCAGTTCCACCACTATTAACTGTTTAATCAAGAATTAAGCAGCAATAGCAGTAAAAGACAGGAAGGAAGAAGAAATGAAGGAAGGAAGAAAGTAGGAAAGAAAGACGAGAAGAAAGAGAAATTGAAAGAAGACAGGAAAGTGGGAAAGAAAGAAAGACAGAAAAGAAGGAAAGAAGAAAGCAAAGAAGAAGGAAAGAAAGAAGGAAGGAAAGAAAGGAGGAAGGAAAGGAAGAAAAGCCTCACATCATCTACTAGCACGATAATAATCACTAGTGCAAAGACGGCTGTTTCACTTCATTAGGTTCCAGAAAACTCCCGACCTGAGTTGAAACAACGTTATAGTGTGTGTTCACGTAGAAACTTCGACTTCCAACCTTCCTCGCTGATAACGACTGAATAACAATGTGTAATCATCAGTTTTATTACCAGAGATAAAGGTAAATCTAAAGCAACAGAAAACAATCCTGACGGTCAGACCATAGACACGCCATTTCGATCTTTACTGCTTTTTTTTTAAAAGTCCCTTCCTTTAAAAGCCCTCTCCTCTCGAGTAACCTTCATTCAACGCTAATATCGTATTAAAATAGAATTTCATTCATGCAATTAAAACGTATTAGTATTCTGATGCAATAGAATAGAACTCCATGTTCTGATGACGTAATAATGGAATGTAGTTCAATTGATACCAGATTCCTAGAAGGAGTGGGAGGTAATGCTTCATGGAGGTGTTTGCTATGACGATTTATCAGTCTGTCAGTCAGTGACAATGATCGATGCTTGTGCATCTAAAAAATAGAAAACATGGCAATGTGTTACAAAGGAAGGGGGCAGGTAAGTTTACATTGCAATCAGCTGATAACATTAAGCAAAAGATGAAAAAACACGGAGCGATTTTTATTCACATTTATGAATCTACATACATTGTTAAACTCATTGTGTTTACGTTTTATAAAATGAGTATTAAATTTTGATTTTTTTAAATTCATTTTGAATAAAGCTTTTGAGACGGACTGACTTTGATAACAATAATATTCGATAACATTATCCCTGATTGCAACGAAAGGTTCCCTCAGTATAAAATAAGCGAAACAATAAAATATAAACCAAGTGGTGAATAGAGGAATGCAGCAAGTGAAAGAAAGCATTTACAGCAGGGGTTTCGAAACTTTGAAAACTCGAGGACCCCTTCTATAAAAGAAATATTCTGTCGAGCACTTATTTTTAGCGTTTGGTTCTTAGACTGATTAATAACCTACTATACTAAACAACGTTTGACACTGATAAATAATTTTCTTTCTTAATGCATTACATTTATTCAAATATTAATATTTGGTACTAGTCTGTGTACCATGGTTTTGCTTTTCTATAGCTAAAGTATAATGTTGTTTGTCTGTCACAAGATTTGCAATGCCTCAGACCCAAAGGGGTCTACAGACCACTTTTACAGGCAATGCTCCAAAGATGATTAAAAGAAGGTCGTTCATTGGCTTCTTATGAGAAGCCAGGTAGATGTATCCCTGACAAAATCTCATCGCTTCGCCCGTTCACCTCTGCCAAAATACAATTCCCAGGTGTACAGTCTGTATCTCGGTGAGATGGCTGTATGTATCAGTGGTGAAAGAGGCGAGAAGATATAGTGAGACACATTGATCAGCGAGATAGCGGATGATGTTAAAGAAAGAGCGAAAAAAAAGCACAAGTTTTATCAGATGAACTTCATGGTTTTTGTAATATTCGTAGAATGTTTGTGTTTTTGCTATTATTTTCACCAAATAAGTTACGTTTATTACAATTAACGTTATGTCTGTGAGTAGTGTTTAACCCAACACTTAGATACATAGATTTCTATCAGCCAATTAGTAAAAAAAAACATCATTATCTTTATTTTAAGAAGAAAATAAATCATCATTTTCATTAAATTTTTTTTTTATTTTTTTATCCATCATCATAATTTTAGACTCTGTCTTTGGACATAGACATTGCCCAAGGTTCGCCAGACCGCTGTCTTTATCTCAATTTTAATTGCTTTTTTAATTTGATTTTTTTTTATAGAACTTCCTATTTGGAACATTGTTTTCATGACAATGAATAACAGTACATTCGCATGTAAAGAGTAAGCCTCCGGTGTGAAACTCATTGCCAGAGGGAGCCTAGTTTATAACGAGATGCTTTTACCAACCGGCTACGAAGACTTCCATGAATTAGCTGAAGCTGATTCACACTTTTAAACCTACTCCTTAAAACAGACTATCGGCTCCGTATTGTTGTTGTTTTACGTATGGGATTTAATAGTCTTGATAAAACATTGTTTTTTATCATCTTTAAGTATTCTCAATACGTCGTTTCCATTGAAAAAAAATTACCTTCACCTTATTTTCAGTTGTTTCGTTTGTTTGTTTGTTTGTTTGTTTTCATCCAACTTGCAATTGGGGTCATTCTTGCTATGGTAAATAAAGTCTAAAGCAGTTCGGCGTAAATTGGGCTCTTTCTGGCAGTGAGGGTGTGAGTTCGATTCTCACCAAAGGCTTACCCTTTACTTCCGAATGCTCTGCTATTCGTTGCCTTAGAAACGATGACCCGAATAGGATGTTGCACAAAAGCAGATGAAAGTTAGAAACTAGTAGAAAAAACGAAAATGATGTGTTAAAATACTTCATACAATAATCATAAAGAAAATGACTATTTTATAGCAAGTACTAGAAATGTTGAAATGTCGTGAACTTTTATTGATAATCCAAATCTGTGTACATTATCGACGGTCCAGAACTGTAGAAGTTATGCTGTTTATAAAGAGGAGTAGTGTGACCATTTCCTATCACCGGATGTGTCCGTAAGTCAGTATAAATGTGGGTGCGCGGCTCTGTCTAAATATAAGCACTATCGACTTTCCAAACATCTACAACCGTATTTTGATCACGTACTTGCTGTGCGCGCTTGAAGTATGGTAACATTTAGCATCGAAAGATACTGAAAGTGGTAATTTACAGTGAGTGCAAAATGTATCCGACACCATTCTTATACGGCTTGAAAATTGACAGAATTTAGATCTGGGATAAAAGAAGCATTTTAAAAAAATATTGAAACCTGAATTAACATTGCAAAGTTATGTGCGAAAATTAGAAATCTTTGGTCCAAATTCTGTCAATTCTGAAGTCAAAACAGGTCCGCAGGTGATTACTGTCACAATTACTTCTACTTCTTGTCTAAAGAAAATAAAAATTATATTTTTCAGCATAAATGTATTTATTTATTAGAATGAAATAAGCCCTTACACATCTGTAAGATAAATTTCGTAGGTATGTAAGACTTGTCCGTTTATTTCAATCAGAAAGAAAGCCGGCTACAACTCACTTCTTTTTTTTTTTTTTTAATTTCAAACCTCGGTAGGGGAGTGTTTATTTTTTACTGCCCTAATTTTAGTGAGGATTGTTCTTGCCATTCTTGTCGTTCTTGTTACGGTTAACAAAGTCAACTGCAGATTTGGGTTGAGGTTTGGCAATAAACCTCCTGAAATTTATCGGATATTTTTGCGCTCACAGTATATCAATTGTCGCATCATCATCTTGATAATTGCAATAATCACCAACATAACTGTAATGACCAAAGCAACACCATAATAAACAATGTGGGAGTTATGACGCCAATAATATCGTTATGATTAGGATTAGCTCTGTGATTAATATCGTAATAACTATCATCATTATCGTCGTGCAGGTAACAGTCTCGTCATCATAATCACCGTCATCTTGTCATCATCATCAACATTCTCATAATCGTTTCAGGAATTATTTGGGCGAATGTTCAAAACTGTCAACCAAAACTGTCAACATTGGTGTCTTCAGTTGAGTTGGTCTGGTTAGCCGGCTGGCTATGTATATATGTGTTGCAAGAAGAGACCGCACCGATGGAGCTAGAGGGCTGAAGATTTAAACTTTTATCTCTTATTATGTTTGGAAAAAAAGTATTCCTTGTTTTTCGACCTCCCCAGCCTCTAAATAGGTTTCTTAGTCAGTGGGTTCAATTTATAATGTACGTTTATGCTAAATCTTACTTTGTGTCCTGAAGCATTGACGCTTCTTTTTTTTTTTTTTTCTTTGTTGAAATTTCAGACTTTGATAGTGTTCACTGCCGAGCAGAATCCCAGAGAAGTAATTTATTCGTTGATCACACCTTCTTCCAATTCCCAAGAAAATTTCCCTTCATTTATTTTGAACCTTGGAAATTACATTGAACTTATCGTGAAATAGAGCATCCTGCGATGGCCTCTCATTATCAGCTTCGCAGAGTCGAACCCTTTCACGGCAATGTTCCATGACAACTCATAATACAGTTAGCTTCAATGCTATATTCCTCGTTGAATACTATTCTTCGGTTTCTGAAATGTTTGGGGGCTTGTTTACGTGAACACTTCCTTTAATATGACCCCTCCCCCATAAAAAAATCAAGAGCGCTCAAATCTGGTGAACGTGACTACTCAAGTTTAATTCTGAACTATGTAAAATTAATTTTTCGAAATTAAATATGGTCGACATGTGCAGGATATTATATTCCATAATTAGTTCAAAGTGGATCCCAAGGTCCAAAATAAATATATCTAAAGGCAAAATTTCTTTACCTTTGTATTAAATTATTTTTTTTCACAGATAACAACTGCGCCGTAGTTTGTACTGCCCACTTTTCTAACGCTTATGCCACGTTCTAGCTATTAGGCCATAATTGACGACCGGAAGTCATTAGTGTTATACTTCCAGTACCCTCCTCAGTATTCTTACAAACCCCAGTAGTGCTGTCGTCTGCATAGTCTCAATCTTTCCTCTTAGCCTTAACTCCATCAATCTTGACTTCAATCTCTTTGGCACTGTTCCAAACTGCACCCATGGGCATTACGCTGACCATGTTGCACACATTTCTCAGTTCCCAGCCCGAGTCCTGGTACTTTCACATCTTCCCTTCACTCTCTCATTTTATATTCTCTCTGTGGTCTGTAGGTACAGCTACGTCTATTATTTGGAAGGTTCTTTTTTCCTTGTCCACAACCACTGAATCTGGTCTTTGATGGGGTGGTCAGTTTGGAAATCGAAGTCCCACTGTAATTTATGGCTATTACCTTCCAAGACAGTCCCTGGTGCATCCAAATGGCCGAATCCCAGTCGTTTGCATAGTTTCGAGTGTATAACAGTGGTTACCCTGTCATGTCTGTTCTCGTACACTTTCTGGGCTAGTTTGCTGCATTCGCTGGTTATATGGTTTATTGTCTCATCCTTTTTTCCAAAGTGGCGCTATCTGCTGTTTTTATCATCAACATCATCAACATCATCGATATCAGGAACATCTTCCTTATCATCTCTATCGACGTTGTCACCATTATTGTCACTGTCGACGTTCTCCAAACACAATCCTCTCAATTACAAAACAACTTGCAAAAACCTGCAACACTATCATTAGCAAACATGTTCTACTCTATCATTATTATTGATTCTTCTCCAATCACGTCTCGCCGTGATTTTCCAAGTCGTCTAATTGACAGAACGCCAGAAAATAAAAAGGTTTCAAATTTAGGTTTGGGTACTCATCTCTGCTAGTTCACAGTCACACATATTCACAGAGCCAGTGTTCGAATCAGACAACTTGAAATACGTCCAATCCGTGAAATGAGATCGTCTTTAAATAGGGCAGAACGTTATATTCTTACCTCCTACTGAGATGGGCACAACGGTTCCTTGAGAAATCACCAAAGTTAAGCAACGTCAAGCCTGGTCAGTACCTAGATGGATGACTGTCTGGGAATAACTGATGCTGTATTCAGCTGTGGGGATATCTTCTGCAGCCATGCTGTTATCTAAACGTAATGAACATTCCTTTCCGTTGGAATCCTTTCCGTTGGTGGAGAGGTAGGAGATGGAACTTGGGCACAACGCTCCCCCATATCAAGCACCCAGGCATAGCAGTAAAAAAGCTGTTCTCTCACTGTCAACCTTGACGGACGAAGGCCTGAGATGACTGAGATAACACAGCTAAGATCATCACTCTAACCACTTTATAGATATAATGGATACCGTGTCATGAGAAAGAAATCTTCGTGTAATAAGACGGGGATTTGAAAATAAGATACGCTGGTCAAACGGCAGATTAGGTTCGAATCAGATCATGACTTGCAATATTTTATCTTCATCACATAGAACAGAGCAGCCAGAAGAAAGCCAACATCAAGCAAAGGAAGTCGTGAGCAGCTGAGAGGATGGACTAGCCCAATGTAATCATTTTACATGAATGCTCGTTCAATCAGTTTTCGAACAGCAGACGTTGGCTAATCTCGTTTAAGAGTATAAAAAACCGTCAACCAATATTGTTAACATGCATCTTCGGTTTTCAAGTTGGTTCGACTGGTTGGATGTATATGTACAACGTGTATAGGCCGCACTAATAGAGCTAGAGGGCTGAATTTTCAACATTTACCCCTTATTGAGCCCAGGAAAACTTGGTTGGAAAATTTGTGTCAAATTATCAATATTAAATTGCTTTGAGTCAAAATAAATTATTGTATTTTGTAGTGTTTGAATAAAACTATTGTGTGTTTCGTAAGGGACTTTTCTCGTGTATGTCCGGACCCTTAGATTAAAAAGAAATCTTGGAAGGTGGATAAATTTTAGACTTTCACGCTTATTATAACTTGGACCCAACTATTACAAGAGTACCCAATTATCATTGTCATTATTACGTTTACCTCTTTCCTCCACGTCAGACAGTCATCACACCAGGACTCCAATTCTAAGGAAAGCAACTATTTAATGCTATGTTCAAGATGCCAAAAATCATCCAAAAATCCATACTACAAGCAAAATCGGACAACGGTAACCATTCTATTTATAAGTAGAAATTTGATAGATATATATTACGCTGTTTGTTTCGAATATCAAATATGGAAAATACAATATCGAGTCAGTTTATCGGAATATAGGAGAAAGTGTCAGCCTTAAAAATCGATTTTACTATGAACGGTTTAACAAAAAAAATGACTGGAAACCGTTAACTGGACACGGAAACGTTAACTGACCAACGCCTTTTGGTAGCATGCTGTTTTGGGGATGATCAATTACAAAATTGGAAAAGGGGATGATCAATGGATAAAACTTTTCTCTCACCTTTCTTTGGGTGGTGATCACTAAAAAAAGACCGATTTAAAAAAAAAAAAACAAGCTTGAATGCAATCGAAGGGACCAAATTAACATCAGCATACGTTGCAAATTGAATTCTCCACTGAAAAAAAGTATTTTGGAGAGAAATTTAAAAATTCCATTTTCCCTAGACATAATAAGGAGTAAATGTTTAAATTTTCAGCCATCTATCCCCATTGGTAGGGTCAGTACGCACAATGCATGCAATGCATACATAGCCAGCCAGACCAGCTTACAAAATGAAGAATTATATGTTTTATATGGTGACAGTTTTGGTTGACAGTTTCTAACTAGTATCGTTACTGCTAACAACGTCAACCCCCACCACCACCATCATGACGGTAATCACCACTTTGATGGTTACAGTCCATACCATCATATCCACTGTTACAACAGACATAACCACACTACTACTACTACTACAAACAGTAGATGGCCTAATGGTGAACAGCATAAAAAATGGAATCGGCGAACGGATTTCAAACACAAGCTAAGGCGATCTTTATTCACTTCACCCTATTGATCTCGGGAAATTCACGAATCCATCTCTTCCTGCTCCCCACCGCTGGGTTCTCTATCCATCGTTGGCGACCATAGTAGGAGATGGACGACTCTGATTCCAAAACAAAAAATAGACAGGTTAGTCACTCAAAAGATACCAACACGTGACCAACGTCTTTTGGTTGCATGCTGTGTCGGGATGATCAATTAAAAATTTGGGAAAAGGCTTGATCAATGAATAAGTCCATTCTCTCACTCTTTGTGAGGAGGTGATCACCAAAAAAGAAGGCGACAGGATGCCAACTTTGAGTTCCTTTCGGCAGCTCCTTCAGCCACGTTGATGCCAGGCGTATAACCCATTTTTCTTTGCGATTCTGTCGACTGAAGAGGTCACCAGTGTTGTTCCATTGTCTATCGAGACAGAAAGAGGTCTTCTAAAATCAATATCCCAACCGTTGAGCCAGTCTAGTGGGTGAGATAATTGTGTATTTCCCACCTATGCTAAAGGAGCCAAACACGCAAGATCAGATGAAAGTCAATATTTCGAGTGCTGGCAGACATACAGCCCTTCCCAATTATATACTTTACTAGCATAAACCAAATAAAAATCAGGTAAGTTTTTTGCCGTGTTATAGTAACAAACCATTTAATACTCTCCGGGGCTAAGAAAACGAGCCCAGCACTTTCTATCAAGTAAAATATCTTGACTCTATAGAGAATATATTGGCGCTTATTAAGGCCAAACTGCATGGAAAAAAAATTGGGATCACTGACCAGCGGTGGGAAGCAGTCAGGAATGAATGGAACAAAATTGTGTAGCACACTGTAAACAAGTATTGGACTGCTTGACCAAACGTCCCAGTTGTCTTGAAAAAGAAAAAGAGAAAAGCTATCCCCGTAATGAAATATGTTCTGCGCACAAGCACTGCAAACACTGTTGTATAACTTTACCGGATAATTCATCTTGCATAAAGTACCTCCCCAAAAATGATTTTTTTCAAAAAGCTGGACTCATTTTTCTGGCCGGGAATGTATACAAAATTTAGCTCTCTGAGTAAAATCAAACCAAAGGTTACTGAGCAAAAGTAGGAGCTATTTTGATTTGACCGTCTGTCGAGTAACTTTTGCTGCTTTGATCTCCGCTCCTCCAATTTGACCGTCTGTCGAGCAACTTTCGCCGCTTTGATCTTCGCTCCTCGCTATCCAATGTGACTGAATGTCAATACTCTAGGTTTGAAACCCTGACTCATTTAGTCTCTACTGAGGTAACTTATGGGTATGTCATCAGACAACTAATGTCTCCGCCAGGCGATCGAAGCGTTAATGATGGAAAATTAGCACAGCCCAATTTGCTGACTTATATTTTCCCCAGATTGTGCCGTACAAAAACTAAGTTTGATAAATGCCATCTCCATTTTTTTTATAATAATCACAATCATATCTCTTACTAAGCTGTGTGCGTATACACATTAATGTGCGTACATAAGGTTAGTTACTTGAAACAATGTAGTAATGAATGAATTGAATGCGTTTTGATTTAAAGTCTATTGATCAAGTAAAATAAGCACGCAGAGACTCCGAAACAAATTTAAATAAATAAAATTGTGCATCTACTTTAAATTAAACTTTCAAATTATTTTTTCAAAGGGCCAAATTTTCGCTAAATTGGTAAACCATCCATATTTAGTCGACACATGTCTAATTTGGATTCCGTGGATCGTAATCACTGTGACCACTACTACGGCTACAGTCATTACCACCGTTGCTTTCAACACCACCTCCAATGTTAGTCATCACGAACATTATTATGACAGTCAACGTCACCATTGTTCCTAAATCATAAATCATTGCAGTCGCCAACATCATTACATCGCTGCTATACCCCTAACATTAACATGAACACCACCACAACCGAATCCCCCATTATCAAAGTTCATGCGATCATTTTCAGCACTGCCGTCCCCATCTCAAATACCATTATTGACACCAAATATCGCCTGCAAACCATCACGACCATCAGCAACATCTCTCGAAATGCCCATGTCGGTCGCGCCCACCAGTTACGAACCTAGTAGATCTGTCGGTAATCAAAATGTCTCGTCAGAAGTTCAAATGTCAGGGGCAAGTGGGAACAACCTCTCGTCTGACCCGACCAGCACGGTGCGGATGACGTGACAGACTAGATCAAAGGTCGGAGACAATGGCGGAGGGCCAGGAACACTTGACAAGCTTATAATAGCCAGCGGTCAGTCGTTCATTTGTTGTTTGGTGTAAGTGGTTCATCTCTTGAAAGCGTTAAGGCAAGATCCACATTTGATGACCCATGTGTATGTTTACATTTGCAATAGTCTTAGTATAAAAGAATATCACTTATTTATATCGCCAGTGTTTCTAGAGGTGCGCAGGGGCCTGCAAGTCAAGTTCAAACTCCGACTAAGCCAGTTTGTATTCACTTGGTAGTGATGCTCCAGGAAAAGTCATGATTCAATCTCTCTATGGGTAAAATAGTACAGGGTGAAGTGAATTACGCTACTTTGGGTGCCTGGCCACCCTAAGTCTATTTTATATACCGGAAACGAGCCGAGTAAAAAGTAACTTGATATGAGTCCAAGCAGGGGCGAATGAAGCCGTAGCCAGCTTAAGGATTCTACTTTACTTACCAGTGTTTTTCTCTATGCTGGTAAGGAAAGGTTTGCTCCTCTATTTAAAATCTGTGATTTTCCTCACCGCTAAGGCAATAAATAACAAAGCAGACAAAGCAATTTAATTACCAACATGTATCACACAATGTGCCATAGCCTTGGCCAAGTAGGTACTCCAGTAAAAAGTATTATTTATGACCGTTTGTTGATTATGTTTCCTCACTGTGAATGGTGATTTTTGTGATTTTTTTTTTGAAAAAAGTCGTGAATAAATACTATTTTCAGTATAGGAAGGGAAAATTGAATTATCTGAAACCAATATATTTTTCTCGGATACTTTGGAGAGAATTTACATTCTCCGATGTGACGGTTGCCTGGTTGAATTTGTTCCACAGAATGGTCACTCTTGCATTCATAAAGTATCACCCTTGGCCCTTTCACTTCCTGTACTTGAAGTTTGTTGCTGTCCCCAGGTATGATTGCTAAGTGATTTGATCACAACAGATTGAATTACACTAACGTTGTTACATTTCGCCAAATCATAAGAACGCCCAACCATTAAAATCATTATTACCAACATAATTTCACTCACACTGGCCACTGTATGTTTGCATGTGATAATGTATTTGATGCATGTGCTTTCATAAATGAACAAGCGTGTATCAATGAGGTTGTAGCCTGACATAGTAATTAATTTAATCAATTTTTTGATTATTGTATTTTTTATATGGAGGGGTCCGGGGGCAATTGCCCCTTTTGCTCCCAATAAATCCGGCTCTGAGTTTTCCCCAAACTTTTTAAAAATTATATCATTCTCACAGTTTTCCCTTGTCTTGCACCCCCCTTCAAGATCCTTTCTTCCTTGCTTGCTCTTCTTACATACGACAATGGATCGATAAGTCTGTAACCCGGCACAGTTTTCTGAAATTTTCACTGTATAATATTCGATCTATGTAGCTAATGGAAAAGCATTGAGCTGACTGTATCGGCCACGGAAAAAATTATGCTAAGTTGAGAAAATTTATTGTGTAAAATGAATGCTACTTTCATAATTAGGCTATATATATATATATATATATATATATATATATATATATATATATATATGTGTGTGTGTGTGTGTGTGTGTGTTTAAGCGTATATATAAGTGTAAATACAGGTGAGATAGATCAGCAGCAGCAGCTTCTTAATGTCCGTCGTTAAGCATTGACCTTCCCTAAGATTCGTCAGATCTTTCTATTACGGGCGCTACTGCACCAATATCTCTTGAACTTGTCAAATTTGTCACTCTGCATTCTTGCAACATAGCCTGCCCATTACCACCTGAGATTCCTCATGGATTCTTTGATATCTCTGATTCCTGTTTTTTAATCTGATATACTGTGCTGTTTTTTCATCTCTTTATTTGACGTTGAGCACGATTCACTCATGCACGTTGCATGGTTGTTAGTTTGAGAGCCAATCCTTTTGTTACGTTCAGTGTCCCAGCTCCAGAGATATGGATTTTTTGTTAAGAATTTCTTTCATTTTCATGCTACCATTGTTACCTCGGCCAACAAGGTTGGGGGTCCACTCATGTCTGTCCGTTTGTCTGTCCGTCTATTCATCCATAAAATATGAATGAAATTTGGTAAAACGGTGGGCCATGGGCTCGAGACAAGGTAGCTTAATTTGGGGGCGGATTCATATTGAGAGAGATATTTTTATCCTCTATGGATAGAGGTTAACAATTTGAAAAATTAAGGAAAAAAAATTAAAAAAAAGAAGCTAAATTTAAATTCGGTAAAGTGTCCCTTGATTTCTGATGTTTCCTTTTCATTCACTTTTCAGGGTTTTTTCAATGTTCTGTGTTGGAATACATTCTCTTGGCGCTTTCTAATTATGCCACGTAATAACATATCACCTAATACCACTTCACATCACAATATTCATAGATTTTACTCCGTAAATTTTTGACAAACTCCAATCCAAGTTGGAGTTGGCTTTGTTTTCCCCCGTGAAAAGAAGAACAAAAACAATCCTCACCGAATGGTTCATCTATTCTGTCACGTTACATCTTAAACTTATCAGAAAATTAACATTTCCCTGAAATCACGACCAAGTGATTGCTATACAGCTCTCTTACCAATAGAGCCAAACTGACAAGTCTTATGTATTTGAGAATATATACATATATATATACATATATATATATATATATATATAGTAACTCAACCCCATGAGTAAAATGTTGTATGTATCGAGCGCTCTATGAAATAAATCCTATACATTTCAGAAGTGGCGTTATATTATTGATATATAATTGTATTATTCTATACTGCTAGCCTGATTTGTACCACATATACTGTATATATATATATATATATATATATATATATATATATATATATATATATCATGCAAAAATTACAGTAATTATTTCCGGTCGGAATAGAAGTACGAGAGGAGTTTAAACCCAGCAGCAGCCAGGCTTGAAGTTCAAGTTGATTCAATATTGGATCAAATAATTCTGTTGAACGATTATGACCCAGTCGGTCAGAATGTGCACGATATTAAGTTTACATCTAAAAGAATATAGGAATGAACATCTTGCGAAAGTAATAACACAGCCGAAGAGAGATAAACCGAGCCCAAGCACAAACATTTCGGAAAAACTAATTTCTCAGTTCTCTGATTTTGAGAAGCGGCCTAGTGTCAAGGATTGGCATATTCATCGAACACGTGTCTTCGAGGAACACAATTGAAGACAAGAAAGAAGACATTATCGGCGGCAGAAATACGGATAGGCGAATTCAAACGGACAAATGGCGCAACACTTTTAGCTTTGGGTCAGACCAAGCTGGACCTGATGAGCATCAGAGCGCCTGCTGTAGAGCAAGGTAGTCTGGAAAGGCTTTTCTTAATGGACATGATTCTCACTTGGTGTCCCTAATATCGTGTTTTTTTTTTGCAAGACCAAGCAAATTTAGAGGCAAAGTAGATATGCACGCACACACATGCATATATATAGATATCTGATGATAAACTTATTTGGAATGATCTCCTATCGTTGCATGATTAATGTATTACTCACCCTAAACAATGAAAGTTGAATAAACAATTAAAGAAAATGGGGCTGCTGCAGGAATCGATCCTGTCACTGACAAGATAGCTGCTTCAACGTAGTGATGCTCTTAGTAATGAGCTAAACAGGGTGAATGATACACTAACCGTATAACGTCGGAAGATCATTTCAAATAAGTTTCTCTTTAATATAAGAAAATTCATAATCATTCTGTCGGATCATATATATCCATTTCTTAATACACATACATTTCTGTATCTAATTAAATAGCCCAACGCAAAAAAATCTGCAAGCAAAGTATTCGTGCAATCTCACCTCTATGATTTTTTCTGTACCTCTTTCACGCTAAAACTACGATGTCAGTTGATTGAATGCTTGGCAAGAATACTGGTTAAGCATCAACAGCAAAGTTGTTGGCTACAATTTTGCACAAAAGATGTTGAAATTTCGCATTGAATGATAAGACGTAAGATTCAAATTAATTCAAGGAAACCAACAGTGGAAAATGTGTTGCATCAAACTGCAACCACTAAGCATACAAAAAAACACACTAGATCCTTCAAGATCGAACTAAAGAATAGATATAAACTCGTCACTGAATCAGGAGAAAACATCAACGATCTCAACAACAAAATAACAACTACTCTAATAGAAGCCAACAATATGTTTAAACCAAGCAGCAAGCAACCCATCGGTAAACTTTCTGAAAAGAACAAATCTCATGGAAAAATGCAGAAATCTCAAGTCACTGACAAGAGGAAAGATAAAAGGTACCGAATTAAATCAAACCATCCAGAAGAAACGAACAGAAGATTAAAGAAGAAACTCAGCAGTAGTCATCGAAAGTATTCTCGAAAAGGATAAGGATTTCAAAGCGATGAAAAAATATTTTATTTCAGGAAGAACGAGAAAATAACCTACTAAAAAAAGCTGGTAAGTCATCACCAGGAAACTAACCATTCTATTCAACTTTTGTCTAAAACAGAGCAAAGTCCCAGAAGATGGGAACACTGCAATCATAATGCTATTACATACGAAAGGGAACCAATTGAATCACCAAAACACTGGTTGACTTTAAGAAAATCATTGATGCTATCACAAGGTATATGTCAAAGTCATGCACCATATCTACTGACACTACCAGGCTGCACAAAGACTGAGCCTTTTCAGCTCGAAAAGGGGGTAAGACAAGGCGATTCCAGCTCACCCAAACTCTTCACAGCCTGCCTTGAGATGATTTTTTGAAACCTAGACTGGGAAAATAAAGGAATTAGAGAAGAGCAATACGTAAGTAATTCCAGATTTGCGGACGCCATCGACTTTTTTGCTGGGAACCTTCAATCTCCAATTGATCTCCAAAGAATGATAGACAAACTGAATGAAGAAAGTGAGAAAGTAGGCCTTCAAATGAACTTCATTAAAACAAATGTCAAGTACAATAAAAACATAGAAGACAAAGACGCAGCAATCAGAATAGAAAATGAGTAGTTGAAGACAGTAGATTTGCATCTACCTGGGACAATGAATCTCCATGAAATCCTCAAAAGAAGAAGAAATCAAGGGTAGAATCACTCTAGATTGGTAAGCTTTCGTCCAGTTCAACCTTCAAGAATAGGAAAATTCCATTAATCCTTCAAAGAAGGGTGTGTATTCTCCTGATAGTCACTCATTGGACTGAAACAATGAACCTTACCAAATGATTTACAAGCTGAGACACTCGAACTAAGAATCACACAACGAGCACAAGGGAGAATCATCTTCAATCACATATGGAGAGATCACAAGATAGCACAGTATATCATAAATGGGACAGGGGTCAGAGATATACTATTAACCATTAGAAAACTCAAATGACAATGGGGTGGCTATGTTGCAAGAATTTCAGACAACTGCTGGACATCCAGACTCACATCATGGGTCTCTAGTGATCATATGCGAAAAAGCAGCCGGCAAAGTATGAGATGGTGTGACGAACCAAACAAGTTTAGAAAATACTAGTAATGATAGGGAGGTCTATCGAATCTTGGGAAGGTTAATATCCAACGTCGGACGCTAGAAGATCATAATCTATGCAAACTTGGCCTCAGAGATTACTCAAGGTCACCAGAGGTCATTTCAGCTAGACCGACTAAAAAACTGAAGAAACCCATGTTGACAGTTTTATTTGATGATATAACAAATTATACTTATATCTTCTATCTTAGAAAAGCATCTTTTGATCTGTTAACACAGTTACCTGGCTGTCCCTAAGCAAGTATTTTTCACCTTTCTTGGAAGAGTGAAGGCCAAGAAGTAAAGTAGTGTCCTTACGCTGTCTACGGCTTCAGTTGTCTTTGGTTTGGCACCACATTTCATGTTGCTACATACCCGACTTGTTTGGGGGTTGTGGATTAGACTTGAAGGCAACAAGCACCCGGAGTAAGCGTCATTTATTTCCCCCTATGCCGTTCTACCCATAGCCAGGGTAGGGGATAACAGGCTAATTCATGCCTTTCGCAAGGGTATTTGCGGAAAGTGAGCCCTGTTCATACTCCGCTCCATCATCTGTTCGCCCTTCCCCGGGTGGCAGAAACATCTCTCAAATACAGTTGCAATGCACACCATCTAGAACAGAACCTTTTCTACTAAGAAGATCCGTGATTTTAAGAAAATTGGTAAACCGTCACGTGTCAACCTCCTTTGGTATCATGCCGTGTATAAACATTGAGAAAAAAATGAGTGATCAATAGAAAAGTTGCTTCTCTCTCCTTTCGTTAGGCAGTGATCACTATAGAAAAGTCTAAATTTTCAATAAACAAGCGTAATTGCTGCCGGACACAAAGTAAGGGGTCGATTTAGCAAGAACTCAGATTGCAAGTAGAACGTCCCCTACAGTAAACACCTGTTAAGGGTAGAATTTTCAACAAAAAAAGTAAACAGAAAATACAAGGGGTAAATTTTGAAATCTTGAGTACTCTAGCTCCATCGGTGCAGCTGTATCCCTAATACTCGGCCAGCCAGATAGACCAACTTAGAAAATGAAGAAACCTATGTTGATGGTTTTGACTAGTTGCTTCTAATAGCAGTTGCAGTAGGAAATAGTTTTATTCATAATAATTTAAATCTAAGGTTTGGATATTTTTTTGTCTAAAACGGAAAACAGAGCGTTTAAATTGCTGAAAGATCTTAGAGGTGTGTTCGTGATATGAGTTCGGGTTAAAATTCGACAGCCAGCCTCAAAGTGGTTCGTAGCTGTGATTCTGCACGCCCACGCAAGTGCATTACAATTTGCATCACAGTAGACAGAGTCGTGTCCTGTATTTTATAGACAATGAAATAATACCATCGTTTCGATAAATGGTTCAATATTATCCAACACTCTCAGACAGGTAGGGGTAGGGGAAATCATTTGGGGGTTGGAGAAGAAGGAGAAGGAATAGAAGGAAAAGATGATGATGATGATGCCGATGATGATGATGACGAAGAATATTAGGGAGAAGAAGAATAGAAGGGAAAGAAGATGGAGAAGAAGAAGAAGAAGAAGGAGAAGAAGAAGAAGAAGGAGGAGAAAAAGATGGTGATGTTGATGATGATGATGAAGAAGAAGAAGAATGAAGGGAAAAGAAAAAAGGCGAAGATGCTACTGCTGCTGCTGCTGATGATGATGAAGAAGAGCGTATCCGTATTTATCGACGATACAAATAGCAGTGTCTCCTTATATATATATATATATATATATATATATATATATATATATTTATATATATATGTGTGTGTGTGTGTGTGTTTCTATCTTTTTCATATTAATGCGCATATAGGCCATTCTCATGATACAGGAACTGTATGAAGATTTTACTTGGAATTTCACTCCTGCTGTTTTAGGAATGCTTTCTTCTTCGATTTGTATGACCCTTCTTTCTTTCTCTCTATCTCTCCCTTTCTTCTTCCTTCCTTTCTTTCTTTCTTTCTATTGTTGATTTGTCTGATTTATTTTCTCATTGATTTTTCTTCTCATTCAAGCTCTTGAAATTTGGTCTCGGAGAAATATTAATCATTCCCCGAAATCCTGTCCTTTTTCATCTCATTTATTAGACACCATCAACCAAAACTGTCATCGAAAGTGTCAACATGGATTTCAGTTTTTAAGTTGGTTTGGTTGACTGCTGGTTATCTATCACGCGTACAGGCCGCATCAATGGAGCTGAAGCGCTGAAAATTCAAGCATTGACTTCGTATAATGTCTAGAAGAAAATTTTTTTCTTTCGTTTTTTGAACATTCTCTCCTAAGTAGGTTTTCAGTGGGGGTTTGATTTGCAATGTAATTTTTTGCTTATTTTTTAAAATTCTGACTTTTCTAGTGATCAGCAGCCAATCTATTGCAGGAAAGTAACTTATTCATCTATCACCTTTCTTTCCATTGTTTTAATTGATCACCCGAACTTGACTGACAAACCAGACCTGTTTATCTTCCCAAACAAATCAAAAACAGGTCTGTTTACTCAGTCCATAAAAAAACGTCGTATTTCCACAGCATCCCGTTATAAGAGTGATAATTTTTTTCAAATGAGGGAAAGGGGTGATCAATGAATTAGTCACTTCTCTCACCTTTTGCTGGATTATTAAAGTGTCCGAATTTTCAAAAATCAAACGTAAATGCTGTCGGGCACAAGCAAAAGGGGAAAATTTAGTATGAACTTACGTTGCAAACTTTGCCCCCATCCCTCCAAAAAATATTTTTGAGGGTAATTTCCAACAAACAAAACTCTATTTTTCGTAGACAAGATAAAAATGAGGGATAAATGCTTAAATTTTCGTCCCTCTTGCTCCATTGGTACGACCCTGTACATGTGACACTCACACACACGCATCCATACAAAGTCAGCCAGAATAACTTATAAAACTGAAGAAACCTATGTTGATATGTTGACAGTTTTGCTTGACGGTTATTTTCACTATTTCTGAAATGTCACTGCTTTCGGTAGAGATTCGGTTCATGTTGCAAGGCCGTTCTCCTTGGAGATTTTCCTCTCAATTTTTGGTACGTCCAGCGGTATTCAAACTGTGTTCCACTGGAGCACAGTGTTCCACGTGACCTTTCCAGCTGTTTCGCCAAACAAAGTGACATTTTCACAATATACTTCTTCATTACATAAACGATTCCGTCAAAGCTTTTGCGAGTATTTATTTCGTTAACACTAACTGTTCTTTTTATAAGTGAGGAAAATTAACAGAATTTCGTCTTTTTAATCAAAAACATGTTGGTTATTTATTTGACACGGATGCTGTACTGTCAAGCGTTGTTCATATGTTTATTATTCCTCAGCAAGTTTCGTTCTTACTTTTCCACTTGAGTGTGTGTGTGTGTCTGTGTTGTTATTCATTTTTATACACTTATCCAATAGTTGCATATATATATATATATATATATATATATATATATATATATATATATATATATATATATATATATATATATATATATATAAGATAAAGATCAACGGCTGACGGCATAAGTAGCCAATATGTTTTTAATTAAAAGGGCTAAATTTCGTTGATTCTTCTTAAATAAAAAGAAGAGTTAGCGTTAATGGAATAAATACTTGTAAAAGCCCTGACGGTATCGTTTATATAATGAATCCAACAGCTACATACATGTATAAATATATGTATAGTACAGTCAGCATAAATCAGGTTTGCAAAATACCATAATATTATATAATACAAAGCAGTGTCTGATATGTGATAGATTTATTTCATAGAATGCTCAATACATTCAACTTTATACTCTGAGAGTTAAGTTGGTTTAGAAAAGAGCTGGAAATATAATGGAGGGTGAATTCGCTGCACAAACTTCTTCAGAAACATAAACTTGTTAGTGGAGCGAATCCACTTCCATTATATAAATGTATATATAGAGAGAAGGTAAAGATTTTTTTAGGGTTGTCCCTCAAAAATTTAAGTGTTGGAAAGGGTTTCCCGAGTAGTTAAAGTTTGAAGACCACTTTTTTAGACATTCAAACCATAGGGAGGTTAATTTTTAGAAAAATAGGATTAGGAAGGCGGTTCTATTTGTAATGTAGTCATAAAGCTAAACTGGACCCTTACTTTTTACGAATCTTCACCCTGCTCTCTTATGATAACAAACTCAAACAAGCCCTATTATCCGTATTATCTTTGAAGATGTCACCATCTTCAAAATCTAAGTGGCTGTAGTACATTTTACAAGTTGCAAAGCCATTGAATGCTTGGAAGAATAAATCACGCTAATTTCCAAACGCCCAAAACCGTCCTCAAATACTTTATTTATTGGCTAAAAAGATTTTTCTGCTTGAGCTGCAATCCTTGCCCTCATCGATAACAAAGAAATCCTCGCGAATTTTCAGCAATAATTCCATCCTGTGATGAAAAATTGCATGCATGTTTACTTATGCAAATATTTACCTGGCATACATAACCCTGACGGTTTTCACACACACACGTTTTGTACTGTGAACGTCGACCAGAACTGTCACTATAACTACCAACACAAGTCTCTTCAGTCTTCAAGCTAGGCTGGCTGGCTATGTATGTATGCATCAAGCATACAGGTCACACTAATAGAGCTAGTGGGCTGAAAATTTAAACATTTATCCCTTATCATGTCTTTTGTTTTTTCAAAATTCCTTCTCCAATTTTTTTTTTCATTGAGGGGTTTAGTTGGCAATGTAAGTTTATGCTTAATTGATCCCTTAGTTTGTGTCCACTAGCATACACGCTGTTTGTTTTGCTTTTTTTTATTCAATTTTTAAAAAATTTAGACACTTTTTCAGTGATCACTACCCGACTAAAGGCGAAAGGGGTAGTTTATTCATTGACCACCCTTTTTTCCAATGATTCAATTGCCCAGCCCCCCACCCCCAACATAACATGCAGCCAAAAGACATTGGTCATATGACAGTTTCTATTGAGTGACAAACCAGACCTATCTTTCAAGACATATACCAGTTCAAAAATTGGTATTGCTTCTTATCTTTATTTCATCTTAGAAATAATATTTCGTCTTCCTAAAAATTTGTACTTAACGTTGAATCTGGTTATTCAATTTTACTTTCTTTCTTTCTCTCTCTCTCTCTCTCCCTCTCTCTCTCTCTCTATCTATCTATCTATCTCTCTCTCTATATCTCTCTCTATATACATGTGTGTGTGTGTGTGAGTGTGCGTGTGTGTATGTGTGTGACAGGGAATGGCAGGTTATGGCGAGGATAAGAAGCACTGATGATTTAAATCCTTGAATGAAGATACGGTTGGTTGAGCGTATAACAGCTTGAAGAATGGACACGGCGTCTCCAAATCCACTATTGCCCCCAGGAAAGGCATGGAACAATCGTTCACACCCGAAGAAAGCACTCCCTTCGCAAGCAAAAACCAAAAAAAAAAGAAGGATTTTTGTAATAATGTCAGACAACCGCTGAACATCACGACTCACGATATGGATCCTCTGTGATCATATGCAAAATTGTGACCGTCAAAATATAAGATAGCGTGACAGTTTAGACAAGTTCTGGAAGTATTGGCTCCTCAACGCCTACAATTAAGAGATCAGGCGAAATTTGGGGAAAGTCTATGTCCAAAGACGGACATTAAAAGGATGATGATAAGGAGGAGGAGAGTCAACGAAGTTTCTTTTTTTTTTTTAAATTTTAATGGAGAAACCACGAAGATTAAGAGTTGTTAAATTCGACACCTCGTGTTTTTTTTTTCTTGACAGAAAGGCAATATTCAATGAGATAAAGTCCCAAATTCCGTTTTGGGGATTTTCATCTATGGCAGTGGTTTCGAATCTTCAAAGACTCATTGACCCCCTTCTATAAGGGAAATATTCCGGCAGCCCCTATTTTTAGCATCTTGTTTTTGGCCCTAACCCTGAGCTACAATAAAAAGCAATTTCTGACTATTCGATATACTTTTTCATTTAAAATGGATTATATTTATTCAAAGTCTAATATATAGCACAGGTCTGTGTACAATGATAGTCTTTTTGAAAGCTGCGCAATGGTTGATGTAGTTTCACTGTCACAAGATTCTCAATAACAGGTCAAGATGCTGACACTATTAGACGGACCCCAGTTTCGAAACCACTGATCTCTCACAAAACGAACCTGTCCGTATCTATCTTCCGTACCCACTACAGTTTCTCTTTCGGACTCCCGTTTATCTACATCAGTCATACCCGGCAGATATCAAGCAGTAGAACAGCCAAAGTTTTATGCATCAAAGTTTTCCAAGACCCTACCAGCGTACCAATCCCTATAAAAGACTATGTGTATCCAAACAAAATTGATGAAACCAAATTGTCAATCCGACCGAAACAAAGTTGCGGCAACTTAATTATGAAATCTTTGATCCTCCTTAATATTCACCAGATTTATTTCCAACAGATTATCACTTATTCCGGTACCTTGAGCTTTTTCTCCACAATAAAACGCATGCCAAGAAAGAAGCGATAACGATAGCATTTGAACAATTTTCAGCTTCGAAAGAGACCAATTTCTAGAGAGAAGCTCAAATGGAAGATGTTTATTGAAGCGAATCGAGCTGATTTTGATTAATGAACCACACACGTTGCTTTTTCCATTCACAAACAGACATTTCCTTTGGATCAACCTAGTGTGTGTGTAAAGCGTTTCAATGAGAGCACAGATACTACACAGTGATCCGTATTTACTCGCTTCCCCTCAAGAGAAAGATATGACACAAGGTCGTTTTTAATGAGGAGGTCCAGTGACAGGAGATCTGCAAAAAATGCTCCAGTCCTCGCAACTAGTGTTACAAAGGCAAGCCCGACCCATCCCCTTTAGTGTGATGGGACAGTGCCACCCCGGGACGTACTGCTCCTCCGAGACTGGACCAAGTTATTTTTTGAGGCCATGGGACAAATCCCAGGCCTCTTGCGCTTAGCCATATCGAGTCTCAGGAAACCATCATTGGCCAGGTCATTGCATCGGCGTAAAGCTACCAGATCGTGTACTGCAAACAAATACTACGCTCTCATCATAAGTCGAAATGCTGACCCATTTGAAAAAAAAAATTATTTACAGTCATTATGCTAGTATTAAAATAACGCACGTACATCAACCAATGCAACCTCCTTATGGTCATTTTTGGAGCTGAAATATAGAACCTAACCGAAAGATTTACTCTCAAACTAAGAACCATGTGATATGCATGAGAGAGGATCATGCTCAAAATCACATGAAGAGGCAACAAGAGATCACAGTATATTAGAGAGAAAACAGGAGTCAGAGATATGGAAACTATCAGAAAACTCAAATGACAATGGGCTGGTCACAAAGCAAGAATGTCAGACAACCGCTGGACATCACAACCCACATTGTGGATCCCCAGAGATCGTAAAGTGGAAGTTGTGGTCGGTAAAAGTAACGTGGCCCGCAATCAAGAGTTCTGGCAAATCTTTGGGAAGGTCTATGTCTAAAGACGGACATTGAGGGAGATGATGATGATGATGATGATGATGATGATGATGATGATGAACTTTAGTGCAAGCACAAGTAAGTCGTTCCATAATTTGCCTGGGAAAATTTACGCAAAAAATATTTCTCCTATACATTATTGTACGTAGTTAAATCAATAAGTGCATAGCCTAATGATAATTTTTATTTTATTTTACACAACTAATACTTTTCTTAACATAATTTCCTTCCTTGTCAAATCACTCTAATTAATGCAAATTAATCATAGAGATCGTAATTCATACAATGAAAATTTCAGGTAAAAATTCAGATAATAACTAGTTGTCAGGCTACGGTCTTGATTCATGCTCGTATGATACTAAGATTCATTCAAACTTATGGGGTGATGGTTTAGAAGATAACCAGATTATTGTTCAGTGAGTTCAGTCCTCACTGGTAATCTCAGTAATGTGGCCTAGTGTTAAACTGGCTAATCCTTGCTTATTCAGTACTAAAATCGTGAAGTTATTCCCCTTGATGGTTAAAAATTAATGGATTTTCCCTTTTTTTCATTTCCAGTTAACTTGATAGCTAAAAATGTTAAATTTTCTCGAAAATTCATATCTCTACCTCCCCACAAGGACAGAATGAGACACAGCGTCGTTTGGGGCCCCACGTGCACGCATGTAGACAGCAGCTGTTTTGTTTACAATAATGATTGATGTTCCCAAGAAGCAGTCCCTCATCTAACAACTGATCAGGCTGGACGATACTTAACCTCGGTGAGCCCTGAGCCGGTTCTTTTCAGCGTGATTTAACTTTCAAGAAGAACGGTATATTGCAGCAAGAACAACAATGCCAGTTATAACGTTGATTGGAGATTAAAAATCTGGATATTTCTAGCCATCAAGGGGGATAACCTTTGGCAATCCTTATGCTAAGCTAACCCAGCACCGAATAAGCAAGAATTACCCCAAACTTGGTTAATCTTCGAAAATATGAGGGTGGCTACCGAAAGTATTGTTTAGAAGGACCATTGTTCGTATCGCAAGGTCGGTGGTCACTGGGTGCTCTATTTATGACCAAATGCTAAATGGTACTAAGTTTAGTATCTACATATCTCTTTCCTACAGTCTTATAATACCTATTGCAATGCAACTGTTAAGAGCTCGTTCCTCACTGCATGTGCCATAAAATAGCAATCATATAGTATCATTATTATAAGAAAGTATCCACACATTCTTGATATCTCGAGAGCCGGTTGTGTGGCCTTGATGTAACTTGGCAACCGATCAAAGTAGATCTCACTACACATGCGTAAACAAACACTCTCCCGTGAGTTTACTCCGTCGGCGGTGAGACGCCATTGGTTGAGCTTGTTTACTGCATATCGCATTCACGGTGATGGAACCTGTCCATTTTCACGTCTGTTGCAGATTTTATTTTGCAAGACATCGCATCAACCAGGTCTGGCAGCAATCATTCCACCATCACCCCCAACCCGACCATACTCTCCAGGTTTAGCTTGCTGCGAAATTCAGATTTTCCAATTAGAGATTCCAGACCATGGAAGTGATTAAGAAGAACGCAGCGGGGTATCTGATAGCAATATCGACAGAGGACCATGCAGACTGTTTCGAAAAATCGTAGGGACGCAGGAATGATTGTACATCTAAGTACTTGGAAGAAGACTAAGTTACAGTTGCTATATGGAAGCTATTTTCTTGTTGATATAAAGTGTCTCCGCAAATTGAGAACTATGCAACGTGCACATGAAAGAACTATGCTGGGCCCCATTTGGAGAGACCACAAGGCAGCACAGTACATCCGAGAAAAGACAAGAGTCAGGAACATCATAGAATCCATTAAAAATCTCAAATGGCAGTTGGCTGGCCATGTTGCAAGAATGGCGGACAACCGAAGGACATCATGACTCACGACATGGATCCCCCAAGATCACATGCGCCACCGAGGCCGGCAGAATATTAGATGGAGAGACGAGCTAGCCAAATTCAGAAAGTATTGGTTCCACGACGCCCATGATAGAGAAGTGTGGCGAATCCTGGGGAAGGTCTATGTCCAACGACGGACGTTAAAAGACTGATGATGATGATGATGATGATGATGATGATGATGATGATGATGAAAAAGTGTCTGGATACTGACCTCATAAGTAACGATAAATCTATATGGAATTATTTTGATAGTGCAAAGCGTGCACTGATCTTTACGTTATGTGCAAATATTATATGTGTGCGTGTTTGCGTTGCAAATAGTCGATAAAACAGGTCTGGTTAGTTACCCCAAAGTAACTGTCAAGTGGCCAGCGTCTTCTGGCAACATGTGTTGGGGATGATCAATTAAAAATTGCAGGAAGGGGTTGATCCAAGAATAATTCACTGCTCTCGCCTTTTGTTGACCGGAGATCATTGAAAAAATTCTGAATTTTGAAAAAAAAAATCAAGCGTTAGACAAACTTAGGGGTCAGTTTAGGAGAAATCCACATTGAAAATCGAAACCCCTACTAAAAACGTACTTAGAAGGGAAAATTTTGAAATTTAAAAAAAAATCAACTTTTTTTTTCTAGACATAATAAAAGGTAGGTGTAGAAATTTTCATCCCTCTAGCTCTATTGATGCAACCTGTACGCGTGATACATACATAGCCGGCCAGCTAGCCAGATTAATTAATAACCTGAAGAAACCCAGTTTTTTGGTTGACTGTTTCTAATACAAAGCAGTCAATATATGTTATGAGAATACAAATAAATCTTTTCCACAGCCCTGATAATGTGAATTTCATTTTCAATTTTCCGTTTCGTCGCACGAATACGCTTTTCTGATGACACAGATCATGATGAACGTTTCCTTCATTAGTGTACAGTGCGATCACGTTATTTACGGTTGAAAGAGGAATTCCCAATTTTGTGGCCGGCTCATTTTTATCATCGAGTTGACCTACAATATTGCCCCCTTTTGGAATCTGACAATTACTGTTCACCTAGAGGAGGAGGCATTGTGAAGTGATTTCATGGTGCATATTTCTTTCGTGGACTAATTATCGATGAGTATGTCTTTATTAAATTTGAAATCAGAGTAAAATAATGGTTGTTCATTGGTTCCCTGGTTTGCGCCTGGCAGGATTTTTTTTTTAATTCAAGCTTTTTGATGCTCAGTGCCCAACAAAAAGAAACAGAAGTAGGTCTGGTCTGCGCATACACCATTAATCTGTACAGTCGATACGCAGTTAATTGCACAGTTCCCAGTGCATTACCTTCCCCGCTCGGTTTTTTGTATTTTGTCCAGGCCAATTTGCTGCATTAGCTTACTATGTATTTGAATACCTCATCTTTATTCCGTTGTTGTCTAAATTTGCTGTTCTCCAATGTATTGTCTATCTTAGCTTTTATATAATTGGTTCTTATGGCGTTGTTCTGGACACTAACCCACCGGTTACCTCCACTAGTGCTCACCACTGCCTCACTAGCCGGCCTGCTGGCTGGTGAGAGATATTTCCGCTCCCTGTGTCTTTCTCAAACTGCTCAACTACAATTGAATTCTCCCTCCTGCTGATGCTGTCACTATGGCCTCTCTTTTCGAAGAATCAACTAATAAGAGGGAGATACTTAAAAGCTGTGCTGGTGGGCCAGGCGAGTTATAACTCACCGTAAGCAAGAGTGTGATTGGTTGACAGACATCCCCTCCCCATGACTAATTTCAGCAAAAACTAATGGTTCCTTTTCCTTTTTCGGTGTGCAAATACGTGTTTCACTACATTCCGTCTAGTTAAACCTTTGAGAAATATAAGCGTAACAGGTCTGGATTGTCAGTCAATAGAAATCCTCGCGTGACCAACCTCTTTGTTGTTGTGGGTTATTAATTAGAATCTGAATTTTTTTTAAAAAGCTTGAATGCTGATTGACTCAAAGTAAGGGATTTATTAAGCATAAACACACATTGTAAATTAAACACCCCACTTGAAAACCTCTTTGGGAGGGAGGGGATTTTTTTAAATCAAAAAAATAATAATAGAACAAAGAACGTTTTTTCTAGACATAAAAAGGAGCAAATATTTGATTTTTCTGTCCTCTAACTACGTTGGGGCGGCCTGAGTGCGTGATACACACAAAGAAAAATCTGTCAATGTAGGTTTCTCCAGTTTTCAACTTAGTCTTACTGGCTTACGAGCTTGCTGATTTGCTAGCTGACCGGTTAGCTGACTATGAACTGATTACGCATGCATCCCGATCATTGGAATTAGAGGGCTGAAAATCAAAATAACTACTCCTTATTATGTCTAGAGAAACATTTTTTATCCCTTTCCCAAATAGTTTTTGGGAAAAAAAAAGGTTTTTAGATGTGAGTCAATTTGGAATGTATGTTGATGCCAATATGATCACCTCGATTTTTAATCTTTAATTGATCTTCCCCAACACAGCATGATGCCAAAAGATTTTGATGATGGTTTTTATTGGGTGACTAACCAGATCTGTTCGCATAGTTTTGACGAAATTCCACCTGGTTGATACTGGGAGGGATTGTCATTGGAAAACCTGAATGTTAAAATAAGAATTTTCTTTTACTTATATACGAGCTAAACTGATCTCATATCTGCTCAAGACATACAGCTTTTTGATTATCAGTCTTGCCCTCAAAACGTTTCATCATCAGCCTTTTAACGTTTGTCGTTGGACATGGACTTTCCTCTAGATTCGCCAGACCTCTCGATCGTGGGCGCCGCGGTTCGAATATCTTCTGAACTTATAAGCAAAACTATAGAGATAAATGAGTGGATTCTCATGGATAAAAAATATGACAGGGGATTCCTGATAATGAAGGTCTCCATTAATGTACATTGGACGTACAAAAAAAGCTGGAAATTGAGAACTAGGTATGAGCCGTATCGTCGCATCCCTTCCCACCAGTACTTCTCAACATCGTTCAATGCTACGCATCTTTTCTTATTAGTTCTGTATGTATGTATGTATGTATGTATGTATGTATGAGCATGTTCAAGCTGGACAAGAGTCAGCCGGAAAGGAAAAGGGGGAGAGTAGGGTTACGGAGATCAAAGGAATAATGAGATAAGGAAAAAGACAAAAGGATTTTGTTTCGCTGACACAAGAGGGAAAGGTAATGCAAACAGAGCAGGAAGCGAAAGTGATCGATAGGAATTAAGAAGAAACAAGATCACTTCGGTCGGATAGATCTATCTATCTATCTTGATATGATCATATCTATCTATCTACCTATCTATCTAGATCTACACGTACTCCATTCTATCTATCCATCTCTCTCTCTCTTTCTCTGTCTGTCTGTCTGTCTGTCTGTCTGTCTGTCTCTCTCTCTCTCTCTCTCTCTCTCTCTCTCTCTCTCTCTCTCTCTCTATATATATATATATATATATATATATATATATATATATATATATATATATATATCTTCCCTGGTCTAATCCTGTCCGTTTCTATCAATGAATAGACACTTGAGTAATGTCTAATGATTTGTTTTTTGTTCTGTGTTTTTTTTTGCATGTGTGTATGTGTGTGCGTGTATGTGTGTGTGGAGGTATGTGAGAGTACGTATACTGTTTATTCCATAAGTCACAACAGTGTTATGCTATTAAATACATCTATTTTTTTTATGATATCGGTATATCTTGATAAGTGCGATCAATTCGTTCCAAAATTTTTTGTGCTGTTCAAAGCCACACTGTTCAAGGTCTTGCTATAATTAAATGTTTTTGTTTCCAATTTGAATTTAGTTCCATTCATTTGCAGAGTACTCCCTTAACTATGCTACATCAGAACCAACACCAATCAAAACCGCACTATCCAAGGTACTGATGGAATCTTTTTCCTGTTTTTGGGGGGTTTTTTTCTTTCTTTTTTTTTCAGATTTCCATACAGGATCTAAATTCATTCCCATTTTTATCAAATTCAGCTTAAAAAAATCAAACAAAAAATAATCAAACAAAAGAAATAATATCAGACATTTAAATTCCTTGGTGATACTCTTTTATATGTAAACTCATATCATGACTTGGTTTCGCGAACGAAGATCAGGAAGGTTTACCTCGTCTGTTGCAGACCCTCAGGTGACCAACCATGCCTATGAAGGAGAAACCCATGGCTGAACCTACCAGAACTCCACATGTACACACACACACACTTCATTGCAGATATGATTTGCCTCGTCTGGCACAGGGCCACTATAGAAGAGCTCCTACTGAGGATCGAAGTCATTTTACTTGCAAAAGTGTATCCTGATAAAATTGCTTCAAGGCTGGGGCGTAAACTCCAACACAAACGAAAATGCATAAAACTGTACCGATTGTATAAACAAGTGTACGTGTGAAGAATACATGCATGGGCGATAGCTGCCACTTTTCAGGCGGGGTATATTTCCGTACTCGGGGGGTGCAAACGATAAATTCGGATGTGGGGGCAAAACAATATATTCAGAATAAATCAAAGCGGCAACTCTCTCACTAGCGAATAATGTTTTTGTTTTTTTCAATGAGTATGACAAGTTTGGGTTGCATAAAACGATTGTACGGCACCATTATCACTCATCATTGACTATAAAATTCCAATTTTCAGACACCCTAGCCTTCGGTGAGAAGGCCTGATCCGGTACTGTGGGGCAAATGCCCCGTTGCTTCCCCCCATTTATATTACTACATTCTTTATATTATAATCAACCATACTTGCACAACGCATATCGTACTTACCTGGATTATAGCAGACCAATGCACAGAGACTTATACATCTACCTTAAAAATTGACAGTGTGATTTTTTTTGTTTTTCCGTCTCTAACAATGGACTCTTTCACTTAAAGGTAACCGTTTCACTGATAAAAAAAAATATCTCCTTCCTACCATTTGAACCTTTATACTCTTCCACTGAAACGAATACAGTAGTTTTTTTCTCAAAAAAAAAAAAATCATCTCGAAAATATTGAAATATATCCGATCCAGGAATTTCTCACGGTCATTAATCATTGTTTAAAATAAAAGTAACGGGCGCTAACAAGACATTTGTTAAAATTTTCACACGCCTACGTACTTACACTGGCGTTCACATTGCACATAAAATGTGGTGTTTATGCGTATTCACACGCATAACGTGGAATAGGATATGCAATAGATGTATAAGCCTTTGAAACCAAATCAATTAACTCGCTTGATACACATACCTTCAGTTGATATCACGAAAAAAGAACTAATTCAATCATATTCTGCAATATGGTCTATATGAATTCCGATACATATGCAGACACACGCACTCGTAAATTTTTCAAATTACGTACATGAGGGATATTTATTTATATCAATTAAGAAGCTAAAAAACCTCGTATGATTCTTTAAAAGTAAAAATACTCGCAGATTTATACACACAGTGTATACATATTCTACATTAATTGATCATTGCGTGAAAAATCTTGCATACAGTCACTACTAGTGGGAACACGGCTATACCCAAGGGGACAAACTGACTGATTTGAACACAGTGTTAACCATTCAACTGGTGAAAGTAGTCCTACGATGCAAAATATTGTTTAAACATACACGCACACAGATGCATACATACATACTGGAAACGTGACACGCACGCACATAGTGAATACAGTAAGCTCTCGTTTTGATAGCACTCGTTCTGACGGCACTATTAAATGATACACGCGTTTTAACGGCACGTTTATTTTTATATTCTCGCAAGACTATTGCTTGAAATTGTATATTTTCCTTAGCAAATTAAAGATTTATTGATTTGTCGTATTTTTTTTTATTTGCATGCCGTTTTTTTTAAATTTGCAAGTCAGGTTTTTTAAACCACTGGTTATAACGGCAAATTCGTTATAACGGCAATACATGGAACCGTAGTTAAGAGAGTTTACTGTGAATATAGATTTAAAAAAAAACATCCAGTTGTACCCACCCACTCATATATTCACCATACGCACACATACGACAAACAAAACATGCGCGTACTTCACGATTCCGATAGAGAGAAACGTAACGAACACAATTCTCCCCCACCCCGTCTCCCATGACTTACTTATCTTCTCCCTTACTCTCCTCTACACTGCTACTACTTCTCTCTACTTCTACTTCTCTCTCTCTCTCACTCTCTCTCTCTCTCTCTCTCTAGTATAGACTACCAGGCAGACCACTCGAAAACTGTGGAGAACCAAGCAGGAACACAAGAGAATACAGTGACACACGCGCGCATATATATACATGAGCTGCACACTCAGACGCACGCGCACCTATAGACACACTGCTAGTACCAAGCTCCCGACACACCCGTTGAGTTCACGCGTATTATAGAACTAACCGCCCAAGGACACCAAACACTGCTTGTGCTGGGCCCTCTTTTGTGATCACCAGCAGAGAGTGTCGGTTGTTATTGTCATCGCTTCGAACACAACACTTGTGTGATTCATTTGTACACTGCGAAGAAGAAGCACGTTGTGGATTTTTGCAGGAACAACATCAGATTATTACGGATTATGTACTGAGAATACAGAAAAATAAAAAAAAAATAACATCAACAGATTCTTACTAACGAGGCCCGATCAACCGGAACCCCGTCGTTGGCGCTCAGGCAGAATCCCTTCCACACTTCGCAGTAAGTGAAAAAAAATTCTTTTTCTACAGTTCTTACGAATTTGAATTTTACTGATCAGTCGACGACCAAGGGTTTATCTTTTATTTGGGTGTGCGCGATTAGAAGGATATGCATACCAGGCAGGGGACAGGAGGTTGGAGGGGGCGCCTATGTCCCCCCCCAAATCAGGGCAAAACGTATTCAAAGTCAAGCAAAGCACTGTTAATCAGACAAAACTGTGTAGAATTTCGGGCAAATCAAGCCGTTAGCACCCCTTTACCGAAAGCGTTCCCATACGCTTATTAGTATATATATATATATATATATATATATATATATATATATATATATAGTTATAAGCGTAAATTTTATATATATATATATATATATATATATATATATATATATATATATATATATATATATATATATATATATATATATACATATATCACAGCAAGAACATTTCAAACATATTTTTTTAGTTTGTAAACTACGTGTATACCTTAAATGGTGCGATGAATCAGTCCAAAATCGCACTGCTCTAGGTCTCATTACAATTTAAATTGTTTTTTTTTCAGTTTCTACTTAGTTACATCAATTTGTACAGCAATATCCTAACCGCACGACATCAAGACCCGCACTAATTTGAACCGCACTATCTAAGTGATGCTGCAGTCGTGGAAGCCTCTTTGAAGCATCTCAGCACAAAACGGGTTATAAGCATCAAGAATCAAAACATAAACATTTGTTGCAAAAGAAAGATTGATTTCTCTCTCTCTCTCTCTCTCTCTCTCTCTCTCTCTCTCTATATATATATATATATATATATATATATATATATATATATATATATATATATATATATATATATATCTTGAAGCACTTTAACTCTTTACGTACTGACAATACTTTTTCTTTTCTTTTGTCGATCAATTTGTAACCTGCGTGTCCTGGTGCTACTTATGAGTCCGATTTTTATTTTACCCTCAAAATTAGTTTTTCCCTAGATGCCTATCTATCATTCAGTAGTAATTATATTCATATAGCCTTCAAATATTAATGTATGATTAAAAAATATAGTTTTTAAAAAATCAGGCGAGAAAGCGTTAAAACCAGCAGGCCTTTGGATCAAGAACGGAACAGACCTACTCGATTGAAACGTCTATGTCAGTCTCTCTATTCTTTTATTTATCGATACACAACGCAACCTTCTTTACGACGCGACTGTCACATAACCTGTTGACTTGGAGAAAAAGACCATATGTGCAGTTTGGAAAAGGAGAAGTAGAGGAACAGAGAGAAGAACTCAATTTGAAAACAGACGAAATGAAAATTCTTCATCGTCGCTGTCAGTGTTTTCATTCCTCAATTTAAACAGATGACGATTTTTATCTATTTTTCCTTCTTATTCGATCATTCATCAAAAAGAATTTGGGTTGCAGTGAAGGAAAAGAGGGATTTTTTTTTAATCATTAATTTGAAGTTTGTGCGAAAAGTTTTTAAAAAAAAGGCGAAAAAGACGAGAGAAAAATCGAAACGTCCGTTACACAGGAATACCTTGATAGTGCGGTTTGGATTAGTGCGAGTTTTGATGTTGTACATTTAAGGTATTGCTGTACAAATTGGTGTAACTAAGTTTAAACTGGAAAAAAAACAACACATTATCGTATAATAAAACATTGAACTTTTAAACAGTACATGGAATTATGGGACGAATTAACCGCACTAATCAAAGTATACTTGTAGAGGCATTTAAGAGAAGACATACCACAAAAATTTTGAAGATCCCCAACCTGAAATTTGCATCATTGCAATTACACATTTTAGGGAGCTACAGTTGGTTTTGGGGGGAAGGGGTAACCCCGTCATATGCCGGTCGGTCACTTTTAACGTACGAACACATCACTCCCTTCAAAGTGTAAATATTCTTCTCGTTTCATCTTCTTTTGGTTAGAGACAGACAAAAAAAAAACTTTCATACTGGAACTCCCATTCAGAAAAGACAGCAAAATATTTCTGTTTACATGTTTAAAAAAAATCCTATTAAAAGAAACTAGCTCTCCACACGAGTATAAACATTCCTATTATTCTCACACCTTAAAATGCCAACCCCCTACATCTGGTAGACGTATCTTCCGTTGGTCATTTGATTTTTAGATATATATTTTTTTGTGCCTACATACATGCTCAGAATAATGCTTATTGCAGTTAACGGCACAAGAAAACGAAAAACAACGTTGGAATAAACTCCCGCAGTGTTTAAAAAATAGCGTCTTTGCACGAGTGTGCACGGTTAACACGTGACTCCACGGACGCGCACTCCAATTTCAAACATTGCTTTTCAAGCGCGTACTACTAATACATAACGAGTATTTTTGTTCAATTCTTTATATATATATATATATATACATACCTATGTAGATGAAAATGAAAATTGGTAGGTCATCCACAATACAATCATATATATCTATATGCTTTCAATAGTAGGTGTTCTAGTCCGTCTGATGTAGATGTTGATTCACCCTTTAAATAAGATAAATAAGGTCTAAAACGAATTACTATCACCATAGTTATTGTAAAGCTAGAAGTGCAGCCATGAACTTGTAAAATCCGACATGATATGAATATTTTCCCTGGGATTGGTATTGTGCTCGTCTGGTAGACACATTGGGCTTCAAAATTGCTGATCTGGTTACGATGCAAAACGTAAGTATATTGATAACTAAGTGAGAATTCTCTTTCGTTTTGTATTGCCAGATCATTTTAAAGATTGGTACGTCGCACAAGTATACATATGTTGTTGTCAGTTAGTGTGTATCTGTGTTTGCACGCGACAATGTCTATTGGATAAATAATGACTTCGATGCGACAAACAGAAAATGAAAAGAAAAAATGGAAAAGAGAATTTATGATGGCGACTGTTGTGTTTTTAAAATTGTTTATTTATCCGATTTGCGTATACTCAAACAAGTCAGAGGGTGATATGATATCCATACGTGTGCGTGAGTGAGTGTATGTGATTATGTGTGTGTGTGTGTGTTTGTGTGTGTTTGTGCGAATGTGTGTATATTTGTGTGATGGTGGGTGCGTAATTGCGCGTGTAAGTAAGAAGGATAGGTGATATGATATGCGTGTATGTATGAGTATTCGTGTGAGCGTCGGTGTACATGTTAGTACATGTGTGAGTGTATGTATATATGTTTGTCTGTTTGTGTGTGTTAGTCCGATCAGAGAATAATATAGTATGCATGTGTATGTGACTGTGTGTGTGCGTATGTACATGTTTGGGTGAGTGTGTGTATGTATGTGTGTGTGTGTGTGTAAGTCAGAACTGTTGGTGATATAATATGAATGTATGCGTGTGTGTAGATCTTGACTAAGAAAAATATACATTTCTCATAAATCTAAAAGAAAAACTGGGGAGGGGTGTGCTAGAACAATTCTTTTAAATGACTGAAAATGTTCAAGAGAAAAAAAGAAAGAAGGAATTGACAATTTTTTTTTTCTTATTTTCCTTTCATTTTCATGACAAAAAGATCAGTGAACAGGTCTGGTTAGTCACTCAGTAGAAACTGTCACGTGACCAATGTCTTTTGGCAGCTTGCCGAATTAGGGGCGATCAATCGAAAATTTGGAAAAACAGGGAGTCCAATGAAATAGTTTCTTCTCTCGCAATTTGTTGAACGGTGATCGCTAAAAAGTCTGAATTTTAAAAAAACGAACGTCAATACTGTCATAGACTAAAGGGACAATATTGAATAAAAACTTATTTTCGTGGAGATTTTTTTTTATTTCACATAATAAGGAGTAAATGTTTAAATTTTCAGCCCTCTAGCACTATTAGTATATCCTGGACGCGTGATACACACTTTAGCCAGCCAGATAGACACTTGAAAACTGAAAACAAAACAAAAAAACTCTGTTGAGAGTATTGGTGACAGATTGGGTTGACGGTTTTTCTAAAAAAAAAAAACAAACAAAAGCAAACTATCTGAGATCGTCATTCGAGACACGTACAAACTTCGTAGCCGAAACACTTGAAAATTTCGTGACACAAAATTGTTATAACAATAGCTACAGGTTGGGCGCCTTACCGAGGAGCAATGGTTGACAAGCTAGTCTCGCAGACTACTGTAGTGAATTCCATCCTCACTTGACGCTCGGTAGTTGTAGCCTTGTGCCATACAAAGTTCAATTCGGGTAGATACTAATATCAACTTGGCTTAGCTTGGCACGGCACAAGACCAGAGGAGAAACAAAGGTTGAAAGATAGTGTTGCGCCAGTCTTTCAAATTGAGGTATGACTGCCTGCTTAGAAGATGAGCATTAGTGATCGGTGCTTTTACCTGCGCTCGAACACCACCTCTAATCTTTCACCGGTGCCAGAAGTCAGTATCCAAGCCCCGGTAAAAGCCAACATTTCGAATCCTGATTTCCTGAGCAGGTATGCCCTCACCATTTGAAAGATTCGCTCAGCACAATCTTTCTCCCAGTTGGCCTTGTGCCATACTAAATTCAGTTTAATCAATGTTACGGGTTATGACGTTTGCAAAATGGATGCAGAAGCTCCAAAATAATCTAACATATAGCACAGTGTGTGTATGTTGGTTGGTTGGTTTGTCCGTATTTCACGGGGAAAGGGTGTATGACATTTGAATTTAAAATTCGCCATATTTTACTCATTTCTTCAACCCTTATACATTCAGTCACTGCTGCACACCACCTCTCCACCAGCACTGTAGCCCCATAACCAAACAAGTGTAAAAACTGAAAAGGGGACAAACAAGACTTCTTAAAAGAGGAGGTAAAAGGTGGAAAGTGGGAAAGCGAGACTCATTAAAGGGGTTTATTTTGTTTGTTGAAAAGTAAAACTATTTATGATTTATCTACCATAATTAATCAAGCAGACGTCATTTTTTACGACACGGGTACTAGTTGGTCATTATGATACTCTGTGCAAGTGATATTCTCTTGTTACCTGTAAGATCTACGACAAAGGTATGATTGTTTACTATGGTTGCACGTCAGAGTTTTTCAATCGTCCAGGTCAAGTTTGACGCAAAATGTTTACATCAAGATAACAAACATTTCCTTCATTAATTAGTTCCTTTACTACCAATGTGAGAGGCTTGGTTTCTTGAGAGCCCCCCTCCAATATTTAGTGAGATTTCTTATTGTGTAATGTTAGTAAATTTGCGGTGGGCGAACTCGAATTCGTAAAGCTTTTAAAGCTCCTTCATTGAGGAGTGATTAAAAATTGGATCCCACCCTTTCTCTCAGCTGTGGCCCTAAAACCATCAATTTCACCTGTATGATGAATGGACTCAATTGATGGGGCTCATTTAGTACGTTCCAGGGACCCTCAGATTTGAATTTGAAGCAAGGTGTGGTCATTTTGTGTGGGCTTTCAATTTCCCTCAAATCCTCTATTTCTGAAGTCAACACTTTCTAAATACCAGGATCTATAGCTCATCTGGTCAAGACGTTTGTTCTTTACAGCAAACCAGGTTGCAATCATGATTACGAACAAACGAAACATATCCCAGACAATTTCTTCACACTTCACCATAATAGCGGTCAGTTGTATTGTGGCAGAATCCTCCATGTACAAATGTTATCAAGTACCGTGCAAGGTACGTGGCTCGTTTTGTAAAGACGTTGCCATGCGCTGTCCGATAGAAGAGTGTTCATATTAGGCCAAAATTGCGTAAAGCGAAAAAGCAATTACCTTAATTTACATGGGGACATGTTTAGACGTTTCAGACCCCCTAAAAATAGTAATGGTGGTGCGTTGGGCGAAGTCGTCGGATGGTTGAGATAGAGGGAGGTAAAAAAGACTGGAGTGTATATGAGAGAGAGTGAGTGAGAGGGAGAGAGGGGTGTTGTGCGCAGCCTCTATTACAGCTCCCTACAAGAGAGACGCTGGACGCCAACTTTGCTTTACGCCTCTTTTTTTCGTGAAATCGTACTTTTGGTAAGCGATGGCTACCCGCAGTGTATGCAAGTATGGGATACAATTTATCTCTGAAATAATTTCTTCTTTTCAAATTACATTGATAGATGTTCTCTTCTATGTATTTTTCTGTCTGGACTCGTGTGAGGAAGTGTAATATATAAACGCCCGTCTGTGTATGTGCCTTTCAGTAAGATTGTGAAACTTGCGATTACGTGAGATCCCTAGTTTCACAATCAGTGTAGTATTAGATAATAAGCTCGTAATTCTGACCATCGCAATTGTAATGAGTTAGATTATCATAGGATACATCGCCACTGTGGCTTTGATTCAAAATAAGTTAAACATATAAATGTAAATATCAAGTATATTCCGCCCCAGCATTTATAAGATGTGTATAGTTTAGACTGACACAGGGCTAATAGAAAAGATCGATTTTTTACAGTAGAAAGAGTAAGCATCACAAGCTTGTTAACCATTGCTCCTCTGTGGAATTAGGGATTTATGGAAGTAACCGAAAATTCAGATATTTCACAAAATGCCTAGGGATTTCACGAAGTCGCTAGTTTCATAATCCTACTGTAACATATATTGAAAAGCGTAGATTACAAACAGAAAACTTATGTTTGATAAGCTTGGATCTATGTGACAGGAGACAAAAAAAAGGTGGGAAAATTGTGTGACCACAATATTCCAAGTGCTTGCCCAAAAGAGAAACCGCATTCATAATCATTACTTTTTACCTTGGATCGGAGACTGACAACTGTTGTCAATGGGGTATACGCAATTATCTCAAGCACGAGGCAGGTCACATGACTGCATTTTCATAAAACTCCCAGCAAGGATCGAACTCGCAAATAATAGCTCTTGTGCTCCGCTGCCAAACCATTCACTGCTAATTGAATTAAAATGCAGATAGGTCTGGTTGGTCACGCAGTAGAAACCGTCACGTGACCATCATCTTTTTGCAGCATGCTGTCTTAGGAATGATCAGTTAAGAATTGAACAGGTGTTCAATTAATGAATAAGATACTTCTCTCACCTTTTGTTGAGCAATGATCACTAAAAAAAGTCTCCATTTCAAAATCAAGCGTAGATGCTGCCGGGCACAAACTAAAGGATCAATTTAGCATAAGCTTGGATAGCAGATTGACATCTTCACTAAAAGCCCAATGGGGTGTTAAAACAGTATTTTCTAAATATGATAAAGAGTAGATGTTTGAAGCTTCAGGCCTCTAGCTCCTTTGTCGCAGCCTGTACATGCAATACATACATGCATACATAGATAGCGAACAAGTTAGACCCGCTTAAAAACTGAAGAAACCTATGTTGACAGTTTTGAATGAGGATGCGTAATGGATTGTAATTATAGCAAATTTTAGTAGGACGCGTATGCACTGATTTCTAATCCATACGAACATTTTTGTGAGAGCAATCTCCCGGGGGAGGTGGGAAAGGGTAACTACTTATAAACTCAACATTCAAAATGCAAGCCCTAGGCAGGACGCGAAAATCAACAACTGTATCGAAAAAAAAAACGAATAAAAAAAGGAAGAAAGAAAGAGTGAAGAAGAAAAGAGAGAGAAAGAGGAGGTAGAGGGAGAAAGAAAGAAAGAAAGAAAGAAAGAAAGAAAGTGGGATTAACCGATAGAAAAAGAATGATAGATAGATTCATAGATATATAGATAGAAAGATCAGTGTAAAACTAACACAGATAGATTCATATAAACAGCCTGTGATAGACATAGACAGATAGTCAAATTAACATAGATAGATAGACAGATAGATGGATGGAAACCGATGGATAGACAAATTGATCATAGTAAAACTTACGTTGATACATTGATATAAACAGACGGATAGATAGATCATAGTAAAACTAACGTAGATAGGCAGATAGATTGATAGATCATACTACAACTAACGTAGATAGATAGATAGATAGATAGAAATAGACAGATAGATCATAGTAAAACTATCAGAAATGGATTGATAGACAAACAGATAGACAGATAGGTATGAATAGACAGATAGATCATAGTAAAACTAACGTAGATAGATCATAGTAAAACTGACGTAGATAGATCGTAGTAAAACTAAGGTAGATAGATAGATAGATCGTAGTGAAACTAACGTAGATAGATAGATAGATAGATCGATAGATCGTAGTGAAACTAACGTAGATAGATAGAAACAGACATATAGATAGATAAATCATAGTAAAACTAACGTAGATAGATCGTAGTAAAACTTACGTAGATAGATCTTAGTAAGACTAACGTAGATAGATAGATAGATAGATAGATAGAAAGAAAGAAAGAAAGAGAGAAAGAGAGAGAGAGATTGATAGATCGTAGTATAACTGACATACGTTTTCAATCGGATGCATTGCTGTCCATTTTATTTTTTTATTTCATAAACCCATTTAATATAACAACACATTTTACGCTGAATGGGGGAAATACAGATGAATGCATCAAAGGGATATTTACGTAACGTATATGTTTGAATCTGTTAAGGATGCGTACTTTCTTTCCTTGCTCTTTATTAATAGCTGTCCAAGATGAAAGAGATCAATTTCTTTTTTCTTGCAACGATGCAGAGAGAAGTAGGAGGGAGATGATTATTTGTGTCTTAGCGCTTCTATTAAGCACCATATGGGAATCTCCAAACCTTGATTCTACAGCTTCCGATGTCGGTAAGAATTAATAGAGATAAATAAACAGGTCTGGTTGGTCACTCAATAGAAACCGATAAGTGACCAAAGGTTGTTTTTTTTTTGTTGTTGTTTTTTTTTCTTGCAGCATGTCGTGTTTTTGGGTGATCAATTGGAAAATAGGAAAAAAAGGGAGTGATCAACGAATGAGGTACTCCTCTCGCCTCATGTCGGGTTGTGGTCACTAAAAAAAAGTCTGAATTCTAAAAAAATTCAAAAACACTGTTTTTTCTAAACATAGTTGAGGCGCATATATAGTCAGCCAGCCAGCCAGCCAGCCAGACCAACTTAAAATCTGTAGAAATCTATGTCGATGTTGCCTTTGATGAGGTTGACAGTTTCGGTTGATAGTTTCCAACGGTGCTGGAAATGGGGTTTGGGAGGACGGCGTATACCTACTTCTCAATATCTACGTGTTTTGTGTGTTAAAAGTCTAATAATGGAGACGATTATTATTTATTAGCCTGTGTCAAATTACATACGGGGGCCTACAGAACCCCAACTACATAGGTTCATTTCGCTCATCCCTGTGACCCTGAACATAAATCCTAGAGACATCCTTACTCTACACCTAGGTGCCAAACCCCTAATTTTCATCACTGTAGATAAATTATAAATTTCGAGTAAAAAGTTGCTTTTTAAAATTTCTATGCAGAATTTCTCGAAAATGTCCAGGTAGTTTCAACTGCCAACACGCCAGAAATGAGATGAGCTTATGTACACACATGTAAGCACAGATGTAAGTACATATTCATATGTTGGTCGGTAGATATTTACTAAGTTCTGCTTCGTCTGGCACAAGGCCACAATTATTGTGTGCCTAGAAAGAATCGGAGTCACCAGTCATGCTATGTGAAAGTAGTTAACTGGTCTTTTTTGCAATGAGAGAGGAGTAAACGCAATTTTCAGGGAGAAACGTAGAGGTCAATCTAATAGTTATTATAAATAAAATGTAAACTATCATGAAGCCCATGCAATTTGTGAGAATAGCTATTCAATTTAAAATAGTGATTACTGGCAGCTCCCAGCACACCATTAAAGTCAATAACTTTTCTTTAAAAAAGATGTGTTCCACAAGGAGGTATGAGTGGTCTAAATATGGAATCGGTAAACTGAGTTCGAACTCAGGTTGAGACAGTTTGCATTCATTTCGTACTAATATCCGTGTGAAAAGACATGAATCCTTCCGCTGCAGACACAAACCGCAGCAATGGTTAAATAGCTGGGCAGACCTGATTCTTCAGCTTTGGTTGGCAACCAGTTTAGGAAATTGACAACTCAGAATTTAAAACGGAAAAGGACAACACCTCGTCCAGCGTTATGCATGCAAATATGAAAGGACGTGTTTTGTCGACACACGTATAAGCAAAAACATAGCGTGGCAAGTTTTCTGTGTAACAAAGCAAGGACCCTCTCTATACTTATCACTATATATATAGTGATAAATATACATTTCTTTTGATTTAGAGAGATCTGTAAATGGGGCACTAAACTCATTCGAAATTATATATATATATATATATATATATATGCCTTGAGTACCGACTAACATACCTGGCGAATGTCAACTTTGTATAATGGACAGTTATTGAGAATTTGCAATGCATTCAGAAATCTCTTTAATTGTTGACTGATGGAATAGGTAAAAATGTACCTATCACTGTCAAGAATTTGCTCCGGCGGTTGACAATGTCATTTGCCAAAAGCTGAAGACAATATTCAAAAATTTCAAGAAATTGTTTCAATAACAGACTCTTTTATGGTCTTGAAGATTATGATTCCATCGATATAGTCTTTGATATATACAAGGCTGCATCTTGAAGAAAAAAAACATGACCTCCGTCTAACACAGGCTCAAATATTAAAACTAACATAGAAAAGATAAACATTCAGATCTGCCGCTCTAACTTGGGCGCATCACAGATGATCTGCCAATTATCTTCTAGTAAAAAAAGCCTCGAATATATCAAAGACTTGCTCAGCTTTATCATTACCTCAGCTTTGGGTCATTTCATGAACATCAAATGAGTTTTTGAAGACAACAACCTCGAAAAGGCAGAGATATCTTAATCAGTCTTGCCATTTGGGCAACAAGAATGAAAAAAACTGCCTAATGTAGAGTTATCTTTCCTCCCATCAGATACACTTCTAATGATGTGGGTCATTACCAAAAGTATGTTCTTGGGATATACAAAAAGGTTCTTCAAGTTGACGTGGTTTCGTATTATTGAGATCTTTGTTCGAGTTGTTTCAAGTTCTTTGGATACTATGTTAAACAGTTACGTAGGAGTTGAAACATTCCACTTTTTTTCTATTCGTGTTTTTTTACAAAATTTAAAATTAAACCAGTAAATTTATTGTTGAAATCTATTTTTGTAATTCAGTTCGGAGAACTGTGTCCATCAAATAGCGCCCTTTTGTCTCCATGCAAATCTAATTTTCAGAATCTCGGAAATTCAATGACTTTCTCACTTGCGTGATCTGACCGCCCTGGATTTTTTCCTTAGGGGATATCCGAAATAGTGTGTGTACACAAACGAGCCAGTAACCATGCAAGGGCTGAAAAAACAATATTTGGTTGATGATTCACGCAAAAACAGAAGAAACATTTCGCCGTTTCATAGAAAATTCACTCGAAGGAGCAAGACTTTGCTAGGAGACAGAAAGACATCATCTGGAGGAGATAATCTACCATACTTAATTCTATTTTAACCTCAAATTTCATATTGTTATTCAAACTTTGTAATAAGCACAATTAAAAAAATATGGTATGTTTCAACTCCTATGCAATTTATGGCATACCCTGTATTATGGTAATCTAGCGATGTTTTTTTACATTACTCTCTGTTTCGGTACGTGTTACACAGCAACCCTTTGGCGATTGACACGCATGCTGATATTTTATATAGAAGTACCTCATATATTCATATATTGCACTCCATTAGAAATCCAAGGATACTTGTTTCATGTTTCAAATGTTTTAATAACGTCCGTAATATGACGTCATGCATGACAACTGCGTGGTTTCATATTTGATCGAGGATACCAGGCGAACGCACTCAGTGACTGGCAAAACCATCAATGTTGTGCGAATTACAATAGCAACTTCAAATCTACTTTTGAATGTTCTGTGAGCCAGAATTCTGTGAGTAAATACTTTTACTTCATCTTACTTCGGGCTAGTAACATTATAATTGCTTATCCAGGCTAAAGAGTTATCCAGGCTAAAAAGACCAGTCTGCTCGATTATTGCGTCTATAGCTGGAGGGGAAGTAGTGGGTAGCCGACAGACATTGGCGTTTAAATCCCTGTAGAAAAGGTACTGTTGGAGTTGAGACCTCTGTCATGCACTCACAGAGAAAGAATCTATAGGAAAAGTGTCTACTGCCGAAAAGGTAGTCTCGCAACAGATGGCACATCCTTACAGATAACTAACGATATGTGATCCCATCAAACATTTGAGTCATTTACCCATAAAATATTGAACGACCGTGGCCACCAAAGGTAGTGGAAAGTTTTATCACTTTTTATATATATGTGTGTGTGTGTGTGTGTGTGTGTGTGTGTTTCAGCGCTTCTGGCCATACCGTTATGTCGATAGATTTGAAAATTGGTACCAATACTCGACTAGACCCTTTCTTTAAAAAGTTGGGGGTTTTTTTTGCTTTTTTAGGGGGGGGGGTCTTATTTTAACGGTTTTATTGATAACATCTAGATTCTTGACAATCTAGATGTTTTATTTATTCTATTCTATATGTTTTCCTGTAAAAAAAACGCCAGTGATGTCATAAAAGAATTAATTCCAACCATATTTATTCTTTGTTATTATATTATTTCTCACATGACTTCAAGTTTTGACACTCCTGTTCTTACACTATTGACTGTGGCGGTCAGTTACTCTATGTTCCAAAATCCCGAAGAGCAACCATGATCTATAAGGTTATCTGGTCTACGCAAATATCCAGAGTCCAGAGTCCCAGTACAGGGTTTGCGGCCCCCTGTGCTGTTTCATCGTGGCAATCTTGTCTTTTCACAGTTGTGTCTTAAGTGAGATAGCCTGATGGAGCTCACCCCTCTCCGGTTTTCCCCATTCCTACTCTTTATGCTGAGTGCTTAGCATAGAGGCTTTGAATACCAATTTTAAAGTCTTTTGTATGACTATACTATGGATTGAACCCACGGCCTACTGAACTGGAGGCGATTGGTGCGCACATATCAGAGATCATTAACCTCATCATCAGCGGCTCAGTAGCATCAGCAGCTCTTTAGCGTCTGTCGTCGGACATAGATTTTTCCCAAGATTCACCAGACCTCTCTATCATGGGCGTCACGCACACAACACTTTCTGAGCTTGTTCAGATCGTCACGCCATTTTTTTTTTACCGATCACAGCTTCCCACATGATCTCTGGGGATCCACGTTGTGAGTAGTGATGTCCGGTGGTTGTCTGCCATTCTTATAATATTGCCATTTGAGTTTTCTAATAGATTCTATGATAACTCTGTCTCCTATTTTTCTCTCTAATATACTGTACTCTCTTGGGCATGTTGTGTGGTTTTTGGTTTGAGAGCCAATCTTCTGGTTTGGTTCCATGTTTAAGCTCCATAGGCGACTATCGGGAGGATGCACTAGTTGTATAGCATTCAAAGTGTGAGTTGAATTTCTGATCACCAACCTAACGAATACTAACGCAGCAGCCGATTTTGAAAGCTTATACGCCCAGTCGAAAGTCTGGGTGCAAGTAGGACACGTCGGGGTACCCGTTACAGAATGACTTCTGCAAGACTAGAAGTGGAAATGTCAAATTCCAACCAAATGAGGTCCTCCCAGCAACAGAGGCCATGACAGAGTCGGTTAGGTGTCAGTGCAAACAATTGTTCTAGTGATATATCCTCTGCCAGGAAAATGACTCGGTATGTGCTGACATAACTGCAGCACGGTCTAATTTAGACTGTTAGATCACTGATAGTAGTGGCGATGATGATGATGATGATGATGATGATGATGATGATGATGATGATGATGATGATGATGATGATGATGATGCCTGTTAGGACTGAGGACATTGAATATACTTTATATACTTTAACTCTAAAAATTGAAAAATTCAGGGATCAGATTTGAAAATTAAAAGGTCTTTAAAATTTCTCATTATCTATATTGTACCACCATTGATGTTATTGTAATCTATTAAAGATTTTATAAGATACGCATTTGTGACAGTCGTGTCACATCAAGTTGGGGTGGGTATATTGATTCTTGTAAGTGTGATTTTTTCTAAATAAAATGATCTTATTTACCTTTTCATGAGAAACATTTGTTCCTTTATACCATTTTTCGTTCGGATAATGTAATCTATTCTCCCCATTTTTGATGTTGGCACAACGTTTCGTTTTAGCCCTCTTCATGAGTGAAATGTAATATTAGGTAGAAAAGAGTGTCCCTCTTATCGTTCTCTCTTTCATGCAGTGTAAAGCAACAAAAACAAAAAAACAAAACAAAAAAACAAAAAAACGGTATTTGCACCACTGGAAAAGAGACCTGTGGGAGAGATTCCCTTTCTTCACGGATATTACACTTCCCACTTAAAGAAGGCCGTATAATGAATAGGTCGAAACGTCGTGTTGGCTTCTGTTATGTAAAACTGTCCGAACGGAAGTTGGTATGGTAATGAGTCTTCTCAAAATTATGGACAACAATTGTTTCCTTCTCCATACAATGGGACTTTATGTACCAAGACCTTCACCCGAGCTTTTGAGTTATATATCAGCAAATCGAGATTACTTTTATAGGTACCATATTGACATAAGAGTATGTTTTATTGGCTGTCTCTAAAAACCAGGACACAACCTGTTCCAAAGGTGCATGTTTGGAAGGGACAGGACTTTATGGCTCGTGAAGCAGCTTGCCATAATAGTCATTTAAGATAATTTTCCGTCCATCGTACGAAACTACTGTTCCGAAATATTTTCTGCTACTACTCTTCAGTGTTGCCAATTCAGATAATTTATATCCAAATGCAGATAATTCAGTGTTGTCAATCCAGATATTTTACATCTTAATCCAGATATTTCTAGATATCTTATTTATTTTTAATTGATTTCTTGAGAACTGTAGATCAAAAAGAAAACCTTTAAACCCGACATTGAACGTTCTTCTGTGCTGACTAATGTATCAGGCGAATATAAACTTTGTAAAATAGCCAATTGTCGAGTAATCACAGTGTATACTTACACTGATGGACAAACTGATATTTTTTCAATCATAGTTAAATATCCATTTCTAACAAGGGTTTACTCAGGAGATACTAAATCAGATTAGTATTTGATGATTCGTTGTAACATGAATTATCTTCCCTTTGATCCGATTTCATTTTGTATAAATTCTCTTACATTTCTTTTTTTTTTCTTTTTTTTAAACATCATGTTGCTTCCGGTATTTTTAACATCAAGTCTGAAATTTTCACACTCCCGTCCGTGTTCACCCCCTCCCCGCCCAAAAAGTAATGGAAAGTAAGTGTTCAGTTTAGCATTATAGTTACAGTGTAAACAGAATCCCTTTGTAAGAATCTTCCTTATTTTTTTCGAAAAACTTACAAATTTTCGGATAGTTTAAAGGTCAAAATGGATTAAAAGCACCTTAATTGAAAGAAAAGGATTTTGTATGACGACTATTTTACGAACGTAAAACATGACATTACCCTGCAAATCCTAATCAAGGCAGCATTGGAATATCTTCCTTAATTTTGTTTTTTAAGTCATCTTCAATATTAGAAACTGACAACCAAGACTGTCACCAAAACTATCAACATGTTTTTTGCAGTTTTTAAGCGGTTCTGGCTGTCTGGCTATGAACGTATGCGTCACACGCAAAGACGACATCAATGGAGCTAAAGGGCTGAAAATTATTCACTAACTCCTTATTTTTTTAAATACCCCCTAAATAGTTTTTTGGTGTGTGTGGGGGGGATCATTTTGAAATTTATAGTAAATCGGTCCCTTAGTTTGTGTCCGGTTGCATTTACGCTTGTTTTTTGAAAATCAAGACATTTCTGATGATAATTGTTCAACGAAATAGCCCCCTTTTCTTATTTTTAACTGATCATCCCAACACGACATACAACCAAAAGAGATTAGCCATGTGACAGTTTCTATTTACTGATTAACCAAAACTGTCTCTTTTATTCATTTGATTAAGCAATTAAATACATTTATCTTGTTGAACTCAACAAAACCAGAGTTGTTATTTTTGCTGTTGTTGTCTAGAAACTTTCGAGAGAAAAACTCAAGTAAAACTTATCATTAAGTGGGCGTAAAATATTGGACTTAAGATATGCCTACTTTTAATGAGTCTTTCTTGTGTGTTCATTTGAAATAAGTAGGTGGATTTGCTTAATTGTTGTTTGCTAATAAAGAAAAATCATTCGTTAATTAAGGAAGGAAGAACATATCATTAAAAATGACAGGTCTTGTTAATCACTAAACAGAAACCGTCTTCTGGCGGCATGCTGTGTTAGAGGTGATCGCTCAAAAAAAAACTTGAAGAAAGGAGTGATTTATGAGTAAGTTAATGGAGAGACCAATTTAACATAAACTTTGATTGTAAATTGAACCTACTTCTAGAACCTATTTAGGGGTGAATTTTCTAGAGTGAAAAGATCTTTTTCTAATAATGATATGGAATAGATGTTTAAATCATCAGCCCTCTAGCTCAGCTAGCGCTGTCTGTATGTGCGATGTACACTCAGCCAGCCAGACAGCCAGCCGAACCAACTTAAAAACTGAAGAAACCTATGTTGACAGTTTTGATGACAGTTTTGGTTGTCGGGTTCTAACAGAGTATTAGTACCGATGGATCAAATCGATCCGTGAGATAACGAGCCAATTGGTCTCCTCAAGTATGTCTATATGTGCGTGTGAAAGAGAGACAGATAAGTAAAGAGTCTATGTCTGGGGCGCCTATCGTGGTCTAAGCGTGAGATTGTGACCGATTGTTTGATTTTTTTTCTAAAAAAGAGAAAATTCGTGTAATCTCTCGTGAGTAAGTGCCTGTGCCAAGAATAAATGATGTATTGGGAGAGAGAAATATAGGAAGAGGAACGTTACCTACGAGGCATTGTCATAATTGTTCCAATATCGTGTTGTCCTCCTCATCTCTTCGATAACAGCTGTAACAGTTGCATTACGTCAAAACACACATGCATGTACACACATGCATGTACACACATGCATGCACACACACACACATAACCACACACACACACACACACACACACACACTCATAGATTTATAAATATGGTCAGGTTTGAATCAACCTCATTAGTTTCTGGAGTCGACATCCTCTCTCGATCACTATACTTCTCATATTTTATACCTTACTTCAAAGTAAAAAAAAATATTTGCAGTTATTAAAGATGGTGAAAGATTCGACAAAGATATAAAGACGGTTTGAAATAGTCTTCGGCAGGCGTATCCCAACACGCCTACATTATGAAGGTAGATGTTTGGACTCTGCATGAATGTAATGTTTTATTAGTGAGAGATTCAAAGTGATATTAACATTTCTATTACATGTCTTTAACCCACCGTAGACAGGTTGTTAGAAAGAGCGAATTATGGGTTTGGATTCTTTAGATATTTACGAAGCTTAGCTCAATCTAGCAGAGGGACATAATATCAGGTTACACACAGAGGAATGAATTCATAAAGATAGGCTTGCAATAGGGGCACTTCGTAGATCGGTCATGGACTCATACACTCTTGTCTATTGCGAGTGTTTTTTTAAGTACTGAACTGATACTATTATATTCTTAAATATAAGATGAGGTGTTTGTTTGTTTTTTACAAAAATGTCCCCAAAACTACAATTCGACGTGTACTCAGGTCTGTCAAAAATGACCGATGATTTTGCCAATATGGATACAGATACAACGTATATTAGTGGGCGATAATGTTCATGGTTTTTACTCAATTCAGTACCGTATTTTTGGTATGGAATGTTGGGTTGGTAGTACACGGTGTGTATTGTGTAATTTTGAATATGTTTTTCTAGTAGATTCGTTATCTCTGATCAGAATTAAACTTTTACGGCCTGAAAACAGCGGTCAACATGTCAAAAATGAAAGAGATTCATGTTCCGGTGACACCTAATCAAGTGCCATGGACAGTGAATTCATAAGAAATGGATATGTCCTATGACGACGTTATGGCAAAAACGGACTCGGCTTCTATTCGAGTCAATCGATTTTCGAAAATCTTATGCACAATTCCAAACTTGTCTTAAACTGACGGTCGACTTATATTAGGAAAAAATGTACGGTAATATCAGGAGTGCCTGAACATTTTGTTGATGATTACTAAGCTCAGCTTAGTTTTGGATATGGCTGCAATTGTGTGTCATCTGGTGAGGATCGAACACTGAACTGTAGTAGTTGTTTGCGAGGCTGGATTGCTAATCATTGTTCCACGGTGAGGTACTCACTTATTATCGATGTTTGTTAAGGATATCTCAGTCTGCCACAAGGCTACAAATGGAAGACAGCCAGTGAGGATTGAACCCAATGCAATGATAATGGTATTCGAGATTAGTTGGCTAACCAGTACTCCACGGCGAAGCATGCGTTCCATTTGCAAAGCTCAGTCCAATTTATTTATTACTGATATGAAAATTCACCCCACCAATCAAAATCATGAAGCAGAAGACATCAAGAAGTCCACAAGAAACAATTTAAAGTTAACAATATGTCATTCAAAGTGAAAGATCTTCATAGCTTTCGCCAAAGAATTCACCTACTTACGACGTGATATCCATGAAGGTATGGGGACTCTTTTTCAAGGGTTGCAATTAGCTAGAAGGAGGGAGGCATCCTCCAGTTTGTCGTCTTGGTCGTACATATATGATAATATCTTTCATGGCGACAATTACAAAATAAATTGCAATTGAGAGCAATTGACATTTCCTTTGGCTTTACAAAAGCCACTTTGAAAGTACTCATTCACGAATGAAAATTTTTTTTTTTATGAAATTTTTTTTTTTTAAAAAAAACATTTGTTGCGTGTCATGAGGAGGATACGGGCAGTGTATCGCAACGGAACCCGGGGTGCCAAGAGAAGCCAGAGAGTTTCTTGAAGTAGTATCGAAACTTCAATTTATAAAATAGGTTGACCATATCGTTTATTGATAGTGAATATAGATTAGAAGGGTTATAGCTTATGGTTAAAGAACGAATGGCACCAGCTCATAAAATTCCTCTCGGAGACCCTGATCAAGGATTTTATACCCAAATCGTCTTGGGAGAACGCGTTCCGTCTTCATCGTGTCTTGTGTAACTGCAATATCTCAGTTGCATTTTTAGGGTGTGAGTCTATTTTTACGAGACTTGATTAAAACGTAAGCGCTGAAGTATGTATTTTGCTGTAGGATTGGAGTGAAGTGTAGTACCCGTGGCTCTGATTGACTTCTCAACAAGGCCAACATATTTTTTGTCGTCGATGATAGTTCAGTTGCTTCTATTTTCATTAATTAGAGTAAGTCTGGCACTCATTATTTCTGATTTTTTTTTAATACTGATATCAGCACCTGGTTTAAGAATTACGCTTATAACTAAGAACGAGGCATTTTCTGCTATTACGCTATGAGCCAAGGCCCCCAACCCACCAAACTCTAACCACCTTGAGCTACGCCACTGAATTAAAATGAAAAAGAAAGAAAATATACTTGTCATAGCCTATATGAGAAAAGTTACTATGCTTTTATAGCACTCCTGTCTAGATTTACTTCGTATCAAGACAGAAATAATCTCATCGCTGTACACCTTCTTACAAATGAATTTCCTTTCACTTCAAAATATGTTTGCTACAGCTCTTCTTTCACAAAGCCATGCCTTTTTGTTGCACTTACTCGCCAACCTCATGTGCTGAGGACACTATTTCCGGCTTTGAGTAATATTATATACAGACAATTAACGGCAAACTTTCATTTCGGTCAATAAATTAGTACTTTATGGTGTCCTTCCGTGCCACAAGTGAAATGTCCTCACTTGTAACCTTCTGGGGGCAATTTGACGAAATAACCCCCATCCTACCCTTGTACATTCAAACACGCAGGCACGCACGCCGGAAGCAAAGCCGAGTCAGTGGCTCCTCTCGGTTTATAGAAACCGTCAACTAAAACTTCACCAAAACTGTCGACATAAGTTTCTTCAGTTTTTAAGTTGGTGTGGCTGTCTGGCTGACTATGCATGTATGAATGTAAGTATGACAAGCACAGGCTGCACTGATAAAACAAGAAAGCTGAAAATGTAAATATTTACGACTACGTGCAACGGAAATTTTTTTTTGCTTTTTTAAAAAAAAAACACTCACCCAAATAGGTATTTAGTGGAAGAGATCCAATTTGCGATTTAAGTTTATGCTAAAGTGGTCCCTTAGTTTCAGTCTGTCAGACTTTTCTTTTTCACGATTTGGACTTTTTTAGTGATCACCACCCAAAATGCGGGAGAAGTACCTTATCCATTTACTTCATTTTTAATTGATCACTCCCAACACAGCATGTTGCCAAAAGACTTTCTATTGTGAGACTAATCAGATCAAGGATTCTCTTGGGGGGTATTACCATAGAAACGGAGAGAGGAACGAATATAATTCTTTATGAAAGGCAAAAGCCTTGCCCTGATCCCAATGAAAAACTCGTTTCCGGGCGAATTTGCGTCAACACCTACTTGTCTGAATCCTGCAATCCTTGTCTACCAATCCTCCCCGCATTCCCTCACCACTGCCCACATCTACTTGAGCACTACCCTATTATTGACCTGTCTCTCAACTGACCACGTGACTAAATGACATCTCTGTGCTGACACATCGAATTTATCTTCATAGTCTTTTTTTTTTTAAACTGAGCTCGACAAGTGGAATAAACAGTCAGAAGTCACGATCTTCCAGAGGAATACTCAGTTTTATTTGTTTGATCCTAGCAGAAAAGATTAATCATAAACAAAATGGGGGAAAACCACGTCTGGTTAGTCACTCAGTAAAAGCTTTCAGCTCATTGACCTTTTAGTTTTCTAATGGATTCTATGATATCCCGGATCTGTTTTTTTTTCCTCTAATATATGGTGCTGTCGTGCGATCTCTCCGTGTGACGCTGAGCATGATTCTCTCCTGTGTATGGTTCTCAGTCTCAGGGTCAATTTTCTGGTTAGGTTCCATGTTTCAGCTCCGTAGGTGATTATCGGATGAAATAATTGGTTGTATATCCTCCTTTTGAGGACAACTGGATTTTTTTTATTCTTGAAGGTCTAGCTTACTCTACCGAAAACTTGCCATCATAGAGCGATTCTTCGCTTGATTTCATCTTCTTTCGAGGATTTCATGGAGATTCGTTGTCCTACATTAATGTAGTGGTTCACTCTCTCCAGTTCTACGTTGACAGTTTTGATTGATGGTTTCTTATATCCTATATTTTTTTTATAGGTACTGAGAATAGATTTGTAACGTACGCCATTGTACGCTAGGTTTATGGTTCCAATACAGTTTGTACAACGTTACTTATATACATAGAACAATAACGTAATCAACCTACCTGTCTTTTGAAATAAGTATAGTAATTCTATTTCGTTTTGTTTTTTTCTAACTCTCATTTTCAAGCAAAGAGACAGACTTGCCAGGGGTGAACTGAATGTGTTATGCAGGGGTTGAAGTCAAATGGTTTTCCCGTCGGTGAATTCCTTCCCGAGTTACCACATTAGCCATTTTCGGCTTGATTAGTCTGATGTTTTTTTCCAATTTATCTCATGAAATCGCTGATAGCTGAATAAATCCAGCAAGTTTACTAAAAAGTAATTTCTAATATCGATTCGGTTTGGAGGCTAAGTATATAGTTATTTCATTTTATAAATAGGCTTTTTTCACACTTGCATTATATATATATATATATATATATATATATATATATATATATATATATATATATATATATATATATATATATATATATATTTATATTTCTTTATAAGTGGGAAGATTTTTCTGACAATGTGTAATTTATTTCACTACCCTATATCATATACACTCGGTGCTAAAAGAAAGACCTACAACATACATAAAAATAATAACAGCGATATAACAAGACACATAATACCCCCAACAATCCTCACAACTAAAAAAAATTACAAAACGATTTTTAAAAAACAACAAAAAAACTTTGGAATCCAAATTATAAGCAGTACATCCAAAACTATAGAAATACAATCAACAAGAAAACAAATTATAAACCCTCATCTGGAACCGGTGTATATAAAATAACATGTAAAAACTGCAATAAAAAATACATGGGTGAGACATCGAAAGCTCTAAATAAAATAATTTATGGACATAAAACATCCCTAAGAATAAATGACATAAAACGCACTCGTACTCCATCGAGGATGACTACAATTTCATTTTGAAGGACACAAAAATGATAAAGGTAGAACTAAACAGAAGAGGGCTGATCACAGAATCAGTGCTAATTCTAGAATTCAACATCGTCCCAGGAAAATGCATATACCTTCAACATTAGCAAACATAATATTAAAACAAAATAGAATGTAATCGAAAACAAACAAAAAGAGGGACACAAACCAAAATTCCAAATAATAGACGCCAAAGAATTTAAAGCATCGCCTCTGAAACGTGATCCTATCACGTGGTCCCAATGACAACGTTGGACTTCATATCTTTTTAAAAAAATATTAAAATCTGATCCGACGAAAACGAAAAATTTATGATTTAGACATTTTTCCAAATTAACAAATCACACTCACATACACACTCACATATATATATTTGTTTCTGGTTTGGCTAAATGACGGATTCAGTGTGTGATAACGGGAGATCATTTCAGATAGAGTTTCAAAGTATTCATGATTATTTATTGGGATTATGGATCCATTTATTGATAATATGATTGTCCTCGTTGATAGAGCAGATATAGACAGTGCACGAACAAAATTGAAATTTGGAGTTAATGCAGTTATTTTAGCCTTTACATTTCTGGTGGCTGTCTAGTTCAATGGTAAGAGCAACGCTACGTTAGGGCAGCTACTTTGTCGGTCTCAGGCTCGATTCCTGCGGCAGCCTCATTCTCTTTCATTGTTCATTCTATCCATGCCGTCTCGGCCATAATGTACTAACGGAATATCATTTCAGGTTGACTTTAAAATTTATATAATGCCCCCCCCCCCCCAGTCACACGTACACATATGTAAAAAAAATCAATATGTATCTGTGCATGAACCAAGGTAAAATATATAGTACAATTCATTAAGTAACAAAACATAGAAAATAGAACAGTTTGGGCAAGTGATTAACCGATTGGTGCCCATGGAATAGTAAACGCAGTGGGAAAAGACCAGACACAAGATGGAGGAATGATAAAAAAAAGTTTGCTGGTAAGCGATGACAAAGGTCAGTGCAATCGCGTTCGTCATGGGAGGAGATCGTCCTGCAGGGGACCTTTAATGGCTGATGATAATGATGATATATAGTTCTAAATATAAATTACAAACTATTCTTAGTAACATTGGTTTCTTCCCATATCCGTCCTGCACGCCCACTCTGTCGGCAAATTGAAGGCCTGCACCGCCTTCCTCAAAATGAACATCATTGTGTCCCTTGAGTCTTGCAAGCCAGTTATATTGAATTCGCTCTTCACTGGGTGCCCTCTGTATGTGAACCTATTCCAAAGTTGTCTCAGTTCAACGGACATTTCTTCCGCTCCCAAGATGAAGGCCGGTCTGGCGGAAAGAGAAACGCAGCCAACTGATAAAAATTAGAATAAGCGGAGAGAAAAAGATATAGAATTAGAGGTCTGGTTAGTCACTCGATAGAAACTGTTATGTGACAAGCATCTTTTGGCAGCATGCTGTGTTTTGATGATCTATTTTAAGAAATGGAAATGGTGATTAATGAGTAAGTACTTTTCTCGCTTTTTATTGGGCAGTGATTACTAAAAAAAAGTCCATATTTTCAACAAAAAAAAAGCGTGAATGCTGCCGGACACAATCTAAGTGCTCAATTTAGTATAAACTTACATTGCAACTTGAACCGCAACCTATTCCACTGAAAACCTATTTAGGAGGGAGGTTTTCAAAAAAAAAAAAAAATAGAGACATAATAAGGGTTTAATGTAAAAATTTTCAGCGCTCTAGCTCATTTGGCGTAGCCTATACGCATGATACATACATACTTATATAGATAGCCAGACCAACTTGAAAACTGAAGAAGCCTGTGTGGACAACATTGGTGACAGTTTTAGTCGACAGTTTTAGCCGGCATTTTCTAATCGAAAAAAAGGGGGTGATCAGTGAATATGTTACTCCTCTCGCCTTTTGCCTGGCGATAATCACTAAAAAAAAAACAATTTTCAGCTCTTTAGATCCATTGGTGGGGTCTGTATGGATAATACATACATAGCAAACCAGTCAGCCAGTCATGGTACCAGCCAGCCAGCCAGACCATCTTTAAAGCTGAAGAAACCTTTGTTGACAGTTTGGTTGACGGTTTCTCATAGAATTACAAGGCATAGCCGCTTTACTTTTTTTTCTCTTTTTTTTTTTCTTATTCTTCTACTCTTTCCCTCTTTATCCTCCCACTCGGGAGAATACAAAAAAAAACTGCCATTATTAAGAAGGCACGGTGCATCACATTTGATGTAAAATGACTCAATAAGAATTTCTTGCCAAGAGAATCCAACGGTGCATACATACTTATTTAGATTAGTGTAAACTCGAAACCCCAGTCAGGATCGACCTCACTAAACTTGCGAACTGATTTGCGTAAAGGGTTTGCTAAGAACCATCCCACGGTAGGCGCCTCAGCAATGCATGTACAACAGAAAGATAAAGGTTTCCGGTGTTTGCTGAAAGATGTTGATGGTATACAATGATAAAAAATATCACCTTGTTCAATGTTGATATATAATACTGTACGATGATGCTCTTCACGTCTGCCAATATTGTTGGAGATGTATATGTATCCCCATCCCGTCTGTTTATCTTACTGTCTGCCTATCTTTCTGTACGTGCACCTATCTGTCTACCCGATATCTCCAAAAGTTCACTATTAATTTTGATCAAGTTTTGTGGGAGGAAAGTATAGGCTGTGAGCTTAGGAAGGATCGGTTGAATCAAGATATTTGTTTTTAATTGAGAGATATTCTTCATTGTTTTTCGTAGATTTATGTGTTTTCATATGTCTGACTTCACAATATTTTTAGAAATTCCCAATGAATTTCAATGAAAATCCGTCGAACGGCAATGGGCAGTGATTAGGAAGAAGTGATTAAATTGTGGGGACAGATCCAACAATTTCTTTTTTCTTTTTTTTTCTTTTTTTTTCGGAGATAGTTTTTACTTTTCTGCATGAAATGAGGTCGAAAACGAACCGTCATGTTTTTATGTATTCACTCCTGCTTGTCCACACAATATCTCAAAAAAATTCTCAACGACATTTTGCTGAAGGGTGGGCCATGAACTAAGGAAGAATTCATTGAATCTAGGGCAGATCAAGAAGGAATCTTTTTTCAATCTTGTATACTAAAACAATAGACCAAAATATGGGAAGTCGAACCTCCCCTGCATTGTAGCTAAATATGACTTTTTGTACAGTTCGCAGTTAATGTACGGCGTTGGTTAAAGTATACGCTCTGTGGAGAGTGTTCTCCGGGTGCTCATGTATCCAGAGTACTGCGTCGTTATGTTCGTTCAAAAATTCAAGTCTTATCTTTTATATAAATCCAAGACAGAAAAATGACGTGAAGACAGATTTCAAACTTAAAAAGAATAATTGTTTTGTTTTCACCGAAGGCGTTCGTCCAAAAGTCTGTCATCAGGGACGAAAAGATGGCCGTGTAGAAATTACAATCTAAGTAGTGAATGAGTATAATCGGAGCGCTGTTTATTTATCTTTTTTTTTTTTAGATGCGTCGACGGATCTCTAAAAGACATTTTTCGGTCGGTCCATCGGTCGGTCGGTCGGTCGGTCGGTCGGTCGGCCCGGGCAATGTTGAATATCAATTTTCTCAGTCGTATCATGATTGATTGATATAAAACTCGGTCCATACCTTTGGGTGAACCATCCTCATCTTATTCTTTTTCGTCCTCCTCTTCCTCCCTTTCCTTTTCCTCTTCCTGCACCTACTACCACAAGTAGTAATGATAAATATAAATTTTCTCGACTGTATCATGTGAAGAGGTATATGAATCTTGGTTAACCATCCTATCTGTCTCTCCCTCTTCTGCCTTCCGTAACTAATGGTAGTGCTAAATATCAATTTTATCAGCAGTTGCGTAGGAGTGACATGAAACTCGGTTCAGACCTCCGGGTGAACCATCCTCATCTTCCTCTCCCTCCGCACCCTCCTTCTCTTCCTCACCCTCTTCCTGGTACAACTTACACAACTAGTAATACTTGATAAAAATTTTATCAGCTGTATCATGTTGGATTGATATTGAACTTTGTCCAGACCAGTGGGTGAACCAATCTCATCTCCCCCCCCTCCCGATCCCTGCTTCTACTACAACTACTTATAATGTTAAATATTAAATTTCTCTACCATATCAAGTGTGATTGATATGAAACTTGGTGTAGACCTTCGCAGACCCCTCCCCATATTCTTCCTTTTCTTCCTGCTACTACTACTACCACAAGTAATTCTACAACTACTCCAATTTTGCTTAGAATCTACTCGAAAAATGGACGTGAGGACGGTGGACGCCACGTTGAACTCATTATTCTTGTTTCCAACTTAGTGTATACACACGCAGAGACATGCCGGTTGTCTCTCTGTCTAATGAAACCGGAAAACGTGTTCCTTTGTATAAGGAATAGAAGAAAAGACGAAGAAATTTCATTTAAGCCTCTTGCTGGTACATAGATACAGAGAAGACGGCGACCTGTCTGTGTTAAAATTCTTTCTTTCCATTCTACAAAGCTTCAACGACCCACACACGGATTTCGCTTTAAGGTCATTGATCCCTCTAAGCCGTCACCCTAATTATTCCTCATGACCGCTATCCTATGGGTAGACAAGAAGTTTCCTCCCACACAACTATATGCACACTTTGCTAATAGCAGCGATATTTATAACCCAAGTTATTATATACAGATTTATTCGAACTGTTCCTTTCATCTATCTCATTGAAATTTATGCGACTATAAAGGTCACGAATTTCTGAGTGTCTGGAATACAGAATTGGAAGGCATGTGTCCCTGTAGTAGCGATTAGTTTAACGGCGGTCTATTTGGTTAATTGTTGCCGTATGCAAGGTACTTAGTTATTTACATAGCGTAGTTTAGACTGACACACATTCACAGTAGAAAAGCACTCGTGGGGATCGAACTCATGACACTACGGAATTGGTCTGCGAGACAATCGCACTAAAATTGCCGAAATTGTGACCTTATAAGTTGAATATGACTCACTTCGAGAGATTTCGTAGTGCAATAAACCATCTACACATAATGATTAACCATTTGTAGATGTCTTCTGTCATACTGAGCGACGCAATTGACGTAATAAAGTAGAATTTCATTCGTTCAACTGACGTATTAAAATAAAATTTCAGTTATGTTCTAATGACGTAATAAAATGCTGAATTTAAAGAATGATTTAATTTAAAGATTGAAGAAGTGATAAAGCCAAAAAAATAATAAAAATCCGTTTGTGGTCAACACAACCCTACTTTCCAATCTCACTGCAATGCAAGTATCTATTATCAACGTACGCATATAACATGCCATGTGTATCCATATATTTCATATATGCCGTAATTTTTATGGAACGGGTAAACTGGTACTTTATAATTGATTAGCCTCTAAGACAGCGCCTTCGACATTTTCAATGACTGTTACTTTTATGTTATTTCATCAGCTTTTTTTTTTTCGGTAATAGGTCTTTCCGGGAAGTATCCAGCCATTTGATATTACCACTCACACATTTACCCTATTCTCCCAGCCACTTTTCAAAGCAGTTTGAAAAGTCCTCATTCGAAATCGCCATCAGCTATTGCATTGTCCACAATCTCTTCCACAAGCTAAAATAACCTCCTTTTAAACGATGGAAAGCTAGGAGTAGCTGGAAGCCAAATCTGGACTATAGGAAATGGGGTTGATAGCCTGAATTAAGTTTTTTTTTTGCCAAAAACGTAAGTGAAAAATGTGCAGACTCGGTCCTTGTGAATGCGACAGTCACACAGTACACGAGCTCACTCAATGTCATCCCATTTCTGACCGAGTAACTCCATGGGAGAGTATATGGTCCAATGAGTGCAGTAAGATCTACTGTAAGTGGTTACCAAGTTACATCAACGCTGAATATATTCAAAACGGTTGGACACTTTCGGGACAGACCTTGCATGTATTTGAGTAAACGTTATCCTATAAAAGATGAAGGAAAAAGTATGTCCCCCTGTTCAGTTGAACATCATAGAAGACCAGGGGACCAAATGTTATTCTTAATAAAATCGTTGTTTATTTGCCATTATTCTTTTATAATCCGTGTGTCAAAACTCTAGCCACATTAAATCCTCTTTGCCCCAATATAACTACCTTGCTCGGCAAGTAGTCTATCACTGTGAATACTTCTGTCAATTTGGCTTTTTATATGATTATCGTTTTCCATTTTCGTCTTTTCCTGTATTTTTCCTCGTAAACCATAATTTAGTGCCTATACAGAAATATGGAAAAATTCGTCTGTCGTTTAACCAGCTCTACAAGAGGTGATATATAGATCATATTGTTCTCAATATAAAACCAATATTTGCAAATGTAGTACTACTGTTTATCATCCGTAGATGACGATAGTACAGAAAACTACTTAAGGGTTGACACTATCATGCTTTATTCACTGCATTTCTTAGAATCAGCAACAGAACTTTGATCTTTGATCATGACATGGAATAGTCAAGGAAACTGGATTTCCTCTTGCATTGTTAAAGCAAAAGACCTAGACAAACAGTTCTCTTAATTTCTGTCACTGTCTTCGTGTATTTTTATCCTATTTAGTTAAAGGATTTAAAAATGTAAATGAATAAAATCAAAAAGCAAAACCTCTGTAACCAAGTCAGCATTGAGTACAGACACAAACATGTCTGCTTTCTTTATTGAATTGGTAAGCATCAGACGCTGAACTTTGTTCTTAGACAATGGCATGTTATACACAAGGAAAAGAGATTTTTTATTGCATTGTAAAATCAGAATACTCACACAAGAAGTCATCTTCATCTGTGTCAGTATTGTCACGTATTTTTTCTTATTTCGAGGTGTAAAGGAAGAAATGAGATCAAGCAACAAAACCTTCATGCCCGTATTAACGATGGCAACGTTATCAGTTCTTGATTGAGAAAAGTTAGACAAAGAAAACATTCATTAAATACTCAGAATAAGTTTGGATTAGAAATATCTGTCACAATTTAATAAGCGGAGGGATGGAATGAGCAGGGAGGCGTGAAATTCAATTTAGTTGGATCCGAACAAAACTAAGTCGTTTGAGAAAGATTTATAAACATGGAGTAGGCACATGGGAAGTAAAAACGTACAGTATTGACAGGACAATGAAATTCTTTTTTTTTTCTCAAAAAGTCTTTTGGTGGTAAAAATTTTGAAATAGCTGAAATTAGCGGATACAGTTAAACTAAGTTAAACAAATTACGTTTTTCAACGCAGTAGGTTAAACCAAGTTTTCCTCATCTTCATTGTTTATAAGTTACCTTTTAATGGGGAAATTTCGATTAATTTGTAGTTGTCCTTAAGCTATTAGGGAGGAGAAAGTAGAGGTTGGTTCTCGGAAATGAATTAGCAGGGGTGGTGTACCTGATAAGAGCAGGGTGTGGTAGAAATGTTTTCCCTGAAATTGATAAGCGAGGGATGGCAATTAGGTACCAAAGAGTACTGATTGACTCAGGCCGGTGAATGTTCACACCTTGGTTGTTATTGTTAGTACATTGTTTCAGCTGTCTGGTCTCATTCAGACGTCTGTCGTAGTTGATAACCAATATCCACGGGCGTAGATTGTTCTTATTCCTCTGTCCATGCCAGAGGATACCTCGTATCAGGTTATTGTTTCTAGTTGATTCGTTCTTGCAGTGTCGCTTGTCTGCCCCTTCGATTGAACCAGAGTATGTAACTTGTTTGCACAACCTGTAGGGTAATAAGGGATTGAACTGGTAATCGCCTAGTTACTCGATATGCCTATCCAATATTTTTTTTTGTTTTGTTTTTTTTTTCGTCCAGGCCATTGTCCCGTAGGACGATTAAGTGGAGGAACCATAGAGCCTTGAACTCAATATCATTTGTCTGCTTCGTTCACTGATTATATGACTTTTTGCATGACTTGTAGCTGCTTTATAAGCAATCAAATGATTAGACTTAAACATGTTGATTTGAAATTAATTTCAAATTATTTTAAAGTTTTTCTTCGGCCTTCTTTCGCTAACCGACACGTAATTAATTGGAATTTTTTCAAATTTCATTTCTAAGTTTCTTTCTCGGCTCTTTTAAGTGGAATGATAGTTATAAATGGAATTATATTTCCGACAATAAATAATTCATTTGATTTGACAAACTGGAAAAACTCATTTTTTTTTTCATATATTTATTTCTGATAACATGCTTTGCAGACTGGCACCGTCATCAGTCTGGTTTATCACAAGTTTGAAAAAAATTACATTTAAACCGATCTATGACACAGCGAAACGAGTTACTGAAAATAAATATTTGAAAATAATTTGTTTTTCTAGTGGTGGAATAAGGGGATCTTAAGCTAAGGTCCCCTTTCTCTTAATTGAAGGTTCCTATATAGTGTTCATTTTTATGCTAGGCCTACTGTGGAGGTTATTAGCGCCTGATTCTTTCAACCCCATTATCTTCATTGTTTTCTTATAATTCAATAATTACAGATATTTAGATAGAAGAGAACTTGAAGTAAATACAGTGTTGTCCATGAATAAGTACGCTTTTATCACTTTTAGATAGTTAATTTTTTCCAATCCAAACCTCATCATCATCATCAGCCTTTGAGTGTCCGTTGTTGGATATGAACTTTTCCCAAGATTCGCAAGACCTCTTTGGCATGGGCGTCGCAAAGCTAATACTTTCTGAACTCATCCACTTAATCACGCCATCTTATTTTTTGCCGACAACAGTTACGCATGTGGAATCTCTGGGGATCCACGTTTTGGGACGTCATGTCCAGCGGTTGCCTGTCCTTTTTGCGAAATGGCCATTCCATTGCCATTTGAGTTTTTCTAATGGATTCTATGATATCTCTGACTCCTGTTTTACTCTGGTGTACTGCGCTGTCCTGTGATCTCTCCATATGCTGTTGAGCATGATTCTCCCCTGTGCACGTTGCATTGTTGATAGTTTGAGTGTCAATCTTTTGGTTAGGTCCCATGTTTGATCTTCATAGGTGACTATCGGGGGTTGCATGGGTTACACACCCTTTTTTTAGGACTAATGTGATATTGTTGTTCTTGAGTAGAATATCACACAATCACAATGGATATCAGGTATTATTTATGACAAGACTGTATGGATACGGAGTCTCGCTGATCTTCAGTTTGGTCATGAATATTACCTGTACACACATTTTGTAGATTTTTAATTGATACTGAAACATGCAAATATATGAATCAAAACAAAGGCTCACTGAATTTGACGCTTGCAAATTATGATCTTGTCAAAAAAACTTCCAGCTTAAAGCATTTAACATATAAAATATCATTTTTAGTGTCAAGAATGTTTTTAGTATTATGATATTTAAGAAATCAAATGAAGTAGTTCCTCTAGACTGATGTTTAAATTCTTAATTGAAAGGTGCAAAAAAAAGAGTATTCTTTCTTTTTCACAAACTAATCACACAAAGAGTCAGGTCTGGTGTGTCACTCTATAGAAACCGTCACGTGACCAAAGTATTTTGTTGGGGTGATTAATCTAAAAAAATCGAAAATGGGTGATCAGTGAGTTTTTTTTTTTGTTGGGCAGTGACCACAAGAAAGCTGAATTTTAGAAAAAGAAAGCAAGTGTGAATTCTGCCGGACGCAAAGTAAAGGATCGATTTAGCTTAAAATTACATTTCTAGCTGATTCCATAAAACCTATGTTGGAGGGGGGTTGAAAAAAAAAACGTTTTCTCTTGACAAAGGAGTAAATGTTATCTGACCTCTAGCTCCACAGGTGCAGCCTATACGCGTGATACATACTTACATACATACATATATAGTCATCCAGACTAACTTGAAAACTGAAGGAACCTATGTTGGGAGTTTTGATGACAGTTTTAGTCAGTAGTTTTAGAAAATACCAGTTTAAGTGTACAGAATATTTTAAGCGTTATCATGATTAAGAAATGAAACGCGAAAAGTATTTTCTTTAGATTGCGTTTTAGATTATCAATTGAGAAAAGAAGAAAAGGGTATTCTTCTTGCATCAAAAACTAATGGCTTACAGAGATGCTTTGTGGTATCATACGAAGCTCAGCTACGTTTTGAAACAAAGACACAAGCGTTGGTCATCCAGTGAGAAAGAGATACCGAACAAGTGGAAAATCATTATGGATTGATATTTTATTAAACAGGAAGCACTTGCTAAACCCCTGCCACAAGTACGAACATGCGCACGTACATACACCAATTGACCCCCCCACACACACACACACTAAAATCCTTTCTATTTGAAAAAAAAACGTTTTGCAGACGTAATAAAGGGTAAATGTTTGAATTTTCAGCCCTCTAGCTTAATCGGTGAATCCTGTGCGTACAATGCATACATACATAACCAGCCAGTCAGACCAACGTAAAGACGAAAAAAACCTACATTGGTAGTTTCTTATCTGAAATTAAGAACTTTACAATCTCGTCTTTACAGTCAAGTCACGTTGGATACACGAGTTCTTATACGATCCCCGAAGTCAAGCAACTTCGAGCCTGGTCAGTACCTAGATGGGTAATTATCTCGGAATACCAGGTACTGTGAGCGAGAATGGTAAAATGAGTGACACCTCTCCGGGTGTTTGTCGCCTCGAAGTCTATTTTGCATCTCTCAAGCCGAGACAAAAGAAACTTGCGATATGGGAAATCCGAACAGGAACGGCTGATGTTGTCAGCTTAGGGGCAATATCTAGGAAAGATTTCAGGGGGGGGGACTATACTGCAACGTAAGACTATTGCGCCCACTGACAACAAAGAATCAGAGGGAACATAGCGAAGCAGTTTTAAAAAATGGAAACAGGTCTGGTTAGTCACTCCATCCTACGCAGGTTAACCCTACATCTAATTCTCTCAGCAAAGACGTGTCAAATAATGCCGAAGCGGGCGTCAGCCGTTAACTTGGTTCTACTGACACATATCTAAACAAACCTACAGGATTTTAAAACAAAACACAAAAAGTACAGTCCATTAAAATACTTTATTGGCAGTAAATAGGGCAAAGGATGTCGTTGCTTCCGACTCTTGAAGTGTTATTACAAGAGGATTATACTTCTTAATTAATTTCTTTGTACTGTTTTTTGTCTTTGGTGAGTCATTTTGTCAAACTGCAGTCAAAGTTGGAGTTGACTTTGCTTTCTCCTCCGTTACAAGAACAAGAACAATACTCTCCTAATCTTGGGGAGTGAAGTCTTCATATTTCTCAACCGAGATTCGAAATCAGCGACTTAGTGATTGCTTAGCGACTCTCTTACCGACTGAGCTAGACTGACCAATCTTATATTTACGAATTTATTATCTACGCAATGCAGAAGTTGTAGTAATCATCTTCAGTCGGAATAGAAATCGGAGAAAAGTTCGAGCAGGGATCGAGAAAAATATTATTCTCTGCGCCAAATGTTCGCATTCTAAATGAATTCGCCTATTCAACAACTTAAAGGGAACTTCTATATTGTCATTAGCTAAAGCTTGATGTGTTTCTGTTATTATTATTATAAGTTAATATCTATAAATGAACCGGTGGCGTCCGTCGGTGCGTTTGTTTGTTTGTTTGTTCGTTTGTCTATCACGCTATAGAAACCACTTGATCATCGGGGCAGCTCAACCAAATCTGACCTGCATACTCAATGGACTTAGGGGAAGGTTTTAAAGGAATTTTTTTTTCGAATTTTGGGAATAATATAATGGGATATGCGTTCGCACCCACACTGATAATAATGATCTGATTTTCATCTATCTATATACCTATCTTACCATGATTCATCTATCTTTGGTGATCCCTCCCCCCAAACATTTAAATTGAATGTGATCCGAGAGTCCATCATGGAGATGATTTTTAAATAAGATATGATTCAATAAATACAAATTCATGATCCCTTATTCGAGCTAGAGGCTCTATTCAGGCCTTTCACAGGAACTAGCTGAAAAATCCGCCGTTCGGATTGGTTTTCAGCCGGTGTGTTAATATGTTTGTGCCTATGCAGGAAATAAACCTATTTGCCCATATCTGTCCTGAAGCCATGTTAGGATCAATTCACTTAGCTCAAATCTATGGCACAATAACCCGAAATTTAATCCTGCCGAAAGGTTCACGTTTCGAGCAACACCGGTAGTGACGTAAAGTGTTATTGTAATGGATTTTAATGACGCGTGTTACATGTTATTGTAATGTTAATAGATCCTTTGTGTGGATTTCCTCTTCCCTTTTTTAAGCAATAGAAGATGAAATAATGAAAACACTAACAATGCAATCTAGTATTATCTTGAATTACAATTGTGCAATTGTTACACTGCCATTGTATTTCTCTATTTTAACTCGAAATAAATACCTACGTAAATAAAGCCAGGAATGACGCAAATTTTATAAGTGATTTTACTTCGTTTAATATGTCTAACCTGTTATTGTTAATAGTTACGATATGAATGAAGTACTACGACATTATTATTAATTATTCTTGTTTTAAAAAGTAACTGAAAGTTAGGATAAAAGTAAAAGCTATTCAAAATTATTTGTGATATTGTAATTCTTGATCAAAAAATGTTTTGTTATTTTTAAAAATCGTTGCATTGAAAAGACTATTGAGTCTCAATTGTAAAAATCTACAAGCGTGGAATATCGAATGTAAGGAGTTAGGTTTATGGTGTAAAATCAGCGTTGGCTCAACTATGAAGTACCCAGGTTTTAATGGTTAAAGGCAGCCAGGTGTATACTGGGTTCCCTCTGACTAGAGGATGTGAATTCGATTCTCACCGTGGATTCGCTCTTTGTTTTCGGAATACGCTGTTTGATCGTTGCCGTAGGATTATTGTCTGATTCAAAGTTGTAATAAAAAGCAACTGAAAGATTGGATGAAGGCGAAAGCCTGGCAAAATTGATTATAATACAAATAGTCTTAATGGATTTTTTGCAAAGATCCATTGTCTTTTTTTCTTTTCAAATTATAGAAAACGAATTTAATCGAAACAGTAAAAATACGATTCACTTATCATCATCATTATCATCATCAGTCTTTTAACGTCCATCGTTGGACATAGACCTTCCCCAGGATTCGCCACATTACTCTACCGTAGGCGTTGCGGAGCCAGTATTTCTTGAATTTGTCTAGTTCATCTCTCCATCTTGTACTTTGTTGGTCTCAGTTCCGCATATAGTCTCTGGAGATCCATGTTGTGAGACGTGATGTACATCGGTTGTTTTTAATTCTTGCAACATGGCCTGCCCATTGCTATTCAAGTTATCCAATAGATTCCATGATGTCTCGGACTCCCGTTTTCTATCTGATGCACTGTACTGTCTTGTGATCTCTCCATGTAAGGTTGAGCACGATTCTCTCATGTACGCGTTGCACGCTTCTCAGTTTGTAGGTCTGTGTCTTGGTTAGGTTCTATGTTTCAGCTCCATAAGTGACTATCGGGAGGATGCATTGGTTGTATACCCTTCTTTTGGGGATTATTGGGATCGTCTGTAATCGCTAAATCACCATCGTGTCTATTCCCTATTTTTACTCAAAATAAATGCATAATTAAGGAATAAAACGGATTTATTTTCTATTCTTCAAAAAGGAAAAAAAAAAATGAAAGAAAACATCTGTACGAAGAATCTAAGATTATTTTCATTGCTTCGAATAAATTATACTCTCAGCATAACAATAATACTTGAACACGTGTTATCTAAGCCCTTGAAAATGACACTTTACGTCACAACCGGAGTTGCTCGAAATGTGGCCCTTTTGGACCTAATCGACTAGACCGCTGCAAGCTGTGCGCGTGTGCGCACATATTTCACAACCAGTGCACAAGGAAAATTAATGTGGGCATAAATATTTCTAATTCTGTTGATACTTTACTGAGTTTATGTTTTTGTAACTATTTATCCCCTTATGTTGAATTGAATAATGCACACATATGGGAAAAACAATTCGCATGATATAAGATTTCACCCATTGAATACAAAAGAATGGTGGGAAAAAAGTTTTAAAATATCAAACAGGCCTAGTTAGTCACCAACTAATGTTTTGGGGCAGATGTGGTGCCATGACCGATTTGGGATTTGCTTCAGATTGCCTAGTACTGCTCTTTGTAGTCAAGTCCAAAGGGCTCAGGATTCTTCCAAAGACCACCGCTCTTATGCTTTTGCAGCAATAAACATGAGAACTAAAAAGAATGTTTGAATCGTTCTACCTACACGTTCTCGTGTGGGGTATCCCCACATAAAAAACGACCTTGTGTCACACTTTGTTCTTGTGAGGGCTCTGACAAATAGGACGTCTTTGGTAGCTTTCCGTGTTGGGGGAGATCAATCAAAGAATGGAAACCAGGATGATTAATAAATAGGTCATTTCTCTCGCTTTTTGTTGATCAATACAAAAAGTCTGAAACAAATAAACGCGATCTAAAGGGTCAATTCAGCAAAAATTCTCAATGTCAATTAAACCCCCTCCAACTAAAAACCAGTTGGGTAGAGGGAATTCAACAAAAAAAAAAAACAAAGAAAATATTTTTATGGATATAATATTGAGTTACATGTTGAAATTTTCAGCCTTCTAGCTCCATTGGTACATGTGTGCATAGCCATCTAGCCGGACCAGTCTTTGTTAATATAGACTAAAATGATACACAACCAAGAAACTGAAATTGTTAAAGCCATAAGGCAGATCTTTCCAAACTGTGTGTCATAAGACTTCAGCGAGTCGCCGATAATATCTAGGTGTGTCATGAAATTGAGAATTTTTTTTTATATCTTCTAAAAGATACTTTTCGTTAAATCAGTTAACAGCTGAGATGACATTATTTATTTGGCTTGGCTGACAGAACTCCCGTAATATGTTGTAAAAAATGTTGTTTTTTTTCTTCTTTGAAGTGTGTCTACAATGCAAAACGTTTGAAAAGCTCTGCCATAAGGTTTTAATACAAGAGTTAATGTGGGTCAGAAAATTATGAAGACTACCAAAACGATGGAAAAAAAATTATATAGTCGTGGGAGGAGTTATGGTTCTAATAACTTCTGCAAGTAGTTATTTTTCTTTTGACTCGGACAGAAGAAAAAGAATGGGAGAGTGACAGGATATACAGTGGCACCAAGAAAACTATCCACGTTAGCATAAAAATAGGTAATTGCAGATTTATCCTGATGGTTAAAGAAGCGACATCATTCAAGATATCTGGAGGTCTAAACTTGATGTGTCAAGTTGGCTTGCAACGAAACTCAGTTTTCAGATCAGGACGAAAATGTTTTTTTTTTCTGGCAGTCAGTTCAGGTTTGCAATAACTTCGTCGTCCATAACTATTCATTTTTGACTTAAATTAATTTTTCTTCAATTTTCGACTTCAATTAATAATATATATTTTTTCAATTTTTGACTCCAATTAATTATATTTTTCCAAATTATTGACAATGTTAATAATGTTTTTTTAAGTTTCTGACTCCAATTAAAAATGTTTTTTCAAATTTTTGACTTCGATAATGAATATTTTTGTTTAAGTTTTTGCTTCAATTATCAATATCTAAAAAAATTGACCTCAATTATGAAATTTTTAAAAATTTTTGACTTCAATTATTGAAATTTTTAGAAGATTCTGACATCAATTATTATTTTCTAGTCCTCTTGTATAGTGCGATGGTTAGCACATGTTTCTCACACGCAGGTCTTTGCTTAGATTCTTGGTATGAGCAAAGAGCATGGAAAACTCTCCATTTGGACAAATTTCCCCGTGGATTCAACAGCTAATTGAGTATACTCTAAGCTGTGTGATTTGGTTGGAGGTATCTCATCCATAGATACCCATATGTAATGCTCTTTGATCAGAATGCAGCACAAGCATACTTCTTCAAAATTGTGTAGAAAGAGTTACATTCCTGACTAATATTTTCTACCATCTTAATTTCAGCTGTTTTTCATTACAACCTACTCAGAACGTCAGTCTAAGACAGTAGGGGGAAAGCGCAGCTCGGATATAAAGTATAAGCTGTAGCCGAAGATCGTACTCGCATCCTTTTTTATCTCAAGAAGCAGCCTGTGTCCGGCAACTGCTCTACCGACTCCGCTACGAGAACTTTCACACCAGACAGAATATCAAATCTAAGCCTTAAACCCACCTTCATTTTTCCTCCATTACTCAGTGCAATATTTTGTCATGATGAAAGAAAATGCTAGTCTGCAGCAGGGTCAAACTCCACTCCAACTTCTATTCCTAAGGAAGATGATTACTGAAATATTTGTATTGTATATGTAATAAATAAATTCGTGGCACTTGCCAGTATAGCTTAGTTGGTAAGAGAGCTGCATGCTAATCACTTAATCGTTATATCAAATCACGGTAGAGAATTGGTAATTCTATATACTTGGTTTAACAGGATGTGATTGACGAACGGAGACGAGTTTACTCCTCTAAATTTGGTGAGGATGGTTCTTGCTATAATTGCTATGGGGTGAAATAAAGTCAACTCCAATTTGGACTGGTATTTGATAAAACTAATAATGTCTGAAAATGTTTCATCTAATAAAAAAACCATGATAAGTTTCAGTCATTTTTTATTTTTATGCTAGTGTTTGGGTTTTTTTTACCACCGTTATTGACATTGACGAATAATCAGAGAGACATCTGCCAAATCTTGGGGAAGATCTATGTCTAACGACAGATACCAAAAAGCTGCTGCTGATGATGATGATGATGATGATGATGATGATGATGAGTGGTCACTTTATTACTTTACTTACTTGTAAAATGGGGATTTGTGTCGATTATTACTCAAGTACAACCTCGTGACTGCAGAGCATACTGCGAATGGTCAGTTGTTTTCATTTATTATCACATAATTTCTTCGGCTCAACAGCTCAAGTTTTGCATTAAGTGCCTCTAGTCCAGTGGAGTTAGTTTCGGACAGGGCTGGGTAGTTGAAGGTTCGACTTCGTTCACGCGTTGGAGATTCACGTGACAAACACCCTCCATCGGCATAAACCAGGGGTTCTTGACCGTTTTTACTCCATGCTCTTACTTGACAGCTCAAAAAAAATTAAATAAATAATGTCCCGTCTATCATTTAAAAAAAAGATATTATTATATACCAAGTGGCAAATTCTATGTCGAAGTTACTGATATATGATCTTTTGGGCACTTACTTTTTTTGTTGTAGTTTCTTCATTGTGTGAAATTTACTAACAATAACATAATGATGTCATCGGTTTCATTATTCACGAAGTTGATGAGTTAAGCATTAGTTACGAAGAAATCTTTAGTGAAACCAGCAACTTATAGTATGGTATGATTGGGAATCAATTGTATTGTATGATTAGGAATTGCTAGTATTTTATAGATGAGAATTAATCAGTTTTGAGCCACTGGACGCTTTCCGCTTTTCACGCCCAAATTCTAAATTCCGCCCCCTCATATATTCAAATTGCTGCCTTGTGGGGCACACGTCCCACGTTCAGAATAACTGGCATAAAATATCGTAATCGAGTCACCAGTTTATAAAAGACCGTCTATTGTCTCGAAGAAGTAGAATGAGAAATGTGTTCTGTGAAAGAAAAAAAAACAGGAAGAAAGGAATGAGAGAATTCAGAAGAGAAGAATAGATGAAGATAAAAAAGAACGATAAGGAAAGAAGAGGAGGAAGGAAATGAGGGAAAGAAAACGCGAAAAGTTGTAGATAAAAAAAAATGTCTGACTGGTGCTGGTTCTAACTCTACTCCGACTTCAATTCCAACTGAGGATGATTGCAGCAATTTTTGTATTTTATGTATAATTTATAAATCATACGGCCAAATTGCGTTGTTTACATCAGTTTTCGTAAGATCGCCGATGTTAAGCGGTGTCGACCCTGGTGTATTATTCAGATGGGAATACCAGGTGTCGCATATCGCAGCAAGATAGTTTTGCAGCTGTCTCAGCCTATGCTCTATCGCCGATTAACAGAGCATGTTGCCAAGCCAGGACTGGACTGTGCGCTCGGTCCTTACTCACGCACATGCTGTCACTTCCAAGAACCACCATTCGCGTATCGAGTCGCAACGATTCAATATAAATTCTTATAGATGTAAAACTTGTCATTTTGGCTAAAATCGGTAAGAAAGATGACTGCCAATCACTCGGTCGTCGTCTCAAACCATGGTAGGGAAATATCAACTTCATAAATGCATTTATTTATTAGAATGGAATAAGCTCTGGAGTATTTTCAACTTACATTTTCGTAGATATGTAAGAATTGTCAATTTGATTCAGTCGGTAAAGTACTTAGCTGTTGGTTGCGTTTTCAAATCACGACAGGGGAATCTAAACAGTGAAGAGTTTACTCCCATAAATCTGCTGAGGATCGTTCTTGTTGTTTTTGTTACTGCAGAAAACAAATGAAGTGAACTCCATACTTGGACTGGAATTTACAACAAAGGGGTTGTTAACAAGGTGAATCCAGACGTGGAGAGAAAAAGTATAATGCAGAGGGTGGGAAGAAAGAGAAGAAGACAGAGAAAAAAAATGGGGGGGGGGTAAAAGGGAGTGGGAAGCGAGGAGAACTGGATGGATGAATGAAGGAAGGGGGAGGGAAAATAGATCAATGAATGGACGAAAAGGACAGAGAGATCGACAATGACAAAAGAGGGTGGTATTTCTAAAAAGAATTGCCAGATTCATAATTTTCTTCCCTCAATTAACAATGGCAGCTATCAACTTTGTCACTAGACGCCTTGAAAACGTGTACATTTCTGCGACTGCGCAGAAAAATTGGAAAATAAAATATAAAGCGCTGGTATCAGATACAACCCGGCGAAAGCAAGGCAAAACAAAATCAGTTGAAGTATGAAAATTGATCAAATAAAAAATAGCCGTAACAACAGCAGAGAATGAGGAATACGGAGACGCTAGGTCGAGTTATTTAATATGTTTGTGAGACTTCCATTCCAGTGATTTCTTTCTCTTTTGGTAAAACAACAAACCAACTTGATAAATGGCTGATAACTCCTCATCTGAATAGTTGTAGGCGTTCTGTAATTCAGTCTTAGTATTGGCTGAGGCATTGCAACATGATACTTTTGTCATCGATTTTTGACTATTTTTTACCTCATTCTTACATTCTGTCATAACTTTGACTCATTTCCTCGTTACCATAGAATGACGGTTCGAGTCAAAGTTGTGATAAAAAAAAGTAACTGAAAATTAAGGCGACGTTAAAAACCAGTAAATGATAAAAGTTTCAGACGTTGTTCAGAAGTTATAGCAGCTATTTCGAACCAAAAGGCCGCGACACATTATTGTTCCACGGAGCATATAAAAGTGTGTCGCAGTAGTTGGGAAGGGCTGATTCTTCCACAGACAAGGATCTAATGACAGTGTTTCTAGGATGAATACAAAAATGATATTTGAATACGTTTTGATATTACTAGTACTTTCATGGAGCTCATTGCGTTCCCTCTTTTCAATGATGCGACAAATAAATGTTTTATCCATTAAAGGTCTAAATAGTAGTTTTCAATTCTCTCCCAAATTCCGTAGTGTAGAACAGCCAATCTGATACTAATTTTTGTTGAATGACACCTTTTTCAATGGCATCTTGTTTCAATGAATAGTAATTACAAATATGAACAAAACTTTCAAAATCTTTTGAAAACCATGATCAACAATATACTTTTGACAATAAAATGAATAGATTTACTAGCATATTATTATCATTCATTCTATTTCAAATAATCAAATCTATCCTTAAATGCTGGTGGTGTGCCTCGATCATTTTAGTGCCGTGGGGTGAAAAGGGTGAAAATTACTGAGTTAGACCATGAGATACGTCGACTGAGGGGTCTGGCATTCTATTCTCAGTTCCATGTTTATCATTATATTTACTATCTATTTATTTGTAAGAGTATACCTGATTTTTAACAAAACCCAAGTAATCCGTACTAATAAAATCCGTGTCATTGACTAAACATAAAAATAAACATCTTCATCTAAAAACTTAATATTTGCAAACCAATAACTCATTTCAAAATCTTTTACTCTGTATACTGTTATGTCATGTCAGGATAAATGTGGTGTTCTAACAACGACGTCAGCAAATTCCAGTAACTCCATGTTCTATGTTACCTTTCCAGCGTTAAATTCAAAACATTCCGGTGCTAAATTTCGCTGCAATATGTTTGAGACCTCATAACGGGATTTTCTTCACATACTTGGAAATTTTCTCTGGCCACAGTATCTTCTCTCACTTTTTTAACTTTATCTATGAATTTATTTTCAAGTTAGTTTTAGTGTTTAGGATTAGAGTTAGACATAATACTTTGTGTCATGGTTAGTATTTATGGATAGTGTTTAGAGTTAGTGTTAATGCTTAGGGTTTGAATAAGGGTTAGTATTTGGATTGAAGGTAGATATTATATAAGTCAAATACGGAGCAAATAAAAGCAGTAAACTTGTCCTAATCACGATGGTAGTTTCGTCTGTGAAAAATACTGTACGCCGTCCGTGTTTTTTGTTCTTTTTTTAACGCGGGGAAGTAAACAATTGCCCAATCTATGATGAGTGTACATATGTAATCAAGCATAAAACTTATAATCATTCAACTTCACTCTAATATGAGAGTACTGTTCGAATGAATACAAACTGAATGTCTAATAATTCTTGCTCTGAATACTCTGCAGGAAATGATGGTAAAGAGGAATTCAGTTATACCTTGATATTCGCCAGTTTTTTATTCGTAGTTTCGATAATTTGTGGTACAGTCTTAAATAATTTAAGAGGAGTTTGGGGAGTTATTGCAGTGTACCAAAAGTTTAATTTTGGTTAGATCTGCAAGAAAATAGCAAAGCGTTAGTCGTAAGGAAATATTTTGCGTACTCTTTGAGTTTCTCATAGCAGATTGAGGCTGTTTTTTATTTTTTTCGTTTTTACTAAAAAAATATTGATTCCACCATAACTGACTGATATGTCAGCAGAAGAAATGAAGTCAAATTTGAAATTTTAAAAAATTCACTTTTATATTTACTGTAGCCTTTTATTCATTTGTACATTTATAACTTGGGAATGTTGAAGTATTTGCTTGTTGTTCTCGGTACAGGATTTATGGGTTCTGGCGACAAAAAGAGTTCGGGGGCGGCTGAAGGGAGTCAGCAAAGATTATTAGTAAATTTTTCATATCCATGGCTCCCCAGTGCCCGTAACCACTGCAATTATCAAGGGGTATTTTATTTGTCAAGTTACAAGCTTTACTTTTTTATTGTCAACTTCATGGCTGGATATAGATTGTCTTTGTAAAACGTCCCAAAAATGATTTCAGCTCAATGTATCGGAGATTTTTAAGGTAAAACAAATGTACTGACTGATGTTTGCATTAAATATAGTCTTCTGCAATATTCCTAGTTCAGTATTTTACTTCTGGCTCATCTGCAAGGTGAACACTAAGTCCGTGGGCAAAATTTTATAATTCCGATTAATTGTATTTAACAGCAAATGATCATATTGGCAAATACAATTTTTGAAATGTTAGTCACAATGCTTTTCCGATTTTGCTTCTGAGATTACTGATTCCACAGCAACACAGAGTTGCCAATTTAGATTTTGTTTTGGTTTGTTCGTTTTTTTTCTCCAAATTTGTGAGTCCAGTATTGTCAATTTCAATGTTTTTTAGGGGGGGGGGTCCAAATTTTTCGAATTCAAGAAATCACCGCTGCTGATTTTGATGATTTCTTTCTATTTCTTTTTAAAATTTGGGAATGACTTCCTCGTTCGGAAGATTGTAAAAAAAAAAAAATACCTAAATTGGCAACCCGTTGAAATTGAAATTCAAAAAACGATTTTCTTTTTTTCATTTTTTTGTTTACTTTTATTTTGTTCAACTTAATTTTAGTCTTTTCTCATTGCAACTGTCAATCTATCACCGTTAGTGAAAAGCGCCGACAGCAATTCTGTTCCAAGCTCGCTGAATATCACCAGCTGCGATGCATGCCTGAGAAAAGTCGGAGAGCACACCGATTGAAGACTAGGATAATCAGAATAGTTCACGATATAATGGTAATATTCCGTCTTATAACTCAAGACAATCCAAGAACCAGATTAAGCTAGTACAGGCCTGTATCATATGTTATACAGAGGTCTAAATTGAGAACATACACATTCAGCACATGCACTTTTTACTTACATATGAAAATGGTTAAAAAATCATAGTCATCAAAGATGGCGAACAGTTCTAACAATTCCTTTTTTATATGTACATGTGTTTGCACTCCTGGCAATACTGTTTTCTCTGCATGCATCAGAAATCCACTAGACCACTTTTAAATTTGTTTTTGTTCGTTTTGTTTTTGTTTTTTGTTTTTTTTTTTTACTTTCCTTCACCTCTATGGGGTTTTAGTTTGACGGGAGAATCTAGATGTTTTCTAGATATTTTTTTTCACTTTATTCAGATGTTTCCCAGTAAAAATAAAGTCTAGATACACCCAGATCTAAATGTTTCTAGATTTTTTTTTACCCTATTTTAGATGATTTCCAATTAGAAACGCTTGTGATGTCATAAATAGAATTTATTCTGACCATATTTATTCTTCGATGGAATCATGATTCCAAATTTGACGCTACGGTTGTTCAATTATTTACTGTCGTGGTGAATATTACTTTGTTTTCGCTTTGATCTTCATGCAACGGCTATGACTTAAGTTTCAAATACCCTCATATTCATGCATCGCATATATATAACAGAGATCTCACAGTTTCGTTAATTATTGTTTTAACGCTGATTGAAGGTGTCGATCGGCTGAAATCTCTGGCCTTAAACATTCAACCGTTCATAAAAGTTGAGGGTAGCAATAGAGCAAGTGCAAAATCACTGGATCGGAATGATAGCTTGCACACGTTTGATGCAGGGTCTTTGAAATTGCGAGATCTGTAGCGAATGATACTTTAGCTACGTAGTCAATCCAGCATTGGACAATACATACCTGTCAACTGTTTCGCTATGAAGATTATAATATGGTCTCTATAGACGATTAATTCAGAGATTATCCTGGTAGAATGCTGTCGTCTGCTTCAGTTGGTGCACAGGAACTCCTCGATTGATATCTCTTCGTTATAACGTCGTTGAGAAGAAAAAGATACCATAATATAAAATGTTGTGAGTGGAATAGTGAATTAAGTGTTTTTCTCCGGCCAAACATAAGTTACAATGAATTAAATAATCCTATTTATATAATTCAGTCTATGGCAAAATCGATTTTACTTGACGTTGTTTCACTTGGTTTTCAGGAACTTAACCACGACGTTAACCGGGTTGTTCCTGTATATTGATACCGCAGTTCAAGCGACAAGTTTATGGAAAAAAATGAAAACATTTTTATGAGTATTACTAGCATAGTACTTGTGAAAAACATTTACGTATGAATCGATATTTTTGCCCAGGATCAGAGAATCTGCACGTTCTGCCTAGGAAAGTATCACTTCTCTGTCAATTCTGCCAAGGATGAGAGTATAAAATCTGTGTGCTCAGTGATTACCAATACGTACACACTCAATATATATATATATATATATATATATATATATATATATATATATATATATATACATATATATATATATATATATATATATACATATATATATATATATATACATATATATATATATACATATATATATATATTTATATATATACATATATGTATATATATATATATATATATATATATGTGTATATGTATATGTATATATATATATACTAATCAGGAATGCAATATGATATAATATCATTTGATACAATATCCGATATATGATTGGTTTATTTCATAAAATACTCGATATATTCATCATTAAACGTTAAGATGATTCAGAGAAGAGCTTAAGTTTATGTTTCTGCACTGTTCAGGCTTCTTCAGGCGAATGATTCGATTTATTTTAGAATTTTGGGATATATATATATATATATATATATATATATATATATATATATATATATATATATATATATATATTATAAAAAGGAGATCTTGCCACCAAAAAAAGCATGTCCTAAATAGGAATCTAAAATAAACCGGATCATTCGCCTGAAGAAGCCCAAACATAGCAGAAACATGAATGTGTTTGTGTAGCAAATTCTAACTTCATCATATATATATATATATATATATATGTGTGTGTGTGTGTGTGTGTGTGTGTGTGTGTGTGTGTGTGTGTGTGCGTGTGTGTGTGTGTGTGTGTACATCAAAGGTCACATATTACGATTGTACAGCTTCATTATCCTTTATTGATTATACGTTTCAACTTTCAAACACCCTCATTCTGGAAGAGAAAGATTGGACTGAAGGGGACAAATGCCCCCTATACCCCTCCTCCAGCGGACGCCGATGTCCCTGGATTCTACCGCGCTCTGCAATAGCAATGTCACTTCCAAAGCTTTGTGTGCGTACTTATCGTAATGGGAGTCGTCGACCCTGATTCCAGTCTTACCAAAACCACAAAAGCAACATCAACAGTGAAAACAGCAACTACATAAAATAAAGAAACGCTTTCTATTGAACGGTTCGCTGCTGACGTCACCAGCGCGATCGTTGCATTGGGAAAAGACAGGAGGGAAGGTGGAGGGGGGAAAGGACATTCACTGACGTCAGAGACACTTGCCTATGGCCGGCTTTTGATCTTGCAGATATCGGTGATCCTCCGTTCTTAGTGTTCAACATTTCATTCGCACTGATTGATTCCTCGCCGCCGCGTCAACGTATATCACGTGAATGCTTATGTGTACGTATGACGTAAAAACGCACGGACTTTTCCGTCTCTGTTTTGACGTCATAAACATGTTAGACATAAAGTAAGATTGTGAAATCAGCGGAGAAATGGCCAACAAGGTTGTGTCGCTGACCATTGTCAGTGTAATGATTCCTTCCCTCACTAGGTGCCCCATTACAGTGATTTCGTGTCAAATTGAACTGTATATACACTGAAGCAGAATATACTTGATATATACTAAGCTTAACTTAGTTTGACACACGGGTACAGTCATGACTGATGATAGTCAACATTACAAGTTTGTTAACCATTAAAACGCTGATTGTGAAATTAAGGATTTCAAGAAACTTTTTGAATGTTTAGGGATTTCATAATGCTGAATTCAAGGGGTCACTAATTTCAAAATCTTACTGTAATATATATATATATATGTATATATATATATATATATATATATATATATATATATATATATATATATATATATACGCATATATATATGTGTGTGTGTGTGGAGAGAGAAGGGGGAGATGGGTAGGAGGAAGAGAAAGGGAGAGTGAGAGGGGGTGGATACACACACACAAACATGTACACATGCAAATATATATCATCATCATCATCATCATCAGTCTTTTAACGTCCATCGTTGGACATAGACCCTCCCCAGGATTTGCCACAATTCTCTATCATGGGCGTCGTGGAGCCAGTATTTCCTGAACCTGTCTAGTGTCATGTCTTCATCTTGTGTTTTGTCGGCCTCAGTTTCTTAAGTGATCACTGAGGATCCATGTTGTGAGACGTGATGTCCATCAGTTGTTTTTTATTCTTGCAACATGGCCTGCCCATTGCCATTTGAGTTTTTAATAGTTTCTATGATGTCATGGACACCTGTTTCATCCTTATATACTTTACTGTCTTGTGATCTCTCCATGTAAGGTTAAGCATGATTCTATTATGCGCACGTTGCATGCTTCTCAGTTTGTGGGTCTCTCCCTTTAATTACTTCTCTATAGAGAATTTTCATCTCCCGATTTTCTGTATATAAATAAATGAGAAATTAGACGAAAATTGTCATGAATATTTATTGTTATATTACCAAGCTTGGCTTAGATAGGCACAAAGTCAAGATAATGGGGTTCTCAATGACGATCACACTCACTGACAACAACTTGAAAGATTCCCTTGCTAATCATCGATGTATCACAAATGTATTACACACATGAATACACACACAATTGTAATAGATATATTGATAGTGTGATGTGGTTGTTTATATCATCATCATTATCCTCTTAGCGTCCGACGTTGGACATAGACCTCCCCCAAGATTTGCCTGATCTCTCTGTCATGGCAATCACGGAGCCAGTACTTTGTGAATTTGTCTACTTCGTCGTGCCATCTTACACTCTATCGGCCACAGTTCGTATGATCTCTGGGATTCTTATAACATGTCCAGCCCATTGCCATTTGATTTTCTAACAGTTTCTATGATATCTCGGACTCCAGTCTTTTCTCTGATATACTGTGCTGTCTTATGATCTCTCCAAGTGAGGTTAAGCATGATTCTCTCCAGGCACATTGCATGGTCGATCTCTTGGTTAGGTTCTGTGTTCCAGCTCCATAGGTGGCTATCGGTAGGATACATTGTTTGTATACCCTTCTTTTTAGGATTAGTGAGATTTTCTTGTTCTTGAAAGTCGAGCTTACTCTACTGAAAGCTTGCCAACTTAGAGTGGTTGTTTACAACTACCTTCAAATCTACCTGTAATTACCCTAATTACCTTGAGTAAGTATCGAAGCGGTGTGGTAGCTTTTTGTCAAACTCCAGTCCAAGTCAGACTTTTTTCTTCGCAATAAGAATAACAACAAAAAAAAATCCTCATCAGGCTTAGAGGATTAAACTCTTCATTCTTTCACTATCACATCACGTTAAACCAAACCGATGTATAAAATGAGTATTTCCTTGTAGTAATCTGAAATTCTTGTGACTGGAAGGATCTGACAAGTCTCATATACCAACAAATTCATCTATTATACATACATCTTCAGTCGGAATAAACGTAAGGGTAAGTAATGACCCTACAGTTCTAAGGTGTGTTCAACAACAGCAGCCATGATTTGATTCTTGGAGAAAAAGCTTTTTTGACTCTTAGGGTGTCTTATTTTGACGGGTTTATCAATAACATGTAGATTCTTCAGAATCTAGATGTTTTTTCACTGTATTTTAGATGTTTTTCATTGGAAAATGCCAGAGATACCCTAGATATGATTTATTCTGATCATATTTATTCTTTGATGGAATTATTTTTAGATGACTTCAAATGTTGAAGCTACGGTTGTTCATTTATTGACTGTGATGGCGAGTTTTAATTCTCTTACTTCTTCTTAGCAACATATGTAGATATCATCAGTCATCAGTTAATGTATGCCTTGCTAAAATATTTGATGATGTACAATGATAATATATCAATAACTGAGGTCATGGTTGAACATATCATTGCCCAAAATTTCTTTATGTAGCCTTGATTTGAACACATTGATATTTTCTGCTGTCACTGTATGTTAAAAATTGTTAAAATCTTTAATAAACGAAAAAAAATAATAACAAGTTTAGCTGCGCAAGCGTCAGACTCTTTTGCTTCATTAAAATCTAAAAGGTAAACAAAACATAATTAATTTCTCCATACAATATTTATCCTCTTGTTAGTTGTAGAGGGATTTGCAAACTTTGGCGAAACGATTTGACCTGAGATGGGCTTTAAAAGCGGGAGTGAATTCGTCCTCAGTTTTTGCTTACGTCACTATGTCACTGTTCCTCGTAAATGACCCCAATGGTTTTTGGTCTGGCCATTGTCATTGCTATCTGTCATTCTTGTTTCATCCGAAAATAGAGTCAACACTCTGTGGGAGGATTTAGACAATGTTATTTCTTAAAACAATTAAGTCGACATTATCGGATATAGAATAATGATAATATATAGAGGTTTGGTTAGTCATTCAAAAGAAACTGTCATGCAGCCAATGTCTTCTGTCAGTATGCAGTGTTTGGGGTAGGTCAAATGAAATATTAGGAAAAGGGTGAACAACTTGCTTCTATCACCTTTTGTTGGACAATGATCACTGAAGAAAGTCTAAATTTTAAAAATTCAAGAAAAAAAAAACAAGTGTGACACAAACTAAGGGTTCAATTAGACATAAAGTTACGTTGAAAATTGAACCCCAACTAAAAACTATTCACGTGGGATTTTAAAAAAATAAACATAAAATCTTTGTAAACATTAATTATTTCTAAAAAAAAAATGATTCAGGTCTATTGGTGCGGCCTGTCCGTGCGATACATACATTCCTGCTTAGCCAGTCAGCCAGACCTATTTGAAAACTGGGGAAACTTAGTTTCTTAGGTGGATAGTTCTGGTTGACGGTTTCCAAGAAAGCCTCTCCACCTCATGTGAAGTCTCATCAATATGATAGATTGTAACCGCCTAATTAGTCACAACCAAGTGAGGAATAATGGAAGAAAATTCAACATGTCAATTTTAGCATCACCGTCATCATCATCAGTCTTTTAACGTCCATCGTTGGACATAGACCTTCCCCAGGATCCGCTACAATTCTCTATCATGGGCGTCGTATTTTTTTAATCTGTCTAGTTCATCTCTCCTCGCTTTCGTATGTGATCTCTGGGGATCCATGCTGTGAGTCGTGATGTACATCGGTTGTCTGCCATTCTTGTAACATAGCCTGCCCATTGCCATTTGAGCTTTTTTAAATAGATTCTATGATGTCTCGGACGCCTGTTTTCTTCCTGGTAGACTGTGCTGTCTTGTGATCTCTCCTTGTAAGGTTGAGCATGATTCTCTCATGCACGCATAGCATACTTCTCAGTTTGCAGGTTTGTCTCTTGGTTAGGCTCCATGTTTCAGTTCCATAAGTGACTATGCCTTGGTTACCATTCCGTAAACTGCGAATGACGGAAATTTAAGTACTGTCAAAAGAATTTCTATTTCATTGTGATTGATGGCAAATCAGCTCTACCTGTGAGTCATTGCGTTTATTTTCCTACGAATAACTCGCAATGGATTATCCCGTAATGAACAAGTTCTTTTATCTTGCAACTGAGTACTAATACCCTTCGTACCTTCTGCAGTCAATGTCGTTCAGGTTTGTTTTCTGAAAAATATTTTACTGCCCAACAAACGACGAGAGAAGTAACTTATCGATTGATCCCCCTTTTTTTTCCAATTTTTACCTGAACGACCCCAACACAGCATGCAGCTTGAAGACGCTTGTCATGTGACGGTTTTTATTTAGTGACTAACCAGACCTGTTCTCTTCTTTCAGAAAAATTTGATACATAATTGATTTAATTAAAGATTGGCAGTCGGCTTTGGTATCTACTTACCACGATAAGTCCATTATACAGAATTCGATGCTTTCTCACATACGTACATACACACACATACACACACACACACACACACATACACATATATATATATATATATATATATATATATATATATATATATATATATATATACTGATGATTCCAAACAAATGCGGCTTCATGCTGTGAGAATGACAGCTACTGTCTCGTAACAATTGTGCATGTCAAATTCAGTGGTATATAACCAGGTAAACTGGTCTTGAGTATTTCATTTTGATGGGTTGAATGCCAGGCCCATAGCCGTGAAGAAAGATTTGAGTGACTTCGATAAAGGTCAAATTGTTATGGTCCGAAAACTAGGTCAGAGTATTTCTGAAGTAGCACAGTTCACGTTCAGTAATTGTCAGTACCTATCAGCGATCGTCTAAGGAGAGAAAAATTACCAACAGCCAGGGCATTGAATGGCGAAGACATTGATACGAGAAGTAAACGCAAGCACTCCGGTCAAGTACGAGGCAGTAGAAGGGCCTGTTGTACAAATTGTAGATAGCTTTAATCAAGGTAAAAGAATGAATGCGCCACAACACACAGTACATCGAAGCTTGTTGCGTATGGGGCTGTGTCGCTGCAGGCCTGTCAGAGTACCTGTTCTAATCAATGTCCATCACAGGAAGTACCTCCAATGGGCAAATGAGCGTTGGAACTGGACCTTGCCTCAATGGATGATCTAATGAGTCTCACTTTCCTGAATGAGGTGGACAGTAGGTATGTCTATGGCAGTGCTAGGAAATAAGAAGCCGGTGGAGGAAATGTTATGGTTTCGGCTAGGAAACACCGCTGGAGGGAATTCCTGTGGAGGTCTTTGAGGACCAGATACATCCATCGAGGCAAAATTCTCCTATGATGACCGTGGCATCTTTCAGCAGGACACTGTGCCCTGCCATGTTGTGCTAGTTGTACGGGAATGGTTTCAGGAATATCAAGAAGCTTTTTTACTGTTTTGCCAGGGCTATCAAACTCTCCAGATTCTGATCCTATGGATAACTTATGGGATGTTTTAGACAAACAAGTTCACTCAACAGAACCTCCACTACGAAACTTGCAGAAGATGAAGGAACTGATGTTAACGTCCTTGTACCAGATCCCAAAGGACCCCCTCCCCTGGAGGTTTTGTAGGGTCTATACCAGATCATGTAAGAGATCATGGAGGACTAACAACTTATCAATTTTAATGCTTTGGCTCATCAGTGTAAACACACACACACACACACACACACATCAATATATATATATATATATATATATATATATATATATAGAGAGAGAGAGAGAGAGAGAGAGGGGGGGAGATAGCTCCCTGATACTAATTATTCTTAAGCTTAAAGATAAACACAAATAAAGTAATTGAATTCATCTAATTTATTGGGGATGTTATATTGGTTATTCTGTTTGGTAGATGCTTAAAATAACACCAAAAACGAACTTTTTCTGAACTCCTCACTTTTATGTTTTTCATTTCTAAAGAATGCACGTGTGAGAAATATGGTATTTAGAAGTCTGTAAGTTTCCTAATATATATATATATATATATATACGTGTGTGTGTGTGTGTGTGTGTGTGTATGTGTGCGTACACCCACGTGTGTGTGCGCACACGAGGGTGTAATGACAAGTGCGTAGCCTAACACGTGATTATTAACTGGATTTTGCTCTGGATTATTCAATGTATAATGTTCGATCTATGTGATTAATATTCACCACTGAATTGAATGCATTGATGGGGAAGGAGAATGAATGGAAAATAAATATTTGTTGTGTAAAATAAATGCTTTTTTTATCATTTGGGTTGCAGACCATTCCATTCACCAACGTTTATTGTATATGACTAAATGGTAATTAGAAAGACTATGTTGGGTCAATTTCCCCATAGGAGAATTCCAGTATGTCTGGAAGATCAGTATTCGAATTCCCTTATCTGCAAAGCAGGTTTCATATATATATATTGATCACGCTTTCTTCTGATTATGTGTTGCGAAACCCCAGTCCAAGTCTGGAGTTGATTTTGTTTTTCCATCGTAACAAAAACAAAAAGAATAAGAAGAACCCTCGCCAATTTTACGGGGATAAACTCTTGACCGTTTCTCTGCATCGTCACGTTAAACCAAAGATGTGAAATTGACGTTTCCCTGCCGTGATTTAAAATCACAACCAATTGATTGGTAGGAGGCTCTCTTACTTGCTGAACCAAACTGATAATCCTACATGTTTCATGATACAAAAGGTTTTCAGAATCATATTCAGTCTGAATAGAAGTAGGAGTAAACTTTATCCTGCAGTCAGGCTTGTTATATATCGTATTTGCTGGCATATAAGACGCATGATTAACAATGGTATTTTGAGGACTAGCACCAACTACGACTTATCAAAGCCTAAAAGATATCGTAAAATAGTGAATTGGACGCATCGTAATATTAAAAACCGTCAACCAAATCTGTCAACGTAGGTTTCTTTCAGTTTTTAAGCTGGTTTGGCTGGCTGTGTATGTATGTGTGTACCGTATCAATGCAGCTACAGGGCTGAGAAATTCTCTCCTCATTATATCTAGAAAAAAATGATTCGGGTTTTTTTCATCCCCTCCTCATTCAAAAAAAGTAGGTTGTTAATGGGGGTTCAATTTGCAATGTAGGCACTTTTTTTTAGTGATCACTACCTCAGAAACGCAAGAGAAGTAACTTGTTCATTGATTACCCTTCTTTTGCAATTTTTTAATTGATCATCCCCAACATGGAATGCTTCTAAAAGATATCATTCACATGACAGTTGAATGCCTAGCCAGACCTATATGCATAAGGTTTTTCTTCATTTAAATGTTCGTCTTATACGTCGGGAAAAATCGTATATCTCAATAATTCTCTATTTATTGATTATTGAACCTCTTAAAAGTCACCGTAAGTGTTTCTGGCATTTCAAGGCGTCTTTTCGGAAAAAGGTTAACAGCATTTTCATCTTTCTTCCTCTTTCCAGCATAGACAAACAATCGTATTCGTTATGCATCGTATAGAACCTTGCTATTTTAAATAATCTGAAGTCATCATTTACTATTATTACAAACAATAAAGCGAAACTGTCACCGAAGCCGTCAATAAGGGTTTCTTCAGTTTCTAAGTAGGTCTGGCTGGTTCTTTGTCATGCGTACTAATAATGGAGAGAGGGCTGAAATTTTAAAACTTACTTCTTACACTGTCTTGAAAAAACGTTATTCTTTTTTTTGAAAATCATCCTCTATATAGGTTTCTAGTATGTACGTATGTGTGTGTGTGTGTGTGTGTGTGCGTGCACGCACGCAGGGGGAGTTCAATTTACAATGTAAGTTTATCCTAAATCGGTCCTTTAGTTTATGTCCGGTAGCATTCAGGCTTGTTTTTGCGAGAAATTCGGACCTTTTTAGTGATCACTGTCAAATGCTACCAAATGACGTTGGTTGAGAGATGGTTTTTATTGGGTGACTAACTGTAATTATTTATGTATATGCTTGTTCAAACCAGGTGCATAGATGTTATCCTCAAATCTCCAGCATCTTCTGCGGTCTTCGTGCAGACCCCAGTACTGCCGTGGTCTGAATATTGTCAACCCCTTTTCTGATCTGTAATTTGTTTGGTACAATTCTGCTGCTAACGTTTTGGCATGTTTCCTAGTCTCCCTGTTATCATAGGCACCACCCTAGTTTTCATGTCCTTTGCTTTTTTTCAGTTTCCACGCGAGATTCTAGTATTTTTATGTTTTATTTAGAGATTCTTCTATTTCGTCTTTTTTCAAAACTTGTGAGTCAATAATTCAGAACCCTAAATTCACTTGGTATTTTTCATTTAAGAAAATTTGTTGAAACATTTCTCAAGAAACAGAAAAAAAAACTACTTATTCAGTCAACTTTCTGTTGCGTAAACTCGTAGAGGTAACGCACTCCTTATAGTGGTAATACATTCCTTAGGTAGATAATACACAGAAACAGAAAACACATGAAATTCATGGGGGTGGGGGAAACGGTAGCCTAATCTTTTTTAATGACCACTTCACTTTGAGGCCGAAATGTCCTTGCGGTTTTAACCGCGTGACACAGTAAATTTCCGTTCTGGCGGGTCAAGGATTTTTTTAGTTCGTAATTTCACGGAGGAATGATGGATTTAGATTGTTTTTAATCAGTCATCTTCAAAGCCTATTGTTGAACATATGCCTCCCAAATAGTAAGTGTGAGAAACGGGGGAGATGGGCCCTACCCTGTCACGTTGGCCTATTATGCGCAGACAGGAGGAGGAGATAGATCCATGCCTTTCCCAAAATAGTGCCACGTCAATGCAGACTGTCCCAGCGGGGGTTTGAACTCGGCTAGCAGGTCCCGTTTTTCGTGCCTCCAACCACTCCATCATCCACTACTTAGTACTCAAGTAATTTGCCTATAATAGTAAAATTATTACCAAATACAACGTTCACTAATGTTTAAACAATTGTCGATAGTACTCTGTTAGACTACCAGGTTTTATCGTCTTTTTTATTATAAATCATTATTATTATACATGTCCATTACTGAGCTTTACCTTTATCTTATTAATTGCTCTTTATCGCAACTTTTACTGAGAATAAAGGTTTGAATTCTACGTAAGGCTTATTCCTTATTTTCTGATCAAACACTATTTACTTACTTTCGGGGGATATCGGTCTGAAACAAAATATGTATCTATATCATTCCCAAACTGTAATTCGAAATTATGACCACGTGATTGGCAAGCGATTATCTTACGAACTGAGCCAAACTGACAAGCGTTGCATGCCCTCCAAAATATCTGTTATGTATAAAATGAAAAAAGTTGCAGTAATTGTCTTCAGTCGAAATAGAAATAGGAATAGAGTTTGACCCTGTGGTAATTTTTAATGACCAGTTGGACTATAAGGTTTTAGTTATTGGTACAAACACAAACGTTCTTTTTTTTTCTTTCAGATACCACTCTCTTCAAAGCACTGGCTATCGAACGTATGCTTGCAAATGTCACGCATTCGTACATCGTTAAGATGTGTTCGTGACGACAATCCGACAGACTGCTACACTTGGCATATGGCATTATTAGTAGAATGAATTGATTTGTACCAATACGTTGAGATTTCATTTTTCCTTTCTTTCTATTTCTTTTTTTCTTTCTTTCTTTCTTTCTTTCTTTCTTTCTGCCTGTCCGTCTTCCTGTCTCTGTCTTTCTGTCTCTATCTGTCTGTCTCTATCTACCTGTCTGTCTGTCTGTCTGTCTCTCTCTCTGTCTATCTGTCTGTCTGTCTGTCAGTCTCTCTCTCTCTCTCTCTCTCTCTCTCTCTCTCTCTCTCTCTCTCTCTTCATTCTTTCCTTAATACACACTTCACTTTTTTCGCCCAAAATACTTATTCTGATAAACATTTGTATCTTATTTGATGTGATTGGCGTGGTCTGTAACGACTCGGACAATGTTAACGGCGACCTGAGTTCAAACTTCGCACACTACTGCCCTTGAGAAAGGCGTAAATTCTTCACTCCCTATCAAGTAGTAGGGTACGTTGGACTCTCTAGCTTTCGGAATGCAACCAGTCTGGGAAGAAGACAAATGATTCTAAATCCGGGTGTGAAGCCCCCTTGAGGATATTTGATGCCCAATTTGACGTCCTAACGAAGCTGATGCCAGTGACACTCTCTGCTTCCTTTTAGACTACATCTGCGAGTGTGAGAGGGGGATTCTGACAATTGGATATCACAAGATCTCCATACGCTTCGCCCACGCATGCATCCTGCAGGGAACGTTCCATTGTTCCATTGTCTGTCAAGAAAGAACGGAGGCAATTCATAAATATCACACACACACACACACATATATATATATATATATATATATATATATATATATATATATATGATATTTATGAATTGTATATAAGTATCAGTGATTAATCTGACAGATAGATCAAATTTGCTGCACAATGGAGTGTGTAAATCAATTTCGATTGTAATTATCCGAGTCGGTTCGCTTCTGTCCTGAGTCATAGGAGTGTCATCACCTTGAATTAGCAGATGCAAGGTTCGTCCGGAATGTGTCCAGCAATTATATATACTCGAGAACCGGTTGGAACACCTATTTTGTTTCTGTTCTATATTTTTTCAGTCGTCGAATTTCAACCATAATATCCAAAGTCCGGCAGTCAAGTCGGGTTTTAATGATTTACGCATGACATTTGCAATCGCACGTTCAAGAGCAAGTACCTTGAAGAGGGTCGCCTCTTAGATTGAAACATTTGTATTTTTATCAACTCGTACAAATTTTATTTCTCTTTTCTTTCGCTCTCCTTTCCTTCTTTTTTGTTTTTTATAACATACAGAAAACTTCTTTTCTTTTTCACTTTCTTTTTTCTCTCTTTCTTCTGTTATTTCCCCTTTTTCCCCTTTCTTTCTCTCTCTTTCTTTATTACTTTCTTTTAACACAAACCTAATTTTGTTTGCCTTTTTCTTTCTTTATTCTTTTCATTCTTTCTCCTTTTTTCTTCCTTTCTTTCTTTCTTTTTTCTTTCGTACGTGTCTAATATCGTTTGCCTTTCGTCTTTCTTTTTCTTTCTTTCTGTTTTTCTTCAACACATATCCAATTTCTTTTGTTTTTTTTCTTTCTTTCTCCGTTTTTCTAATTCGTTGTCTTTCTTTTTGAACACAAACCCGATTTCTATCTCCTCTCTGATTTCTTTCTTTCTTTCTTTCTTTCTTTCTTTCTTTCTTTCTTTCTTTCTTTCTTTCTTTCTTTCCTCTTTCACCTCCATGCATGCGTGCGTGCGTGCGTGCGTGCGTGCGTGCGGGCGTGCGTATGCAAACCAAATACCAATGTAATCTAATCAGTAGCCAAGCCACTTAAAATACTGTTTCAAATGGTGAATTCTAAATCTGGATTTGTTTCCATGGGAATGTAACATTTATTCAAGCGAAACGTGACAATACGAAATTGCACACACAAAACTGCACACACACACACATGCATGCACGCATTGCTGCAACGTACACATTGCTACATACTAACGTATATCGATATATACGCATGCCTGCACACACACAGATAAGCAGAGATATTCATATCGAAAATAGTATACGTGCACACGCAAACTCAGGGATTACACGTCTGAAATTGCACGAACATGCTTGCACCTACTTCAACATTCATACTTGAATACACACTCTCATAAACGTGTATATTTACCTATGTATCTATCTATAAAGCAGATACTTCCTCACATGGTGTGTTCAGGTGTGTGGATGTACTTTTATATACATGTGTGTGGACTAATACAAACGTACATATATTATCATTAAAAGAAAGAAACAATGAAACTAAGATTGCCCACTTAACCGCAAACATATGATATCGAACATATATGCACATAAATGTATGAAATGCGTACATAAAGATGTATGTACAGATGAGTGCACACACAGGTACTTTTGATTATGTATCCTTTAGCAAAAGATTTTCTTCAATACATCTTCCATTTGAAATGACAGACGAGGAGCATCTTTTAATCTTCAAGTAATCTTTTCTTACTTTCGCACAAATGAACGAATTTTTGGTTTCAATGAATATAGATATTTTCTAAAAGATAGAGCGTTTTTGTAAGCAATATCGGCCATTTTCAATATCAGGGTGGAGTTTGTTTTTTGTTTGTTTGTTGTTGTTTTCTTTTGTTTGATTGCATTTTTTTCACTGTTTAATTTTCACCGTCAAATTCTGTGTGTGCAGTTTGCTATTTGTGGATTTTCCCCCGTTACTATTATTGCTCCACTGACGTCATTTGATGGTGTTAATTTGAAAATGGCATATGGCAATTTTCTTGGGAAAAAAAACATCTTCTCGGCAAGAGTAACAAAAGTATGGAACAGCCTAAGCGAAACATTTTTTTTTTTTAATGATGACAATGATTCTTGTTTGGATCAACCAAATTTAACTACCAATTTTTTAGTCAGTTTAAACCCATCCCAACTAGACTGCAGCTGGCTTAATGGCAGAATTAACTGCTGTCCAAAAAAGCCTATTTCAAGTGCATTCAAGTACATATCTTGAACTTGTTGTAAACCCTGACAAGACAAGGAGCGTTTCAAGGAGTAAAACGTGACAGAAAAAAAGATGATAAGTGCGGGCAATGTAGATAACTTCCCATCCTAACTCCACGATTATTGCTACGTCGCATTTACAACTTGAGGACGAGCGTTGTCATGCAGCAAAATCACCAACCGATTTATTTTTGCCCAGAAAAAAAGTTCATTCCCTTCCAATGAGTCATCACAGTCAATTTTTGCAACAACGGTTCCGGCAATTTGTTAATTTCCTAATCAGATTCCGTTCAGGTTTAACTTTATCATATTAGAATTGGACAGTTTATTCCAAGTCTGGAATTCAACCCTTCGTCGGCTGAGGTTTCGCTTTCTGTGTCTATTCATGTAAAGTTTTATAATATCATTAACTTCTGAAATTCTTTTTTTTTTTTTTGACATTGAAAAACTGATTCCTAAAATTAAGCCAAAACTTGTATGGAGTTCCATCACAAGCTTACTCTTGAAGATGGAAACTTTTTGTTTTTTGTTTTTTGTTTGTTTTTGTTTTTTTTTGTTTTTTTGAGGAGGTGACTTTTTAAGATGGACTGTCCCATGGTCCTACCACTCTGAATGAGAAGAAGTAAGTTCTGATACCAGTTGCTTCCTGGATTAGTATTTTCTTAGTATGGTTCAGATGTTGAAGACTGTTCTGGATCTAGCCACCCTTTTGTTCGACTTGGATTCTAGTTTAAATCCATTTTTTCATCGTCAGAGACCATCTTTCACAAAAATGATCATTTTCTGTGTCAAGCGAGGGAAGCAAGACAATATTTTAACGCTGGCCGGTGTTCTTTTGTGTAAGTTCAGGTGAAATACATTTTTCTAGCTTCTGAATTTTCCCCTAAGACTCGTAAACCACACACTACGTTGGGCTGATTACATCAGCAATAAAAAGCCGATAGACTTCAAAGACGCTTTATTACAATAGCATGTTTCACCCTCCGGCTTTGTCAAAGCAGGAATTTCGGATTAAACAATACTGGAAGGTTGGGGGGTTCAAGTAAATAATTTCACGTAATATCATGACACGTGGGCGCAAGCGCCAAGAGTTTGAATAATGAAACAAACACTCAAACGAAAAATAGACTTGATTCAAATATTACTCTTTTCAGTATTGTCCATTCAATAATATTTTCATATATATATATATATATATATATATATATATATATATATATATATATATATATATATATATGATTGATAACTGAATCGTCTACAGACAGCTGTTTCGTTGTATTACAATATTAGAACTCTTCAGTGTGGCTATTATCCCTTCCTAGGTAGGATTGAAATCTTCGCTTCAAATCCAGTGGCTGGCATTTTGCCCCTGTCCTATGCAGAACTGGACGGTCATCAGGACCGAATTTAAGCGATGTATTTACTTACGTACCATTCTCCATCCGCCAGAGTGCTCCATTCCTGAGTTAGAAAAGAATTACATACATATATATATATTAATGCTCCTCTATCCAGGGTTGAGCACTCTTTAAGTGAGGTAATGTTCTTCCATAGGAATACAGCACTCCGGTGGATGAGGAATTTCTGTGTAAATAGATATATCGCTTAAATTCAGCCTTACTGACCGTCCAGTTCCGTAGTTCAGAGGTAGGATATTGGCCTCTGGGTCTGAAGTGAAGGATTCAATTCTGCCTCGTGGTACTGGATGGGATAATTGAAAATCTATAGCCACACTGAAGAGATATAATACATTGAAACAGCTGTCTGTGGATGACACAATAATGAACATTAATATATATATATATATATATATATATATATATATATATATATTGTCATCCACAGACAGCTGTTTCGTTTTATTACAACTCTTCTATCCATTATCCCATCCAGTACCCACGAGGCAGGATCGAAACCTTAGCTCCAGACCCGGAGGCTGGTCGAAGCATCGAATTGAGTTTTTCTCAAGTCTTTCACTACACACACACACACTAGAAAAAACTCTATTCAACATTTCGATGTATGTCTAATACATCTCTTCGGGAGAATAGATTGATCTGTCCCTGGTTTTTGTTCATTAACAAACAGTATCGTTAGCTGTTTACTCACGGAAACAAACACTTCACGGATTTGGCGATTTTTATCACTGTTCAGGGTTGCGTTATCTATGAGCAAAGAGTGCTCGATATCAGGGATAGAACATATGTAAAAAAAAAAAATAATAGACAAACAAAAAGTCTGGGTGACAAACAGACATGGAAAGATAGATTGATTAAGGAAGCAATAAAGTATCTTGACATGGTGTAGTGTTTAGTAAGCTTCTCTTTCGATGCATTACAACTGAATTTAATCACCATTGGGAGCCTCACGTCCATACGTGGGCCAACATTAGCTCAGCTAAGAAAACGTCTATACGTACGTATGCATGTACGTGTGTGTGTTTGCTAAGTTATGCATCTAGAAGGAGGTAACTGACGTAAACCTAGCTATGTTATCTAAGCCGGATATATGGCTCTGGCTTGTCTTTGAATCCCTTGGCTATGATAGAGTCGTTGCGTGTTATGCAAACTGCACTTGACTTTCAAATTTGCATAGGTATTGCTGACAATTAGCATCTTGCCTCATACGCCATCTCATCTTAGATGCGTGTGTAAAAATAAGAATAATCATGAAAACACGTGAACAACAAGATACTAACGTGCAGAGCAAACTAACAGCTGCTCATTCCCAATGTGTATAAAAAGACCTGTAAATCTCTTGCAGGCTTTAAAGGCCAACGCCAGACTCATGACCGCTGAATTTTCTGAATCATCATCACCATCATTATTGTTATCATCTGTCTTTTAATGTCCGTTGTTGGACTTACAATTTCCCAAGGATTCGCTACACTTCTCTATCGTGGGCGTCGCAGAGCCGATACCTTCTGAATTTGTCCAGTTCGTCCCTCCATCTAGTATTCTGCCAGCCTCGGTTCCGCTTTTGATCACCAGGGATCCACGCTGTGGATTGTGATGTCCATCGGTTGTCTGCCATTCTTGCAACATGACCAGCCAATTGCCATTTGAGTTTCTCAATGGATTCTATGATGTCTCGGACTCCTGTTTTCTCCCTGATATATTGTGCTGTCTTGTGATCTCTCCATGTGAGGTTGAGCACGATTGTGCATATTGCATGCTTCTCAGTTAGCGGGTCTGTCTCTTGGTTAAGTTCCATGTTTCAGATCCATAGGTGACTATCAGGAGGGTGCATTGGTTGTATAGGATTAACAGGACCTCGTTGTTTTTTTAAGGTTGAGCTTGCTCTGCCGAGGGTTTGCCATCTTAGAGTGATTCTTTGCTTGATTTCTTCTTCTTTTGAGGCTTTCGTGGAGATTCGTTGTCTTTGGTAAATGTAGTGGTCTACTCTTTTCCAGTTGTGCGTCTTCTATTTTGATCTTCGTGTTTATTTCCGATGTGATTTTCAAGTTCTTTGTACTCAATAATGGCCATTTTCGGATACCGGGTTAACAGTCATCATGTGTGTATGTAGATAATCTAAATACGTTTATTGCTATGCCATATTGTCAATAATGTCTTCCGTTAATTTTTTCCGAGATATCTGTCCAAAGAAAAGATGCCTATGTAAATTCATCGCGAAGCCTTTATAAGCAGGTCTGGTTAGTCACTCAACAGAAACCGTCATGTGGGGGTGGTGATCAATTAAAAAATTGGAATCAATAAGTTACGTCTCTCACCTTTTGTTGGGCAGTAATCACTAAAAAGTCTGAAGGCACAAACTGGGGATCAATTTAACATGAACTTACGTTGCGAACTAAACCCCTATTAAAAGCTGGGGTGTAAAAAACGAGAAAATTCCATTGGTGCGACCTGTAACAGAGAGGAACCAATGTTGACAGATTTGGTGGCAGTTTTGGTTGACAGTTTCTAATGCTTCAAAATGTATAATCCCATCTTCTTTCAAAAAGTGAGATATTTGTAATTTTAGGCCAATGACTGCCGATGTAATTTTACTTCGGACTACCGGTATTTTATAAGCTATATTCTCGCGTATCTCAGAAGTAAGTGTCACTATTACAGTCTCTGATGGTTGTCTACCATAAGTTTTTTTTAATGTCTTTGGTTATTAATAGATTCTGCTTTTTCTTAGAGTTTTATACGGATGGATGTTTTGTGATGTACTTGTTACAGTAAATGAGACAAGTGATACCGTGAAATCCCTGAACATTTCAAGAATTTCATAAAATGTTTTTTCAATATCAGTGTAGTGATGGTTAATAAACTTGTGATGCTGATCATTTCTACTGTATTGTGTTTGATTATCAGTGTGCTCCCTATAGCTGAGACTTTGTGTTAAACGAAGCAATACTTAGTAAATATCACATATATTGTTTCGCTATTCACAGTGTATGTACAGCTAACTTTGACTCAAGGCCACTGGAGTGATCATTATTATTGTATTGAATTCGATCCTCACTAAGTTCCCCACTTCAGTGGCTTTGTGCCTTGTGTGAGTTGTACATACACTGTGAACAGACTACAATATACTGATTGTGAAACTACGTATAATAAAATTACTGAAACGTTCAAGGATTTCACCAAATCACCAGTTTATAGATTACTACATCAACCTAGGACAATGAATCTCCATGAGACCCTCAAAAGAAGAAGAAATCAAACGAAGAATCACACTAGGATGGCAAGCCTTTGGCAGAGCAAGTTCAACCTTCAAAAATAAGAACATCCCATTAATCCTAAAAAGAAGGGTGTATAACCAATGCATCCTCCCAATAGTCAGTTATGGAGCTGAAACATGGAACCTAAGCAAGAGATAGATCTGCAAATTGAGAACCATGCAACGTGCACATGAAAGAATAATGCTGGGCCTCACTTGGAGAGACCACAAGAAAGCACAGTGCATCCAAGAAAAGACAAGAATCAGGGACATCATAGAATCTATTAAAAATCTCAAATGGTGGTGGGCTGGTCATGTTACAAGAATGGCAGACAACCGATGGACATCACGACTCACGACATGGATCCCCCAAGATCATATGTGCAACCGAAGCCGGCAGAATATTAGATGAAGAGACGAGCTAGACAAATTCAGAAAGTACTGGCTCCGCGACGCCCATGATAGATAAATGTGGCGAATCCTGGGGAAGGTCTATGTCCAACGACGGACGTTAAAAGAGGGATGATGGTGATGATGATGATGATGATGATGTAATGGTCAGCATCAAAAGCTTGTTAACGATTATTACAGCAATTGTGAAACTGAGGATTTCGTGAGATCAGTTCCACAATGTCACTGTAATATACATATGCAGTGGCCAGGATGACAACTTTCTCGTACGCACTCACGAAAAGGTTACAAGAGAATCCATTGAGGATTACTTCCATGCTTTCATTAATGAGGCCAAAGACTCCAATTACCGAATGGACGGCGGTAGTCGTCAGGTTCCGCATCCTCTGTGCTTCCTCTTCCGGGGTTTTGTATTTCGACCTCTTCTCTGCAACTCTTGTAGGGAAGATAGTTATCAGGGAGATGTCCCTATCAATGATGTGCCTCATCAAGCATTTATTTTATCACAATAGATGATCTTTTTGTACAGCCAGTGTGTATTTCACAGCTGCAGAATGCGATATCCAGATCGAGGCTCATTGCTCTTCATACAGAGCCGGCCCGATGGATGAGCGAACTGCACAGCTGTTTAGTGCCCCATGATTATAGTTCCCTCAAAGCTCTGTGTGTGTCCTTATACGCACGTTCTTCAACCAGTGCACAAATAAAATAAATGTGCACACAAAAGATTCCAAATTCTGCTGATAGCTTACTGAGTTTTTTTTTGAAAATATATTTATTCACTGTGTAGAATCCAAAGGTGCACACATGGTTTTGTCACAGGAAAGAAATTGTATAACATAAGATTTTTGCGACTGTGAATCCCCAAATCAAACCTATTTTCTGATTATTATTATCATCTGCTATTATATGATGATTTGGAAATTGTTGAAATACTTTTCTTGCAAGGTATTGGTGATGAGTTATTTTTTCCTTCAGGGCTCTACTTATAAGACCTTGAGCAAAACTGACTTGGTTCACCATTAGCGAGGGCTATCTCAGCATAATAGCAGTAACACGCTTCATTTTTTGAAAAAAGTAATGTACGAGTCTTCATCTCGAAAATAATGATCTGATTTCTATATAACTATTTATCTCTCTCTTTATTTCTCTGTCTCTCTCTCTCTCTCTCTCTCTCTCTCTCTCTATATATATATATATATATATATATATATATATATATATATATATATGTTGAAGTTAGCTCAACCCAGTGAATATATATGTTATTCTTCAAATTAAGAAAAAATCTTAAACATATATTCATGATTTTTCCCGGATTTCGTGCATCAGAATAATTATAGTGAATAGATTTTTTCCCTGTCCTTTTAATGAAAAACTGATCATGTCCAACGTCTCATAACATTAACAGACCTCCTTCTTACTATAATTCGCCAGATGTCCGTCTGCATGTGACACTGTAACTCTTTAAAATTGCTGATAAAACTATATAAACAGTACTAATCCATTTCAAAATATATGTGCTGTGGAAGAGTCTCATGCACTTTTTTTAGCCCCCACCCCAATAATTCTGAATAAATCATTCGGGATAAAGAAAAAAAAATATGAGAATTTCTATGTATCAAAAATGGAAGACAAATCCACGCATGCCATAGATAGATATGAAAAGGCTGAGATAGATAGATAGATAGATAGATAGATAGATAGACAGACAGACAGATAGATAGATGTGTAAAAATCTTCCTATGAAACATTTGTTTTCAACACTGTACGCAGCCTTCAATCGTGGTTTCTTTCGTATTGATATGCTATGAAGCCAAACATTCACTCAACAAATTTGCCTGTTTGAATTTTCACTGACACCTGGTGGAACTTACTTTTTTCGGATGAACATTTATTGGATTTGTTAGTTTTTTGTTCTTTTTGTGTGAGTATGTGTGTGTTTTGTTTTTTTGTTTTTTTCGATATGAATATGTTATAAAACCGAATATTTATGCCAGAAACTCGCATGTGTGGACAAGAAAATCCAAAACTTAGGGGTAAAATAGCAGTATAGCACTTCATATCATTCACTTTAGGTTTGTAGCAATGTAAATGCCTTGCCAAACCGAGGATCCCAGTCTGCCATGCTATTTCATCCATAACTGAGCTACTTTTCTTGTTCACATATGCAAGTTTGTAGCATAAATGTTCGGTTTTATAGCATATTTATATGGAAAAAAAACCCAAGTCCGACGCCATGTATCTTAAATTATGTATCTTAAACATGTCTCGTATTGTTTGTCAACAGATATTATGCTGTTTTGTTTTTCATTTCTGTTATAGTAACCCATTAATTCAATCGGAACGAAGTTGTTACGATCATTTGCTTTGTAACTTCGTATATAAGCCGTTTTCTTCGTTTCCCGCACTCTAACAAAAAGCGGGCAGGAAATTCTACGACGAAAGGGATAGACGTAGCCAATATTAGTTGCGAATAGAGAGAGAGGAGAGACCGACAGACAGACAGACAGACAGACAGAAGGAGAGAGAGAGTGGAGAGAGCGAGAAAGGGAGCAGGAGAAAGGGAGAGGGAGAAAGTGAGAAGGGGGAAATATGGGCCAACCGTAGGTGATGTTTTCGGTCACGTGCTATTGTTTGGTTTCTGGTTTCCGCCGACGTCACCCTGACCGGAAACAGCTTTTGGAAGACGGAAGTCTTCGAAGTTGCCCACACGGTTTTTTGGATGCATGAGTGCGGACATGAACGCTTAATAATATGAATGAGATTTTCTGCCCAGAAGCATTTTTCGCTCTTCCCACTGTTAGTAATTGTGGTGTTCTATTTTTGTTCAATGTGCGCACGCGCAAACATGTCCATTTGTAGGCGCAAAAGAACGATCTTCCTAGTTGTACTATAAATGCGCGAACGACTGAAAAGATACATATATATATATATATATATATATATATATATATATATATATATATTTAGTTTCTGCACATATTTGTCGGGGGCGTAATATTGTGAGGTTTCTTCCAGATCTGCATCGTGTAACATTTGTTGACCAAATGTAAAAACACGCGAGGTGACATGACATGAGCATGAGTCCTATTTCATAGTATATATATGTATATACATATGTGTGTGTGTGTGTGTGTGTGTGTGTGTGTTCGATATGTGCGCGTGCGTGTGTATATGTGCGCGTGCGTATGTGTATATGTGTTATGCATTCGTGCGTATTTCATGACGTATACCAAACTGTATGTATACGCGTCTTTATGTGTATGCACGTATGTGAATGAGCACTTGTGTGTGTGATACGTATTTGTATGTTTGATATGTTTATTTCACGACGTATTCCAAAGGATATTATTTAAACGTCCCCCACTCAGTGAATTAAAAATCGTCATCATTATCATCACCTGTTAGAAGTCGACTACTGGACAAAGGCCTTTCCGATTTCCCTCAATGATGACTGTGAATGCGTCAACCTTTGCTTTGTCTTACCGGAAACCCTTCTGTCTTATCCCTTCATCTTGCCACCGGTCTTTTCCCACTATGTTTAATGTCCCATGGACACCAGACAATTAGTCTATTGCTTCATTTGTTGTCATCTCTCTTTGCAAAGTGTTCAGCCATATTTTTTATTTCAATTAAACGATTTTCGAGAGGAATAAAATAATAAATCATTCATTCCTGTTGGAGAGTCCATAGTTTGAAGTATTTGGTTGGGGCAATGCTTATCAGTAAAATTCGTACCCCTCTCTGGAGGACAGAAATACAAAAAAACACACTACTCATTATACATCCCGAATAGAAGATTTCGTAAATATATCTTATTGTTGATGTTTTCTTTTTGAGGGAGAAGAGAAAAATACTGAGTCCGTTTTCCGAGAAAGGCGCATAGTTTGAAATTGGAGAGATTTTCATTAGCAAATTTTTAATCACGTGTGGACAAGTCAAGTGTTACGAACAGGAAACCATGAAAACCACATTGTCCATTGTAAGAGTAGATACTACTTGAGAAAACTATTCATACAAACACACACACTCGCGTTTTGGGTGAGCGAAAGTGGGAGATTTTATATGTTTGAAAGGAGACGTACAAAAAATGCCAAATGTATACAATAAAAAGGAAAGGTTGTCAGTAATATCTTTCTTCATTTCGACAAAAAAGAAAAGAAAACATGGCAGAAATATTGGAAACCGTCAACTAAAATTGTTAGCATCAACATGGGTTTCTTCACTCTTCAAGTTGCTCTGGTTGGCTGAATATGTATCACGCATATTCCTTATCATGTCTAGAACAAATTTTTTCTGGGTCTTTTTACCCCACCCTCTTACGTTTTTAGTGGGGGGTCAATTTGCAATGTACGTTTTTGCTGAATTGGTCCCTTGGTTTGTTGCCGACAGTGTTCATGCAAGTTTTCTTCTTTAATTCCGGTTTTGTAAGCGACCATTTCCCAAAAAAGACGAGACAAGTAACTTATTCATTGATTACTCATTTTTCGATTTTTTTAATTCATCACCTCTGACAGGGCATTCTGCCAAAAAGACGTAGGTCTATTGTGTGACTAACCTGACCTGTGTTTACTTTTGTATCTGTAAAATCATTGTTATCTTATGTATCGGATTATCCGGGACGTTACAGTGACGCAAATCCTGTCAGCTGCAATATTCGGCCCCGTTTTTTTACTACTACTACTACTACTACTACTAATAATAATAATAATAATAATAATAATAATAATAATAATAATAATAATAATAATGATATAATAATAATAATAATAATAATAATAATAATAATAATAATAATAGGGAGGTGTGGATTGGCCAAGTATCTAACAGACTGAAGAATGTAATCGGCACACCGAGTTCAAACTTCGACAGAGACATTTTGTTCGCTTCACACAAAAGCCCTTGCAAAAAGGCATGAATATATCTCTTCCCATCCCTATTTATGGGTGGATAATAGGGTAGACTGGGTCTAGGAGACGGACAACTGATGTGGGGTAAGCTCTTTACTGTCCGTCTATTACGTCACGTTACGAATCGAATAGATGCTTAAAATTAACATTTCCCTACCCTGATTTGAAATTAGAACAAAGCGATTGGTAGGCGGCTCTCTTATCAACTGAGCTAAACTAAAATTAAATTCTTATTAAATCTACAATGAAAAAAAACGTTGCTGCAATGGAAGTAGGAGTGGAGTTTGACCCTGTAGCAGCCTGGCTTGTTTCTTTTAATTTCAAAAAGATTTTACTGAAGCATTTCGTTCTCTTTCTCTAATCAATACTGCTGTCAACTAACGAGCCTTTGGGATGATTTGTGAACGCTGTTCGAGTTCTACTAAAGGGTTAATGATCTTGAGTAACCCACAGATGTGCACATTAGGACTTGCATTTCTAAAATGTCGCCTGCATAACACTATCACTCCTCTATCTCGCCGTTGCGTAGCAGTCCAACAACTAAACCATTGACGTCGTTCCATTTAATATCGTTTCGTTTTAAGGTTGTTGAGGGAAAGATATATATTGAACAACCATAAAGTCGAAATTTGAAATCATGTAAAAAGAGAAAAAAAGAAAATTCCACCAGAGAACTGATATGGTCAGAATAAATTCTATTTCTGACATCATTAGCGTTTCCACTACGGTTGTTCAATTATTGACTGTGACAGCGTGTTTCACTTACGACTTTCAATCATGCCTATGGTGAAATCGGTTTCACCGAACGTTTTTTTTCAGTTGAAGTCATGGTTTTCAGGAACCTAACCACGGATCAGATTACCGTAGAGTTGATTTTCGCATATCATTTCGTTGAAAGACAGAAGCCGTCATCGGCAAAACAATAACCTCACACAGACAAGAAACAAATTTTTTTTTTCCAAATCAAACAAGTAATTTCAAGAAGCAAGCTTGAAGACCAACTCGTTGATGAATCTCGTGATTATGAATGTGTCGCACCAATGGAGCTAGAGGGCTGAAAATCTATTTTTCGAATACAAGTCCTGTTTGAAACGATTTTGTTTCATATATCTTCATTGTCTGAAACGGGATCACAAGAGTGCGGCTGAGTCTCTGAGTGGTGGGCACAGTCGCTGCAACGCATCGAAGCCCCGAGGCCAAGGGAGTCCAAGAATCTCCTGGGTAGAGGTATGTATCGAAAGTTGATGCTAAATGTCCGTCAATAAATTAGCTTGACTCTACCGTTAATCAGCGAGTGGATATAGAACGGCATGCTAAAGGTATTATAACAAATGAAAATAGGATGGTTAAATGACGAGGGTGTTTATGTAGTGAGGGGGGCGAAACAGGTTTGCACCGCCTTATAAAAAATTCTCTCAGAAGTCCTGGGATGAGGTACCCAGTTGGGCTCGAACCGACAAGCCACTGCTTGGGAGAATAACTGACTATTGCTCTGCGGCTGGTGCATTTTAAATGATCCAACATATGACATTGGATCGTTTTAATGAAACTTCTTCCTAATGCCTGCGGTTCAGCGTTGATTGCCACAGGCATTATTGGATGCCAGCTTCCAACACTTTCAATAAAATAGGAAATTACGATTTGGACTATGCATTATCAGTGTTCAAATGAGTTATTAGCAAACCTTCAATTTAGAATTGGAGTGCTGATATCCATCATCATTATCATGGACTTAAGTTATTTCTTCTTCTTTCATCATGTATTTGTAATCGTCATTAGGAAAATTAATCAAGTTCCTCCAATCTTAGCTTTCGATTAAAACACAGAGCAGGTCTGGTTAGTCACTCTGTAGAAACCGTCACGTCTTATAGCTGCACGCTGTGTTTATTAATGAGTAATTGGAAAAAAAAACGAAGAAAAAAAGGAGGAGTGATCAATGATTAGCCTACTTCTCTCACCCTTTTTCGAGCAGTGATGACTTTAAAAAAAAGTCTGGAAGACAAAACAAAGAGAAAAAAAAAACAAGCTTGAAAGCTGCTGATCACAAACTGAGGGACCAATCTAGGACAAACTTGCATTGCTAATTGAACCCCCACACTAAAAAAAAAACCACCAGCTCCATTGTTATGGTCTGCATGCGTGATACATACAAACATAGTGAGCCAGTCAGCCAGACCAACTTGAAAACTAAAGAAACCGATGCTGACAGTTTGGGTTGACAGTTTCTAATTTCTCGCATTGCATACGTGTAAACGCGATACATTGATTATCTAACGGGGCTACAGTCTGCAGTTTCGGACTATAATAGGTTAAAAAAAACGCCAACGTCAACAAAGTATTTTTTCTTTTTTTCTAGTTGGTCTGACTGGCTGTGTGTGTGTCGCGCGTACAGGCTGTACTAATGGAGCTAAAGAGATGAAAAAATCGAATTCATCCTCTATTTACTCTATACAAACGGTTTTGGGGTTTGTTAGTTTGTTTGTTTTTTTATTATCCTCAGTTTTAGAGGAATGCAATTTTTGATGTAAGTTAGTGCTGAATTGGTCCTTTCATTTCTAGCTGGTTTTATGGAAATTCGGATGCTTTAGTGATCCAACAAGAGGCCCAAGAAGTAACATATTCATTGATCACCCCGTTTATCATTTTTTTTTCCAATTCATCGCTCCCAATACGAGAAGCTAACAAAAGACGCTGGTTACAAATCGGTTTCTATTGAATGATTAACCAAACTTCTATTTTGCCTGTTTTAACAGTATTAGCACAATACCCGTTCCAAGGGTGCATGTATTTCGAAACGTAGATATTTCATATTTAAATTTAGATAATTCTAAAGAGTGGAAGTCAAGGGAGATCTATAATTTTCATTGTGCTTTTCATCACTTGGATTTCCCGAGGACCACTGATCCTAAAAACTTCAGACTCGACACTGCACTGCCTTGTGTATTGTCTAATATTTGTTGAATAACGCGGTACCTACACACAGAGTCGCACAAAGACAGACAAAGATTTCTTCAGTTCTAATTAGAAAAGATATTGTTATTGCTGCTGTAGAAGATTTCTCGGTATTAATTGTTTAATAATTGATGGATTAGATTCTATCCAACTTACTTGCTGAAATCATTCACTTTTCACAAGTCGTTTAATTTCAATTTATATGCAAATTCAAAATAAAGAAATATTGATTAGTCTGCAAATACACAACCTGCTCGGAATTAATTTGAGACTTAATTTTTGAGTAATTTCAGTTCAGAATTGGGTACAGGGTGGTGCAAACATTCCTTTCCATTTTAAAACTTAAAGAATAATGTTTTTAGCTATTTTTATTTTGGAGCGGGGAAATTGTTATTCATTGTGAATTATGACATTCCACAAACGTCTCTAATTTCCAGCTCTGCTGATTAATTTCGTGTCAATCAGAGATTAACCTGCCGCCATGTTCATCAAATTTGACAGCTCATTTGGGGTTATCTTAAAGAGAGAATTTATGTTTAAAAAAAAAAAACCAAACACTCCATGAACTGAAGAATAATATTCCACTAGAAATCAGAGCGTTGGTGTCAGATACATTAAGAGCTGTTATGGAAAGTTGTCTACAAAGGGTTAAACTCTTCGAAGCTCAAAATGGGAGGCATAATGCTCTATTCCTAAGTTGGAAGAGTATTGCATATATATATGTGTGTGTGTGTGTGTGAATGTACGATTATAGATTGCGTTGTATTATATTGAAACTCTATTAGGAATGATCTCCCATTATTACACGGTGAACGTATCATTTGACCTAGACAACATAAATAGAAAAAACAGTTGAAGAAAATGGGGACTCTGTAAGAAATTGCATTGCATCACCGGCGCCAGTTTAGCTGAATGATAAGAGCAACACTTCGTTGAAGTGGCAATCATATCGATCGCAGGTTCAATTTTTGCGGCTGCTCCACTTTCACTAATTGTTTTATAATTCTATTTTTGTTGTCTAGGCCTAATGATACATTCACTGTAACGGAAGATCATTTCGTACAAGAGTTTCAATACGATATAACGCAATTTATAATCATCCTGTCCGATCATATGTCCATTTCTTACTAACATGCACGTGTGTTTACATATGTATGCGTTCGTGTGTATGTGTATTCATAAAAGTTGCAATCAGGTTAGGTATTCTTCCAGCAACTGATACCATGTAACCCACTAAAACTGAGAGGAGATTGACTCCGATGTGTAATCCTGCAGATGCCACAAATAGTGAAACGTAGAACGTCGACGATCTCTTAGATCATGGGACTAACCACTCGTGGATCGGTCCGTGGGATGAGCTCGCTACAATTCACAATATGTTTGGCAGTCTAAATGATTACACATATATGCACACGTGCATGCGCACACACACACACACACACACACACACACACACACACACACTGCCATAGTCTCCACAAACATAACATACACCCCTGGACAAGAAAATTAGCCAAGCTATTCTGATCATTTTTTTTTTTCAATTACTCTTTTATTGTAACAATTATAGGTGAAATATTTGACAATGTTATACAACAATGCATGCAGTGTTTATGATCAGAAAACGTGTTTGTATGATGATAGTTTATCTTTAGTTTTTCTCTGGGGAAACTGAGCCCTTTTGACAAGCTGTACGATAGTAGTTTACAATGGGCAGCTGAAATGTTGTTCCATTCAACCCTGACTGCTTTCCACGGCTGGTCATTGTTCACGAATTTTTCCCCGCCAGTTTGGCCTTATTCTGCTCCCATATGTTATTAATAGTGTTACGGTCTTTTAGATGAATGAATGTGCTTGGCTCCTTTTTTTCTTTGTCATTTTTTTTCTTCATTTTTTGCCCAGAAATGTATGCAATCATTTTTCTAAATGAAAACATGCAAACACGCCGACAAATATCGAAAATGTAGAAGATTCACTTAGAGTAAAGGATACCATACAAATGACAAGATACAACAAACGTACGAAAAAGCTAGAACTCAACATCTTTCAAAGTCAACATTGAAAACCAGCCAAAGAAAAAAAGAAAGGAATGTCTCGGAAGCCCATTATTCCACTTAGTCTGCTGCCGCGGATAATGTTTGGATAAGAGGCACACAAGTGTAGAGAAACCAGACGCATGCGCGGACACAAGTAGGTCGGTCTGTTGGCCTAGAGAAACTATCACCCGACGACACTCCATAAGTGGGGATCCACCGCTCCATTCTCTACATGCCGCTCATGAAAGACGACTTGAAAGGCTTTGCTGGAACTGCAAGACATGTCGCTGATTAGCCTTTGGTTAAAATTAGGAAACCAATCACCGTGTCCCAGTGCTAGAGTGCTCGCTTCCGGTCCGGTAAGTCGTGGGTTCATTCTATGACAGAGTCAACCCAAAGAATGGAAAAAAATGGTTCTCAATGACTCACTACTTAGCACTCAGCAAAAAGAGAAGGTTCGAGGAAGCCTGAAGAGGGATGGGCTCCGTTGTGCTATCTCACCAATGACAAAACTTAGGTACCCCTACATCACTGTATTTGGGGGGTGCAAAACCTCTACCAAGTTGCAAGACTATGGACAAAAATTGTGATACTTGGGAACCTTTCCGCTTCTAAGAACTATGTTTCCTCTATCTGCGGTAAAGTTATTTAGTTCGATATCTATGTTTCAGTACGTTTATTCATACTTTTTTCCTGCCCATCTTCCTATATAATCGAAGTGTGTATAATGCTGCCTATGCTAACCCCAAACACACTGATGCAACAATCTCTAGTTACTTTATTACTCACGGACCAGTTAACGATTCGGATCTACATACCTTCGCATTTTGGAATATCTACCAAAGAAAACTCTTCATATAAAAGTGTACATGCCTCATTTCAATTCTTTGTTTTGTTCTGCTATAACCTTGACAATCAATGAATCCCAGTGTTACTATTCAAATACATACTTCATAATCAGTATTTAGCCACAGGCGATGTGACGTTGTTCTTTCTGTAGCTAAGGCAAACATTGTCACGCATAGACGAATGCAAAAACAGAAAAACAGTAATATATATATATATATATATATATATATATATATATATATATATATATATGTGTGTGTGTGTGTGTGTGTAATAAAGTCATTCGTGCAAAAGTTGAAAATTTTACATGATTCGTTATTGATTAGAAACCATCAACCAAAACTGTCAGCATTAACATAGTCAACATCAACATAGTTTTTTTTCAGTTTTCAAGTTGGTCTGGCTGACTGGCTATGTATCTTTCACGGCCACACCAATCAAGTTGGATTTTTTTCTCTAGGGATCACTGCCAAACAAGTGGTAAGAGAGGTGATCTTTTCATTGATCACCCTTTTCCCATGTTACAATTGATCAACCCTAAGTTGGCATGATGCCCAAAGACTTTGGTTTCTATTGATTGAAAAACTAAACCTAGGTTTTACCTTTTTATTTTCAACTTTCAACTGATTTTTTTACTTTTTATCACAACGCTCAGATCGTCTTTACATTTGACGACAATCAAGTGAGCATAACGGATTAGAAATAAAGAAGCAGTCCCTTATCTTTGGGAGTCTGTTTAACGTGCACAATACCATACCGATGAGGCCACAAAGACCCATCAACAGGCGACATTCAAATCCAATCATATACCTGCACCCATCCTTATCTGATTTTCTCCACGCCATATTGTTGGTTTACACCTAGTAGAAGTGGGTGTAATTGTCTCAAGTTGTCCAAATTTCTTGAATGAAGCATTACCATTTTCAACTCTTAACCAAAACGATCTGAGCATTGGGATTTAGAAAAAAAAGCAACAAAATTAAGACAAAAGAAAAACTAGACAAAAATCAGTTATGATAACGATGCTTTATCTGTGGAATTCGGTCAATTCAAGACAAGCTGAATATCTGCCTGAACGGGTGGGATATCCAGCCAGAGTATACACATTTCAGTGAACAAAAGAATGAATCATTCTTTATACTATTGAAAAAGCCTTTTGTGGAAATCAAAAAAAATCGGGGCTGGGGAAAGAAACAATATTGGGGAAGTAAAAAAAAAATAAGTGGTAGAGGGTTACAAAAATGGAAGATGTTTAAAATAACAAGAATGGACCCAGATTTTCTACGCATACGCACAAAAAGTAAGGGAAACTACTTCATAATAAGCATTCAATACTGATCTCCCTTGATGAGTGTTGCAGACTAAGATATAAACATATAGGTAGAGTATGATATGTACAAATACTTTTGTATTCTGTTATCAAATTTACCATGTACCAAATATATACCATATATTCAAATTTACCATGGAATTTCCTCTGTATTTTATTAATCTAATTAATTATCCTGTCACAAAAATCGGAGACATACGAGTTTCCTGTTTTAGAAATGTTGAATAAGTTTTGTTTCTTGGGTTGGTATCAAAGTGAAGTATCTGGCCCTCAGTCATGTTCTTGTCTTCGGACGAGACGTGGTGTAAGCGAGGCGAATCTGATCCTGAAATTTCCCCACCCGATGGAAGGATCTCTCCGTTGCACTATAAGTAGATGGTTCGGAGTAGTCCTCCGGCATTTCGTAACATCGGTCACAGAAGATGGGCAATTTTTGTCCTCGCTCACACGTCCGCGCATGGGATCCCACATTAATCCTGACATTGTGCCGCATTAACTGTTGCGGTAAGGCAAGTAAATCTCTATGATAAGGATTGATTCTGTTGCAAATGGAGTGACTGAATTGATATTCAATATTGAAAATGTTCTTGCTAACCGACTGACAATATGGGATGAATATAGGTGATTGCTAAACTATAAAAGTGGGAATACGTTGCTATAATGTCACGTGATCTCATGTAAGTTCATGCTTATTTGAATTGCTAGGACACACACTGGTGTAACGGCTGCAAGTCACATGATATCACGAGTCCTTGCTGGTCTGCTAATGGGACTTCACGTCTCACATTTTCTGTTTTTCCATTCACTTGTAGGGCGCGTGATAGCGTGCGGTATTTTCTCTAATCTAGACATATAGTATTTGGTGACCACACGTAAAATCACGTGTGTTCACGGAACACTAGTGTGAATCCTACAGCTGATTTTCATGGTTTTGAGGCTTCGTGAGCTTGCATGGGTTCATGGGATGTGGTAGCAATGTGTTCCCACCTTAAGTCTTTTATAAGTGGCTGATACATAAAATTCCGTTTCTAAAACGGTTTATCTAACAAATTTGATATTGAGATCGAAAAAAATGAATTTTTATCTCACAATGAAATATTGCCAAATCACATCGTTTCCTCGCGACCTGGAAGCACACGCTTTGCAGCCTGCTGGTTGGGAAACAATACCTTAACATTTATATTATGTTTGAGACGCGAGATCATATCAAATCTCGCAGTTTTGACAATGTTAAGTCTGGCCAGTACTTGAGCGACTGACTCCTTAGGGCTTGGGAAAGACAGATATGACATGATGAGATTCGATAGAAATGAAAAGCACAAACTAACAAGAACAATAAGTTCAACGATACATCCAACATCCGTGGTAGTAATAGCAGAAGGGGTGTAAGAAGAACAAGTAGTCTCTCTTTGAGTCGATTGATTCGCATACTTGTAAAATATTGTGATATGGAAATATTCTGCAAGTATTTTTTCAATAAAAATTGTAAATTATCTTAGTGTTTTCAGCTATTTCCAGCGTTCTTTATATCAATTTTTAGCTTTTTCTAAGTATAGAAATGCGTACCTTGGGCATCATGTTATGACATTATATATAATGTCATATAATAGCAACTGGTATAGAAAAAAACTTGATCAGAAGAGTTATTATTTAATGACATCATACCTTGTACTGACGTTAAACCTTTTAATGACATCACACCTTATTTCCTATTTCTCTTATAGAGATGTATGGACATATCTAAAAACATCTTCAAATGTTTGCTACAACTATTTCTTATCTGATTCAAGATTTTTCTACTCCAATTCAACCGATATTCGCTGCCTATTGGTGCAGATCTGTTACTTATATCGTGCCCTTTGTCCATATATATTTCTTTGCTATAAGTAAAAACCAATCACGTGGTAATGCTATATTTATAAAACAAAATTATGTCAAATAATGAGTAGTATTGACTTGCGAATAAGAAACTTTTTGATATGATATTCATATCATATGTTCGGATTTCTATTGGATTTTGAATAAGGTTTGTAAATGCCAATACAGGAATACATTGAGTAGTGTGGTTCTGATGTAGTACGATTAAGGTAAAGCAGTACACATTAATAAAACCTATCATAATCAAGAAAAACTCGTTGAATTATAATAAGACCTCGAACAGTATATATGTATACACATGTATACATATTTCATTTTCGGCTTGGCCTTCTCAATGAAGATCGGAAAAGAATATTAAATTTGCATACACGTAGGGTTTTTTTAATCCATTCTTCTCCCGGGAAATTTCACGGTATTTTGAGATAAATAAGAGTAAGTAATAAGGAAGAGGAGGAAAAACACTCATTAATGCCCTAGAATATTGGGCACGAATTCTCAGGATCTCGGAATAAAAATTGAACATTTATTTGATCAAACGTACCGATTAAGTTTTCTAAATTACCAGATCTTCGGTTATCGTAAATTTTTATCGGCTAAAATGAAAATAATTAAGCCACATCTAGCTGCGAAAATGGCTGATTTGGCAATCCTGTGAGAGAAATGAATGCAGAAAAATAAAATGCAATGTTTATACATATATATATATATATATATATATATATATATATATATATATATATATATATATATATATATATATATATATATATATATATATATGATGAATAACTTGAAATGAAAATCCCATAAATTGGAAAAGGAGAATACAGTTATAAGATTAGAAAAATTAAAGTAATGAGGAGAAGGGTCAAAAAGAGAGTTTGGAAGAAACTAAAACGGGTCTGGTTAGTCATTCAATAGAAACCGTCACATGACCAACGTCTTTTGGCTGCATGACGTATTTTAGGGGATGCAGTGATCATTGAAAAAGTCTGAAATTTTAAAAACAAGTGTAAATGCTACCAGACACGAACCAAGGGGCCAAATCAGTATAAACTTACGTAGTAAAATGAACTCTCCGTTAAAAACTTATTGAGGGAATAAAAAAAACGGAAATCCTTTCTTATCCTGACGTGATAAGCAAAAAAAAAAAAAGTGTTTGAATCTTCAGCCCTCTAGCTTCATTGGTGCAGCCTTAATGTGCGAAATTACATACATAGTTAGACAGACAGACCCGCTTAAAATCTTAAGAAACTTCTGTGAACAGCTTTGGTAACAATTTTGGTTGAGAGTTTCTCATGATGGTGATGATGATGTTTGAGATATGATAAGCATCAAGATCAAAAAGCAAACAAAAAAGAAGTGTAAGTTTGGGAGGCTAGGAAAGGTTGACAAGGAGAGTAAAGATTCGAAATCATGATGAGATATTTTTGTCCCATTAGACAGATGAAAGACTCGGAATTAGCAGACCACTTCGCCGATTGTTCTTTCCTTTTCAGTCATGAATTGAGAACTAATTTCTGCGTGGGTGTCATTCTGTGATGACGTCATTGTATGTGGTTGTAAAAGGCGGGAAAATCTCATTTACTCGATTTTTCGTGACACATGCGTCTCAATAGATTTGTAAAAGAGATTTATGAGATATATATTCATTGCACATTACTTTTATTTAGTATTCTTGGCGTGTTTCTCTTCTCACAGTCGATTTCTGTTCGTTGTTTTCTTCTTTTTCTTTTTCTTTGTATTTTACTTATTCTTTTCTTCTTTTTTATTGTCTTCTCCTGTTTACTCTTCTCCTTCTCCTCTTTTTCCTCTTCCACTTTTTTCCTATCCTCCTCCTCTTTTTTCAACCCCCTTTCATCTCCCAATTTTCTTCTTCCCCTCTTTCTTCTTCTAATCACCTTTCTTCGTCTCCTCCTTCTTTCCCCATCTTTTCTCTTCTTCTTCTTCTTCTTCTTCTTCTTCTTCTTCTTCTTCTTCTTCTTATTATTATTATTATTATTATTATTATTATTATTATTATTATTATTATTATTATCATTATTATTCACCACCTCCTTTTCTTTTCTCTTCCCTTCTTCTTCCTTCCTTCCTTCCTCTTTCCTTCCCTGTGTCTGCATACCCTACATTGACAAAATTGCTTTATGACTCTTTAATGTGCTGCATATTGTTTTCTTCAAGTCGTGACTCCAAATCTTGATGTGACACGCAATATATCTGATACAAAGAATCACCAGCACATTTATTCGCATTGGAACACTCAAGACATTCGCAAATAAATATCAGTGTCAAAGCAAAGGATGGAAGTAAGAGATATTATTGATCTTTTGTCAAGATTATGGGGCTCATTCGTCATGTACCAGAAAGATATTCGTCTTCTCTGCAGTTAATTCATCACTATAAATGTGACAACAAGTACTGTATTTCCCAGCTGATAAGTCGAACTTTTTTGCCTGAAAACATTTGATAATAGATCCAGAATGTGATAATTAGCGGCGTCGGAAAGAAAAATAATGCCGTTCAGTTAGCGACTTGGACAGATACTTCAAGTATTAGGAAAAAAAATGGTGGACAAACAAATCCACTCTACGTGCATGAACCAGTTCTCCTCTTGAACTACAGTAATATAGGGTTAGAATAAACCCTATGAGACATTATTTCAACGTGTTACCAGGAAGAATCTCAAGATAGATACTTCGAAGATTGAGAAAAAAAACAGACGACAAAAAATCCAACCTTTGCACACGGATCTATTTTTTCTTCCGAAACTATTGTTTATAGTTGTTCATATTTGTAATATCAACCAAAATTAATATAATCGATCGAGTCGAGATTTTGGAGAAAAATTGTGTTTAATGGAGTTATGATAGCAGAACATGAAATGGAAACAGATAAATCTAAACTGAATGAATAGATTCGATTCTTGCTTACGAAAGTATCGTAACATTACAGGTATACCTATAATAGTGTGGTTAATTCGTTCCAAAATTTTCTGAACGGTTCAAAGCCGCGCTGTATAAAACCTTATAATGATTTGATGCAGTGGTTTCGAAACTTTTAAAACTCAAGGATTCCTTATATAAAGGAAATATTTTTAGCATCTACTTTCCATACTGGAATCGATGAACAACAATAATAAACAGTTTTTTACCTTTAAAAATCATATTTGTTCCTTATTTATTACATGTATTTGAATTCTGATGTATGGTACAATATATATATATATATATATATATATATATATACGTACAATTATCATTATTTTCGGTAGCTATGCGATGGATGATGATACCTCTCCACGAGATTAGCAAGGTCAGGTTTAGAAGGAACACCCCAAGCATTATTTGTAGGGGGTCCATGGAACCTTGTTTCGAAAAATGCGTTGTTTTCCAGCTTATACTTAGTTACATCAATTTGTACAGCAATAACTTGACCGTGCTGCATCGAAACCCTACACTAATCGAAACAGCACAATTCAAGGCATTGCTGCACTGTTGAGAAAAGTCAAGTGACGAAAAAGCTCAAGAAAAACTTCTGCTTCTTTTCGTTCTAGAACGACGAGCCCATTTCAGCCAAGATGAGCTGCAGTAATCCTCAACAGGGTAAGTCAGCCCTCGCTAGGAGCCGAAGTATTGATCATCAGTTGGACGAAGAGCGCGAACGGAGACAGAAGGAGGCACAGCTTCTCGTCTTAGGTAAGTATCTACGCATATATGTAAATATGAATATGAATGCATTATATTGCTTGAAACTGTTCGGAATGACCTCCCGTCATTACACCGGGAATGTGTCACTCAGCCTAGGCAGTGTAAACAGAATAAACAAACAAAAGAAATGAACTGCTGTAGGAGGTAACCGCCTTGACATGACGTCGCTTTTAACTTTGAGCTTGTAAGTCGAAGTCCAAATAACTGCCATATGTCAAAATCTCATCTTGTTCATCGAGCTGTGATGACGGGAGGTCATTTCAAATAGAGTTTCAAATAATATGACGCATTTATGATTATTCTGTCGGATTATTTAACCATCTCCTAATGATATAAGTGTACTATTGTTTTCTGTTTATACCCTGATTAAGGTCTCACGGGGTTAGGTACATATTAATTGTTAGTAAGATCAATTCCCGGTTCGCCAAGCCTGTCGAAGTTGAGTTATATTTGGGGCACCTGGTATTCCTCAATGGTCACCCACCTAGGCAATGATCTGTCTTGACATTGCTTAACTCCAATGATCTTACGAGAACCGGTGTATCCAACATGATTCGTTTGTAACTACTCAGACTTTGGGCATTGAGGCATTGAGTACCATTTTAAAGTATTTGGTATGACTCAGCGGTTAATTGAACTACGACCTACCAAACCAGAGGCGAGGACACCTCCAGTTGGCTACGGTGAAGGGAGTCTTAGGTAAGTAAGTTAGCTTTTTTACGGTATTAGGTTTCTTCATCGGCTAGTTATGTTAGTCCTTTTCATGAGACCGGGACCAGTCCTATGGTCCCTTGCACCCGGGAAAGCTGAACTCTGGCGCTCTTTAAAGCCTGACTGAGCTTGATGTTGGTCATGAGAATCCCCCCTTTCCAATTGCTTCTCTTGGTTTCTACACAGCAAAATATCAGATATTCTTGAAAAACTGACTTTGCCTTTGGGCATTTTCTTATGTTCGCTGTATTTATTCAGTTTATTTTTTTTCTCGAATTTCTGTCCTTATCTGAAAAGTCCTACTATCAGAAACCCGTGACAGACGCCCCCGACCGCCTCTAGCTTTGTGCCCTGAGTGACTGCCCGTGTTGCCGATATCTAGGACTGGCCTGGTGTGAGACCAACACTGTTGCTACACATTAGCTTCCTTTTTTTTTCCCTATCAAGAAGATGCCCACGCAAAAATATCTGACTTAACAGACAAATAATGTTATCTCTTGCGAGTGCGTATCTGATGTGAGAAAGCAACAGGTGGTTTTTAACGAGATGCCAATGAGTGATGTTTCCCTTCTTTTTTTTTTTTTTTTTTTCTCAACATCAATTTTGAGAACGCTGGAATGCTAACAATAATTCTCACATTTTTGGAATCTCTTTGATGAAGGCAAAGACGAGATCAAATGTCGTTTGAATTGACTAGAAATTATTTGATCATCTTTATTTGATGTTAGTTTTTTTTGTTTGCTTTTTTTTTGTAAATCTTGAGATTTAATGAAAAGTTTCTGTTACTGAACACAATAGTAAACTAAGTGATTGTCTTTTCATTATTAAATGTCAAATCTGTATAGATTATGGTGTCGTGTCTCAGCGAATATTGGCTATCCTATTTATAACATCCAACATAATAGACGTAAAATGCACGGAGGGAACGGTGAAGAAAGTCATTAGATATGTATTATTGGGGAACCAATAATGATAATGTGATAATGATAATACAAATTAAACAGCAGGAATCTGATAAAAGGAATGAACACATGGGCAGTATCGATAATGAGATACACAGGACCATTCCGAGGATAGACAAAGGAAGAACTCCAATCAATGGACAGGCGAACAAGGAAACTTATGACAATGCATAAAACCTTACACCCCAGAGATGACACGGATAGACTATACGTGAAGGAGATGAGACCGTAAACCACATAACTAGTGAATGTAGTCAACTAGCCCAGAAGGAGTATAAACACAGACACGATAGAATAGCAACGGTTATACACTCGGAACTGAGTAAATGAATGGGATTTAGCAATACGGAAAAGTGGTATCAGCGCAAACCAGAGGCAGCCCTGGAGAATGGAAACCACAATTTACTCTGGGACTTTGACATCCAAACCAACCACCTCATCCAGGCAAGAAGACCGGACTTGGTAGTCGTGGACAAGAAGAGAAAAACCTGCCAAATAATAGACGTGGCTGTAGCTGCGGACCACAGAGTAAAGAGGAAGGATATTGAAAAACTGGAAAAATATCAAGATCTAGCAAGAGAACTGAAGAAGATGTAGAACATGAAAGTTAGGGTAGTACCAGTAATAAATGGCGCACTGGGAACTGTCGAAAAGATACTGAGGGCGAGACTGGAGGAGCTCGGAATAAAAGGAAGGGTTGAAACTGTATCGACCACAGCACTGCCAAGAAAGTGCTAGAAATATAAGGTCTGCGACACTAAATGTTAGCAGTGGCCTAACAGAGGGAGGAAAATGAAAGCTGAAATGTGAACCACAGCACTGGCATGATAGGTGAGGGAGAGAAGAGATCTTGGCTGAAGACCTGAGGAGACTTATTGTCACTCAGCGTTCAGCAATGACCACCGGGCAACCGGTGTGAAACTGTAAACCACAGTATTACTGTGGTCTATGAGAATGAGGAGAAAAGGGCTGAAGACTTGAGGAGACTTGCTGTCACTCAACCTCCAGCAGTAACCACCGGGCAACAGAAAACAATATATAATAATAGTAAATAAAATGGCTTTCTAAAGACAGGTTGACTTGTCGGTGTAAATTGGAATTGACTATGGAAATTTAATTACATAAGTCAAAGATACACACACACACACACACATACACACACACACACAGATATAACATCACAAACACTTACGCATACACAGTAATTTCTGTTCACTTTTAACAGTTTCAATTTCAAATCAATACTGGAAGTACTTTTCCCCGTAACAATGGGGTGGAAACTTCACTATATTGTCTTTTTGATAAGCTTACACAACCATTGTCATTGACCAAATTTCCACACTTCTCTTATATATATATATATATATATATATATATATACATATATATATATGTGTGTGTGTGTGTGTGTGTGTGTGTGCGTGCATGTGTGTGTGTGTGTACAAGAGTATTCGACAAAGTTATTTATGTATGGATAAGCATTAAGGAGGCTAAAGCTATTTTATTGGCTAATCCTAATTTTGAGGTTTTCCCGACACATTTCCAGCCGTGTTAATGTGTGATGATCAGACATGAAGACTCAAGAGTTTCTATGACATAATCCTCATTGATATACCATAATAGGAAGATAGATTAACCAATGAGAGCATCCCATTTAAGCCCAAGCAGAAAGAGATGAAATTTGTGTGTCTGCTCATTCTCTAAATACTGATCATACATATATCAAATTCTCTAAACTAATTAACCAACATTAACATAACTATGTAAGCATCAGCAGCTAACTAAATATACTAAACTTCTATACCAGACGAGTAGGATTTACATATGGCCCCATGTTGTAGAGGGAGCCGCAGCCCCCTGACCCCTAAATGAGAAAAAATAATTATTATTAATTTTCTTTCATTTGTAACAATAAAAAGCAGAGGCATATATTAATTTTTACCGTGTTGATTACGAGAAAAAAAATTTTCTTAGTAACTCACTAAAACTTAACAAAAACAAAATTTATTTTATGCAAAAATCAGCGAATAGCATTGAGCTTTTTTCACAATGAGTACTAGTATTTTATACAATGAAAATAAAAAAAAAAACACTAGTTACATTCCTTAAAAAAGATTTTCAAAAATTTATTGAAAATCCCACCCCAACCTAATAAGGGAGGGTATCCCAACCCGGGCCCCCAGTTGTTTTAATCCAGCACTATTCTCAATGATAAAGCTGTTCTGAAAAAAATTAACGATTAAATGAAGTCAGTTAGTAGTATGAGTCGACTTTATTATCAATTTTGGTAATTTAAAAAAGGATATCAACTATGTCGACTTCTCCACACCCTCATGAAAGTAAGTTGTACCCATATGCTGGCTACGACTTCAGTCGTCTTTGCTTGGGATGCACATGTCTACTTACTCGATTCTCTTCCGATATATGAATTAGGCTAAGAGGCAATAAGCAAGCGGCGTCAATCACTTTAATCTGCACTGTTTCACCCATAGCTGCAGGGAGATATGGATCCATGCCTTTCCCAAAGGCATTAGTGCAAAGTGAACACAAGCTGTCCAGGCCGGGGTTTGAACTTGGCCCGCCATGCCGTTAACCATTCGACCATTCCACATCTTCACATACTCATACATGGAAGGAAAAAAAACTCCAGTCCGCTTAAAAGATTTGCCATCTCAATGGTATCCTAGCATAAACTCTACCACTTGGAATCGATAAACCATAAAACAGATCTGGTTATTCAATTACTAGAAACCGTCACGTGGCCAAATGTCGCTTGGCTGCATGCTGTACTGGGAATGATCAATTAAAGATTTTTTTTTTTGCTTTTTTTGGGTTGCGATCGCTAAAAAGCTCTGGATTTCAAAAAGAAAAACAAGTATGAATGCTGCCAAACATTAACTAAATTATCAATTTAGCATTAACTTACATTGCAAATTGAGCCATCCCTGAAAACCTACTTGGTGTGGAAATTTAGAAAAAAACAAGACATTTCACTAGACACGACCTGCACGCATGATACATACATACATACATACATACATACATACATACATACATACCTAGCCAGCCCAGCTTGAACATTGGATAAACCTATATTGGCAGTTTTGGTTGGCGTTTTCTAATTTTCAAACTACTTGTTTTACTTTTTTTGTAAAAAGAGGTTTATGGTGTCCCCTGATATTTGTGGTTCTACTGGGTAACAACAGACATGGAATAGCAACGGACATAGCAACTTCTGATAGCGATTGACCTTTAGAAATTCTCCGAACTGTCCTCATTTTACATGGAACCCTCTGTAGTCAGATTGAAAGCTTCCTGTCGTCTGCCCATTAACATCCCAGAAGACCACCTTAAACTCAACAGGTTTATTTACAGGAGAAAAAGTTATAAAAAATAACAAAAGAACAGAAGAGGAGACATGGAAGGCAGTGCAATGAATGCGTTACATAAATAGGAAATGGAAACAAAAAGAGCTCTGAGAGAGCACAAACCTCCGACAACGTCATTGACAGGGTGGTAAATGTGAATTGATCCGCCTCAAAATTCAGTCGATTCGTCCGTGGTCTATAAAATTCCCACGAAATGTCATTTGATTTCATTGAGAACCTTTGAAGATATCCTACCGACAAACATGAGATTTTGGAGATATTATGAGGTGCCGACCTATAACTACGACCCTAGGAGAGATTTTCGCATTGAGATACCCCTGGGTTTAATCACTCTTTCAGTAGCCTATTGTCGACCTTTCCACAAAAACTTACAGAAATTCATAGAGAACTCTTGTAGATATCATGTAGACAGTCGTGAGCTTATGCATAAATGTATGAAAAACACCTGAAATTATCTCTCAATCAAAGGAATTCGTGGACCTTCCCCAAAATGTAACCAACTCTTCTTTACCCAATTGCCCATCCTTCCACAAAATTTAATTGAAATTCATCGAGTACTTCCAGAGATATCATGTGGACGGACAGACAATCAGACGGAAAGACGCGACCGAATACACATGCCTCTTCAACTTCGTTGACAGAGGTAATAACCAGGGAGGTAAATTTTTTTAGATGTAAATGAAAAAATAAAAAAAACATACGTTTAAATGGAACTAGAGGGCTGAAATTCCAAACATTTACTCCTTAGGTCTACAAAGAAATGCAATGCTTGGACGGCGAAGGTCCACAGATGTTGATAGATTTGGGAAAGAGCACAATGAATACTCTTCCTTGTAGAAGTTTCTCGGTCCAAGTAATTTGCTGAGTTCCTTCTGGAAATCAGAAATCCTCGGGAAGTTTACTTTCGAAACCATCATAACAATTGGAAGTGTGTTGATAATGTAACAGAAAGTAAATAGGGGTCAGGTAAATGCACAACGGACTGGTACTAACATAGGCCCGAAGGAAAGGTTTAGTGCATGTGAATGGGTGAATTTCTAAGGCCATTGTATTGGTGGAGTGAACGTATTTCTTGATCGACCTAATGGGAAGGATCACGTACCATTTATGTTGTGACTTTCAAAGAATTATCTAAAATCACGAATCGACAATAACGTGTGGGACTTGTATTCCATTTAATGAAGCACGTGCATGCGTGCACACACATACAGTCACACATTCATGTACGCACACACACACACACACATGCACACACACACACTCACACCTATATGTATATTTGCGTGTGTGGTGTCTAAAAAGTCTTGAAGGGGTTTTAGAATCTAATTATATTTGTAATTTCAAATGAATTCTTTTTGTGTATGACATTGAGCATTTGGGTTTGTGGATATATATATATATATATATATATATATATATATATATATATATATATATATATATATATATATATATATATATATATATATATATAATACATACTGAGTTGGTTGTGCGACACAGAAAAAATGTACATGAATTACATTAACAGATATTGGGGGAAAGCCACTGAAAAGATACAAAAAAGGTTTTTAATTTTTTAGTGTTTAGGGCTATAAAGAATCCTGAATATATATATATATATATATATATATATATATATATATATATATATATATATATATATATATATATATATTAATCGAATGCGTTTAAGTACTGATATGTTCTTGTGAGTTTATACATATTCATAAACAAGTGTGAGAACGTATATATGGGCATTACCATATGCTTTAGAGTAGGTCTGTTATCGTTATAACCATTTTATGACAACTTCTAAGTGTTTGAAAGAGGAAAAAAAATCAATCGATCATTTGAGAAAAAAAAAACAACCTACGCAAGTATTGCTGTCGTCAAGGGGGGGACTGATGACGTAAACGCCGAATCGAAGAGAAACGACGCCATTTGTGAGATGAAGACGCATAGCAGGTGTAAATTAAATGTCGCTTGTGGCAGTCACCGATATGAAGTGAAAGGTTTCGATGGATGTAAATAACTGAACGTTTGCAAATTTCATATAATGTTGGGTGAAGCATATTTTACAAGCTTGCATTTCATTGAATGCTGGGAGCAAAGGATAATTGTACACATCTCCAGTATGACCTGAGTTATCTGCCGCTGTCTTTGAGGCTCAATCATCGGTGAGACAGTCAGATACGATGTCTACTCTGCTTTACTTTATATATACATGTATATCTATCTATCTATCTATCTATCTATATATATATATATATATATATATATATATATATATGTATATATATAGTAGAATGTGGATTCGCTACACAAACTAGCTCGTATTTCTGCCCTCTCCAGGGCCTCATCAGGCGAATGATTCCAGCTCTACTCTAAAACAACTTAACTTCAATAGTAAAAAGTTGTATGTATCGAGCGCTCCATGAAATAAATCCATTACATATCAGAAGTGGCTTTATATTATTAATATATTATTATATTATGTTATGTTATACTGCTAGCCTGATCTGTACCACTTGTACTATATATATATATATATATATATATATATATATATATATATATATATATATATATATATATATATATGTATATTTATATATATTATGAGTGTGTGCGGACATTTGTCTTTATACTCTCCAGTTTAATGACTACGATAGCTGCGTGTTTGTCTCCAACGTCAGTGGCCGCTGTTCGATGCTTCCTATAATTCAAGATTTCAAATATACATTTTCAAGTCAGGCAGTACAACTTGGTGATCTCTGCCAGAGAGTACCTGGACAAACAACAATCCTTCTGGGCAAATATTCTGTAGACAGATGCAATCGAATAGAGCTGTTCGGTAATTCACACCAATAATTGGCTTATTAACAACAAAATGAAGCTTAATAAAGTTAAACATGGTGGGTGATAGATAATATCATGGGACTGGTTTTGCTGTCTCTGGTATTGGAGGCCCTGACCATCTCAAAAGAATCATGAAATCAAAGGGACCCGTAAGATCCCTGTGTTGAATAGCCAGCACTGAAATGATTCATTTAAGGATTAAATCATACATTTGGCCTAAACCTAAATCAGGGACATTCTCAAATTAGGATCCAAAAAGGAAGACTATCTATAGTCTCTCAAACAGTTACCTCAATTTGTTAAGCCATATCTTTAATCGATGAAATTTGTGTCAAATATGAGATTTATTTAAGGGTCTTTGAAGTTGTAAATACAAACTCTTGGTGTCTTTTGAGAGGTACCACTTTTTCTTTCACGTTTAATGTGTTATCAAGGGACAAAATATGACTTCGTGAACACGTCTCTGAAAGAGATGAAATGTACTAGAAGTTTCCTTTTACTGTAACGAGATAATTTATCCACCTGATATTTACAATGATTTCAGGAAAATGACTGTCAGCTGAAAGCTATTGTCGGTGTTACATGAAAAAAATGTTTTTGTGAGTGGCATCCGCAGAAATATGTGTGATTTTTCTGTTTATGTGTAAATAACGATGTGAACGTACGTTATTTATTTTCGAGTGTGTACTGCATTGAGACTCGTTCAAAATTTTCGACGATAAATGCGATTTGCAAACGCGTCACAAACGTAGGAAAGTTCACAATTATCTGAGGTGAAATGCAATTTACAAATGTGTAACGAATAAAGAAAGTTCGCAATTATCCGACTCAAAATGGAAAACACGGAACAAGAAACGTGTTTACCTTTGTTTTAAATAGACGTACATAAGACTTGAATGACGTTATTGTATTCGTCTCTTGACAATTGGTATTTTCTCGTGGATGCAAATGGCTCCTTATTCGTTGCCAGTAAATTTCCGTCTTTTTTTTTGCTTACTGAAAGAATTTTTCTCTTGAGAGTGTACTTCAGCGAGACGTTGTGTATCTCCGACTGCTTTTTATTTATTCACTTTTTATTTATTTATTCATTCATTTATTTATTTATTTTTTGTCGTGGTTGGACCAATTTGCATGAGTACCAACACACACGTTGAGCCCACGGGTTGAACACCTTGACATTTGCGTTTTTGTGAGCGCGTGTTGAACGCCCACACATTCGCTTTTTGTGAGCGGTTCGCTACATATGAGCTCTGTTGATAAGTTCGAAAAATGTAATCCAATTGTACGTAGAAAAATGCTTACAAAAAAATCAATAAAATAATTAAAGATTCTGTCAGCAAAGAGAAATTCTATTATGGTGACTGGCAGCTTGCAACTGTCGAGGATTGATAATTATCATCAGCAGCCTCTTAACGTCCCTCGTTAAAGATAGACCTTCCCCAAGATTCGCCTGGCCCTCTATCATCGGCATCACTGAGCCAATACTTTCAGAATTGATTGAGTTCGTCTCGCCATTTCACTTTCTACTGGCCTCAATTTCGCATATGATCTCTAGTGATCCTCATTGTGGTTTGTGATGTCCAGCTATTGTCATGTTGCATTTTTGCAACATGACCAGCCCATCGCCATTTGAATTTTTTCAATGGTTCCTATGATAACCCTGAATCCTGTTTTTTTTTTCTGATATACTGTGTTGTCTTGTGATCTCTCCATGTGATGCTGAATACGATTCTCTCCTGTGCACGTTGAATGGTTCTCTACTTGAGGATTAATCTTTCGGTCAGGTTCCATGTTTCAGATCCGCTGATGACTATCGGGAGGATGCATTAGTTGTAGAACCTTCTTTTTAGGATTGATTAGATTTTCTTGTTCTTGAAAATTGAGCTCTCCCTACAGGAATCTTGTCAAGCAAACGTGATTCTCCGCTTGATTTTTTTCTTCTTTTGAGGATTTCATGGAGATTCGTTGTCCTAAGTAGATGTATAGGTTTACTCTCTTTAGTTCTGCATTTTCTATTCTGATCGTTCTGTCTTTGTCCTATGCATGCTTGTTGTACACGTTTGTGATAGGAAAATATTGAACGTCCTTGGATTTAAGGACTGTTAATGGATAAATCACCTCTTGTTTTATTTTACTCCCTATAATATCGAATCCACAAAGAAAAAAACTATAACGACAGAACTCTCACACAAAATAACGATTTTTTCTCATGGATGATTTTTGCTGCCTGTAAAATTTTTATCGAGAACAAATCTACTGTAGTTACTTAGGCCTTTATCATATTGTCACCAAACCGAGAAATTATTTGAAAATCGCTAAGAGCGGAAGGGCTTTGCTTGCTCCTCGCGAAAATCGAACCAGATATCCAACATTTAGTTTCCTAGAATCAATTTCAAGGATCTCATCTAACTAAGGTTGAACAAATATCTCTCCAAGTCTCTCTGCGTATGTAACGCGATTACTTGACAACTGGCCATTGTAAGAAGTTGGCATTCGCCAGATATATTTGTTAGTACACAAGGAAGTGAAGTTCCGTGTTCGAAGTTTTGACAGATTTCATGAAAATAGATTTTTAAAAATTGAAAAGTAATATCTTTCTTTATATTCCATGAACTATCTCCTTTGACTTCCGCTCTTTAGAATTATCTAAATTTAGATTTTTATTTTAATCTAAATTGGCAACACTGTAGGGAACTAACCAAAATACTTCGAAGTCGTAGTTTCGTACGGCAGACGAAATTTATTTTACACGACAATTATGGCAGACTGCCCCATACCCCTTCGATGTCTGCACCTTTGGATCTGGCACACGTCTGGATAAATTAAATTAATTTCAATTGATTTTAGTAGTTTATGCACTCTTCGTCTCTTTTAGCTTGAGATTTTTTGCAGTTCAAATATTTGTAGACCTTACAGAAATTGTACGCCCAGAAAAGTGACAAAAGAGGGCGCTAAGCATAAAAAGGTTGAAGAGCACTGGGTTAAACGATACTTTAATTGAGACAAATGGTTTATCGTGTGGTTAATTTCATGATCCGATGAATCACTGGTTGCATATGTCAGCCAGTCAGTGGTTTTTAGTATTTCATTCTTGCTCAGGAATTAGCCGGGAGAAGGAAACTCCTGTCAAACCTACGACCTAGGGACCTCGTTCCTATCCTTGTCTCTTCGGTTAACCATAGGATGCGAATCCTCGGTTTGAAGGGTAGGGTCGGTTATGCGCGCGTCACACTTCACCTTAAATTCCATTGCGAGGGCTGGATGGTCTGTTTTACGATATAGATCCGCAGACTAAGACTTATTAAGTATGGAAAAGTGAAAATCTTTTGTTTGCAAAGTCAAGCCATTCATTCCATTGTACAGGGGTGATGAACACTTTTGAGAGCGTGCGCCCACATAGGCGATAATTTTCTAAAAAGATTTTCCCACGCGTGCCCGTGGGAGTCTTTGAGCAGCAGATTATCATTTTGATTATATTCCTATTTTACCAATTATATTATGTAGAAAGAGAATGAAATGCTTGAAAGCATTTTGAAAGAAATCTGTTTAGACAATCAATAAGTTCTGAATTGTTTGAATGGGAAAGCTTTGGGAATTGCATATTTTATTTATAAAAAGAAATCCACAAAAGGTAAAGATTTTTCTTGTAAAATCGCAAACGAAAAAATTGCATCTCCCACGTGTCAATAAAATGTTTTCACGTACCACATTGGGCATGTGTGCCATAGGTTCGCCATTCCATGCCCTTGTCAAATACGATTTTCTGTTAATTGATCACTTCAAGTCTTTGTTTACACACAATGGCCACACAAACTGTTTCTACTATGACTAAAAAAGGCATGTTTCCGTGAATAAATTAAGTCTTGTAAACCGTGTCAGTAGAGATCGACATTTTGAAATTCATTTAACACAAGAAATATTAATTTTCAACGTAATCTCTTTCCTTTTCAATGCACTTAACCCAATGCTCCTATAATAAGGACATAGATCAAACATTATAAAGCCCATCATACAGATAAAAGTTCAGATAATAACTGTGTCTTGCTATCGACTTATTGGTCCACTCTCCGAGGTAGACAGATAGATAGATGCATACATACGCTTATGCTTACCTGAAAGGCTTTAGGTTTTCCAAATGTAAAAGACATTCAGTAAAATTTTGTTCGATTCAGTGCTGCTCTGTCTCAAGTATTTACTGGTAAACTGTCAGATCCTTTTGTCCTGACAAAAAACGTATATGTATATATCTACTTTTATTTACAATGTGTACAAAAAGTATACATTTCGGAAAGTTCATTTTAACCTCCTTATACAGCTTCAAAATTGACAAAATTTGGACTAAAGATTAAAAAATACAAATACCGATATCATTTCACACTGAAAATTTATACATAAAAAAACAGAAATCTTTGGTTCAGATTGAGTCAATTTTGAAGGTACATATGACTGTTAAAATTATCTTCTTGAAATTTTCTGGAAACTTTATTTATTTATATATATATGCGTGTGTGTGTGCACGCGCGCGCATACGTATTCGTTCGTGTGGTAAAATCAATAAGATAGCATTGAATATTCGAAAATACAGCGGCGTTAAACCGAATCAAATTTTATCGAATGATTTTAACGTTGGAAAACATTTGGAAACGTCTATAGACGATAAATCGATGTCCATGTATGTATTAATCCATCCTTGAGTGTGTGTGCATGTGTGTGTGTGTGTGTACATGTCTATATGCGTATTAGGAACCGTCAACCAAAACTGTCACCATTGGTTCGTCTGGTTGGCTGTATATGTGCGTATGTATGGCTCGCACAAGCTGCATCAGTGGAGCTAGAGGGCTGGAAATTCAAATATTTTTTCTTTATCATGATCGCCACCCAACAAAAGGCGAGAGAAGAAACCCATTCATTGATCACCCCTTTTTCATTTTTTTCAATTGATCGCCTCCAATTCATGGTTACGTGACGTTTTCTATCGATTGACTAACCAGACCTGTTTATGTTCTTGATTCGTCCTACGTGTTCCACGCCTTCCCTCTTTACCCCTCCCCCCAACCAGCCACCGAAAAACAACTGATTCTCCTCTTTTTGTCTTTTCCCGTCATCTACAAAACGTTATTATGATTGGAAGAAAAGAACGGGCAAATGAAGTGTTGCCAAATGTGATTTCTTATTTATAGCCCAAAGTATCATAAAAAAAATGGCCATTATCGGTTACATTTTTACATTTCCAGATAACTTGATAGCTAAGTAAATGTTTTTGTATATAGTTATTTTATTTGATATTCAGTGGGTATATATATATATATATATATATATATATATATATATATATATATATATATATATGTGTGTGTATATGTATGTGTGTGTGTGTGTGTGTGTGGTCTGAAGATTGCGGCAGTTACCATGAAATGTTGATTTATGTGTCTACACTGTCTATATTTATATTTGCTCCATCCCTGAAATCGAGCAGTTTTCCCTTATAAATAACACAATTTAAAAAACAATATACATATATATATGTGCGTGTATATATATATATATATATATATATATATATATATATATATATATATATATATATATATATATATATATACTCATTGAAAGCCCATTTATCAGATGAAATTACTATTTATTAAAACACCAGTATGAATTTTTGGTAAAATTTGTACATTTATTTTTATCAAACTTACAAGATCGAATATAACGAGGCCATTTGCCTATAGCGTGTGACAATTTTCCTGTTTTTGTATAGATACCATAACATTTATTGTCTTTTTAATCCAAATCCAACTGCCAATAGTGCTTTTCGCTTTTTTAGTTCCACTCTATTTCTCAAATTCTGATTTAATTACGTCCATCTAACTGAATGTTTTTTTCAACTTTAACATTTGAGTGAGGTAATTTCTAACCATTTTTGCAGATATTTATCGGCTAAATTAGGAAAAAAAAAAGATCAGCCCTATCTAACTGAAAATGGATTCATTGGCAAAAAGCTCAAAAAACGTGAGCTTGGGATAATATTTAGCAGATTTTTTCTTTTTACGCTTAAAAGAATAAACGAATTTCTTTATCATTTCCATCAACGTGATGTCTCTATGTATTGGTTTCCGAGGAGCGAATTCGCATTGCAATGAATTTTTAACTGCAATGAAAATTCAAATTAGATTGTGACGTCAGCGGAGGCAGACCAATAAAAAATCTTTCTTTGCATTTCTGCTGCAACTGAATCTATGTGGAACGTCTCGATTTTATACGAATGAAATGTAAGAAGATATGCGAAATAAGATATGCAGAACAATGTCTTTAAAAGTCGTTATTTTTTTTTTTTGTTCCAGCTTCGAGAAGAATATTATTATATACATAATAAAATATGAAATAAATTATTGTAAGGTGTGCGATAATGAAATATGCATAAATTTGGCAAAAAACGAATTCATAAAAGTAATGTATATATATATATATATATATATATATATATATATATATATATATATATATATATATATATATATATATATATATATGATGATTTATACAAGTTATTCATGTAAAACTAGGAAGCAATCACATTCCACGAAATTTCATTGAGATTCATTGAGAACTTTTGGATATGCCAATTGGCCAGTCATGCACATTTGGCGATATTATGCAGCGTGGGCATATAACTACGGCGTGGGGGTGATAATTGTGCGTGGGTGCATTTAATCACTTCTTCTGTAGCCTATTGTCCACAATTTCACAATATTTCATTGAGAACAATTAGCGATATGTTCGATAGCCATGAATGTATGCATGTATGTGTGTGGAAGAAACGTAATAGATATCTCTCGATCAGGAACGAATTCTTGGATCCGCCCCAAATTTAGACAGGCAGGCAGACGGGGAGAAACGTAAACGTCACTGAATACATGTACACTTACAAACACGTTGACAGAGATAATAATAATAATAATAATAATGATAATAATAATAATAATAATAATAATAATAATAATAGGGGAAGGATAGAGACCGTACGGACCACAGCACTACTGGGAACTGCACGGATACTGAGGAAGGTGCTGGAGATATAAGTACTGCAACGAACTGTAGCCCTGACATGATAGGTGAAAGAGAGAGGAGACGTTAGCTGAAGACCTGAGGAGACTTATTGTCACTCAGCCTTCAGCGATAACCACTGAGCAACCGGTGTGATTATATACCCTCCCTGTAAAGAGATATACGTTTGACTAAATTTGAAGTGAACGATACGTAATCATTTTGAATTCAATTAAAACATCCTTATATCAAGTATTTTTTTCTATAGTGGCTACTTTGTTTTCGAAAGATCTTTAATTACAGTGTTTATTTCTTCTCAGAGTGGAAAGTAATCAATCGTGGCGTAATTAGAGTAACTTTGGATGACAGAAATTGACATTAAAAAGCCTTAAACCTGCATTAAAAACACAAAATATCTTCTTTTTTTTCTATGAATTACTTCATGCTATTTACTGGAATTAAAAAATAAAATTGAAACTTCAAAAAAGCGTTAAAAAAAGTTATTGCAATACGATCAGAATTGAACCACTGTAACCATCAAATATGCCAAAGAGTTCTATCCTTTTTCTATATGTGCATGTGTTTGTTTGTGCGTTTCACCACTCCTGGCCATACCGTTTTGTCTAAAGACTTGAAAATTGGCACTAGTGCTCGCTTAGACCCCTTCAAAAATATTTTTGGGAAAAGAGCTTTTTTGACCTTTCGGAGGCTTTGTTTAATAACATCTAGATTCTCCAAAATCTAGATATTTCTAGTAGTTTGTTTTTTAATTCATTTCAGATTTTAAAGTGATGTCATAAAAAGAATCTATTCTGACCATATTTATTCTTTGATTGAATTTTTGTTCATGACTTCAAAAGTTGATGCTACAGTGATTCAATTATTGACTGCGATGGCGAGTTTTATATAAAAGTCTGTTATTATTACTACCATTTGTGATGGTTTTGGTTCTTAACTAGTTTAGATGAGCAACACACAAGCTATACCATCTGATGCGAAAACATTTTATGCTTTTGTATGCCAAATATGAGAGGCGTATCTGGTGTACACACTTAGATACGAACAAAAACATAGCGTGATATGCTTTGTGCGTTACAAAGCGATGGACACTGGCTTATCATTAGCCGTTACGTGTGCACTGCAGGACAAAGGCATTTCTCATTTCCTTTGGTGGAGAGCGTGATTGTTCAAGTCTCTGCCATGTCTTACCAGCAAACGTTTCCATCTCGTCTCTCCATCTTGAGGCTGGTCTTTTCCTACTGCTTAAACGCAACTGCGCTGTTCGAACATGCATTCCCGTCAGGATGCATCAAATACCGACTCTTCTCAAGTCATGATGTTCTTGTGATTTGGTTGTTAGCTTAGATTGATATCAAAAGCCTCAGTAACTTTAGTACGGGAAAGGCACCCAGATCAGAGGAAAGATGCATTAACCGTACATATCAGAACACTCCAATAGATAGTCTATAGAGTTTTACTCTTGCACGAAATAACGAACTCGCTATGTAAACCGAAGTTCACTTTTGGTTTCTGCATTTACATGAAAATTATACACGTACGGTATTTCAATCACCAAACGCATTTTTCTGATAGTCACCTATGGAGCAGAGATATGGAACTGATCATAAGATTGACCATCAATCTGAGAGCCATGCAATGTACACATGAGAGAATCATGCACAGCCTCTCGTGGACAGATCACAAGGCAGTGCATTATATTAGAGAGAGGAAAAACAGGGATCAAAATATCATAGATAGCCCCAAAATTGGCAAACACTGAAAAGTAATGTACAAAAATCAGAAATCTTTGGTCCAAATTCTGTCAGTTTTGAAGGTATGTCAAAATAAACCTTTTGAAATGTATTTGATACTTTTTGCACTGACTGTATACTATGAGGAAAATCAAATGGCAATGGGCTGGACACGTTGCAAGAATGTCAGACAACCGCTCGACATCACGACTCACAGCATGATCCCCAGAGATCATACGCAGAATTGTGTCCGGCAGAAAGTAAGATGGCGCGACGAGCTAGACAAATCCAGGATGTACTGGCTCCGCGACGCCCACGATGAAGATAATTGGCGAACATTGGGGAAAGTCTGTGTCCAATGACGGACGCTAAAAGACTAAGGGTGATGATGATGATGATGATGATGATGATGATGATGATGAGGATTTGCTAGCATGAGTTTCTATGACGCTTTTCGGCAGTCTTGATTGATTTTGCATTGTAATCATATTACGTCCGATTCCTTCCCTCCATTCTTCACTCTCCTCATTCTACTCCTTCGTCTTCACTGTACGTCATATCGAACCGATTCTGCGTCTTCTCCCTTCATTATTACATTTATTTTTATCGATGGGGAAAATACTATTATTTTCCAAATACGTAACTGGCTTGAGCTGCTTACACAATTGTTCTTCATTCTGGTAGGCGGTACCGATTTTGGACAGTTCTACGTCAGGCGTACAACGCTCGGAGAATGTGAGGATATGCTGCTTTAAAAGAACTCTATCTCTGTATTGTTCACTATCCTTTTTTTTCTCATTGAAAGTATTTTATTTAGCAGTTATTGCTTTGTGCTGTTTTTCATCGAGAACATATTACAATAATACTCAATGCGTTTGGGAATGCACTGTCGTCAGAAAGATATTATAGGACATTAACTGCGTACATATACAGTAGGGGAAGTAACTATTCGTACGATATGAAAAATTGAACGTTTCATCTGATGACTTTCTCCGTGCGTGCTCTACTAAGTTCAAATTATGCTGCAGCTAAGATACAACACAGGCAGCGATACAAATAAAATATGAAGCAAGTACGTTTATTATCAAAATAGTTATGCAACAGTATCTGGAAACCACACTAACCAAAAGTATTCGTACTTTTGATATGAATCATTATAAATTGGTTGAATATTTGAATATATTTTATTTTCCCTCTTCAGGGAACCATTTGATTCACTCGTATAACTTACTTGATCGATATTTTTAGCAACTTTCAACATTGTATCGTTATGCTTCGTCTTTGGAGAATCATATTATTCATACAGTCAGTTGTTCTTCTATGGGGTCGACAAAGGAGTTCACTATCGATTCAAGGCAATTAATTGATAATTAGCACAAGGCAGGGAAGGGATTTGACAAGATTTTCAAGGATAGTACAGTCCATTATAAAGAAATTCAAGATGGCTGGTGACGTGAAAATCTTCTGCGAGTTGGTCGTCCTCGTAAAGTTTTAGACTCCAGGGCAAGATGACCAGAGACGTCAGTTAAGGTTCCCGGAGGACACGGGAATATTTGACGAATAATTTGAAATCTCATGACATGAATGTTATTCAGTGTACAACAGAAAATTTATTGTGCCTTGTTGGCCTGAATCGACATACAACAGGATGCCTTTTTGCGCCCAATACACTTGAAGCTGGAAAATTTTGCTAAACAGCATCTGAACAAAAATGGAGTCTTGTGGTTGAATGAGAAGAAACTGGAACTTTTCTGTCATTCAAGTAATCAATGCATGGAGTATGGGGGGTCCATCATGCTACATGGTTGCTTTAGTGAATAAGATGTTGGCCAACTTGCATGGATGAAAGGAACCATGAAAAGAGAAAACTGTCGGGATATCCTTAAGGGTAGTCTGGTTTCTATGATAGCGAGATAGTTTATAAGCACATCAGTTCCTGTTCACCAACATGCGCAACTATGAACAGGACCATCACTCTTACTGGTAATCTTTCAAAAGTGTTACACAGACCAATCCCTACTTGTAGTGAATTCGATTCTTAACGGATCCTCCAGTGCAGCGATCTTGAGTCAGACTAAGCTGAACTTGGTAGATGCTCATTGGTCGACAGAATCTTTGCTAAACAGAGTAGAATTGTGATAGTGTTGGTGATTACAACATGAAGGTGCCTGTCATTATGCCATGATTTTGTTAACGACGCCTTCCATAGATTTCGACTGACTTTTCAATGAGAGTTTCAAAATAAATATACCAGATACTGGAGATCCGTCGTTTTAACACTGTATTTGAATAGGAATATAGGAATATCTCCATTTGCCTGAGGATCAGAATTGAATACGAAAAGATTTTTGAAGGCTTCATAACGAAAACTGTCTGATGTCAAAGTTTGTATCATGCATTTAGACATATATCTCCAGATGGATAACTTGATTTCGTTTTCGAGCTGCTAACCATCACACCAGTTCGTACTTTAGCCAAACTTCTATCCAATTAGGATTTGATCTTGTATTCCGCCTTAAGAAAATAATCCTCACCTAATTCAGGGGAGTGAACTATTCACTGTTTGTCTATCCTGTCACGTTAAACCAAGATGATATATAAAATCAACATTTCCCAACCGTGATTTGAAATCACATACAAATGATTACTAGATGGCTTTCAAACCGACTGAGATGAACTGACAAGTCTTATATATTTACGATTGTTTTTTATATTTTACATATAATGTAGAAGTTTTAGCAATCATCTTCAGTCAGAAGAAAAGCAAGGGGATTAATTTGACCCTGCAGCAGCCAGGCTTGTCTCTCTCCCAAATCCTCAAGAAATATTGATCCAAAGTATTAATGAAGTATTAGATGGTAAAAAAGTAAGCTACTTTCGAGCGGCTCTCGCTCAATTTCATTAGAATATCCTCCCACTAAGAGTTATCTGGAGATATAATCATACACACCATTTTGTTCGGGACAACTCGAGGTTATCTTGCTGACGTAAACTATTGTGCAATAATATTGATGTTGTATGGGTCAATTTCGGTTTTCGTGAATAAATGGTAGCCGGGATAGAGGGCCCGACATCCTGTCACAGAAATGGACCTTGACTCATTCGGGTTAGAATTCATTACTTTACCGGGACCCACATCCTAACCAACCACAGTCCCTCTGGAACTGATAAATGTCACTGGCCTCTCACAGCTATGTATAAAAACACGCACGCGGGTGTGAGTGTGTGAAAGTGAGAGGGCGAGGGCGAGGTCGAGCGAGCGAGCATTCAGGTATATTTATAGTATACAGTCAGTGTAAAAAGTATCCAATACGCAAAAGGTTTATTTTAACACAAGCACCTTCCCGTAAAAAATGACGATGTTATTTATGTATGGATCGGCATAACGAAACGTAGAGCTATTTTATTATGTAATTTGTTTTTAATGAATAAATCAAGTTACCTAATCTAAAATTTGTTTCAAGTCTCAACTCAACTCTGGCTGTTTTAACGTGTGATCAGACAAAAAGTCGGAAGACTTTCTTTGGTGTAATCTTCATTGATACATCACAACAAGCGATCTCATCTTTTTACAACCCTTCAATTGTTTTACTAGCTATCAATCTATATCACATGGACCAATCCATTATACGTTTTAGGTTATAACAGGAATCGGACCAGACAATTATACAATTAATAATGCAACAGATCAACTTACATGCGTGGCTTTTATATGAGTAAGTCCTTATACAGCTCCCAAAAGGGCAAAATTTTGACTCAAGAGTTTTAAAAAGTCAAAAATTTAAAAAAAAAAAAAGAATGTTGTAACACGATTTAACATTGAGAAGTTATGTACAAAAATCAGAAATCTTAGGTCCAAATTCTGTCAATTTTGAAGTTATGTCAAAATAAACCTTTAAAATGTATCCGATACTTTTTTCATTGACTGCATATCATGAATATATGTACCTGAATGCTGGTTGTCTAAGCTTAGGGTATTGGGATTTCAATTCTTAAAGTATCTTCCGTATTCATCGACAGTTTATCATCTTTTCAAGCATTTTCAATTTCGTATCCGTATTAAGCTATTCAATAATAGAAAAACCATAATTCATGCTTTTGAATCCTCGAGCGAAGAATCATTTTAGGATGGCAAACCCTCGGTAGAGTAAGCTAAACCTTCAAAAACAAGAAGATTTAATCATTCCTAAAAAAGAATGGTATACAACCAATGCATCCTTCCGATAGTCATCTATGGAGCTGAAACATGGAAGTTAACCAAGAGAATGACTCGCAGACTGAGAACCATTCAACGTGCACATGAAATAATCATGCTCAACATCACATGGAGAGATCACATGACAGCACAGTATATCAGGGGGAAAACAGGAGTTCGATACATCATACAATCCACTAGAAAACTCAAATGATACCGAGTTAGTCCTGTTGCAAGAATGGCACACGACCACTGGACAACACAACTTACAACGTGGATCCCCAGAAATCACATGTGAAACCGTGGCCGGCAGAATCTAAGATGGTGAGACGAATAAGACAAGTTCAGAAAGTATTGGCTCTGCAACGAGCATGAGAGAGAGGTCTAGCGAATCTTCGGGAAGGTTCATGACCAATGACGAACGATAAAAGACTGATGGAGGAATTAGAAAAAAATTATAGCGATGGTATATTATCTTTTGAAGATCGTTGGAAAAAAAAGGTTTTTGCTTTTAATGGGTAATATTTCGATTGAATATTCATCGTTCTTGTACTTTATATCTCTCGACATCTTACAATTCAAAAAATGATTGAGAGATTAAGTGAATTGAATAAATTAATAAAAGAAATATTGCAGCAATTTTCAATATTTTACGCATGAATTATTATATCAGGTTTTTGTCGATTTTTTTTTAGAAATCGACCACCAAAACTGTTGACAGGTTTCTTCAGTTTTATGGTTGGTCTTGTTGGCTATGAAAGTTAGTGCATATGCATGAATTACGCGTACACATTGCACCATCTGGAACTAGAGTGGTGAAGACTTAAATGTCCACTCTTCATTACGTCTGGAAAACTGATTTTGTCTCTTGAAGATTCATCCCGTATTGAGTTTTTAGTGGGGATTCAATTTGTAATGCAAGTTCATGCTATTTTGGCCCCTACTCTTTAACTGATTATTTAATTCAATTGTTTAGAGATGCCCATAGTTGAATTTTTATTTAAAGTATAAATAAATTAAATAAAGATCGTCTCCAACACCGCTTGCTGCCGAACGTTGGAACACGAGTTTTGGGCTTTACTTCACTTATCTATAATTTTGTATTATTTTTGTTCTTCATGTCAACCCTTCTTGCATCTGTATGTTACACTTCTATTGAGTCCGAGATATCATAGAAACCAGTTGATGGCTCAAATGGCAATGGGCTGGACATGTTGCAAGAATGGTGGACAACCGCTAGACCTCATGACTCACAATGTGGATCCCCAGAGATCAAATGCGATATTGCGTCTAACAAAAAGTAAGATAGTGTGATGAGTTGGACAAATTCAGAAAGCACTGGCTCCGCGACGCCCATGATAGCAGGGTCTGGCAAATCTCGGGAAAAATCTATGTCCAACGACAGACGCTTCAAATACTGATGTCTATGATGATGATCTGAATTAAATATGAAATACGAATCTAATTTCCATGGGTCGCCGATAGTTACAGTAAAAGTTTATACATCGGGGATGTTTAAGAGTTAGTGTGGGTGCGCATGTGTGTGTGTGTGTGTGTGTGTGTGTGTGTTGCCAACCAAAAAATATTTTGTGTTCGTTTGACAGCCAAAAAGCTTTAAAAACACTTTTTTAAAATAGCCTCAAAACGTCTAAGAATACTAGAAAGGCGGTAGAAATTAGTCAAAACACGCTAAAATGTTAAAGCATGCCCGCGTTAATTTAGTGCTTTTTCGCGAAGTCAAAACAAGAAACGCGTTGAACTTAGTGCAATAAGTGCTAAACTGATAACACTCTGTGTGTGTATGTCTGTGTGTGTGTGTGTTACTGCCTCATACATAGATTCAGTACATATTACTGGGTGGTTGTGAAACTGGTGAATTTGTTAAATCCCTAAAGTGTAAGCTGTATATACAATGTGAATACTGAAGTGGACTATACTTGATATTTTCTAAATTTAGATAAGTTTGACACATTGGTAGGGTACCCACCAAGTATTGAACTCATTACAGTTGTAATTGTCAGCATCACAAGCTTGATAAACATTACTATACTGAACATTAGAAATTTCTCGATTAGAGCGGTTAACTCGTTCCAAATTTGTCCGTACTGTTCAAACCTCACTGTTCAAGGTTTAATTATGAATTAATGTGTTGTTTTTTTTCAGTTTAGACTTTGTTACATTATTTAATGCGGTAAAACCTCAACTGCACAACATCAAAACCCACACTTATCGAAACTGCTCTAATCGAGGTATTCCTGTATAAAAAAAAAACCTACACGAGTGGGTTTGTGAATACGCACGTATCAACGTGTGAAGTAAGAGGCGAAAAAACTGAGATTCTGTATGTATGTAGGTGTGAGCATACGGGTGGTTTTTCTTTCATTCTATCTTTGACCTTTTTCACATCTCAATCGGTAACAATATGGCTGCTCTTCCTCCCACGATGTTCGTTCCTTTTCCATCATTCACGCTTTTAAATTTCTTCCTACTCAGTCACCGCCGGCTTCGTTCTCATTTCCTCGACAACCCTCGTTACCAGCAATCGTTTCCACAATTTTTTTTTTTTATATATAAACGGCACTTTAAACCGGGGTTGTCAGATTCGGCCTGGTGGGGGAGATAATCCGAGTTCCATCTCAGAGACCTGCCCAACGCAGGCAGGTATTTATACATTGAAATTGCGTAAACTTGTATACCTAATAAATTGAAGTGGCGTAAACAACTTCTTTAAATATCAAAACACATACGTTTCAATATATTTAACCACAAAAGATTACAGAACAAATGAGAGCAGAAAACTTGACCATTTAAAACTGTATTTTATTAAATTTAATGACAAAAGATATGTCAGGGTTAGTGTTTAGGGTTAGGTTTAAGATTTGGTTAAGGTTAGGTTTAGGGTAAATTAGTCAGTTATGGAACAAGTGAAAGCAGCAGACTTGTCTATATCACGATAGTACTTTCGCCACTGAAAGATAGTTTATGCAATTCATGCAGAAGAGGCGAGTTCACACATCTCCAATGCATGATAACCCAAAGGCATTGGAATTACGTCGAATTTGGAAATCGAGTGGTTTTGGTGGCAGGGGATTTCTACACTATCTTGAGGCAAAGCCACCCTTGTTGGGTTAGTCTCTGAGATGAACCTCAGATTACCTCTCCTCTCTGGCCGAATCTGGTAATTCTGCTCTAAAATTGCATAAGTTGATTGCTCGCTACAAGCAATGGACGGAATCTAATTTCCCTTTTAAAGTCTTTTATTTCTTACAAGATACATGACGTTTGTGGACATGCTAGAGGATTATTTTACAATGAGAATACGCCAGTGGGAAAAAAAACGTGATTGTTTAAGTATGGATCAGCTCTCAGGAGCATAGAGCTATTTTATTGGGTCATTCATTTTTTGATAATTCAAGTGTCCTAATTTTAAGTTTGTTTCACGTCTCAGCTCGGCCCAGGCCGTTTTAATATGTAATCAGACATAAGGTCTAAAGATTTTCAATGATATAATATTTATCATTAAGTCATGATAGGAATGTAAATTAACCGATGAAACGGGTGAGCGCGAACAAATAGAGAAGAAATTAGCACATATGCTCTATATATGTTTGGATTCTCATCACAAATTCAAGATGACAGCTTTGATTTATTGATAGGCACAAAAAGTGATACATGAATGTACGTATGTATTCCATTAAAGACAACCCACACGGGTTGTTATATCAAAATTTTAGAAAGTTTCTCCTATATTTGCACAAGGTAACGAATATTTGGACCAACTGTGTGTGAGTACTTTCACTTACATTTTGTCAGCGTTATCGGCTAGAATTGCCAAGAAGGTCCGGGACCTCTTTGCAAATCTGTGACAGTTTTGTTCTCTGTCAAGCTCTAAGAAGTTATAATTCGCAGAAGAAAAGTAGCTGTGAAAGCTTCTAACCTCAGAAGTGCTGGGCGATGAAAACCTATCTCAACCATGTACATCAGCTGACACTTTTCCAGGGTCGGGGCAAAAGGTATATTCTATATATATGTTAGTGACAACCCTTTACCAGCGAATGAAAATACAGTCTTTTTCTATGGTAGCATTCGGTAAGGCTTACATAAATCAATTTTTTATTTTTTATTGATTATACGGTTCCAACTTTCAAGCCCACTCGCCCTCGGTGAGAAGGCTTGGTTCGGGAAGTGGGAGCGTCAAATGCTTAATTTGCCCCCACCCCTCCACCATGATCATAAGTACTACACTCTTTGCCCCTTTTAGCGGGTAAATATCAAGATGATGGTAGCCTGCGTCATCTTTTCTTGCAAAGGCTACCCACTGAACTTCAACCAGTGTTAGTGTCACTCGACAATGGTACGCCTTCGGATAAAATGGCGAAGATAGCTGACAAAATCATGGACATGGAGCCAGCGTTTCTAGTGCAGATGTGATTAACAAAAACGCTCTCGCGTTAGTCGAAACCACTCAATCGTCTGCTCTTAGCCTTAACGATGAGCAACACTAGTAAATATTCTTTGCTATGTCGTTTCTACTGTTTCCTTTTCTCTTCGACAGGTGGCTCTGGGTCAGGGAAGAGCACTTTTATAAAGCAAATGCGGCTTAACTATGGAGATGGATTTCCTGAGACAGACAGAAGCTACTTCAAACCTTTCATTTACGAGAACATCACGCACGCGCTCCATCGTGTACTTGATCACATGACATCGATGAACCTCGGTTTTGCCGAAGGAAATATGAAGGTAAGATGGCGGTAGATTTCTTTAAGTTACTTACATACTTGATGAGAACGAATGACTTTGAATTGGAAAATTTCATTGATTCACGATTCGTGGCTCTTCTCAAAATCTATCAAGGGAAAGTGACTGTTCTTCGCTGAGTCAAAATCTTGAGTCAGAATACTAATAATCAAGAAAAATTCAGACATTCACTTCTGGCAACGGTTTCGAACATTTGCCTATTGTGAAATGCAATATTTCTATTCATCATCAAGTGTGTATAACAAGACAATGATTTTCGTAGGTTTGTTGTATCTCGGTACTAGGCATGAACATCAGGGGAAATTCTGACAGGAAAATTGTTACATTTTCCGTTTTAAAATAGCCGTCGTTCCAGCTGCAGAAAAACAGATGTCGATGACGAAGTTCAAATCAAAGAACTTAAGCCTAATCTCGACCCTAAAAATACTAATCCTGATCCTAAACCCTAATCCGAAAAATGCTTACCCTAATGGTGGATATTTTAAAACGGAGAAGATAACAATTACCCTGACATTACCTTTGGATACAATTAAATGGCGCAGTCTGGAAAACAGCTCCCCTCGCCTAAACGTTGAAAGACCAATATAGAATATGAAGTCTCTCCGCAAAGTATCCAGCCATCTGTTATTATTGGAAAAATTGCCCACCAAGGGCAATTCTGCCTTAGTCCTCTTAGTCATCGTGCTTCTCAGCGTCTCTTCCACTTTTCAAAACTAATCGTAAAGTCCCCTTGTGGGGTCACCATCTGCTACCTTATCGCGTTCTCCCTTATCTCGTTCACAGTCTGTAATTTCCTTGAGGGGAAAAGCTAATGAGTGCAGGAAGCCAAATCTGGACTGCAGGTAGACTGACAGATCCGGTTGATGCGATGTTTTTACAACAAAGACACGAACAAGACGTGAAGAATGGACAGGCTTCGTCATTGTGAATGCTAGGGTCACACAGTGCACAAACTCACTCAATGGCGTCTCACTGAAGATTATCAAGCCTCACGGGATAGCTTCTGTTCTTGCATATGCTCCAAGGTCTTTTCCGAATGGTTGATGAATTACATCAAGGCTGCGCGATCAGTTCTCGAGATATTTCAAATAGATGGACACTCTCTGGACAGACGTATTCATTCAGGAGAGCCATCATTTCTTTCTCTTCAAAAATTTCATCATGCATTGCTTTGGACGTGGCTACGTTGAAATGACTGGCGATGGGACAGGATACAGAAAAGCACATTAATCCTCCAAACATGAGCAATAACACGAAACAAGACACCTAAATACGAAACTATATCACCTGTTTTATTTTCTGAGGTCCCTTAACACTACCCCTGAGAAAAATTGTATCATTTGAAGTTCTGAGATGGAATGTTGCTATATTTAACGAATTATTTGAACAAGTATCCTCATCTTTGTTGTTTTGATCACCAAGTTTTGTCCAGTGCGTTTGCCCGTCTATCTCAGCTATTTGTGGCCTCTGGCAATTCCTTGATTTGAGGAACAATGCTCGGTCCTACATTCGTTTAGGTCACTCTGTTCAAAGCTCAGATTTTCTCACGAAAGCCGGAAAACCCACCGACCGGAATGTAGTGATCACAACAAAATTGATGTGTATACTAGTCAAGTCGTCCCTAGTCACCAAGCCACAGACCACTACCGGGCCACGAGGAAACGTACAAATTTTACCGCTTTTCTTTTGAAAATTTTCTTTGTAAAATAAAAACTAATTTATCTCCTTGGATCTCAATATCAAATTCGTTAGATGGGCCGTTTTAAGAATTAACCTCTTATAAGTGACTTATAGTTGACTTATCTCCTATATTCTGGTCAAGATTAACACCCTCCCCCATTCTGTCGGTTGGTCTACGAGAATATCATCAATATGCAAAAACGTCTGGGGACCTCTATACAAGTCCAAATGATTTATTGAATAATTTAACCTCAGAACTCCAGACGACTTTACCTCCATTATAGTCACCCTGTATGAGACCAAACTGAGCTTAGTACATTCAATGCTGCTCGGATTTTACTGTTACGGTTTCTATTGTGCGACCCGTTTCCTTGAAACCACCAATGAGACGGGAAACTGGGTTGTATAGTTATATCATAGATCTTCGTATTTATTTAGCAATTGTGACTCGGGAATGATATCTATGGAGATCTCCGTAGAAAGCAGAAAAAGTGGTAATAAATATTCACTCAAGCCGTGCTTATGATGCATTGTACACTTGTTAGAATATCTGTGTGTACTGGATGAAAACCCGCCCCACGGGTGGAATTTTACTGCTAGTTCCTGCAGGACGCCTGAATAAAGACTACGGTCCTGATAACTGACGAAAAAAAATGTTGTTTTTTCTATAACACTGGCTACAATGCATCATTTTGGCTACTTAGAGGTCACATACAGAAAAAATATCACAATCTTTGTATCATTGAGAAAGATAGATAGATAGATTGATAGATAGATTGATAGATACATACATACATACATACATACATACATGGGAATCAGATTATAATTACTGGAAAGAGCGCGAACGCAGATCCTGCATTATTATTTATTCAATTCAAAGCAGACAAACAAAGGCGGGTAAATAAGCACACATCAATATATCAGCAGCAGTGTTGGTTATAGAATCCTCATCAAATTTCTATTAGTAAAAGATTGAAATTCATATTCTTTGTATCGTTCCAATTCTTAGGTACTACCGAAGCGAGTGTTTTAATGAGTGACTTCATTGGCTGCGTTTACTGAAATACGTTTAATTGCCATCTTGCTTCGGATAGCTCATTTGAATATGTTTTATATAAAATGCAGAATATATTGAATAGTTTGCAAAAATATCAAGAGTAAACATGATGTATCATGCTACAGTCGATTATGATCAACTAATTGTTATCTAGAATCTGTTAAAACTCGAGTGAATTATTCAAACACCGTTGACAAAGAAAATATTGAATTCATCGAACTACAATACGAAGCCGATATCCCAAGGGAGATAATTGAGCAGACATAAGTATACCAGTGGCAGGTTTCGGTTACAAATCCTTACCGAATCTCCATTAATGATAGGATGTATGAATGTGCTCAGGAGTTCCCGTAACAAGAACAACAAAAAAGAATCCTCGCTAAGTCAGGGGTGTAAACTCTTCACTGTTTCTCTCTCTCGTCACGTTAAACTTAAAGTTAACATTTCCTGACCGTGATTTGAAATCACAACCCTAACTGATAAGTCTTGACATATCTACGAAAATTTGTTTTTTTTTTTTAATGATGTAAATCACATGAAAGTTGCAGTCATCCTCTTAAGTCAGAATAGAAGTAGGAATAGAGTTTGAACATGCAGCAGGCAGGCTTGTTTTTTTTTGGGGGGGGGGTGCAATTGCGTGCTATAATAAACAATTTCATCAGCAACTTGCACGAAGCTAATTAAAACGCCCAGAGCAATTAATTTGAAGTTGTTATTTTTTTTAAATGGATAGTTGCTCAGATTCATTCGGAGATTGTTTTGTTACAGCCCAGCATAATACCTGACATTGTTTCCATGTTCGGTGTTTAATATTGCTTGGGGTGTTTCAAGATTTCTATATACACACATATACGCACACACATACACACACACATACACGGCAAGGGTTGGAAATTAGGCAGGTACTTGGGAGGGTGGCGTATACCTATTTCTCGATATCCAGGTGTTTTGTATGTTCATTGTCTGCTAATGGGGACACTACCGAATACGTAGTCCCCTAAACATAGTCTTGCCGTAATACTAGTTCCCAAAATCCATTCCGATCACTGCGCACGAAGTAGGGCTTCAAGGAATTCTGAATTTTCCCCAGCTTTTATTCTAAGTCAATTAAGAACCAAACAGGTCACGTTGATCTCTCAATAGAAACCGTTTTAGCAGCATGTCATGTTGGGGATGATCAATAGAAAAAAATGGAAAAAGTGGGCGATCAATTAATAAGTTACTTCTGTGTTTTGTTGGTCAATGGTCATTCAAAAAAAATCTGAATTAAAAAAAAAACAGGTCTGAATGATGCCAGACAAAAAACTAAGGGATTAATTTAGCATAAACATACATTGCAAATTGACCCCCCACTAGGAACCTATTTAGAGAGGGAATCAAAACAACGTTTCCTCTTGACATCGTAAGGAGTAAATGTTGAAATTTTAACGTAGTCTGTACGCATGATACATACATACATACATACATACAGAGCCAGCCGCCAGACCAACTTAAAAACTAGAGAAACCTACATTAACAATTCTAGTGACAGTTTTGGTTCACAGTTTCTTATTTCCAATCTCTGGAGCACTTCACTGATTTCCTTTCTACTCACGAATGCCCTCGGGCTGCAATGTGTTCTAAGAGGATTCCACACTAATCCTAACCTAGTGTTGCCGAATTGCTCTGTTATTTATAGCTAAAATTGTCTTTTAAAATCGCTAAAATCGGCTAATTTGTTTCATTCATACCAAAAAAATATCATATATCATTTAAATCCAATTTATCAAATAAAATCAGTCTGCACTGGGATTTCAGAACAAAGAATTAAATGCACATTTACTTTTATTAGACTGAGTAATTATTTTTAATGGTATGACCAGAGCTTTGGCTATCCTGGAAATAATCATTTAACTACGTTAATGGAATATACCATTTTAAATCGTGAATTTTGCTGTTTTTATCTAATTTGAACGTTTTCTTTTCACAATTTATTCTGGTTTATCATGTCAAATCAAACATGGAAATGAATGTAAATTCGAGCAATTTTGTTGTTGTATGAGTTAAAAATGGGACGTAATTTTGCAGGAAAGGAAGTGCTCGCAATATCAACCGGGTATTTGGCCTGGGGTCCAACTCACATGTCATCATTGGTTCCAAAAATTTAGGAACAGAGACGAGTGCCTTGAAGATGAGGAGAGTCATGGACGTCCTTCTGTGATTGATAGCGACCAATTGGGGACCATTCTTAAGACAAACCCACGCAAAACAACACGAGGGGTTGCTGAGAAACTAAACCTTGACTTTTCAACAGTTCAACATTTGCACCAAATTTGAAAACAAAAACTAGGCAAATGGGTGCCGTACGAACTGAACGACAATTTTTTAAAATTGCCGTTACGAAGTCTGCGCTTTGCTTCTTTTGCACAACAGAAACGATCCATTTTTTTTTTGATCGGATTGTGACATATGAAGAAATATGGATTCTATGCCACAATCGGCGGCGTTCCAAGCAGTGACTGGACAGAGTTGAAACACTAAAATACTCCCTCAAACCAAGCATGCATCAAAAGAAGATTCTATTCACTGTTTTGTGGTCGGCAAGCGAAATCAACCACAATAACCTCTTGAATCCTGGCAAGACCATCACAGCAAAAATAGAAGTATTGCCAGGAATCGACAAAACACCAAGACCTGCAATGTTTGTCTCATCATAATCATCATCAGTCTTTTAACATCCGTCGTTGGACAGTGATCCTCCACAGGATCCGCAATATTTCTCTATCATGGGCGTCGCAGAGCTGATATTTTCTAAATTTGTCTAGTTCATCTCTCCATCTTGTTTTCTGTCGGCCTCAGTTTCTCATGTGATCTCTGGGAATCCATGTTGTGAGTCGTAATGTCTATCGGTTGTCTATCATTTTCGCAACATGACCAGCCCACTGCTATTTGAGTTTTCTATTATATTCTATGATGTATCGGACTCCCGTCTTCTTCCTGATATATTGTGCTGTCTTGTGATCTCTCCGCGTGAGGTTGAACATGATTCTCTCATGTGCGCGCTGCATGCTTCTCAGTTTGTCTGTCTCTTGATTAGATTCTATGTTTCAGCTCCATAAGTGACTATCTGAAAAGATGCATTGGTTGTATACTCTTCTCTTTAGGATTAATGAGATCTTCTTGTTTTTGAAGGTTGAGATTGCTCTGCCAAAGGCTTGCCATCCTACGGTGAGTCCTTGCTTGATTTCTTCTTCCTTTGTGGGTTTCATGGAGTTTTGTTGTCTTGGGTAGATGTAATGGTCTACTCTCCCCAGTTTTTCATCTTCAATTTTGACAGTTATATTCTTATTCTCCATGTGATTGTTGCACATGACCTCCGTTTTACTGAAGTTCATGTGTAAGCCGACTTTTTTTGTTTTCCCTGTTTAGTTCATCTAGCATTAGTTGAAGGTCGTGTAGGTTCTCTGCGAAAAAGACGATGTCGTCTGCAAATCTGAGGTTGCTCAGATATTCGCCGTCTATTTTAATTCCTCTATTCTCCCAGTCCAGGTTTCGGAAAATCATCTCGAGGCAGGATGTAAAGAGTTTGGGTGAGCTGGTATCACTTTGCTTCACTCCTTTTCAGAGCTGGAAAGGTTCAGAGTCTCTAAGTGGCCCGATAAAGGAGTTACTGTGATTGTATATATGCTGCAGTACTAAGGACCAATTCTCAATCATGACAACGACCAACTGCATGTCAAGCGAATGACCCTTCAGAAATCGAACGAACAAGGCTAGGAAAATTTACCTCACCCAGCTTATTCACCCTTCCTCTCTACTACTATTTGAAGCATCTTGACCACTCCCTGCAGTGGTAGCTCTTCAATGACTATACAGCTGCTAAAAACGCCTTCGAATTCATTAATTGCAGGGCCCCAAAAATCTATGCTTCCGGTATAAATTGGCCTGTTTTAAGATAGCAAAAATGTGTTGATCCTGAAGGTTCTTGGGGTCCACGTTATGAGTTGTAATGTCCACTGGTTGTCTTGCAACATTTTAATAACATGGCCAGCCGATTGCTATTTGAATTTTCTAATGGTTTCTATGATATCTCTGAGCCTTTTGGTTTTCTACAGGATGCGCTGACTTGCAACCCCTCCATGAGATGTTGAGAATGATTCTTTCCTGTGTACGTTTCATGGTTATCAGTTCGATTGGGTTCCGTGTTTCAGCTCCATAGGTGACTATCAGAATATTGCATTGGTAGTAGACCCTTCTTTTTAGGACTGATGAAACTTTCTTTTTCTTGAAGATTGAGTTTGATGTACTGAAAGTGTGCAATGAGCTGTGGGAATCTAGGTTCGATCTTTACCGGATGCCCCACTATTCTAGCCTTGTGTCAGACTAAGCGAAGATAAATGAAATGAAAAATCCACTTGGTTACATGGAAGTATTGACTACTGAGAAGCTAGGAGAGAAGTGTGGGGTCAATTTCCTGTTGCAGTGCACCGGTTTGGAAATTCGAAACCTAACAATAAATGGATCTGAATACCTGTGAATGTCGCTGGATGCAAACGTGTCATTTACTATTCCATATTGTCACTGCCAATTTTCTTGTGGGAATGCTTTTATCGAATTTAATTTGTTCCCAACTGTTTTTTGAGTCAATCTTAAGATTCTAGATTCCTTTCATTACGAAAATATTGTCCTGTTCAATGTACCACAAAAATGGCCGCTCGAAGCGTTAAAAGATGGCGTCAGTAAAATGGCAGTTTTTGTTTTGCCTTTTCTTTTTCAGTTTGTGATGTTTAAAAATGTTTATTCGTTTTAGTTACCAATATCTCTCTCTTTTTTTTACAATTTCGCACTAATATTCTTTATCGGCTGCTTTTTTACCTTTATCTTCTTCTTTAGTTATCTTCGTACAAATATCAATTCAGTTATTCTCGAATTGATAGTTGGATGCTGACAACTAAAAATTGAGATGGAGGTAAAAATTAAGAAGTCAAAATAATTTTTTTTAAATATTGGGTTATAACATTTTATCTCATAAGAAGAATGAATAACGAAAATTTCGCACTAGTTTTTACTTTTTAGAAACAGTACACCAAAACTGTCAGCAAAACTTGGGTTTTTCCAGTTTTCGAGTTGACTGGCTGGCTGGCTATGTGTTCATGAAAATTCAAACATTTACCCTTTATTATGTCTACAGCAAAATCTTTTTGTTTTTTCCAACCCCATTGATTTTCAGAATGAGTTCAATTTACAATTTATATTCATATAAAATTGAGGCCATGCAAATGGAGATAAAAGGCTGAAATGAAAACTTTATTAGGTCTAAAAAAAAAGAATTAAATATAGGTTCTTTGAGGGTTCAATTTTCAATGTAAGTTCATGTTAAATTGACCCCAGAGTTTGTATCCAGCAGCATTCACGCATGTTATTTGAAAATTCAGATTTGAAGTATTGTCAGTCCAACAAAATACGACCGAATTCCTTCCAACTATATTCACTCTTGCTTCTGTTCTTTGTTTTTTTGAAAATTCCGATTTTCTAGTGATCTAACAAAAAGTGAAAGGAGTACTTTATTCATTGATTACCCTTTTTTGTAATGTTTCAATTGATCACCCCACACGGCATGCTGCCAAAAGCTGTTGGTCACGTGATGACTTCTACTGAGTGACTAACTAGGCTTTTTTTTAGGGTTTTTTTTTCAGTTTTTATTTTTTTCTCCCAATGTTTCCAATTTCTATTGACCGATCTGTAACGTTTTCCAATTATTTTTTTTTTATTCATTCATTTTGAATAATTTGTTTTTTGTCTTTAACAGGAAACAGTGGCTGAGTTCGAAAAGAAGTATCCCCGAATCCGCGCTCTCCTGCTTCACACGGTCGAAGAAGAGGAGAGGAAGAGCGAGAAAGAAGGGAAAGGTCTATGTCCAGCTCGTCCACGGCGACTCTCCAACTTTTACTGCCACTACGAGAAACCTGATATTGCCCTGATGTTACGGGTGTGGCAGGATCCAGGACTACAGGAATGTTATCGTCGATTAAGCGATCCTGACATCCATATTTGGTTGTCCTACTCAGAAGAGTAGTAAGTGATCTTTTTTCCTCTCTTTCTTCTTCTTCGTCAATCTCCATGTTTTGCTTACATATAGTTTTCCTCGTCCTCTTCTTTAAAAAAATAATGTCAACATATTTTTCTTCAGTTTTTAAGTTGGTCTCTCAAACTGTCTGGCTGTCTGGCTGGCCGGCTGACTAACGTATGTACTGCGCGTACAGGCCACGCCAATGGGGTAAGCGGACTGAAAATTTAATCCTTTAATCATTATGTCTGGAACGGAAAAGAATTTCACCCCAAAGGTTTTTAGTGAAGGGGTTCAATTTACAATGTAAGTTTATGCTAAAATGTTTTTTAGTTTGTGTCCGACCGCATTCACGCTTGATTTTTCAAAATTCCGAGTTTTTAATGAACCAAAAAAGGCGAGAGAAGTAGCTTATTCATTGATCACCCCTCTTTCCAATTTTTTTATCGTTAAAGGGTTCAGAGGAATTCTGATATGCATTATGGAGCATAGTGCAGAGATCAGTCTCCTCCTGGAGGGAATTGATAGGATCGGTACGGGAGGATCTTTGCATGATCTTAGCTGCTCAATGAAGCTGGTATTCCCAGATGGTCACCCATCTATGTACCGACCAGGCTCAACGTTGCTTAACTTAGGTGATCGTACGAGAACCAGTGCGTCCAACGCAATTTCGCTGTAACCTCCTCCTCCTCCTTCTTCTTCTTCTTCTTCTTCTTCTTCTTCTTCTTCTTTTCTGTCGTCGTCGTCGTTGTCTTTTTATTGTTTACCCTTTTTTATCCTCACTGTTTGAAACTGCAAACCAAAACTGTCAACATAGTTTTCTTCAGTTTTGAAGCTGATCTAGCTGTCTGGCTATGCATGCATCGCACTTACTGGTCGCATCAACGGAGCTAGAAAAATGAAAATTCAAACATTTACCCTTTATTATGTCTACAGCAAAACCTTTTTGTTTTTTCCAACCCCATTGATTTCCAGAATGAGTTCAATTTACAATGTACATTTATGTAAAATTGGTCACTCGGTTTCTTGTTAGTTTTTGTTTTGTCTTTAAATTTGTATGTTGTTTTTTTTTAGAAAAAGTTGAAACGCAATTTTTTAATTGCTCGCCCTTCCTCCGAACATGACACGCAGCCAAAAGACGTTAGCTGACTCTATTAAGTGACCAACCAGACTCTCTTGCAACTCTTCCACCTACTTCTTGATATCGAATACCTAGGGATTCAGTTCTGTACGGCAACGACTGAGTTACATCAGGCGATTTGACTCTCAGGTCAGAAAATGGCGAAAATGACACTTTTCACGTCATGTCCGTTAATAGTGTACTTGTTTGTTTGGAATGTGATCTCGATACTTGATAATCCGGCCCCTGGGACCGAACCTCATACCTAACCACTGATAATAAGTCCATGTTTCCGGTACTGAAGTTCCAGTTACTGTGAAGTTCACTCAATGCAAATAGTTTCACTTAACAGACAATATATCGAGCTAATGCACTTCTGAGGAGGATATGATACATTCTTCAGCAAAGATATATATATATATATATATATATATATATATATATATATATATATATATATATATATATAGACTATCCATTCCATTACCACGAGGTAGGATCGAAACCTTCGCTTCAGACTCAGAGGCAGATGCTCTAACCCTACCCTATGCGGAACTGGGCGGTCAGTAGAACCCGAATTAGGCGATATGTTTTACTTACGCATAATTCCCCATCTTCCGAAGTGCTCCATCATTGCAAACATATACACATATATATATATATGATACAAATCAGGAATACAATATAATGTAATATCTGATGTGTGATGGGTTTATTTCTTGAGATACTCGATACATTCAACATTAAACATTAAGTTGATTCAGAGAAGAACTTAAAAGATGATGTAGTAAGAATTTGCTACAGAAACACATTTATGTTCCTGTCCAGTTTGGGCTTCTTCAGGTGAATGATTCATTTTATTCTAGATTCCTACTTAAGACATTTGGGAGGGGTCTTTTTTTTCTCGGTCGTAGGATCTTCCTCTTATTCTATCTCTATATCTTTTCCTTTTTTCATTCAGTAGTTGGTCATTGCTTGTTATGACAGAAAACTAAACTCAAAAAATATAGAACTGTACCGGAATGACGCCCTACTAATTGTAAGAAACTGCGACGCACGAAAATGCGAATAAAATATCTTATATGCATCATAGAAGAAGTGAAAAAATTGAACTTTAAAGTTGAAATCGAGGCCAAGGGAAAAATTCTACATTTTTCAGATGTTACTTTGAATTTAAATGATAACACCCATAAACCATCAGAAGAGGATATTCTGTAATTACGTATGTTAACACAAGTTCTGATCATCCAAACAAAATCATTGAAAAGATCTCAAAATTAATAGAAACTAAACCAATCTATTATTCTTCAAATGAAACGATGTTCAACGATGTTAAAAATAAAGATACTAAAACCCTAAAGGACAGCAGTTTTACCGAAACTGACTCTAAATGTGATGAAAAAGTAAAATCCAACTGAGTAAAATAAAGCAACAACAAAAAAAGTAGAATTATGAAAATCATCTGATATACATCGCCATTCAACCTACAAGTAAAAACAAACGGAGGAAAAATATTCCTCCAATTAAAAAATAGAAAAACACTTCTCCCGAACAACGTATTGAGTAAAATATTTAACAATAACAAACTCAAAATCAGCTATAGTAGTACAGATTATTCACAAAACATAACAACAAAGTAATTAGAAATAGTACTAACAGAGATAGCATGAATAAATTACATTGTAATCGTGCAAAGAGAAACAGATGTCCTTTGCAAAAAAAATGCCTCAAATCGGATATTGTATACTAAGCTGAAATATCCACCCAATATAAACCTGTAGAAGTGAAATATTACATAAGAATATCGAAAATACCCTTCAAACTAAGATTAGCCAATCATATATCATCATTTACAAACGAAAAATATAAAAACAGTACATTACTGTCGACATATTATTGGAGACTAATTGATAGCAGAAACAAACCTACAGTAAAATGGAAAATATTATAACAAACACTCATATGACACAATATTGTAACCCCATGTTACCTATGCCTAAATGAAAAATTCGAAATCCTCACGTCTGCCCATAGAACAAAAAAATCATTGAACTGAAAAAAAAGGAATAGCACTAAAATGCTGACATCGTTAGAAATTTTATTTACAAACATAACTTGATAACCCACATATAAATATACTAAAAATTGACCACCATAGGTATCTTATTCCCTACGTTATTACTATGAACATTATCACATTATCATTATCTTATACCTCCAGCCACTATAGGGAACAACCCAATCACCATAATTATCGTAGACATGTGGTAACAGACCTAACCCAGAATAACTAAATTAACAACTAAGGCCATATAAAAGGGAACCCTAGCATTTGGAAACAGATTTAAGTGAGAATAAAATATTCTCAGTGAGGGAACATACCACAAAGAATTGATGGTTTAAGAACATACTGATAACGAAAATGCCCACACCATGTCCTCCTAATGTATAATTCATAACTGCCAATAAGCACAGTATCTCCACTAAATATAACAGAACCCACATAACAAGCAATGACCAGCTACTAAACAAAAAAGAAAAGATATAAATAAAACAAAAGGAAGATCCAACAACTTAGAAAAATAGACAACCCAAAAAAATGTCCTAAATAGGAATCTGAAATAAACTGAATCATTTGTCTGAAGAAGCCCAAAGAAGGGAAAAACATGAAGGTGTTTGTGTAGCAAATTCTCACTTCATATATATATATATAAATGTTTGTATTGTGGATGTGAAGTGATCCAATAGGATGTTGATGAAAATGACAATAAGGTGAAGAGAAAAATTCAAGAAAAAGTTAGATGTTACATCTCAATTTTTTTATTATCCTGTGGGCATGTTTCGATGTATTTCCACGGGTGCCAACCATCTTTTTAGAGAAAATATATTTTCAGCAGTTCACAGAAAATTTTGCTGTTTACATGTTTGAGGCTGAAGAAAGAAATGGGCACATTTCTCTGTTGCTTGATTGTTTGATAGGAGTGGGAGAAGTGTTTGTATCTGCGTAGGTGAAAGTAAAATTTGGTTTGAAATGAGATGGGTCAGTGAGAGGTAGGGTCAGAGTGTGCTTGTTTCCTGACTGTGGGCGTTTGGCTTGTCTTAGATAAAAAAAGAAGAGTAAGAGTAGAGGAGAGGGGGTAAATGGTCAGTTCTCAGGACATTATTATTATTATTATTATTATTATTATTATTATTATTATTATTATTATTATTATAAATTGAAGCGATGGTGTCTAACATTTTCTGATCCATGAACAGTGCAGTTAGCGACTCGGTTGGATTTTTCCCTAGTTTAGCTAAGAATTGGTTGTTGGCCCTTTGCTCCAGACTCTTAGAGTTGCAGAGTCCACTTGACAATCATTATAAACCCACTAACCCAAAAACAGTTTGATTCGGAGCCTTTTCTTTCTTCACAGAGCTTTCTAAGCTTCTTTGATTGGCGACACACTTTTGAAAAATAAAATATTTTGTTAGCCAAGCCAAACGTATGTTATCTCAGCAGCTCAACTGACTCATGAAAAGTACTTTTTAGGAGATATAAAAAAAGATCATACTTGATTTCGTGACTCACCCAGAGATTATCGGTGACACACTGAAGTGTCGCGACCCACTGTTTGGAAACGTCCGGGTTGATAGAATCGAGACTGAGCAAGTATAGAATTCAAATGTTGGGCAAATTTATATCGTAATTCATCAAAGTGAGTCTGCTTTGTCGCGTAATCTGCAAATTCAGTTTCGTTTCTTTTTGCCTCACCTCGTACGCATTACAATACATTCTTTTCGGAATTTGCAATTTGCAGATGGGAATATTATCTGGATTGTATTATTTGCAAATACAGAAGATATAATGGCACTTGTTGATGTCCTGTCATTTCTAAAAAAAGGACGTTTGTGTTAATGATCATGAGAACAATTGCCGCGTTCGTATTACACATTCGTTGTATCTCTTGAGCAAGTTGCTGTTGGTTTACTATTTCACAGTCTCGTAGGATCACTCCGCTGTCAATGGGGACTGTCACATGAAATATTTGCTATGATGCACAGCGTCTCGGCTTTTTTTTTTTCCTTTGTTGCAATGTTGCGTCATCAGACTCTATTGCAGCCTCTACTTGGTTTCTTCCAGATTTTAAATACGCAAATACGGGTGCGTCATACTTAGCCTTTCTTTTGTCCATCTTTACTGATGGTCTTTCGATAGAGCTTTTCTGATTACGATTACGCTAAGAACCCAACACCACCTCGTTCGATTATGACTTTTATTTCCATGAATTTGCAATGTTCACACCTGTTGCCTGATGGTTGTCGCTAGGGATCGAAAGACAAACAGCAAGTATCCTCAGATCTTTAGCACCTTCCTCAGTATCTAATGCTGACCCCAGCAGTACCGTAGTCTGTACAATCTTAATCCCTCTTCTAAAATCCAGCCCTCCCCCCATCTCACTCCCAGTGTTTTAGGGGCCGTTCCAGTGCACCAGTTATTTAGGGACACTACTAAAGATCTTACGCACGACTTTTGTCTTCATGTTTCACAGCCTTCTAACAAGGACCTGGCATTTTTCTACTTCTCATCACAAACTGTCAACTAAAATTGTGGCCAAAACTGTGAATCAAAGGTTTCTTCAGTTTTTGAGGCGGTCTGGCTGGCTGACTCTGTATCCATCACGTGTACAGGTCACACCATTACCATTTCTTTTTTCTAAGTTTCTTACATTCTTTAACATATCCTTTCTGTCTTCCTTTTCTCCCTCTCTCTTTGTCTGCTCCTAATTCGTTCTTTCTCTTTTTTTTCCTTTCTTTCTTTCTTCCTCCCCCTCTTGAATCTTCTTCTTTTGTTTTTCTCATCTTTCATTCATTTTCATACCCATCCATTCCTTTTTCCCGCTCATTAAAGGTTTCCCAAGTCCCAACTCTTTCCATCTTTCTTTGTTCCATTCTTTCTTTCTTTTTTTTTTGGGGGGGGGTGATTTTCTCATTCACCTGGAAAGCACACAGTGAGTGCACACCTCCACCGAATTAATCAATCCTGGAGCCAACCAAAATTACATCGCTTTTTCTCTACCCCGTGGCCCACCTTCTAAAAGATTTCATTGGAATTCATTAAGAACTTTTGGAGATATCGTGTGAACAAACATAAGCTTATATAAAAATGCACTAGAAAGAAAGGAAAAATATATCTCAACTAAAAGCAAATGTTTGGATCTGCCACAAAATCTTATCATTTCTCCCTTACCCTATGTTCGACGCTCCAACAAAAAATTATTGGGTTACTTCCCTTTAAATCTTTTTTGCTATTTCATAATAGGAAGGTAAATGAACCAATGAGATCACCGCATTTGAGTGCAAACAAACAAATAAATGAATAAATCAACAGAAAAACTAGCATATAAGCTCATTATATGGTTAGATACAAAAGTTGCTGTAATCATCTTTAGTCGGAGTAGAAGCAGGAGTGGAATTTGACCCTGCTGCAGCCGGGCTTATTTCGAGCATCATTTCCTCCCCGCAGCATCGTTACCGTTTTTTTTCTGCTCACTTGCATTATTTCATTGTTTCATCCTTTCATCTGTTTATCCAATCAATCCTCCTCGTTTTCGACTCAAGTCATTAGATTTAGATACGAAAAAGAAATGGAGAAAATATTTAGGAACAGTTGCAAATATTTCTAGATTTCACAGCAACCAGGTCGTCTGCCTTTTTCGGCTCAAGTCATTAGATTTAAATACGAAAAAGAAATGGAGAAAATATTTAGGAACAGTTGCAAATATTTCTAGATTTCACAGCAACCAGGTCGTCTGCCTTTTTCAAGGTTTTCAGCTGCAGTCCAAATGCAATAACACCGAGAAAATTCCTATTGAAGATATGGAAGGCTGCATTGTTGTGTAATTCCCACTCAAGACACGAAGAATCCACCCGCTGTTATTCTTTTCGCACTTCATCCCTTTAACTTTCTCCAGCCTCCCCCCCCCACTCTGCACCTTCATCCCCTTTCTTTTTTCTTGCTCCCCCCTCTCATCTAGTAATCATTTTCTATCCACCGATGCGCACAGAGACGAACTCACAGACGCACACACTTACACAAGACGTGGTGCTTGCTGCTGACGTCATATGAACGTCAATGTGACGTCACTATGATCTGTTTAACTAAGAAAGTTTCGCGAAAGAAAATGATAGATACATACTATAGTGTGTTTGATTGTGTGTGCATTTTTGTGTACGTGCATGTATTTGCTTGTAAAGATATACACGCACGCACACACTCACACACACACACACATATATATATATATATATATATATATGATATTTCGCTTTTATATATTTAAGCGTCTATTTACTACTAAAGGAGCAATATAATTATTGTGCATAGCGCAAATCCGCTTTTGTTCTATGTACTTTTATTATTTATTTATTTATTTATTCATTTATTTATTCTTATTCCACTTATATTTGGCGCCGCTTTTCTTCCTACAGTTTTCGAGATATGAACGCCATTCCAACGGTAATTGGTGTGTCATTATTCCGTATATTGAGCTTGGAGACGGATTCGAAAAAAAATGTCTGGGGTTGCAACGGAGGGGTCACAATGTAACTACGATGCTAAATCGAACCGATTCGCACGGGAGTACCATCATGAACCGTTCGGTTACTTCCCTTGTGAAGGTTGCAAAATCTTTTCGTTGCTAATTTTTTGTGTTTGGAGAGATTACACTATGGTGCATTCGTGCTTGCTGTTCCCTCAGGAAATCCAGCCAGACTAATTTATATATATATATATATATATATATATATATATATATATAGTTTTGGAGTTTGCATTCTTGTATATGTATATATATTTCTAGCGATTTTCTTGTAGTTCCTGCGACAGACCACATCCCCACTCCTGGGGGTAGCTACAGGTGTAAAAACCAACTTTAATGAATTTGAATTTTCCTATGAAATATTTGGAGGGATATTTGATGAGCATTCTGCAGTTGCTTCCCTTCATATAAATTGATTGTATTAATTAAAGTAGAACCATAGCCTTACAGTCGACGTCATATGGACGTCAATGTGACGTCACTATGGCCTGTTTCAATTATGTGTGAACATAAGTGAATGAATGGCTTGGCTCCGCGAACGGAAACTTTCCACGATTACAGGACCATAGTGGGAACACGTATGTGAAATTGCCCTGAAGTTTTTAAGTTGATGTAGGACGTGTGTGGAGCAAACTCCACCCTTTAAACCAAGGATTTGCATCCTATGGACCACTGAGGTGGCTCGAACAGGGGCAAGACCTCTAGGTCATAAGTTTAATAGGAGTTACCTTCTGCTGGTAGATACGCAAGCTAAATACAGGGATCTGTCGCACCTTTGCAGGGTATTCAGATAGTACGACTGGCCTAGGTAGTTAAACCACAGGATGTGAGCATTCTGTAGGTGGTAAATGCTCTGTGTGTGTGTGTGTGTGTGTGTTTGTTTGTTTGTATCGCATCCTCTGACCCCGGCTCTCACAGACCCTTCCCATTTCTAACCAAACTTGACGCTCATCTACACTGATACGAACACCCCCCTTCCTGCTCCTACCAAACAACCAAACAACACAGAAATATCTCCATTCCTTTCTTCGACCACAAACATGTAAACAACAAAATTTTCTGTGAACTGCAGCAGGTTTTTCTCTGAAAAAGATGGCTGTCACCTGTAGAAATGCATCCAAACATGTTCATGAAATAATGCTTTCTCTCTCTAGTTTTTCTATTCACCTTCAAATTGTCACTTTCATCAACACACACACACACACACACATATATATATATATATATATGCGTCATATTATTTGAAATTCCATTTTGAATGATCCCCTGTTGTTACACAGTGAATGTGTCTTTTGGCCTAGACAGTGTAAATCGAATGGGCTTCAGTAGGAATCGAACCTACGACCGATAGAAATGCTGCTCATTGAGCTAAACATCCCAATAATAATAATAATAATAATAATGAAAATAATGATAATAATAATAATAATATATTATCATTATTATTTTCTGCAATTTCTTTGTGAGTGCTCTATACCTGTAAGTAGAGCAAACAATACATAAGTGTGTGTATGTAGACAGTGAGGCCTGTGTGCAGAATAACCCTTCAGCCTTAGCAATGGTAGAGAGCCAATCCCCATCCTTCAAACCAAGAGTTTGCATCCTATTGTCCATCGAGATGGCTCCCGAGATCCTACGTTTGACGGGAGTGTTCTTCTCATGGCAAACAGAAATATGCATCAGGGTTTATGTGAGGATAATCTTGACTTACTGCGGCACAAGGTTAAATAGGGGAATGGAGAGAGGAAGATTGTGCCGCTACAATCTTCACCGTTGGAAGCATTCACTACCCTGGTCTTATACAAATATATTCTGATTGACACGCAACGATGTGTCCATTTTCAAAGTAATTGTTAGTTGAACAACCGTAGTTACGGAAGATGGTGGAGGGTTCTCTCCCTTTTTGCATATCTGTGCGTTTGTATGTTCCAGTGCCCCTGGTCATACCGTTTTGTCTACAGACTAGGAATTTGAACTGGTACTCCACTAAAACCCCTCTAAAATGTTTTTTGTCTTATATTTTTAGCAAAAAAAGTTTTTTTGACCTGGGAGATGGGCTTTTTTTTGTCGGGTTTATTATTAACATCCACATTCTCCAGAATTTAGATGCTTCTTATTCTAAGTGTTTTCCAGTAGAACACGCTGGTGATATCATAAATAAAAATTGACCATATTTGTTCCTTGGAAGAATTTTTTACATGACTTTTTGACGCTACAGTTGTCCAATCATGGACTGCAATGTCAAGTTTACTTATATTCTATCAAAGAAAGGACAATTGTATGCAATCATGTGTGAGAGCTTCCACACTCATGTATACGTGTGTACATACATGTACGTGCCAGTGATGTCCCCTTTAATTTGTAGCAGTCGATCAGTACAATAACCTTATATTGAGCAATCTCAGTGACAAACATAGGTTCGTGGTAAAGTGGTGGTCGTATCATACACTTGTATCCATTAACAGAATTGAAATTCTGAAATTACTTCCCAATTTAGAAACTTGGTTTTTGTGTGACTTTCGATTCTTTTGGGGCTATTGAGAAACAAAAAACAATTTTCTCGTCTTCGGTCTGTGCTCTTACAGAAAATGCGTCAATTGAGGTCTAACAACACATGGAAAAGTTTGATCTGAATAATAGTGCAATCTGAAAATAGTGCAATCGGAAATAAAGAGTAAGCCTCCACCGGGAATATATCCTGTTGCACCCCTTGGAAAAATGGTAACGGGTGCCCTTGCTGGCCTCATGCGTTATGTTAAGTACACTTGTATGCGTTCGTCGAATTGTATCTGTATTTGGAATTAATTAATATTTCAAATTCGGAGTATTGGCTCTCGGAATAGACTTACTCATAGAGAATATGTATATGTACGCTTGTAAAATCATACACGAACAGATACACTTTTTGTTGCTCGAAGCCAGGATACTCAAAGGGCCCCAGGTGGTGAGGAAGTAGGGGGTTACGAATTGTTTTATTTAGAATAGTGCAGAGATCGGCCTCCTCCTAAGTGGATTAACGGTATCGCCACGGGTGGCTTTCTACATAATTCTTTGCTGCTGTGTTTAGAAAATCAATAAACTTTCTGAATTTTTTTCTGGTGGCCTTTTAATTCTGAAAACTGAAAAATATTAGGAATCAATACATTCTATCGGATTATTGTATAAAGCTTTAAAAAAAAAATAAAATGGACGATTAAACCAGCCTTTGAGCGTTCAATACTTGTTTTAAACGATATTGCATTAAATTTGATTTTCCTGATTTTGTGTATATAACTATTGAAAACTGGTATTTGTTTTGAACATCTCAATAGCCACTGGTGTAGTGCTGTAGGAGGGAGAACAGCGTTCCTTCATTATCTATATTCTACTAAAATTCTCATTCTGTTTATCGATTTGTATCCTCAAATTAGCCGAGTCGGTGCATTGAAACCATATATATATATATATATATATATATATATATATATTGTGTCATCCACAGACAGCTGTTTCGTTGTATTACAACTCTTCAGTGTGGCTATAGACTATCCATTATCCCATCCAGTACCAGTTGGAAAAGCATTGCATAAGCTTACAATGAGCTTAAAGAGGGGAGCGTTAATTATTATTGTGTCATCCACAGACAGCTGTTTCGTTGTATTACAATTCTAGACTATCCATTATACTATCCAGTACCAGTAGGTACCGGTAGGATCGAAACCTTTGCTTCAGACCCAGAGGCTGGTATCCTACCTCTGCTCCACGGAACTGGACGGTCACTAAGGTCGAATCTAAACGATATATTCATTTATGTATATATTCCCCATCCACTAGAGTGCTCTATTTCCATGCTGGAAATGCAAATTCACTGGGATATTGACACTGGTTATTATAAATTCTGTCAAAAATCAACATATCATTTGATTTTGATGAAGTTCTCGATACTTATCTATTAGAGAGTGGTTTGTTTTTTTTATTCAAAAAAGAATTTTTTCCCCGTATCGAATCAGATTATTCCTAAGATACGCCCCCACATCGAACCAACCATCTGTACAGGTTTGATTGACTCAATGGATCGCTACGCTCGCTAGAGCAAGAAGCTCTTCTTTTTTTAAGCACTCCACCATTGACAATAACTACAAGTATACAAAGTATTAGTATTGGCTGTAGCTAAATGCGAGGAGCTATTTATCCATTCTTTGAGAAAAACAAATCTATTCATACAGGTAATGAATACACATGATAATGAATACACTTAGCCAGAAAAAATGAGAACAGATGGAGCAAAAGGGTTTACGTATCGGTGCCCACGGGACAGTAAACTCAGTAGGAAAAGACCAGATACAAGATGGAAGGAGGAGATAGAGAGGTTTGCGTGTAAGACATAGCAAAGATCAACGCAATCGAGGTCGTCATGAGAGGAGAGCGTGTAAGCATTTGTCTAGCAGAGGACAGATAATGATGATGATTATGATTTCGAAACTCTTCCTCAGGCAAAAAACAAACATAGAAAAGTCTTTTTAAAGAACCGTTCAAACTGATGCATAATTGATGGGGGTCTTCATAAACGCCCCCAGTCCCCCCCAAAAGCTTTATAAGTAGTAGTTCACCAGCTGCATTTCTACTAATAGAATACAGTTCATCATCATCAGCGTCCGTCGTTGGACAAAGACCTTCCTCAAGATTCGCAGTTACAAGGATGTACTTGCACATTGTACATGCAATGAATTTCATAAATGATCATCAAGTCTTTTGGGGTTGTTTTCCACCGATTATGTGATACTGCGTGCCTGTTTATTGCAAATTTTCCTTTTTCATCAAATCTCACCAAGTGTGAGAAGAGGCCAACCAAGAAGCCAAGATCTCCTGTCCCCCAAATCTCTAGCTACGCCTCTACATTCGAACAACCCAGACCTTGCGAAAAAAAGCCTCATGGTTGCTGGTATGCTGCTCTGCCTCAGAACCAAATGAGCCAGTGCTATTGCGTATACCCAGAACTGAATTGCATTTCTTTCTTTTCTTTTTTTTTTTTTTTTGTCTTTTGAATTTGAAACAGAAATGACTTTCCCTCCTTGAACAGCCAATTACGCAATTGGTAATTTTTCTCGGCTTTAAATCAGATTAGCAACCAGACGAATCCATAAATGACGTTTTTTTTTTGTTTTTTTTTTTTGCATGTCTTTGTGACCCAGAAGCAACGAAAGCTTCCTTAATACCTAACCGGTATTGTTGAAACATTAGCAGTCTTAACCTTAGAATAAGACGAACCGTGAGCTCAACAATTCCTCAACTATCTGTGGTAGTAGTAGCACAAGGAGGAGGAAGAAGAGTAAATAGTCTCTCTTTGAGTCAATCGATTATCATACTTGTAAAATATTGTGACTTGGAAATATTCAGAGAATATCATCTTCAATAAATATCGTGGCATTTTTTGCGGGGTATTTTCGGCCATCTTGTTTTGTTTTTTGCTTTTTTTAATACAAAAATTCTATCATAACATCATCAGCAGCTGGTAAAAATGATCGGAATCGTGTTCTCTTAATGACGACACTCCTTTTCATGACGTCATATCTTTTGATGAAAACACTCCACTTCCTCCCTATTTCTCTCATTTAACATTTCTGGAACCGACAGAACGACCAAAAGCGTATAGTAGAGATGAGTGGAGACGTCTAAAAAGATATTTTTTTGCTTCTATTTTTCCCTGTCAATATTTAAAGTCGTCAAAAGTAAGAATTTCAGATTCTCTCATACTGAAAAACAAAATGATAAAAACAAAAAAAAAACATGGAGAACTCTTTATACTGAGCGTTCAAATTAGACTAAAAGGACAGGGTGGCCTGATTTGCGCTGAAGGGGAGGGGAATAATCTGAGCTTCATCTCAGAGATTCACCTAACACCAGAATTTGGAATAGCGTCGAATTTGGAAACTGAGTCGGTCTAAAAGTGAGAATCAGCCTCAAAGGGTTGGCATTGAACTTCTACCTCCAGATTCGCTCGATTTCCAAATTTGACGCTACTCCAATGCTCGTGTTGGATAAAGTTCGGGTTCTCTCCCCTGATGCCGGACATGATCTAAGCACAATCTAAAATTTCCATTCGTGAATTCTTTTACCTGAAGAAGAAGAAAATGGAATGGCGACCAATCTTGTTGTAGAATTGCTAACTCTTCGCCCGCCTCCACTTTGCACAGACGTGAAATGAAAGATTTCTGAACCATGTTTAACTTAACATCGGGACTGAAACTGAAGACTACAGTTGTATTTGTGGATGCATCAAAGAATCTAAAACCTAATCGTGAAAAAAAAACATTAATTTTACACAACAAATATTTATATTTCAACGTAATCTGTTTCCTTGTCAATGCACTTAACCCCACTCTTCATTAATCACATGGATCGAACATTATACAATGAACATTTCAGATCAAAATTCAGCTAATAACTTTGTTAGGCTGTGGACTTACTAATCAACAGTCGAGTAGATCTACAGTAATATTTCAGCTTTTTTTGTTCGTCTGTTCGTGCCTCTTCTCCGCTGAAACTCCAAGGCCTATTTGTTGCGAAATGGGCTACCGGCAGCTAAAAGGTGTCCGCTGTAAAGACGAAAAGTAGCAGACACGAAAAGAAGAAAATGACGTAATTATAATTTAGCATCTTGTTTATTTCTCCTTTCCTCAACTTCTGGGTTCTGCGGTTTATGAATGATGTCAGAGAATGCAACATGGTATATGAAAGGTACAAGGTGATGAAAACAGACGGACGACGGTAAAGTTGACTGGGATGCGAAAGAAAAGTAGACGACCTTTCTTTTCTAGGTGAAAGTGACGACTGCTGCCTTGCTCCTCAGCGCACTCTGTTGACCACAGGCTGTGAACAGTCTTCCATGAAAAGGCCCATCTAGATAACATCGTCGCGTGCCTAAGAAATGACTCAGCTTTAATTAAGTCCTGACAATAAACAAATGTTGTTCCCGGCAATAAAAATCACTTGAGGAATATCGTTTCGTTCAAAAAGATTTGCGGGTCAGCAAAAACGCTTATCATAATCTGAAATGCCCATTTTTATTGATTATATTTGATACTACGCAGATTGTTCTCGGACGACAAACACCACTTGAGTTTTGCATTCCGCAAAAACATTTATTATTTCAAGAGGACCAGTCATCGTGGCCCACCGTGGATCCACGCAGTGCACACCCGCATTTTCCAACCTATTCGCTTGATATTCTGCATAGAAAATCAATAAAAAAGATTTATCATATAAGCTAAACTTTGCGGTCACTGGAAGTCACCAGAGACCATTTTCTGGCCAATTTTCGGTTATAAACATTGGAAACAAATGATTTTAATACCAAGTTTTTTGTCAATCATTCTTCTCATGAATAGCACAAAGATTTATTGAAATAAACTTATTTTTAATAAGTTTTTGGTGTTTTTCTCAAACTCAGAAAGTCTCCAACTGTATATAAGTAGTGGTAAGGCAGTCGTGGTCAAATTATATGAGCCTTCACTTTCCCTTTTTTCCAAACCTAACAGTCAAAGCCGCGACCAGATTCTCTCACCCCTTCCTTCATTTTTTTTTTCAAATATACCAGCTGAATAAATCAAGTCATTTTTTTCAGTAAAATTGAAAGTGATTATATAAAGTTGATCCACCAATTTCGCTGGTTTCTATTTCGAGGATTTGATCATTCGCCATTTAGTTATCAATAGTTGAATTGACTCTTTTATGATCTTGCACGCTGTTGTGAAGAACGATGGACAACTAAAAATAAGTTTCGTGAAGAATAAAATACAGTATTTCACTGAGTTGAATTACCTTAAATTTATGCTTGAACCTTTTTATAAGTCATTTTTCAAAGTTCAAGTACGAGTATAAGTATGTTCTCTCTCTCTCTCTCTTTCTCTCTCTCTCTCTCTCTCTCTCTCTCTCTCTCTGCACATGTTTACTGTTTGTTATTGTTCTATGTACAGCACAATACTCTTACTTACCAACTGTATCTTACGATATTTTTCATATTATTGTCTGTAATTCGTTTTTACTATGAAACATCTATACATTTACTCTTTACTATGTTATGTTGTTTTGTTTTTTACTCCTCTTAGGTTTTTATTGGGAGCTTAATTTACAATGTAATTTGATGCAAAATCGATCCCTTGATTTTATGTCTGGCAGTATTTACTCTTGTTTTTTTTTTGTTTTTGTTTTTTTTTGTTTGTTTGTTTTTTTAGTTCAGACTCTTTTTTGTGATCGCTTCTCTACAGAACGCTAGAGAAGTGACTCAATATTCTTTGACTACCCCTCTTTCCAATTTTTAATTGATCACCCCCACACACAAACACACACGCTGCGCACTGACGAAAGACTTTGGTCACGTGGTGGTTTCTATTGAATGACCAACCAGACCTGTTTAGATCTTTTAATCTTCATTCATGTCTCTCTCTTTTCTTCCACCCTCAGTTTCCTGTCCAACATCCATCGAATCGTTCAACAGTATTACATTCCAACGATTTCGGACATCCTTCATATTCGCCGGGCAACACTGGGTGTCCAAGAATCGGTGTTTACAATCAACAATCTCTCCTACAGGTCAGTTTCTCTCTCTCTCTCTCTTTCTCAATTCTATTCCGAAACCACTTCGAAATGATTAGAGACGCACATCGCCCCATAAAAACGTCGCTTTTTTTTTTCACGGCCATGTTAATTTCAGTAAAGATGTTTATTGTAAAACACTCTCCCTTTGCGTATCGGGTACTGCAGGTCCAGACGACTTCAAATTTAACACCGGTGGATGGCAAATATCAACTTCGTACGATTGCCAGTTGTCGAGTTATCGCAGTGCACACACGCACATGCCCCCCCACACACACACACACACTCACAGAGTTCTCAAACTATGGTGAAGATAGTTCCGACATAATGGTGCGTAAAGAGTTATTCCCCCTGAACTGAATCAATGAGTAGCTTATTCATTAGGTTGGCCAAAAAGTTCGTTCGTTTCCCATTAATCCACTCTCTCTCTCTCTCTCTCTCTCTCTCTCTCTCTCTCTCTCTCTCTCTCTATCTATCTATCTATCTATCTATCTATCTATCTATCTCGTGAGTCGCCTAGGATACAAAGGTCATGGGGGTGCACTCCAAACTGAAAAAAGGATACGACCAGCTGTGCCAATTTTGAGTCTCACCTTGGGCATATGAGACCCTTTCAAAACAATTCAAGCCAAACGATTTAAAGTCTTAAAAGCAAACATTGTGAACAATTTGGATTATGATACGGATAAGCATTTCTACGTATTCTAGATCAATCGTTGATACTTCATTATAGCACTTGATCGTAAGGAAATTTAACACGAGATTTTAAGCTAGCGTGCGGGTGTATGTGTGTGTGTATTACGTATTTCTACGTAGATATTGTATATATTATGTATTAGGAAATCGATATATATGATCTGACAGAATTATGATGAATCGCGTTACATTATATAGAAATTCCTATTTGAAATGATTTCCCGTCAATATACGGTTAATATATCATTTGGCCTAGACAACGTAAAATAGAATAAACAATATATATATATATATATATATATATATATATATATATATATATATATATATATATATATATATATGTATATATATATATATATATATATTATGTATATACTTGTATACACTTGCAGTCAGGAGCTCAAGGCAATTGCAATCACATAAAAGCTCAGAAATAAAGCGTAGGCGTGAAGCTAATTCGACTGAGAAATTGTCATGGAATTCAAATATTGTGTACGGTGGACAAACAGCTTCAACGAAATAATTGAAATTATCTAAGGGAAGTAACTCTTGCGTGAAAAAGTTTTTTTTCAGATGCATGCTATCTTTCACACATATTTTTTCCCACTTCACTTCGATTAGGAAGTACTTTCAAAAGGGGAAGCAACTCTGCCCATACAAAAACATAGTTACCTTCTCTTGTATATCTATTCCAACCATATTATTATTTCTGCCGTGGAATTTTGTCCACATACTTTCAGATTTCATTCAAGGGAAATAACTCTGCATTGACTGCATATGAAAGAGAAATTCGCAATTATAATTCTTAATTCGTTGATTACTCTTAATTAATGTTTTGATTTGATTGCTATCAATCTCATCTAGTTTAGCCATGGACCATCATTCAGCAAGAAATTTCCTGCACAAAACTTCTCAAACCACACTTAACACATTCTGTCATTTGCATTACATTTTCCATAAACTGCACAATTTTTTTTTGTGTTTGAGTCGCATTTTACTTTCCTTAAAATAAAAAGAAATCATAATTTGACAAAAATGTTGCTTATTTCCTTCCTTCTTCATTGTTAGAATCTATGGAAAAAAAAACTATTTTTACGATTAAAAAAATAAACAGCTGTGACAGCTGTTCGTTTAAAATTTTCAATTGAAGAAAATTGGGCAAGTGCAGGACACAAACCTGCAACTGATAGGGTAGCCATTTCAATGTATCATTGCTCCTACCATTGAGCTAAACCTTTCCTGCAGCAGCTCCATTTCTTTTATTGTTCATTCTATTCACGCTGTCTGGGAGATCATTTCAAATAAGAGTCTCAGTATAATATGACTTGATTTATTATCATATGTTAAGATCATACATCCATTTCTCAAAAACATATACATGTATATAAAGATGCTCGAAAAGAATAGTATACTAATATCCATGATATCACTGTATCAAAGAATATGTGATAATGTTGTCTGATATTACTATATATAAGGTAGAGAATTAACATCCTTTTAGAAAATATGTGTAACTTTTGTAAATATTACTCCATTTTCGGGAAACAAATTTTATTTTGGTTCCTTCGAGTAGTAGAATGTAATCATTGCGTAGTCTAAAGTGAAAGTAATTTGGCTATAATCGACCAATAAATTATAAAGTTATTATCGGGAGTTTTTTCCATACCCCCTATAAATGTACTACATGACACATGTGAGACTGTCATACAGCAATGCTGAGAATTTATATATTAATATATTTGTCTGTATCTACTCACCATGGTGTGTGTGTGTGAGTATGTTTCAAGTTCATTGCTTATTTCTGTTGATTTAGACCAAAGGAATTCATTCTAACAATTTTACTTACTCTCATCATGAACTTGAGAAGCACTGCACCCCTGTTTACATGTAGGATATCAAAACTAATCTAAACATCTGTTTTGACCATTTTAATGAATAATTACCTGGGTCGTTCTCAAATATGAACTTTCCTTTTTTAGATTAATCGACGTTGCCGGACAAAAAAGCCAAAGGAAAAAATGGATCCATTTTTTTGATGGAGTTTCAGCTGTTCTGTTTTTCACGGCTCTCAGCGGCTTTGATGAGATTCTTGAAGAAGAACCAACTCTGGTAAGATCGAGTGTAAACATACATGGGGGCTAGAAATTTGGAGGTGGGGGTTTGGCTCCATGAGGGGCCCCCTCCAAAGTGTTGTGAGAAATGCAGGAGGTGGATGGGGTATAGGGCTAGTGCCGGGGTTTCATGAAATTTCTGCCAGGGTATTATGCTTCCTAGGTAAGAAATAGAATTTCCACCCCTAGTTGCTTGATCATATTTTGAATTTTTCCTCCTGAATGGTTTATAATGTGCCCCCCTGAGGTCTGCACACCAGGTGGCTGTCTAGTTTGGCCTAATAAGTAGCATCAGCCCTGGTGGGATCTTCTTGTTCTTGAATATCACACTATCTCTGCAAAAAAACTTGCCGACCTAGGGGAATTCTTTGCTTGATTTCTTTTTTTTTCAGGATTTTATGGAGATTTGTTGTTCAACTTTTAAATTCATAAACTGCTTGATACCGCTCCTATTTGACAGTGGAACTTTTCTCTGAATAGAATTTAAAATAATTGAAGAATCTTAAAATTAACAAAAGGTGGAAAGTAGAGAACTTTAATCAGTTTTTTCTGCTCTTGATATGACCATTCAATTTTTTTCAATGAATTTAAGAGTTGAAGTACTGTCTCACATGGGGTTGGGCTTCCATCCATGCCACATTCTAACTAACAAAAGTGACATTTCTGGTCTCAAACCATGCTATAAACTATTTTTAATGGGTTGATATGTTTGCACAGGTATTCAAATATCTTACTTTTTTTATTGCCTTGTTGTCTCTCTTATTTTCTTCAATTTTTTCTTCCAGAATTCCATGCAGGACAGTTTGCAGACATTTAGTGAAGTTGTGAATAACCAGTTTTTGGAAAAGACTGATTTCATCATTTTATTCAACAAGGAAGATTTATTTATCAGAAAGTTGAAGTTAACCCAGTTGACCAACTGTTTCTCAGAATATAAAGGTAATTCTTTTTTCATTGGTCTGTATCCTGTTTACAGTTCACATAAATGAATTTGAGACATTTGTAGAATTTCAGATCGTCCAAAGTTCAGGGTTGCCAGATGGGGCTACAGGGGTAGATAATCCAAACTCTATTTCCAAGACTTACCCAACACATATGAGTACCGTCAAAATTAGACCAGCAGAGTTTCAATACCAGCCTCTTAGTTTTACTGAGAGGGTAGAGAGGGTTATTTACAGTGTAAGTTTATGCTAAATTGACCAGTTAGTTTGTCTTTGGCAGCATTCATGCTTGTTTGTTTCTTGAATTCGGACCTCTGTAGTGAATACTGCCCAACAAAAGACAAGACAAGTAACTTCTTGATTGATCACCTTTTTTTTCCAATTTAGTAATCAGTTCCAATGCTGCCATTAGACATTGGCCACGTGGCAGTTTCTATTGAGTAACTAACCAGACCTGTTTGTTGACTATCTCCATTGAGTCCAATTTCACAGCCTAAACATCAAAAATTTGGCAGACTGTCATCTTAGTGTAGATTTTGCCATGCACAAAACTGTGGTATTGTAGAGGATTCAAAAATGCATCAAAAGATGTAGAAGCAGGTCTGGTTAGTCACTCAAATAAAACTGATGAGTGGCCAACGTATTCTGGCAACATACTGCGTTGGGTATGATCAATTAAAAAATTGGAAAGAGAGATGGTCAATGGATTAGCTAGTCTCCTTGTCTTTTTTTGGCAGTGATCACAAAAGAAGTATGAATTTTCAAAAAACAAGCATGAATACTGCCGGACACAAAGTAAGTGATCATTTTAGCATCAACTTACATGTCCAACAGTTGGCAAGAGAAGTAATTTATTTATTGATGACTACTTTTTTTTAACCCCCACCAAAAAAACATTCAGGGGGAAAATTTGAAAATGAAAAAAAGAACCATAATACTTATATAAATAGACAGCCAGCCAGCTAGACCAACTTCAAAACTAAAGACACCAATATCAACTGTGCACATAGAAAATTCAATTCTTTATGGCAACTCTGAGTTTCATGTTAGTGCTGCAATCATCAGCTGAATGCATAACTTGCATGAAACTCAGAGTCACCATGAAGAACTGAATTTTCTACGTACACATAACTCACATAGCATCTATCCCCAATACTGAGCACTCTTCATGCATAAATAACTCAAAATAATTGATACAATGTATATATATATATATATATATATATACATATACACATACACAGTATATGTGGTACATATTAGGCTAGCAGTATAACATAATGATTTATATATATATATATATATACATATATATATATATACATATATATATATATATATATATATATATATATATATATATACATATATACAGACAGATAGGTATATAGAAAGATATTGCGTTTTGAATTTGTGGGTTTTTTACCACTTGGGATATGTGTGCATGTGTTTGTGTCTGTACACGAACCTATTTATATTTATTCATTATGTCTAGAAAGAAATGGCTCTCTTGTTTTTAACCACTTCCTCCGCAAATAGTTTCTCTGTGTGGGTGTGATTTTCAATTTAGCAATGTAAGTTTATCCTAAAATGGTGCCTTATTTTGCTTTCTCTTTTTTTTAATTAAGATGGTTTTAGTGATTGTTTAACAGAAAGCAAGAGAAGTAACTCATTCATTGATCACCCCTTTTTCAAATTTTTTAACTGATAATTTCCAGCACTTCGACATGTTGGTTATGTGACTGTTTCTATTGAGTGACTAACCAGACCTATTTTTTCTTTTCTCATTCACCTCTTTTTCCATATTTTTCTTCTAGGCAGAAACACACCAGACGAGTGTCTCAAATTCATCCAGCAGAAGTTCATGAACAAAAAGCCGACCAACAAACAAGTTTACATGCATGTGTCATGTGCCATCGATGTGAATCACATGAAGAAGGTCCTTGACAACGTGTTGGAGATGATTGTGGAGATTAACATCAAAAAATGTGGCAACTATTGATGAGCCAGTTCTTCTTTGAAAGCTGCCACCTATAGAACCCATTCCTTCTTAAACACATACACAAATATACAGAATACACAACCCCAAAGCCTCTTCTCACCTGACTATTGCACCACCCACAACAGTAATTTATTTTTGAAACTGCCTGAAGAAGGCTGGCATTTGCTAACTGAACAAAGAAATTGATGGGTTTTCCAACTTAATCATTTTATATCTATAGATTACTTTCTAAAAGGTCTCTGCTAATGTATTTATTCTTCAGTCACCAGTTGGGACATTATACCTACTTTGAAAAACACTCTTACCTATTCTGTTGAATTTTTTGTATTTTTTTTCCTTTTCATCTTCAGTTTTTATCAATTTTGGCAGCAATTCTCAAGTTTTATCATTTCCTGATTATTTATTTCTCTATTTTTCTGACTTCATTTTTAGTCTGTTTCTTAAAGCTGCTGACGCACATTCTACCATGGTTATAATTCATCATGAATCTTATTAAGATATATTATACACAGCAAAAATCCTTCCCACAGAAATGTCCTCTTTCTAAAAAAATCTTGTCCTTGTTTACTTATTACCTTCCCCCGTGTTGCCAGGAACCAAAAGATTTCTTTAAATGATTCTCTGGAACAGGGTTGCCAGATCAAACCAGAAGAGATAATCTCAGCTCAATCTCAGAGACTTATCCACACGCAGGCACTGGAACACCATCAAATTTGGAAATTGAGCTCGTCTGGAAGTGGACTTGCCTCAAGATTAAACCTTTGCCTCCAAAATCATTAGATTTTTTAAAATTTCAATGCTATTCTAGTGCATGTGTTGAGTGAATCTCTGTGACAAAGCTTGGATTGTCTCCCTTTCTGGTCAGATCTAGCAACCCTGCCCTAGACTGGAAATTTTCCCTTATTATTTATGCCATGAGCAATTTCAGTGAACCATCAATAAGCTTCAATATGGAAAAATGGATTGTTGTAGCTCACCTTAAGGATTCATATGAATGTTTGAATTGAGCCCATGTGCAGTAACTCAGAGAACAGATGAATTTTTCACACCTTAGATGAAGAAGTTAATCTATTTAAACTAATATAAATAATATCCGTAATCGTGCTTGCTCATCCATTGTAATCTCGAACCAGACCAAGCTAGGCTTAGTGACATTAAGAGAAACCAAGATACTCACCTGGTCTATTCATTATAGGAACATGACTAAAATCAAAAATGCTTTTTCAGTCAACATTCAGGAATATGTACTGCTGATTTCCAAATTTACCAATAGAAAACCATCATTGACCTTCATTGTCAATCCACATTTCATATCACCTTTCAAACTGGTGTTGTAGCTTCTGGTATGACAGAATCCTTATTCCAGAAATAAGATGTCAAGAATTTTGATTTATTCTTCCCTTTACCAAGATGTTTCTTCTTGGCTACTATGTTCATCTTGGTTGCTTTTAGGGGTGTAGAAACTGACAACTGAAACTGTCAACATAGGTGTCTCCAATTTTCAAGTGATTCTGGCTCTATATATATATCATGCACACAGGCCACTCTTATATCTAGAAAAATTTTTTGTTGTTTTTTTTTAAATTCTCTGCTGAAATAAGTGTATTTCGATGGGGAGGAGGGGGTGTTCAATTTACAATGTATGCTTATGCTAAAATGGTCCTTTAGTTTGTACCCGGCAGCATTCACGCTCATTTTCTTTTTTTTTTTGATTCGGGCTTTTTAATGATCACTGCCCATCAAAAGGCAAGAGAAATAACTGATTTATTGGTCACCCCTAACACAGCAAACTGCCAGAAGACGTTGGTTACATGACAGTTTTTTGTTTTTTTTCAAATTCCAGATAGTTAAATTAAACTTCAACAGATGATGGTACTGTGCCGTAGCTTTGCTGATGTGAGATCACAAATGATGAAAAAGTTGCTGAAAGAAATATTTTGAGTCTTTCACTCTAAGCATCATAAACTGGTCTGAATGACAGCAAAGCTCTTCTGAGGTGGAAACCAAAAAAATTTTTCCCGAAAGTCAAAAGGAGGTAACTGTGATCGGTAGTTATTCCCCTTGTCATCAACAGGAAATTAAGAGTTAATACATTATATCTCAGAACTACACATCTTCCAGGTTATCAATGGTTAAGATTCAGATCAATATCATTGAGTACTTAAAACTAATATTTTACTGATCAAACCAACATCTCTTAAAATTGAATAATTTTTTCTTACTAAGCATTAACGATTGTTCCATGGTGATATTGTCACCAAAGAAATAAACTGAAGATCAAGGTACACATGGTAGGGTAGGTAAGTTAAATTATAGTTAATCACTTGTCAGGTTTTTCCCAATTAACTTTTTCTATGGAGTATTTCTATATTAGGATCAGTACTTACTAATGTTATTTTCATGCATTTTTAGGTAAAATCTACATTACTATTCCTTTTTTTAATAATATTCAACAGATTGAAAGATTTTAATTTTATTTTAGTAAATGAAGTATCATAAAATCATAATTTATTTTTGCCGCGATTCACCATCATCTATAATTGTTGTTGCATTGTATTACAACTCAACTCAGGCTGTTAATTTATTTACTCACTGTTGAAAAGTACCCAGCCTGAATTTAGTTGCGATAAAAAGCAATTTAGATGGAAGTAAATAGTAGCAAAATTATGATAAAGACTGAAAAATGTTTATCATATATATATATATATATATATATATATATATATGTGTGTGTGTGTGTGTATATGTGTGTGTATCTATATATATATGTATATATATATATATGTACGAGCTGAAATACTAGTCTGAACCAGGTAAGATAGCAGTTGGTTATAATGAAAGTAGAATAATTCCGCAGCTGGTAAGTTATGTTTCTGTCAAGTGAGTCAAGTTATGAGAAACTGCTGAATATATATGATCTTTTGAAAAAGTCCTAGAATTTTTGTGAAAATTCATTGTTTGCACACACCCTGGGGGCATCTTCAATCTTTCAGCATTGTTCAAGACCAAAATACATTGCATGCCATGATTGAGGAGTATGTCACCAGAAAAATTGAACTCTTGTTTTTTTGGAAATTAGAAGTCCTCATACAAATTTGATTTGAAGAAAATTAGTTAGTTTAATGATCCACAAGATGTTGAATAAAAAAATCACTTCTTTTTACTTATATGGTGGAAAATACATCTGTTGACAAGGGATGATGGTAATTTCTCAGAATCCACATAAAATTATGTGCATGTTACAGTTGAAGAATGGATTACCAACACTGACAGATTTAAATAAAATTTTCAGTATGTTATCATTATGAATGAATTTATTTGTGAAAAAGTATGTGGTATAAAAAATGTGGAAGTTTTATTGTGAAAATCTTCACTTAATTTCATGAAATATCTTAGAAATTGCTATAACCATTAGTTCAAGAATTTTCTCTTTTTTTTTTTAAAGCAACCGTAGGAGAGTGAACAATCTGTCATTCTTTATACTGCCAGAAAGAATAGAAAAAAAAGCAGAAAAAATGAATTAGAATAAGCAAAGCATTCTCGGAGATTCTCAAACATGTCTGATCTTCACAAATTGATAGCTGCTAATGAGTACTATGCATGGTAAATCAAGGGACATTATCAAAATTAGTTTTAAACATTTGCATCCAAATTGTGCCTGTGCATACAATTAAACTATAATTTTCAACATCCCTTATCAATTGGCACATAAAGTAGGAAGTAACTCAGTTAAAATCACCTAAGGCATGTTCAAAAGGTTTATTTTCTGTTGTTATTGAAGGAATATATATCACCAAATTACAAAATTTTTTTTTGACATTGAAGAAATTACCTACTTGTCTTCTTGAAGACAGCCAAAGGACTGTGCTTCGGCTACAAGTCTGTGGGTCAAGGTTGGGGGAAAAGGTCAAATTTTTCAATGAACTGCATTTGTAGCCAATGAGTTAAGTGTTCCATTTTGAAGATTTTTGACACATTTTATACAAACTTTTTTTAATTATGTGACCATAACTTGTAACTGCACTGTAGGTTTAGCTAAAAATGGGGCAAGATCTTTAGGGAAGATGATCCTCACTTGATTTTGACATGGCTACCTCCCATCCTAAATGCCAATTATGGATTACCTAATTTTTATTAAGAAAACACTTCCATTGGATTTAGTGGAACTTCCAAGTTCTCAATTATTAAGACACAGTTTTCACTTAATAACAATGTTTCAGAAGTTTTCAAGTAACATATTAATAACAGAACTTTGAAACATCAAAAGAAGACATTGATCATTTAATCCAAAATTGAAAATAAAATCTTGTGAAAAAAGAATTTCCAGCAGATTTTTTTTTTACAATCCAAAACACAATGTTTTAATATTAATAAAAAAGTAACTGAAATGTTTCAAAACAAAATTTTAGTTTTATAGCATTTTTCATTTCCTTATTCAGGACATATATCTCTTATGTGGAAGTTTTTAAGAAAAATCCAACTAATTCAATTTTTAACAAAATATTTCAAAAGTCTGAATGATATCGCATAGAGATTTCATGAAATTAAAAGGGGATTGATAGACTTGAAAAAAATATTTTCATAAGCTTTTCTCACAAAATAACCTTTTCATTAAAAAAATTTCTTACATAAATAAATATTAAAAATTTCACTAAAATCTAATCATGTTAATTTTAGATTAACATTAATTGAATTTTAAAATCTTGGTGTGATGTGCCTGAAAAATTTCCAATGTAAACTATATTGTTACTCTGTATTATATAGTGCAAGCCACTTTTCTAACAAATATCTATAGTTAATTTCATAGGTAATTTTTCACATCTCTTGTTACTGATGACATAAAGATTATGAAAGAATAAACAAGTCTAAAAATGCTGAAAATACCATTATTGCAGACCCCTACTTGAATAGAGCAACCTTTATCCATGAGGAACTCAATAAGTTGTTTTTTTAATGTTGAAACCTTTTCCTCAGTTCAAATTTGGTTTCTCTACATTAGTCTGTTTGGCCATCTAGAGGAAACAGACAAACTCTTCTCAGTTACAGGTATATCTTAATTAGTATGGTTGACTTGTTCCAAAATTTACTGCACTATTCAATTCCAATTGATTTAACGTTTTTTTCCACCTTATACTTAGTTACATTGATTTGTACAACTATATATATATATATATATATATATATATATATATATATATATATATATATATATATATATATATATATATATATTGCGTATATATATATATATATATATATATATATATATTGCGTATATATATATATATATATATATATTGCGTATATATATATATATATATATATATATATATTGCATATATATATATATATATATATATATATATATATATTGCATATATATATATATATATATATATATATATATATATATATATATATATATATATATATATATATATATATATATATATATATATATATACGCAATCAGTGTATTGGTATGGCTTACGGTTAACCTGATAATATAAAAGTGAAATAGCAATATCTGAGGGCCTGCTGTACAGATGAATTATTTTATTTTAATGTTTCATCTGATTCGACTTTGTCAAAAATGAGGAAGTTATACAAGAGAATGGTGTATTTATAAAATGGTCTGTGTCATGTGGTAGGTGGGGGGATAGCAGTCAATTAAGCAGATAGCTGGGCAAAAATATGTGTCCCCCTGGGATATCAACATCCAGATTTGATATGAATTAATTGAATTTAGGTTCAATGAACCAAGGTTAGAACAGTTTATCCACATTTAACAAGACTCATTATCAAAAAATAATTGCACATACATAATATCAGCCCCTCCCTCAGTCCTTATCAATCCCCCCAACCAATAAAGCACATAACCTTTATTAACTTCACACACACACTTACCTAGCCCGTGGACCCCTATATGCTCCCTTACACATCCAATCGAATCCAATGCACATGGTCAGAATCTCATCAAGACACAGGCACCTAACCACCAGAGACCTGGATACTAATATCCCAGAAGACTTGATACATATCTCTGCCAATAGCATCCAATACTCATGGTCAGAATCTTATCACAACACTGGCCCCAACCCATCACATAAACTTTTATAACCATAGGTCATTGCATCCAACTTTGGCTGTTGGTATCCCAAGGGACTTGACTCATATCCCTGCTCAGCCATCCACTTAATTAACTATTATCCCTATCAATTTCAAGTCACAACCCACTTATGAAAACATCATTTTCTTGTACAACTTCCTCATTTCTTGACAAAGCTAACTTGGGCAAAACCTTGAAATGAGACTTCATTTGTAAAACAGGCCTTTTGATATTTTCATCTCACTCTCATATGTATATATACATATATATGTATTTACATATACATATAACTATATACACATACACACACACATATACATGCATGAGCCAAGATATTATTTATAATTTTGTTTTCATTTTATTGATAATAGGTGAAAACACCTGCTCTCTGGGCAGCCATCTCCAGCTATATAGAACCTACAACTGTAAAACATTAATCAACTCATAGTTTTACAGACATTGTCTCCGTATACCTGGGTATAAATGCCCAGAACAGATATTTCCAGCAGTTTTAGGCTTCAATACTTGACAATTCTAAACTTTTTGCAGTTTTAAAAAGTCACAGAATTCTTTAGAAATCATAGTCTAAAAACCATCTAGTGAAATATCCAAAGCCTTCAACCATTTATTAGGGTGAAACACAATTTTCAGGAAGAAGTGTTGTGACATAAGTCTCCATTGTATATGAGATTATTTTAACCTAAGATAGAAGACTGAGAATATGAACCTGGCTAATAATCAACTGGTTAATAGGAAATGGTTAGATCTTGACATTACTTAATAAAAATCAAATTTTATCTTATGTTAAATTAAATTGTACCTTTACTAAATTCTACCTTTAGATTAAAAATATTTATAATAAAATGCTGTGCAATGTAATGTTTATATAAGTACAATGCAATTGCAAAATTACTTAAATAATGCCATCATTTTTTGACGGCAAGAAGTAAACTAGTTTGTATTTGTCAAAAGCAGAAAGTAAGAAACTAGAGAAAAACGTAGGATATAAAAAGAATAAGAAAAAAACACAAAGACCATAAATTTGTATCTATTTTAATATGATAACAATCCGTCATCATCTGATGGCAGTTTTTAGCTGAATAACCAACCAAGTAGTAGTAATAGAATAATAAGCATTTATGTGTATTTCACCATTTATATATATATATATATATATATATATATATATATATATATACATATATATGCAAGCACATATGTCTTTGTGTATATGCATACAAGTGTATGTTGTATATCTCTATGTATGTATGTGTGGCTGGCTGGGACTATGCTGCTGCTGCTGCACACTCTGCCACTGACACTAATGAAGCAGATGCCACACTCACTATACTGGTTACAGGGACATGATGAAGAAAAAAAATCACAGAGAAGGAGAAAGAAGATGATGACGACAATGTGCTAGCTGCCATATCAAACAATAAAACTCAAGTCATCAACATTTTATTAACATGGAAATAGAAGATCTTCCAATAGATTTAATTTATTTAGTATGATATCCAATAAAATCATAATGCACAAAATATGAATGGAATGATTTGAAAATATATCAAAGACCATCTTGTTTGATGGTTGGCTTCTTTCAATGTTTTCAGGTTTTGCTGTTTGCTTGTTTATTTCCCCCTTTATGGTTTTTGGGGTTTTTTTCCCCAGATTATCTTGAACAGACATCTCTTCTGTTTGCTTGAGGTGGATAATGAGGCAGGCTAAAAAAAAGTGGAGGTCTGGCTTCTGAATTTGGCCAACTAATGGTCTACAGTGAGTGAGAAATGAATGGACTAAATTCTTCTTGGGATCCAGATTTCTTAGGATTTCACCACTCATCTTTGTAATATTTTTGAATCACAGGGTTTTGACAATCCATCTCTGACTTTTTAAAGGGAAATAAATATTCCAAATTTGGCCAGAAGGGGAGATAATTTCAGCTTTATCACGTATTAGTATAGTATCAAATTCAGAATTCTAGCAAATCTGAATGGTCAATAGTTTTGTATTGAACCTCTGTCTCCAGACTCTTTCAATTTCCAAACATGACCCTATTCTAATGCTGGTGTTGGGTAAGTCTCTCAGATACAGCTCGGATTATCTCCCCTTCCGGCCAAATCTGGCAACCCTGTTTCAGCAAGTACAGAGTTGCTCTTCAGTTGACATCTTGAAAGTGAACAACATATCCCACTGACCGAAAGATTTAATTAATAATAAGATAGTAGACAGATGTGTCTCCAAGGATCAGAATCTTAGCTGAACTGCATTTGCTGAAAAAACACTAATTCCAGAAACCTCATTAATCTACTGACATAAAACAAATGAAGTAGTGCAGAAATTACGGATCCAAATCACAAGATTCATAAGAATGACAAAGTTGAATGAATCAATCAGAAGAAATATTCTAGATTTTGGTTTTTTCGTCTCAAAAATGCAAAATATACTACGACTTTTATTTGCTTTTTCCTTGAACATTCTGTTTCTGTATTAGTTGACAAGGAAAGGGAGACCTTACTCTCCTATTTTTTAATTTTAATTTTTGAGGACTGTATGTTTTATTGTACGATAAGTGTGAGGGAAGGTGGATGATGGAAGATAAAATTATGTTGACCACTGGCATAGATCAGTAAGTAAATGTTGTGACAAAACAGACAGAGCAGCTACTGGCCTAACACACACCTAATGACAAGCAGCCATTTTTTTAAGAGAAATAGATGAAACTCAAAGAAAATGATAAGAACCAAATTAAGTCAACTAAATGCCAGGTTGGTTAAAAAAAGGCCAATAATACAGATTTTCTCTCTTTGTTTTTTTTCCCCAAACAATATATCAAAAAATAAAACAATATGTGAGGAATTTTCCAATATTTGTATTGTGGAGGTGAGGTGTAAGTGGGCAGGGTTTTTTTGTTTATCAGAAGTAAAAACAGGAGGGAGGGTCTGTGCATAACTATTCCCAGTGAATCCAAAATTAAGACAGCAATCTCAGAATATATGGATTCTGGCTGTGGCAACATATACTACAGCCATGAGTTGCCTGACCAGCTACTGGGCAGAGAGAGGTTTGTGTTCACATTATATTTGGCAAAGGAATGAATTAAATAATAGCAATAAAAAGCTGAGAGGACAAGAAGCCATAGCTAGAGGCAAGCCAAGATGGCCATGGTACATGTCAATACACATATGGAAGAGATTGACACTGAGAAGGAAAGAAACTGTCAAAACTTTGATAATGCTACATGCCTAGGCTGCTTTAATCTCCTATTTGTTCATCAAGTGTCATCCTGTTAAAATTGTGTGGCTGTTTTGGCATGACACAAATAGAGAAGGAAACAGAAAGAAAGAGCAACAAGGATGTTAACCTAACTATTGATCAGCCTAGAACTCTGAGGAGAAAACGATAGAGGAGGAAGAGGAGGAGAGTTTGGCAAATTGAGTGTGCACTCACTGTTGACATGCTGACATTACGGGAATAGTGAAGGGTTGGGACAGGGATGGTAGTTTGACACTTATTGACTAAATAAGCTTCTGTGGGAACCCAACAGGTGGCTCTTTGGCAGTCACCCTAGTCGAATGGATAGGTTTTTCTTTGAATTTGGTTGGTATATCCAGATTTTAAATCAAAATTCAAAAAGTTCAAATCTCCAATAAAATATTCTTTCCTGTAAGTTATAAATCTTAATAAGTTGAAAATATATTTCTGTTAATGGAAGCATAAGAAACAACTAATGTTTGACAGAAGATGGTTATTGCTGACATTACTTGTAATGTGAATGGAGGGGAAAAAGTGTATGGTGCAGGTTCTAGCTGCCGCTGTGGCTACGCTAGCTGGTCATATGGACAGGGAACACACATGGAAAGTTTTAGCTTAAATATGGAACTAGAAAACCTGCACACCATATTTACAGATATGAAAGAGAGACACTAGTTAAGGATAAGAAATGTCTCCAAATATATTAACATAGTGTGGTGCACTTAAAAAACTGTCTGTCTTGCTGCTGTGCTAAGAGCTGTAAAGCAAATAGCCAGAGTAATCAGTCCTAGTGGCACAATCATCAAGAGCTCAAAATGCAGCAGTTAGACAGAGCCTACACCAGTAATTAAGACATCATTAAAAGATCCAACTGTATAAAATGGCATATAAAACTGTACAAAATAAAAGGTTGGCTATCTGGCAGAGACAACCATAACAATATCCCAGTAGCAGTATTGTGCTTGAAGCAGCTCGACCGTTATTGATAAAAGTTAAAAAACAAATAGTTGTAAAGTTCTTCACCATGTGCAGTAGTCTCACCGGCAGCTAGATTGGCAAGAAAGAAAGAACACTGACCGCAAGTTGCACAGAGACATTTGGTTCATTGATAAGGGATAATTAAAAGATAAGAAAATGCCCTCAAATGGTGGTGACCATTGCTAAGCTAATTAACTAGAAGCTAAAATTTGGTGAGGAAGGGAGGTTAAAATAATCTAATACTGACCTGTGAAGTAAATGAAATACTTTTATTTATGATTGATAGTTGATTAGTTAGTTGTAAAAATTCTTAAAAAGTATTTTTTTTTTTTAATAATAAATAAGCTAGGAAAATATATGACAGTTTATTTTGCAGCTGCCTGTTGGTCGATCTGTAGATTTTGACTATGAAAATATGACTATTTAGAGAAATATTATCTTCTGGTTATAAATGTATATATGTTATTCAATATAAGGATCTTTCATATTTAGATTTTATATAGATGATTATAGTGCCAATCACCGACCACCTGATTAACAATAAACAAAATTAGGTGGCCTTAATTTTAGTAACATCCACCAGTTGAGATCCCACAGAATTTTAATAGTTGTAATAGCAGTAGTAATAGTTTTACTAATAGGAGTAATAATAATAAATGTGGTAGTAGTTTTGATGCGATAGGTGCAAGTGTGTACTATGATGACGAATTTGTCCCTGTATATATTTGGCCTGCCCCACAGTAGCAACTGGTAGTTCAGATGAAGCCAGCCAGACTCCTCTGGTGACCAGCTGTGTGTGGTTATAATACTGAGTGCAACACTGACAGGGAGGAGTCAGTTGATCAACAGTTAGTGTTGGGTGGTCACCCGAGGAGGACTGGTAGAGTAAATGCCACGAGGCTGGTCAGCTTCTTCCATTGACATGCTACGTCCACGGATAGGAATGGGTCCATCCTGAGAAGCTGAACGCTGTACACGAGGCATTGGAACTGCACCCACTGAAGAGGAAAAGATAATGAAATTTTTTACTCAGATGAAGCTACAAGTAGCTGCTTTATACAATCTGAACAAGTGGCAACCTATATATATATATATGCCAGTAATATGATACAATGGTAAAAATGCTGATTGCAAAACATAATTATTATTACTAGTAAATTATTTGATACAGAAGTGTAGACATATGTGCCTATTTTTCTCTTAGATGTTTGAGCTGACTTCAAACTTTGTGTTATCAGGATACTACCAAAGTAACATGCAAATAATATCCAAATGAAACATTTTTAGATGCCTGAGAAGAGAGAAATGCCGTTTACATTAAATAAACTCAAGGTTAGTAAGAAAATAAACAGAGTTGAAGGAGTTGAAAATAATGTGAAAAGCTGAGAAAGAATATGATGACTCACTCATGCCAAGTCCTTGGATCATGTACAGAAAACTCTCTGCCAATTCTTCAGGCTGTACAAAGAGAAAATGAAAGACAAAGTAAGAAATAGAAGATTATCATCGAATGGACACATAAGCTTGATTCAACATGGCACAGAGTGTTACTTTTATGCTTACTTTTTACATTCACTGAATTTAATTGAAATATAAAAATCTTTATAGCTAAAAAAAGAATTTTTTGAAAAAATGTGAAAAATTCAAGCAGGCAATTAATTATGAACGCTTTCAAATGGTAAGGGATATCAATATAATATTTGGTTAAAAAAAAAAGATCATTTACTCTTTCTGCCACTACATTGGCCACACCATCAATCTCTAGAAGATCTATAAGTTTCCTATTTCCAATCTTGTTCATCATTGCCTGGTACAATTGGTGTACAGTGTGGTTGAAGGAGGCCTTGGAACCAGTCACCATCAGGCAAGGACAGCTGGAAAATACAAATCAAGTTTATCTTATGAACAAATTGTTCCACATACATCCACATGTACTCAATAGGATACAAGATAAGTAGCATTAAAAGAAAAAAGCCAGCGTTGTCTGAGATATTTTTCAAAATACAACTAAATAAAAAGAGCAAATATATATAACTTGAAGATTTTTAAAGATGTTTCAATATAATCAGGTGGTTTAGATGGGGCTATGGAAGCAATTACTGTTTGTAACTCTATTTGTCAAGATTTAAAACAAATCATTTTCAACTTATAACTTTTGACTGATACAGCAAAAATTTGTGAATGAAATTGACCTTAACTTAAAAAAACTATGAGACAGAATTCATTTCAGTAGTAAAGTATACAGTCGGCTGTTGCTAAGGAATTTCAATAAGGAATCAATTTAGCAACCAATATTACAGTAAACTTAAAAATTACTGACATCAATTCATCAAATGTTTTCCATATATGTATGTGTATGTATCGAAAGACCTAAACAGCTATAGGCCTATAAGCCTACTCAACTGTGTACACAAACTTTTCACAAAGATCATCACCAACTGAATCACAAAAACACTCAATGAAAACCAGCCACGTTAACAAGCTGGCTTTAGAAGAAGCTACTCAACCATGGACCACCTGCATTCGATAAATCAGCTGAAAGAAAAAGCAGCTACCACTTGCCGTAGCATTTATCGACTTCAAAAAGGCGTTTGACTCAGTAGAAATCCCTAATGGAGGCCATCAGTCGGCAAGGTGTAGATCCAGTACATGTTGAAGTGTTGAAACATATATACAATCACGGCAGCTCCTTTATCAGGTTACATAAAGACTCGGACCCCTTTCAGCTCCAGAAAGGAGTAAGACAAGGTGATACTAGCTCACCTAAACTCTTCACAGCCTGCCTCGAGATGATCTTTAGAAGACTAGACTAGGAGATTAAAGAAATTAAAATAGACGGCGAGTATCTGAGCAACCTCAGATTTGCAGACGACATAGCCCTTTTTGCAGAGAACCTACACAACATCCAAGTAATGATAGATGACCTAAATGAAGAGAGCAAGAAAGTTGGCCTACACATGAACTTCAGCAAGACGAAGATCATGTGCAACAACCACATCGGGGATAAAAACATTAAGATCAAAATCTGGGACACAGAACTGGAGGAAGTAGACCATTACATCTACCTAGGACAACGAATCTCCATGAGACCCTCAAAAGAAGAAGAAATCAAGTGAAGGATCCCACTAGGATGGCAAGCCTTTGGCAGAGATAGCTCAACCTTCAAAAATAAGAAGATCTCATTAATCCTAGAGAGAAGGGTGTATAACCAATGCATCCTCCCAATAGTCACTTATGGAGCTGAAACATGGAACCTAACTATGAGACAGACCTGTGAATTGAGAACCATGCAACGTGCACATGAAATAATAATGCTGGGCCTCACATGAAGAGACCACAAGACAGCACAGTACATCCAAGAAAAGACAAGAGTTAGGGACATCATGAAATCCATTAAAAATCTCAAATGGTGGTGGGCGGGCCATGTTGCAAGAATGGCAGACAATCGATGGACATCACGACTCACAACATGGATCCCCCGAGACCACATGCTCAACTGAGGCCGGCAGAATTTAGATGGAGAGACAAGCTAGACAAGTTCAGGAAGTACTGGCTCCGCGACGCCAATGATAGGGAAGTGTGGCAAATCCTGGGGAAGGTCTATGTCCAACGACAAACGCTAGAAGACTGATGATGATGATGATGATGATGATGATATATATGTGTGTGTGTGCATGTGTGTGTGTGTGATTAGTGACAATTATAAGTCTTCTGCTGGACAAAGGCCTCTCCCATTTCATCTATGACAACCACGATCATGCTGATATCTGTGAATGGCTTACTGGCCAACTTTTCTAATCCATTCCTCCATCTTGTGTCTGGTCTTTTTCTACGGTGTTTCATTCATCTGCTTCATTAGTGTCAGTGGCAGAGTGTGCAGCAGCAGCAGCATAGTCCCAGCCAGCCACACATACATACATAGAGATATACAACATACATCAATAGATTAGACTATTGTTCCATCAATTGTCCTTTCTTCTTGCTAAATGTTCAGCCCATCACATTTTTGTTGCTTAATTAATTGTATATTATTCACGCTGGTCTTTCCTCTGACCCATATTGATCTTTTTCTATCACTTTTTCTATCACAGTTATCATAGCATTGTTCTTTCTATGGCACTGTGCAATTACAAGTTTGTTCTCAGTTTGTTTAGTTGATTTCTATGTTTGGTACCTGTAAGTCATTGTTGGTCTGATGCATCCATTGTATACTTCATAAAGTAATCACATTGGCAAGTTACTCTTCAGTACAGTGTCTCTCATAACTGAGTACATTTTCATATGTATTCAATACGACTGAAATGTTTTTTCATAATCTACGATGGCTACATAGAATAATTTGCTATATAGTAATGACAGTTGATTTATTGAATGTAGGTGGTCTATTGTTAAATAGACCCTTCTGTAGCCTGCCTGTTTGTTAGTAGATTTTCATCTTGATTGTCTGTTAGTGTGTTGGAAAATATTTTTATGAATAGTTTATGTATGTTAAGGAATAGCATAATAGGACATATTTTTTCTTTCTTGTATGCACTATGTGAATAGCTATGTTAATCCTTTGCAAAAGACCACTCTTGCATCTTCTAGAAGGTCTGTTGTTATGCTATCCTCACTGGCGGCTTTTTCAAGTTTCATATTTTGTAGCGCAAAAACTACTTTGTGTACTGTTATATCTGGAATACCAGTCACATCTATCAGTGAAGTATATATATATATATATATATATATATATATAGTAGAATGTGGATTTGCTACACAAACTAGCTCATGTTTCTACCCTCTTCAGCCCAAAGAGGGCAGAAACAGAAGTTAGTTTGTGTAGCGAATCCACATTCTACTATTCATTTCCAGCTTTACTCTAAAACAACTTAACTTCAAGAGTAAAAAGTTATATGTATCGAGCACTCTATGAAATAAATCCATTACATTTATACTGCTAGCCTGATTTGTACCACATATGCTATACACTATATATATATATATATATATATATATATATATATATATATATATATATATATATGCTCACAGATTGTTAGTGTGAAATGATTTCAATAGATTATATAATCTCAAATATCTTAAATAAAATAGTACAGATTTCAATTTCATATTTTATAATTGAATAAGATATACTTTTAATATATTTATGATGTAAAGAAGCAACTTTACCTTAAAAAATCATTTTAGGCTTAATATTTTGAAAATTGATTTCTTTGTTTTATAGAGAATAATAAATAAATTTGGGATTAAGAAATAAAAAGTCTTACTTACGCTACTTTAGCAATATTGTCCGTAAGACTATTTCGGCTGAAATTAGAAAACAATTATTGTCAAAATAATCATATAAAAAAGCAAAAATCTAAACATAAAAATTCTCAATCAAGGTTTGCAAAAGACATACTTGTTTGGACAACAGTGCAAGAGGAGCCTTTGGTTTTGTTTTTGTGGTTTGATTAGAAGGTAGAAACAATTTTACTCGGCCTAATTAATGCGGTTAAAAATTCCACAAGGCTAACTACATTTACCCATGCCTTGAAATCTAAACTGAAAGGTATTGATTTATTTGGAAAAATAAGAATCATCGAAGTAAATTAATGTGACATCTTTTATAAAAGCCTAAGGAAAACAAAGTTAATGATATCATGACTTTCAAGCTTAATAATACTGCAGTATCCCTAGCAAGTGTTAGTGCTAAGTGTTTAAAATAAATTAATTGAAGCAAGGCACATCCATAATAGACTGAAATTAAATAAAAGGTGAACTATATATGCCTTCTGGCATCTGCTAATACCAGAAAAAGATTGGCTTTAAAAGAATTTGAGATGGTCATCCAAATTATTTTATGCAAGGAAGTATAGGTTATCTGTTTACTTATGATGAAAATGAAACTGAAAAATTAATACTTCAAAATGAAAAATAAAATGTTAAGCCCTAGATGATTCTGTCAAATACAAAGAGATATCCTAGGGAGGTTTGTGGCACTTACTTCATGAAGGATTCAACAAATTTCTTGAGGTTTCTGGGGTTGATCTTTGAACGAAGATTTTCCAGGAAAGTTTCAGTGGCTAATTCCAGCTGTTCTTTATTTTGAGCTTTCTCAAACTAAAAAATGAAGAAATCAATTGGAGTAAAGAAAAAAAAATCATTTGCACAATCTTCCAAAGAAAAAGCAATGTTTGCAGATACAGATCCTTTACCATCATATCCTGTGAAGGGGTAGGATGTAATAATACAGAAATAGACTGCAGGCACCATAGTTTCAAGATATTTACACTGACCAACACTGACAAAATGAAATGCTTTTAGCTGCATACAGTCCCAACTGGACCACTTATCTTTTAAAACCAATTCATTGCAACATGTTGCATAGATTGCACTACCAGTCATCTTCTGCAGAGGTAGGAGGTCATTTTTATCAATGGCTCATACATGCTGAGAGAGATATGCTTTGACCAAGACTAACACTTGGGCTTTCACAAATGAATATCTCACCACAAACACCTTTGCTTAATTCAGTTGTTTTAGTTACTCTTTGTTACGAAAAAAACTATAGATCATTTATCATTGTTTAGTAAGATTAATAAAATTAGAGAGTAAAAATATTAAATCAAAAACTCAGCTCATAGGTTTTGGATAAACTACTTATTAGGGAGGTCAGTAACGTGACAAATAAAATAACCAGATTGCTACCGTGTTATTGAAATCAATCGAAATTTTTTTTCCATGAAACTTTTTCCAGTATTAAATGATCATAATGTATTCCTTAATTAATTTTTGATCAGTTGATATGTTTTTTATGCCAAAGTATGGTAGATAATGTTGTTTTGACAAACATTTTTGAGAGCAAAGATCATCTCATTGCACTGCACACAAATTGTCCAATAAGACACCTTGCTTCTTTCTCTCTAGTACTTTACTACATCACGTGAAAGAATTGATATTTCATGAGTGAAATAATCGATGATAAATAAAACTCACAAAATTGTGTGGCAATTGCATTGAAATGTAATGTTTTAAGCATCATCATGAACTCATTCAAGATATATTGGATCAAAGAATTTTGCATATGCCAACTTAAAATCTTACAACTCCATTCCAGTGATGCCAATTTAGTTTTTTTGGTATCAAAATTTAACCCCTTAAGTTATGATGGCCTGATTATCTGTGAACCTTAACACTAACTTGACCTGCAATGATATTACTACTGGTCTTACACAGGTCCAGGGCCAATATTTTGATTGTAAAATTAATGTAAATATTAATTAATACAAGATTTGAAGTTAGAAGTAAGATTCAGAATTTGTGGCTAAACAAGAAAAAAAAAAAAACGCAAAATCTAGTTCCAGAAGAGGTAAATTGGCAACACAGCTGGTAACATGTTTTGCTGAACTAAACCTATTTTGACTGAATAACTATAATTTTTGATCTAATGAGAGGATTTTGGTCAGATAAATACTTTATCCTTTACAATAACTTTTAGTAATACTACTGACACAACTCAAATTCACTTAGCCTCCCCAACTATAATTTAATAATAATATACAACAGGAGTAAAATTTTTGAAATAATATTTATACCAAAAGAAAGTGGAGAATTTAATTTGTACAATGAGTCATTTTGAATGATTTGTTCCTTAATTTTCTTGTTTCTTTAATCAGATTTTAATCAGGAATATAGGAAAGGTTTATACACAAATTATCCTTGATGTTTGTTCATTAGTTTGTTCTCCTTTATTGAATAAAGAAAGAAATCCTAATAAAATCTGGAGTAAAAATATTTTTATCCTATTTTATCTTATCAAAATCAGGCTCTATTCAACAAAATTTTCTTTGTGTTGTACATTTCTCAGTGTAACACACAATTAATTTTATAAGAAAGTTATACTAAAACGGTAAAGAAATTATGTAGCTACTTCTAAATTTCAATGGAAAAGGCAAAGCAACTTCGAACTTTGATTCCTCACACTGTTACCATCAAACAGCCAGAAATAATACGTGCATGGCAGTGATTATATATTATATAAATGGAAAACCCTCATTTAGTGTCATTTATATGGTCAGTAGTGGGGCACACCAAACTTTGTACAAATCAATTTATAGAGTACAGAATTATTCACTCTCAGGGAAAAAACTGCAAGCATGCTGTGAAGAGTTCTAAGGCCAGAAAGCAAATCTGATGTTGATACAATCATTCTAGTCAACTCTTTCTTATATTCCACACATATTAACAGAGCTTTAAATCAAATTTTAGTTATCTCCTTCTATTAGTTAACTTTATTTTTCTTTAATAATTTGCAATGCTGTCATACTTTTATCAGTTCAAGTTACATTCAGGATATGAAATTAAATAATTATGGATCTGGTTAGTCACTCAATGCCGTGTTAGGGGTGATCAATTGAAAAGTTTCAATAAGAAGTGATCAACGAATAAGTTACTTCTCTCGCTTTTTGTTGGGCAGCAATCACTAAGAAAGTTTTAATTATCAAAAAACAAGCATGAATACTGGCACAAACTTGGGATCAATTTAGCATAAACTTGCACTGCAAACTGAACCTCTCACTGAAATCCTATTTGAGGGGGAGGTGGTTAGAAAAACAAAAAAACAATTTGTAGACATAACAAGGAGTATACATTGAAAATTTTATCTAGATCTAAACCCTTAGCTACAGTCTGTATGCATGATACATACATAGCCAGTCAGCCAAGCTAACTTAAAAACTGAAAAAACTCATTTTGAAAGTTTTCGTGGCTGTTTTGTTTAACAGTATCTAATCTGTCTAATGGTAATCATTAACTGATCAATATAAATGAGAGAAGAATCATTTTGTGAGATTTTGGATATTTTGGAAAAAGTTTCTCAGGGAAACTAGAAGATTTTAATGGATATAATTTTCATACATGAAGATTAACCCTTTGAACACAAGTGGTGGTTTTAGTGAATATCTACAAACCAAAGCAGATGCTGACATATGCATTTCATTTATGAAAATTGATGTGTTCTGGCACCCTAGGAATGGTGACTAACTGACCCAAATATGATCTGATTAGACACAGCACACATTCTATTTGCTGTCTGTCTGCCTATGTGAGCTTTGGTAGCCCTGGAAACTTGGCCTCCTATACATTATATGACCTGGGGATAATGTGCATGTTATAGAGCTCCTGGTTGTTAGTGTGAGAGAGCCAAAAGTTGAGCAAAATGTACCAGTCTGGATCCATCACATTCATATACAACACTAACACACATCTTAAATAATGAGGAACAACAATGAAAAAAATGACTTGGTGAGTTTTTTCAATTTTTCCACAGGAATTTTCTTAACAATGCTGAAATAATGAAAAGTTATGATTATCAAAAAAAAAAGTTGATGTGTTAATATTGCCCCAACCACAGTAATGGCAAAAGTAGAATACTGCTGCCACCATTACTGTAGTGTTAGGATAGAAAGTCAAGCAGTTTCACTCATCACTAGTAACCAACAAAACACTTGACGGAGAAGGTATGAAGTGAGTTGGATTGAATTAAAGCAGTTATTTTAATGTATATTCTATAATGTTTTGAATCATTAGAATATTCAATATTTTTCTTTTTACTTGTTATCACTAGATGGCATCTTGTGATATGTTTTTTATTTTCTTTACAAAAAATAGCACATGTGTATGAGCAAAAGTGTAGTGATCAAATATTATTCAAATAAACTCTGGGAAAACCAATGGACAGTAATATATCAGTGTTCATTAATGATTCACACTCCTACTCACTCTACCCTAACTACAGAATGTCAGAGGTATGAAATAGAATAATTACACAGTTGCTAAATTAAGAAATCATTGATCGAATAAAATTCATAAATAAATTTTAAAAATTGAAACAATTTGGCACCACAATTTGCAGTAAACATCTCTCTGTAGTATCATATAGAATTATTTATGATAAAACAATTTGCTAGTCACATATTTATGCATTATCATCTATATAGACATTCAACCAGAATTCCAAGAACTTTCAAAGGTCAGTAAAGGAAACTGACCACTCAACAACTGTAGCAATAAAGGTCAGAAGAAGAAAGTAAATCAGTGCTAGTAATAATGGTCAATAGAAAAATTGACCATTCAATCAAAGATAATTATAATCATCAATGGGAGAATGTCAGACTGATAAATATCAAATCAGGACCAGCTGAAAAAGCTGAAAACATAATGAATAAGAGAAATGATTATAGTCAATAGAAAGAAGTCATTCAAATAGAAATTGTGATAGTTAACTACCCAATCAATGATACTAATAAATATTGATAGTGGATACTGACTACATAAACAGTATTAAGAATAATAATCTGTAAGAAACTGGTGAATGAATTATAATTAGTTCTAAGAGCTAGCAAATAGGGAAATGGCCATTTAGTGATAACAAAAATGATTAATTTTATAACAGAAATTTTTTAAAAATATAATGATGTATCTTATTTGCAAAAATTAATTATTTAGGACAAGTTCATGTTATAAAAACTTGAAAAATAAGGCCATCTTCATGAATTTCAAGATGCCAGTTTTCAATTATTGTACACATTCAATGATGGCAGAACATGTCCATACAGGTTACAATCCATTTTCATTTTCTAACTCATTTACTGAGTTGCAACTGTTGTTGTGCTAAGCAGAGATTGCTCAATTTCTCATTTGCAGAGAGTTAAACTTTTAGTAGATCACTGCAAACAGGCTTGGGAATGTCTGAAAAGAAGATAATTGAAAAGTCAGGAGAATCAAGGCAGTTGGTAGTCATGCAGTTGTATGCCAGTTAATGAGAATGGCAGAGAGGGAGAGAGAAACAGGAATCAAGCCACACTCAACAAATTGGGTGTTAGTCATGCATTGAAGAGTTAAGGGGAATAAATTTACAAGTAACTAAAGTTGACATTCAGAACTACAACAAGGGTTTATATTTACAGGCTAGCTGGCTGGGCCTGGTATTTTCACTGCACACAGATTATTAGGGTTGTATTAAAGTTTGATACTGAGTAGAAATCAGCAGAGGCTGGTCATGCCAAATGCAAATCGAATCAACCAAAAGATTCATTCTTCAGAATAAAGTTTGAAGATGTTGAGCTGCCATTGGAAATGTCAGTTAAGCAAAGTACTTAGTATTTTGAGCTCGGTGCATGAATATAGCAGATTTTTGATAGCTTTGAGATAGCTAATTTAATGTTATAAGAAACTGGTGCAGTCATCGCAGCAATATAGCCTTCTCCTCTCAAGATTGAGACATGAACATTTTGGGAGGCATGCGTAAGGTACTCAAGTACACAAGTTCAACATCCACGTACTCCCCGATCAAGCACATTACAGCAGCTGTTTGCACACAGTGTCAGGTACACAACAGCCATCATAGCTGAAAAAAATTCATTAATAAAACAAATAGAGAATACAGAAAAGAGCTGTTACGTGTAATCATCTCAAAGAGAGTGGTTGTAAAAGATCTCATTTCAAAGAACAAATTTGAACCAAGAAGTACATTGTGTCCAACTGTTTTTCTTCCTTCTTTACATTGTTATTCTACTCCTTTATTAAGCTGAAATATTTGGAAAAATAGAATATTCATTGAGTAGCAGTTTGAATGTTCGTTATTCAGATAAGTGGTACAAAATACTACAATTTCTTTAAAGAATTCATTTAACAAAAAGCTGACTAAATACTACACACAAAAAGTGTGGTAGGGCTTATGACACATTGGGAAGAGAGCATGGCAAAAGAATTGGCTATTTCTAACAGATGCCAATAACCAAAGAGTCAGTAACAAAATGAGAGGAAAGAATGTTGGTCCAGGTTTATAATCTCGAGTCCCTACACCAATCAAACAATTCATTTTACATCTCAAACTGTTGGGATTTATTGCCATACATAAAACAATCAAGATGGAACCTCTATAAAAGGTTTCATTTATCTGTAAAGTTTTCATACTTGAAATCTGGCTATCAGTCCCTGTTTCAATCTTACCAGCCAGCCAAGATGTTATAACAACTAACATTTACAGAGACATTTCTGAGGAGAAAAGGTAAATAGAACAGAATTTACTGTTATGCAATAGGCTCAGAGGAGTCACAATAAAGGAGATCTTCATAGAATGTCAAGGCCATAAGTCTTCTTTAAAGTATAATAAAGTCAATTCAAGTGACAACTTGGAATAAACAATTGGACATGAAGAAAATAACTAGGAGAAATGACCTGATTTCATAGCTGAAAAGTGACCCACTCACATTAAGATCCATTTCAACTAGAATTAAGATTTACAAGAAAAACAATTTATTAACAAAGGACAAAAATGAGAAGAAGTTGATGGTCATTTTTTTTCAGATAGTAGAAGCAGCTGACCATAGCATACTCTTTTTTTCAAAAAATAGAAAAAAAACAAGGGTGCAATGGTAAGCTGCCGATTCATTTGTTTCTTCTAAGGTTTATCTGTAGACATAACAGTGACATATGATAAACTTCAGCTCCTGATTGGCAATAAGATGAAACAGAAAAATTGTAATAAAGTGCCTGAGCTAGCAGTGCATGCTGGCATGATGAAGAGAGACCTTTAATCTTTGTTGACCTGTAGGAAATTAAATCAGAATAATCAAGAAGGAAAATCAAAATCAGCACTAAAATTCTAAAAAGCTGCATGAAAAAGATTGTAGCAACAAAAAAAAAGAAATAATAAAAATTCATCTAACAATTATATTGTGCAACACCAGTAATCTGTGTATATCTGAATTCATATATATGTGTAGCTAAAAACATTGTCAGTAAAGATGATACTAAATTGACTGCATCATAGGTGTTAGCAGAAAAAATTGCCAAGACTGAAATTCAGTGATGCCAACTTAAAAAATGTTTTTGCACTAGTGTGACTGCCAAAAAGTGCCAAATAAATTTTCAGAAAATAACAACCGAATGCAAAAAATGACCAAAAAACACCAAAAAGATGCTTAAATGGTCAAAAAATGGCCCAAAATGTTTAAGCACTTCAGCACTAATTTTTGTATCAATCTAAGGAACTGATATTTTATTTATCAAAGACGGAATTCTGTCTGAAGATGTAGATTTAATATCTATTCTGGATTGATGGATACTTGTACCCATGTATACATAGAATGAACAAATAATCAAACCAGAAAATTATGACATAGAATAGTTATTAGTATTTTGGTCTTAAAGACAGTGAATCAGTCTTTTTAAGTGGTGGACAATTAGTGGAAGATACAAGTAGAGAAGCAGAAATGAAGGATTAAGAACTACAGGATTGGAAAGATTAGCTATCGTAGAAGTTTGAAAGAATAACATCCCGATAGTATAACAGGGACAGTTTATCACGTGTTAACAATTAACAGTTTACTGGTATTATGAAATATATTTATAGAATTTTAATGACTAAAAACCAAGCAAAAACCAGGAAGTAGATCAAGGTAGAATACTGGGGGTGACTATCAATAACTAATGTGGAAATTATGTGAGACAACTACCCCAAATTATTTTGGTGGTGGTGGTGGTAGTTATTATCAAGAATAATGATGATAGTGATGGTGGTAATGATGATGATGAGGCTATCTGATTTAGCTAGTATCTTCCACCAGTTAAGTAGTAATAGTAGTAGTAGCAAGTGAAGTAGGAACAGCAAGAGTAGAAGTATTAAAAGTAATAAAAGTAAAAATCTGCAGTCAGGGCAGAGCAGAAACAGTGCTGGTGGCTGGTTTATCAGTACTTTACCTCCGATTGGTTCTAAACAGCAGCAAGTAGGAAGAACATGAAAAGAGAAAGTAGCATATTAGAAGAGCTACCAACCTTTTGAAAAGAGAAGGAACCTAGAGAAAGACAGTCTTTTTTGTTCGATTTTTCAGAGGGAGGAAAAGAGATGAGTGATAAATTATCGATGAGATGAAGCAAGTTAGAAATTGAAGGAAAAAGATTTTTTGTTCTGAAAAAGAAAATGAATAATTACTATTAGAGCAGCTGCAAATATGAGACAAATCCCAAAACATAAACTGCGAGAAAAAGAAAAACGAGAAAAAGGAAAGAGTTTTAGTAATAAGGTCAGTGCACTTGAGACTGTGTTTCCAAATTTTCATCAGACAGCTGTCTGTCATGTGTCCATCCTGCAGGTGGGGAATGAGAACAAACGAGCGGGTGATGACCAACATAACAATGAACAGCAGAGAGGAAGAGAAAGAAGAATCACTGAGTACAGGACAAATTTGTCAAACATCTGAAATGCAACATGATCAACAACATCAACAATTTAGATGAACAAGAGTCACAATCAACATAACAGGAAGGACATTCGCTTTTTGATCATGCAACTACATCAAATAGGACTACAGCAACAAGCACCATCTGTCCCACCTTCATAGTGTTCAGTGAAGAGGAACAGATTTTGTTCTACCTGTCAGTCACAATTGTTGCTTGTTTAGTTGCAGCTTAGAATATGGTGGTCATTATCTGTATCCTCTGTCAGTAATCACTTGCCATTGAGAACCAGCCAAATATTGTTTGAGCAAGTTGATTTTAATATTCAAAACTAAGATTTTAGTCTCTCATCACAATTAAACCAAGTGGGAATCAAACTGAAGAAATGACCAATACTAAAGTCAACTTGTCTACTTGTTTTACAAACAAAAACTTTCTAGTAGATGACTCCAGCGTTTTTTCTATACTACTGTACCACTTTAGTTGAACCATTTCAATCTGTTTCACTTATAAGTATCTTCGTTTTTCAAAATCAAAACTAATTATCTGCAAACATAAGTAATGCAATAAGAATAAGGAAAAATTAGGAAATTTTAAGTTTGCTATTAGTTTATAGTATATATATGGCTGAACAGGTCATTGATGATTGCATTCTATTTATAGGCTCATTAATGAATGCAAAAAAGAAGTAACTAATTTTAAAATGCTCTAACTAAAAAAGGATGCAATCACTTTTTTAGTTTATGTTCATTATTGATACTTACATGCATGAAAGGAATACTACTACCCAGTGTAAAGAGGCACATACTGCATACAGTTTGATTTATGCAAACTAACAAATAATCAATGTACTTAATTAAGAATCTCAGTTCATCTCTATAAAACACATAACACAGTAGATAACTGAGTTGAGAATTATAAATTTGGCAAAAGGTCAGTTTTAAAAAATGAGATCAGAATTTATAAACATATTCAGTGTAACTTAATCTACATACCTGTAGATAAGCACTGGCATACTTATTATGTCAAAAAACAAGTAACAGCTTGCAGGTGAGATCAAATAATCAAATGATAGTAAATGCAAATACATAACAAATAAGAACCTGTGAAAACTTGCCAGTAAAATCAAACTGCAAAAGGAATCTATTTTCATTGATGAATTTCATTTTTAGTTGGCAAAATTACTGATAGTTGTTAATGCCAAAAAAGAAATGGAAAGCTAAGAATGAAATATGACTTACTTATATCAGAAGTGAATATAATTACAAAAAAGGTCTACTGATTTCTTTTTTAAGGGAATGCCAAATGATAAATTTGAGGAATACAGATTTGTAGTGGTTTGGAAGACTTTTGGTTGCTCCAGATAGCATGATCAGGCCTTATACAATACGTTATGCTAATGTCATTAAATGGCAAAGAGAAATACACAAATAACTCCATCGAGTCTAGATAATTATCTGAAAACATAAGCAGTACAATAACAATAAATAAAAAATAAGAAAATATACAAAATAAGGAAATTACTCTTAGCACTTTGGGTAGTAGTGAAGCCCTTTCAACAAATGGTCAATGTATGAAGTTTATGAGTGAAATTCATAGCAATTGTTAGATTTGGTCAATATTTGGTCAAGCATAAGAGATAAAGACCTTTTCACAAGATAAAACATGTTTCAGCATAAAATATTTGGTCATTTGAACAAAGTCAGTCTGCAAGCACCCATGCATACAATTTAGGTACTGAACAGAAATGAGCCTAGGTTTTGCAACAGCAGCAACAATGTCAATGGCAGAAACAGCAACGATGGTAGCATGCCAGTGGCCTGGAGACTGTAGTCCTTGCCAACAAGCAGCAGCAGCAGAGGTGACGACAGGGAACTAAGAATAATGGTCACCATTCCTGAAGTATATGGCTTGAAGCAGGCACTCAGTCAGCATTCCTAGCCAACACCATGCATTGGCCAAGGTTCTTACATTGCTTTTTTTCTCAGAAGTCTGTGTCTACAACAAGTATAGAAATCAAAGTGAAGAAACAAAAGTGTCAATAATTATAAAACAGAAGTAATAAAAAGGAAGCTAAACAAAGCTAAAGTCTAGATCTGAGAATCAAAACATTCTTAAATCTATTGGCAAAATATCTGAAAATGCTAACTGAAGTTTGAAAGCAAATTGAGAGGCTAAAAGAGTGGAAAAAAGATAGAACTAGCACATATTGAAATTGTATAGGTGTGTCTGAATGCTGAATGTAGTACATAGCAAGTTATCTCACTAGTCAACAAGATTTGCAATGGAGCGTTTGCACTTTTCTAAGCTTTACAATGGCACATTTTCCAGAGGAAAGAGTTTTTTTTTAATCTTGAAGTTTTTAATATGATAAATCATATTTAGAAGATCATATTGTTGTGGAAATCAAACTGAAATAATTATAACTACATATTCCTGAGGAAAAACAATATTAATTCAAGGAAACTAGTTTTAAAGTCTTTCTCAAGTTCAACAATAAAGATGTAAAGCAGTACAAAAAATGATTATACATAACTTTACCTTCTTGGGAGAGTAGGAAAAGTTTCAAAAGCTGTAGCACATGTGAAGTAAGTTGTTATCTTGATACTAATATATAATATCATATAAGTACAAATAGTATCAGTATAATATTTTGTTTGCATTACAAAAGTTAAGGAAAGACAGCTGGAGCAATTGCCTGGTAGATTTGAATCCTACAAGTTAACAATGAAGTAAATGAAAACATATTGATATTTAAATTTTACAAATTTTATGAACTTAAAGACATAAGCCAATGCCAATGAAATATTTTTCAACTTATGTAGAACAAAAACTTATAAATTATTTACATTCAGTCAAAAATTTGACCTCCAAACAGTCTTTGTTACCTAGAACTAACACTGCCAAGATCAGTGCAGATTTCCTCTGATGTATGAAGAAAGCAACATAAAAGGAAAGCCAATGTTCATATCCAAATGACTCAAGCTATCAGCAATAAGAATGAAGTAAAATGTAAGCATACAAATATCAAGATATATGCTATAATGATTGTAAGTGATGATACATGAGTTATGGTATTTAATGCATGTCAAGTATTCAAATATTAACAAGATAATGAGTATTTATATTCATCAATACTGAAAGCAGGCTCCAGAATCAAACAAACAAGATATTTAATACAGAAGTAATGTATAATCATGTAAAATTGTACGCATGAAACAATTGAATTGTATGTATAGGGTAGACATATTATTAAATTAGATATTTCAAATGTAAACTGATTTTTAAACAAATTTACTTGTAAAATCCAATAAAGTAGACAATAAAAAATGTATCACTGTTAATGAGAATAACAAAAATGATAAAACATAGAAAGCTAAGGCAAGTTAAAAACCAAGATCAAGTTTCGAAGGCAAATGGTGATAATATTTTACATGATCTAAGTAAAAATAATGATAATTGTTAGATGTAGATACAAAATATAGCAAATTCACATACGGTACTATATGGATATTGATAATAGCTGTTGGTAAATAATAACATATCAGTCAACCTGTATAGAGCACCCAAGAAGAATTACATACTTGTAACATGTAAACGGGAACATTTAGACATTTACTTCAGTGTGAAAAAATGTATACAAATAATATATGCAAGTACACATCATAACAATCATATTTACACAATAATATCAAGGGCCTTCAATATTTGTGGTGATGTAATAAACATTATGATTCTTTTTTAAAACCATTTACATCAGTTGACAACACTCTATATTGTGGTAATCTATTCCATAGTCCCATCATTCTTTTACTTAAAAAGAATTTTATGATGGTTACTTTTATTTTCTTCTACCATATATGGAAATGAATACAATTACAAGTATTCAATAATTCATCATGATAATTAAAAAAATCAATTCAGATACTAATGCAAAATCTTCGTTTTATATTTATTTCATTGTAATATATGTTTGCCAAGAAGTTGAAAAAAGTTTGATATTGCAATTATTCTAGTTTCTAATTATTCCTTGAGCTGCTTATTTTAGGCAGACATTTAATTTCAAATGCATTTGAAACGCCATAACAAAAATAAATATGTTTTCTGTATAGATCTCTCATATTAATCCACAAAATACACTGCTTTCTTTACATTCAAGCAAATATTTCATCAATTTGATGCTGAATTCCATTAAAAATTGAGCTCTAGTTTATTATTCATTATTTGATATCAATGAGTTTTAAAACTTAATCTAATAAAAGAAAGAGTAACTGCTAAGACTGAAGGTTTGTACAAGTACAGTGTTTAAAATTCTGAGTTTGAATAAACGGTTTTTGAAAAACTAAAAATCATCAAGTGAATAGCTGATTTTCTTTGATTTTACTAGCATGTGCTCAATATTAGCTGTTTTATCTCAAAAATTCTACTTGGAGAGCCAACTTTTCTTACTTTTCTTTTAAAGGATTAAAAAGTAGAAGTAGAGAGATCATGAGATAAAATAATAGGGATAAGAAATACAATTTCTAAACACCATTGACTTGACTAATCCAACACCTCAAAATCTGTTCTACATGGAAAATCAGTAGTAAAAAAATATTTCATGGTAGAATCCCAAATGCAACATGATGTACACTCAAAAACCAGGTGATTTTGGATGTTCTTCTTCAAACCCGATGGAGTGAAGATGACATCGTAAATAACTTGGAAGAAACAAACAAAAAAATGAAAGGATAATGAGATATAATGGATGAACAAATGATGAAATGGAAACAATGAAAGAATGAATCAATTAAAGAGAGTTGAACAAAGAAAAGAAAACGAGAGGAGAAAGAAAACTGAATAACTGAACAACTGAAGGAAGAAAAGCCAAAATAAAAGGTAATAATGAAAAGATTGGAGAAACAAAGATAAGCAACAAGAACCAGTCTAACTATTATGGGAGCAAAAACTTCTTGACAATATAAGTAATTCTAATGGAGAAGAAAACTTCATTTTGCAAAAATCTAGTTAAGGGTTATTATCCAATCATTTAATGATTATCTACCTTCCCAACTGTATAACCTCAAGCGAACAATTGATTAAATTTATGCATACATACTTATGAATATATTGTATATGGCCCAATAGATGATAGCAAGAATATGTATATGTGCATGTGTGTATAACAAAAAAAAATTGAAAAAATGACCTGAATATCATTAACAGTAAATATGAATATAAAAATAAAAGTTGTAAAACATATTTACCGAGCCAAATCGATGCAACATCAAGTAGGACTCTGCAGTTGGGTTCATACCTATGTGGTCTAATTTCCAGTTCATCACCTAAAAAAAAGAAAAAATGTAATTGGAATATGAGAAATTGGTTCAAATGGTAAATTGAATTGCAAGCATCTAATCACCATCTTGTACCAACACAGCTTTATACAAAATTTAGTTAAAATTAGTAATGTATCTGCACAACAGCCTCTTTAATGAAGACATGAAATATGAAAAATTGCAAAGTAACCAAAGAGCTCTGAATCAAAAGTACCTTTTTTATTTGGTCCGAAAATAATGTAAAAAGTTAAATGGATTTTTGTAAGAATCTAATTTTTCATTAGCAGAGAGAAAACTGATGAAGCCATTGAAAGTCAACAGATCTGACATTTAAACTGTTTGCTGTGATGAATGCCAATCTTCAGTTGCAATTCTCTTTTCTGCTGTCTTAGTTCATAGTGCATTATCTTTTACTACTTCTAATTTTGAATATACCACAAAAACAAAAGCTTTTACACTATACAGACAAAGATAGAGTAAACACTTAAAAAGCAGATAGTCTAATTTCTCCTTTATTATAAGTATAGAACCAGGCAATATGCACAAGAGAACCATGCTCAACATCACTACAAGAAATCATCAGATAGCATAGTATATTAGAGAAAAGACAGGAGTCCGTGATATCATAGAAACCATTATAAAAACTCGAATGGCAATGGGCTGGACATGTTGCAAGGATGTCAGACAGCCATTGGACATCATGATTCACAATGTGGATTCCCCTGCCAGAGATCATATGCAAAATTGTGGCTGACAGAAAGTAAGATGGTGTGACAAGCTAGACAAATTCTGAAAAGTACTGGCTCTGGATTTCCCATGATAGAGAGGTCTGGTGAATGTTGGGGAAGGTCTATATCCAACGACAGACGCTAAAAGGCTGATGGCAATGATGATATATAACCATAACTGCTGCTGGTATGTGAAGAAACCATGTCCAGACCAGGGTTGCCAAATTGGATGTTTTTTGTTGTTTTGTTTTTTTGAATTTGTGAGCCAGTGTTGACAATATTTAGATTTTAATTTTTTTCATCATGTTTTAAAGTACAGTGTTGCCATTTTGTAAATTAAGAGCGACATCTCCAGAATCAAATAATCACATCTGAATTGACAACACAAAGTCTACGCAAACTGACATTTCTTCAAAAAACTTTTTTGAATTAGTCGACAGACACTACATCAAACAAAGACTAGGCATTTCACTTGTCTATTTTCTCAAAATATTTGTACTTCATATTGCAAAAATATGAACTTAATCATGTTGATTAAAAGTAAATTTTATGTTATTTTTTTCATTTTTGATTTGACTTTTGGATCTCTATGCTTATATCTCAAATATATATACTTCATACTGCAAAAAAATTAAACTATCATATATTGATTTATTAGGGAAAAAAAATGAAATTTTGATTTCATTCAAAACTATCCAAATAACCTGTCCATTGGACATGTATCCTGCTAGATTTTACAAACATGCAATCAAACATAGGAGATATTTGTTATACAAACCTTATCTTTGAGAGATTCCATAAATCCAGCAGTGGTTCCTGTGCAGTGAATAAGACATATACCCTGTGTTCTTCCAGGATGAACCATCTGCAATAAATGTCAAAAGTTTTATAAAGTGAATTTTTTTTTTAAAAAAGGAATCACTATAAGATACAGAATAAATACAAAATACAAATACATAATGGAATTTAAATGTGTGTTGAATATGACATATTTTCATTTTAGATCCATATGAAACTAAACGCATTATGAAAATTGATTACATGATAACAGACAAATGAATCAGGGGAAAAATCATAATAATGCAGGATATTTCTTCAGCCTAACTGAAAAAAGACAATTTAACCATATATACTGAAGAAAATTTTTCAGTAAATGCCAAAAGCCTCAGAGGATATTACTTCATTGTTTAGCTCTCCTGAGCATTCTCCCCCATATAGCAATAAATTCCACAGTTTATAAATGTAGCTTTTGACAAACTCATATGTGATGCTTCTTTATAAACTCTACAGTGTGGTTCCTCATCCATTGTTTCGATACAATCCCAGAGGGAAGAGCAAGTTCTCTTTTTCCCCACAGATATAGCCTGCTATGCTTGATTTCATCTCATCTCAGATTGAGGTTTTTCAATGCTCGTCAAACCTAATCTTTTGAAGATAACTAGTTTCTCCCTTATTGTGATAAAACCAACAAAGATGAGGATAATAATCCAAACAATTCATGGAATATTGTAATCCTTATCCTCAGGTTCTCTTTATAACATTTCTCACCAACTGCATTTCTTTTTGCTGCTCTATTTTTCTAAAGATTATAATCATTATTATTTCACATTTTTCATTGGGTGGTTACTCTCTTTGATTAGTTTTTACCTTTGGAAGAATTCTTTATCAAAAAAGCAATAAGAAAATATATACAACACATTGTGCTTTACAATTTATTTCAAACCCATCTAAAATGAAAATTAATGTAATAAATTCAACCCATATTTCCACATCAATAGAGAATAAAATTGAATTAACACTTATGAATAATTATGTAAGGGCAAAGATCAGCAAACATGCCAAGAAATTAGATTAGTTTTACTTTTAAACAAAGAAGAATTGGTTAAAATCATCTTTACAAGCATTAATCTTTTCCAGTTGAAAGCTAATAATTCCTAAAATAATGTAGGAATTATTTCATTGTCATTACGAACAACAGCAAAGTTATTTGTAACTATGAAATATCACAAATGTTCATTGTGGGAGAAATAGATTGCTGATTTCAGACAATGACCTCAACTAGTGAGAGAAACGATAAAATTCAACGCTTTCAATGGCATGCACCAATCAAGAAAGGCCATCAGAACAAAACTTGCTTACGCATATTACTTCCGAGTGAGTAAACACAGCTAAGCAAATGCCTTGGCATTTCTATAACTTCAATGTAGACAGTGAGCATGAAAGTTAGAGGTTACTATGGGAAAAGAGAACCAGATAGCAGACAATAACAAAATGGCTAATAAGAATATGGTACTTTTTTTGGTAAAATTCAGCAGCATAGACAATTTGCAGTAACAAGAGAAAAAAAAAATAATGCGTTTTTTTTATATGTCAATGTTTAGATTTCTCAAATGATCATATATACTGGTGTATAAGTTGACTTTTTAAGCATAAAATATTTTCCCTAATAGAACATATTAGTCTGTTTAGATCCCATGAACTTGACATTCTGATGGCTGCAGGGCTGCCACATGCTGGAGAGTTGACTGAAAGGTCAAATATTGGGATCGACTTATATGCTGATATATACGGTTAATAGAAATCAAAAAACAAACATACTATCTTCAACACTCTAACATCAATGTCAAATAACTGCCTCTGCAAATGAAAGACACGTTTCACTTATTTCTTTCCAAGTAGAGAAAATAATAAAGAAATGATACTTCTCCATTGTGATTTCAAGTCAGGATGCCTGTTGTAAAAAACAAACATGGATATATTAATCTTTCCAAGATATAAAGTTAACTGTGTATGCATGCATACACACAATTCTATAAGCAAAAGTGATATAAATACTCACAGCAAATCTAGCAATAATATTAGCACCTGCTCCTTCACCAATAGCAACCACTTGTTTGATGCTGAAAACAGCATAAGGTCATCATTATTAAAAAATGATAAAAGTTTGTTACATACAGAAAATGTTTCAGCATAATATTCATAAAGTAATTTCAGAGATAAATTAGAAGAATCCGTACAATTGAATATGATAATTTGTTCAGTGATATATCTAAACATATCAACCAGTTAGTCAAATATGTTACTTGAACCATATTTCAAATACCAGGGATTTTACAGCATTAACATCTAAGAGAAAGAGATTTTAACTTTGGTTTGAAATCATTTTTTTTTTTTTTTTTTTTTTCACTTCAAAGAATCAAGTGGGAAGAAGTTTGTTCAAATGACATGGCTTCATTGTTTCAATTCAGTAAGCACCGAGACAAATTCTCAAGTACGTTGAACCAAACATGCCATAGTATATTGACTTTAAGCCTGAAATTTAGGTAGATTTATATCCTGTGGAGTTCATGGATTTTATGATTACAACCATTATGTTGGGAAAATGTGCTCTTTGATCTGGTCTAAAGTCAGGGTACCTGCTGTAGAGCAATGGTCAGAAAAATTGTCTCACAGACCAACTTGCCAATGTAGTAGGTTCGATTCAGCAAGTCAGTGATGGTTAGCAGACTAGGGCGACCATAAACTAGTGTAGTGAGTTTGAGACTCAAAGGTGTGGATCAACCTATTGTGGTCTTGTGTTGTACTAAGCCAAGCTTTGCAAATACCGATAGATGTCAATCTGAGGATAGAAGTCAATCTGAGGAGAAAATCAGATCAAAGCTGTTAAGAGAAGGAAGAGAATTGCTCCCAGCAGTCAAAATGATAATTTACCGTTATTTTAGAAGTGCTGCTTTTTGTTAGTTGATTGTGATATTTTCCATGTGTCTACATTTTTCAAGTCAGAAATTTTCAATCAAATGATTAACTGAGTATAGTATGGACTTCTGCTGCTGCTCTTTGTGAGCCAGTGTGCAAACAGTAGGCAAGCTGAGAGGCTGCATTCTTAGGTTATTGATACTTTAATAAGGTGAAAGGTTGTGTTTTGGCGGTTTGGCAATTTTCATCTTCATCTAAAATGGCAAATTTACAGTAAGAAAATCTGCCACAAATTTAGCAAATCTGTGAGACTATGCATACAGACCATAAGCAAACTATCCATGGTGTTGGTGGAATCATAGGATTGTTGTATATGACTGTTCAATGCATTTTGGTGGATGATTTGAATATGAGATGCAGTGATACAAAATCTGTAATTTGCAATGACCAGCAATATTATCGCATTACTGTCCACAGGGAACTTAGATATCAAACCAAAGATAATCCTCAGCTTCATCACCAAGATCTTAAACAATGATGAATGATAGGTTTATGATTATGAACTCAAGACAAAGAAGTAGTCATCACAGTGGAAGTCACAAAAATCACCAACCCAATTCACAAGGAATTTAAAGTATAAATGGTAACTTTTACAGAGAAGGAAGAACATTTGGTACAAGTGTCAAGACAAATGCAAGGACAATGCACTGGCTCACATCGATTGATGTTTGACAGTTCCTGGCTTCCAAAAATGTCATAGTCATCCTCCTACTATTAGAGTTGACTTTATTTTATTTTCAAACAACAATGACATTCAGGTTCAGACCAAAGAGTGAAAAGGTCATTAATCAAGCATAGAGAGAAGAGAGATAACTGAGAGAGAGAGAGAGAGAGAGAGAGAGAGAGAGAGAGAGAGAGAGAGAGAGAGAGAGAGAGAGAGAGAGAGAGAGAGAGAGAGAGAGAGAGAGGGATTGATTGATTCTATTTCTACATCATCAAAAACAAAAGGAAGAAAGAGAGAAAATGGAAAATTTAGCCTAGTGGCTGAAATAGTTCCTTTTTTTCTGTACATGTATATGTCATATGCATAGCCCTAACAGTTTGAAGAAAACTCAAAGTGGATTAGTTGCAGAAATAGTTCCTTTTTTTCTATTCATGTGTCACATGTATAGGCTGCATCAATATGGAATTTGACTTTGAATCAGCCAGTCTTGTTTTTCCTAATTACCTGATCTTTCCCTTTGCAACTTTTTCCTGTTGCTCAATATGAAAGTCTAGCTTTGAAGACTTCCAGCAATGTATGGGAAAAATACTGGGGTAGCTGTATGCATGCCCAAGTGGACTACTTTGAAGATGTTACAGTAAGTAATTTCTTTTCATGGTCAAATTTCGCTAACTCTTGGATAGTACCTTATATATCATCAATATTTATATTTATGAACACCAATGTCTTTTTTACATAAATCTATAGAGATTTTTTTCTAAACAAATACACAAAACACAATAACTAGATCCAAAATCCATCACAATAACATAATGATAGAATTGTTTGCTTGATCTCATGAAAATAATATTTATAATTTTTTTTTCAATTCAACTTGTGATATCACTTGAGAATCAGAAGTGGATTGGACATCTTTATTTGCAACACATATTTGCCAGCAGAGAAATCCTACAGTTTTATAATAAACATGAAAACAAGTTGCTGAAAAATTCTTGAGGTTTGGCGATAGAATTTCCATGAAGCTGACTTTTCCATTCAATATTGATCTTCCTATGATAGAAGCAAAGTAAATCTAGTCTCTTATTCAAGCCTTTGATGTAATCTTAAAAAACAAACATTTACTTTCATATTAACTATAAATTGCATGTAGTTCATCTCGTCTTACATCTTAACATGTAAAAAATGTCAAAAAATCTTTTTCAATTGTGTTGTGCTCAGTTATATTTTTTAAACTATATTATATTATTGAATCAAAAATGTTTCAGAGTTAATTCAATGAAAATTGATCAGTATCTATGTTAAAACTGCTATTTCAAAGCATTTTGAATTTCAATATTTCTGTTGCTACTAAGAATATTTTTAAGACAAAATTGTCTTACTTGAAAATTACAAATACACTAATAAAATGTTAACAGGACAACTTTTTTCAATTTGTACATTTTATTTATTCACAAGTGAAATAATCAGAATACAAAAGTAAAATAAATATTTTTATATATTGTTTTCAGCTATGCAACAATTATTACAATTATTTTTTTAAAAGATAGGAGCTTTACTACTTCTGTGAGCTGACTACTATCTCTAAGAATGCCTAGAAGTTACTTTGTATAACATTAAAATAGTTTTGAACAAGTGAGCTACAAGACTTGTAAGATCGCTCTTTTCCAAATGATGGCTATAGCTTTGATTTTGGTGAATACATTAAAAAAAATGCCATCAAAATTAATCAAAATAAAGTAATAAGCATAATACTTACTCCAATTGATCAAGAATGCATACAAGATCCTCACCAAGGGTTTGCATGGAAGGAAATGTGTAACTAAAAATAGAGGAAACATGATGATTAAATTTTAAGAATTGCTTGTTTTATTCATGCAGTTGGATGGTTTCATGTTAAAGTATACTTTTTTATATAAAAGAATGCAAATGAAGTATAAAGTGATGAAAAATGAAATGGAAAAATATGTGAAGCTTATTTATGTTGAAAGTACTTTTTATTTTTCGAAACCTGACAATAAACCAGCAACAGAATCTTAGCTAAATTGGTCAGTTTTAAAATAGGATCAGAGAAATTCTTGAACTAGAAGGTTTCACCAGTCATACAAAAGTTAATGTTCATTTTCTCAAAATAGACACTTCAATACCAAAACAAGGAGGTTTTTAGAAACTGTTTGTGTAATATATCATGTGCTGATTTATACCAACATCTGGCCAAATCAGAATTGTAAATCTATTGACTTTACACTTAATTCCTACTTTTATGTGGGTGAAATTCTAAATCAGTTGATTTTCCAATACAATTGCAGCTATACATTTATTAGCATTAGAAATCTATTTCTAAATAAGAAGTATTCAATTAAACCAAAGAATCACTCCAGGTTGGCAAGCTTAAAGTAGAGCAAGCTCTACCTTCAAAAACGAGAAAATCTCACTAGTTCTAATAAGAAGAGTATACAACCTATGCATCCTCCTAATAGTCACCTATGGAGCTAAAACATGGAACTTGACCAAAAGATTGGTCTTCAAATTGAGAACCATGCAATGTGCACAGGAGAGAATCAAGCTCAACACCACAGGAAGAGATGACAAGACAGCACTATAGTAGAGAAAAAAAGAGTCATAGAAGCAGGAATGCCAGCATTTTGAAATCCCTGATAACCTCCCAGTCATACTCAGCATATTTCAAGTTGTCTAGCAAGGTCTTTACACTGTTGTATTGCGGGTAAAATGAAGTGTCCAGAATCTGTCCTGATCCCGGATAGGCATGCCAAAATATGCATTGAAGGCCAATCCCATCTTAGCAGAGTACTCTTTCAGGCAAAACTGTCTTCATCTGATCACAGATAAAGAAGATCCTAGAGTGTGAGGAATCCCAAAAGAAGCTTACTAGGAAGGAGAAAGTAGCATTTGCCACAGTGGTTTGAGCTTCAGGGTAATCACAAGGCCAAAAACTATGTGAAGGTCTTTGAGATTATGGTGAAGAACTACAGTAAAATGGGCTGCAGGCTTGGAAAATTCGAGAACATTGGAGCCTGTTTGGAGAAACATGTCAAGCACTTCTACTAGCTTGTACTGGACTTTGATTGCTGCTATCAAGAAGCATATGACATGAAAATGATGAGGGATTATATTTTTGTGTTTGGTTTGTGAAAATGAATTACAGAAGATTGTAAATCTCAAAAACTACTCATTTGTAAATCTATGTGAACATATTAGTGCATGTATATTTTAATTCAGATTCATATGTTGCTGCTTTACTGGAAAAAAATGTGACTTTAAATTTTGAATGAAAAATATGCAAATTCACCAATCATACAATCAGAAATAGACAAATTTAAAAATACTATTGTTCTGGTCACAATAGCAATAGCCAGTTTCTATACTGATTAAACATAAACAATTTAAAAATGACACTCACTACCTAGGAACAAAAAAATCCCGTTGCACAACGTAATATGCAAAAATAAGCAGATGATGCATCACAAATATATTAAATTCATACAAAAGCTCACAGTGTCAATGATAGTGAAATTACTCAGCTCTTTATGCTTGTACGTGCACACTCTTTGAGAATCATTTCATTTTGATGATTTCATGGCTGAATACAAAATACACACTCAACATAATTTATTTAATTTCCATATTTAATCTGAGGAAAGAGCACCATAAGCTAGACTGATGGATCACTGATGTTTACGGCAATGATACAGTAGATGCAAACACAAGTCAATAGTTCAAATTCAAACATAAAGAACACACAGGAAGACCTCAGAAATTTAAAAAGTAATAAATTAGAGGAACTTTTGAAGAAAGATGACGCAGAAATAATACATGAACTCGCAAAAAACTTACAGGTAAATCAGTCAACAGTAGTACATTGTTTATAAGACTAAGAAAAATTCTAAAGTTGGGAAAATGAGTTCCTCATGAACTTACAGAAAGGAACAGTATTTAAGCATCTGTCTTTATTTTCTTGCTCAAGAAAAAAAAAGTTATTTTTGGACAAGATAATAGCTGGCAATGAAAAATGGATTTATTATGAGAATCCAGAACAAAGAAAATCATGGCTACATCCAGAACAGACTACAACATACAATCCAAACAAGCAATAACCTAAATGACTTGGACATCTTCCAAGTCATGTGAAGGAAATCCAATAATCTAGACTATCAGTTAACCTATTTCTTTATAAGCTAGACATAATGAAAGATGCTTAAAATCATAGCATGAAAATAGAATCAAATAAAAAAAATTATGAAGTAGCAATTCAGGCAATAGATTTAGAAGTAATCTTGTGAATATAAAACAATACACAGATCATCTGCACATTTTTAAAAAACAGACAATAAGAAATAATTGATGCTAATTTTCTGAATTAGGTATTGAAAAATGAGAAAAATTATGCATTAAAAATGCACTTTCAAAGAGGTAGCAGACTAGATTCAATCAGAAAGTAACACTGCTACTGTTATTAACTATTAACAATCTAAGGAACCTATTCCTAAGAAATCAACAAAAGGATTATTAGTGCTCAATTTTTAGTCATCCATAGAACTATGAGTTTGCTTGGAACATACCTTATAGTTATGGATGATAACTTAAACAAGCCAGAAGAAAAAATAAAGAGAATAATTGAATTATATTTGAAACTGAAAGGAGCTAAGGACCCTTGCCAGGGAACAGATGCAATGGCTTCAAATGAAGGACTGAATGCTGCCTTAAGATGTTCTATTCTACTATAGCTCCAGAATACAGTCAATCATGATCATCATAAACTGCTACGCACAATCAATCAATGATCTTATGAAATTCCTCTTTGGGGACAACATTTGACACACGATTAAATAATATCAAGAAAAATTCATAGGCTAATTGATATGAAATATTGTTCAATCGTTGTCCAAATTTTGTGAATATTAATAGAAAAGCAAAAATATATAGTTTTAAAACATTTTTAATATAAAACAATGATTTATTAAAAGCTAATGCAAAAATGAGACATTTTCTTTAATTTCTGATACTGAATCTAACCAAACACAGATAAGGAAAACAAAGAATTTCATTATGCAACATCTCATATTCAATGAAGTCAACGGGCCAAAAGACACGAGGATGCGGGCTGTTGTTTGCCAACCCCTGTTCTATAGCAACAGATGGCTGTTTTTAGATCATCATTGCACATGATTTGAAATAGCATCAAGATATTTTATTCAACTGCAAAATTATTATAGGTATCAAAACATTAAATGGCGCCTATGTCCAAAACTAAATTGTAGAGGCATATGAAATAGGAGTATTCACTATAAAGTAAATAACGTTAGAATAATCACAATAATAGTACATAAAGTATATAGAAGTATACGTATATATGGCTTTTCATTGTCAGTGTGTGTGTGTATATCCGACAATAGATGTTAGCAAAAGACAAAAAGTGACTGACAAAAAAGGAAGAGTAATGCATTATAATATCTATTCATTTTTAAATTGAATGATTTAGCAAGTTAATCAAAAAGAAAAGAAAATTACAGATGGGCTATAATCAACATAGCAACTACAAAAACTAATTATTGGTCAGACATTTTTCATGGAAGAATTATGTTATGTTCATATGCAAAAGGGAGAAAAGAGGTAGAATTGATATAGTCAAACATGGGAGACTGATGAAATAACTCTCACCTGATTCAACCTTTCTACAAAAATATATTTTTAATGAACATATTCTAATCTTTTGAGCACTTTTCCTGATGCAGAGAAGCCTAATTCAAATAAAGCATATACAAAAATATGAAATATCATGAAGAAAAGCATACATTTATTAACAGGCAGGTACTTTATTAGACTACCATTATAAATAGATTTATTTGTTTAGCCAAAAAGTTTCTATTTCTGCTGTCAAATGACTTTTAATCTTAACCAAATTCATTTTCAAAAAAATCATTTCTGATTGTTTGTGACAGCTGTCATATCAGCTTGCATTTTCAAAAAAAATTGGAAATTTTTTTCATAATGGCAGATTTTCACTGTGGTGTCCTAGTCAGAAATTTCTTTCTTTTCATCAAACATGGGCATATTATACAGAGTTAGAGAGAAAATTTTATGCTGAGTAAATTTTACAAAAGGGTTTATCACATTTGATTGTAAGAAGTTCAAAATAATTTGCTTTGAGGTATATGATTCTCTTGTAAACTTCACTCAGCATGAAATTTCCTTCTGAACAATTTACAATATGTCCATATCTGATGAAAAAAAAGTTTTCAGACCTGGACATCATCGTGAAAATCTGCCATTATTCCTTCAGAACTCTATTACAGCACCAGGACTGATACAAATACAGTGATACCATACTTTAGGAGAATCTTGCTCCAAAATATCATTCCACTAAATGTATTTCCCACTGCTAGATATATCACAAGTTTCAACTCAACATAATATAACTTCATATGTACATGTCCCAGTTTCTCCTTAACTAACCTATTCAGGTTAGTACAGATAACACTCATAATTCTTCAAAGATTGGTACCTAAATTGAAATGGTTCACAGATTTTGTTGGATAGTTTTGTTACATTTCTTTTAAAAAGAGTTTACTAAGGTAGAATGAGAAAGAAAATAAAAACTGTAACAGGCAGATTTGGCCAGCAATTTTAATCAGTTTTATTGTTGACATCTAGTTTTGAAAAAGTGTAACCTTCAACTCAGATTTAAAACTCCTATACAACTAAAGGAAGAAACTATTTCTGATCAAATGTCATATCTTCAGGTCAAAATCTACATAATAGATCCATATGTTAGATCACACAATTATATTATGCTACTCACAAATTGTCTTTCTTACTTGATTAGAAACTGTCAACCAAAAGTACCAACATAGGCTTCTCAAGCTTTTTAGTGATTCTAGCTAGCTGGCTATGTATATATGCATGTATGTATTGCACATACAGGTCACACCAATGAAGGCAGGAAATTCAAACATATACACCTTATATCTAGAAAAAAATTTTCTTTGTTTTTTCAAAAGTTCCATCCAAAAATAAGTTTTAAGGGTGGGGTTGGAGTGGGGGAATCTATAATGTAATTTTATGTGAATTTTAGTGATCACAGTCCAACAAAAAGTGAGAGGAGTAACTTATTCATTGGTCACTCCTTTTTCCAATTTTTTAGGTGAAAATTTTTGGAGGTGGTAGCTGACCTTTCTATTCGGGGCACATGTGCTTCTATTAGCGTTTCGGATTTGTGCTTGGTCGCACAGAAAACCATACTGCCATGATTCTCCTTTAAAGAAACGGGAAAACTCTATAGTAAGCTCAGGCATCTACCAATTACAGAGTGTTCACATACTATGGTTGAATTACAAAAGTCAGCCATACTGTTGGAATACTCCCACAAAGGGGTGGCAGACTTCCCATTGCTAGCTTAGGCATCTACCATGAGAGGGAAACTCCTATCAAACCTATAATCTAAGGGCTGCTATTCGTGCAACCTAGGTGAACCATAGGATGTAATGGTTTAAAGAATGGGGTCAGCACTTCCCTATAAAACTTCATTGTGCAAACAAGTGATATTCAACAACACATGCCTGCTGTTCAAGATCCTATGGGTGCAGAAAATCCTCCTAAAAAGTTTGTTTGCTAAGCCAAACCATTCATTCATAATGGTGGTTGGTGGATAAAAAATTACTTACTCAGATGGCAGATCTGCTGCTCCATCCTCTTGGCCAGGAACATCCACGTGAAGAAAAGCAGCACGTTTGCGAATCTCTTCCATGCATGGTAGGTCAATAAATCGTTTCCAAGAATTAACTGTAAATAAAATAATATTCAATAAATTTATGACATAATAGGTGACCAAATGATATACACAGCTGAAATTCAGTATCATAATTTTGTATAAGATTTCAAGAGTGAACATTTAAAACTTTGACAGCTTTTTTTCTCCAAATGAATCAATAATGAATCTATCTTGGATCATTCTTTCTATGTCATACTTTTTAAAGCCTTTCAAAGCCAGAGAAAACAAATATATAAGAGACAGATGAATTGGAGAATATCTTTAAATATCTATCATTGAAAAAGTTCAAATCATTTGGACTGTACACTTATCTGGATGCAAAGTTCATAATTCTGTTTCTAAATCGTCAATACATATCAGGTAAGATGTGTGCGACAAAAATATACTAATTCAATTTCATCTTTTTATTAAGAAGTAACTGTAACCTCTGATTCACTGGTACTTGATTGGGTAGACTGAATGTCTCTAAAGACTTTTGTACGAACTCCAACATTATAGATGATTAAATTCAGCTTGGAAATAAGTAGCATCTCTCCGGGAACACAAGACAAGAAAGATACAAGAATGAAAAAATCCACAAATATAGTGAAGATCTTTTCAGATGCCAAAAACTTCTTCATCAAAAAAAAAAAAAATGATAAGAAAGAAAAGAAACACAGTTATCACAAGTGTGAGCATCATCTGTGAGTACCTTTTTTTTTACCTCACAAATTTTCATATTCATCATTGTACTTAGTCACATTTCTCCATAATTTTCTCTTCGGGTGATGTCTTTTCTTCTTGTATTTTAATATGACATTTTAAAATCATATATAGGGCCTTTGGGTGAATTAGAACACAAAAAAGATGCTAAAAATGGTAAAAAAAATTGCCAAATTGTTTAAGCTCTTCCATGTTAATTCAACGATTTTCACACAACCAAATTTTTATTTGTCAATGATGGAATTCCATCTGAAAAAGTAGATTTAACAGCTATGTAAAAAGGAATTTGAGAAAGAGTGAAAGAAGATAGAGAGTAGTTTTTGTCAAGGCTGTAGGGTCAGAGGTGATTAATTTCCAATTCCATCAGGAAATGAAACAAAATCTACAAGATATGATGACAACCAAAAAATTCTTATCTGAGGATTTGTGTGATAACTTGATGATATCAGATTTCTTGCAGCACCAGAAGTATTTAATTGCCTGCACAAATGGAGACTTTACAAAGTTTATTGACTGAGTTTGGACAATGAATTTTTGAAAGCTGACTTTTATAAGCCTTTGAAATATGTTTTCTCTGTAAGGACTATGTGATTGCAGGTTTTGATCTATCCTATAATTTGTAAGCTGTCAATCTGTCAGAAAGAGAGAGAGGAAGGGGATACTGTGAACACACAAACACAAAATTGGCTTTGTATGTGTATTTGTTCGCTTGCTACTAGTAACTACTACTACTACGGCCACTACAACTACTGCTGCTGGCTGATGTGTCAGTTCCGTTTTTTACCCAATTCATTTTAAAGGTAAAGACTACAAGGGTGGGGGAGTTGGGTGACAATAACGTGGAAAGGAAAGAAAAGGAGACAAAGGGAGAGATACAGAAATGAAAACAATACTTTGGCTTGGTATTATAAACCAGGAGAATAAAGTTAGTTTTATTTTTCAGATATGACTTTGTGTCTCTTACATTCCCAGAAGTGTTTTAGATCCCCACCCCTAAGTATACTGTTAGCGAAGTATTTTACTAGCTATGTGTAACAGGTGCAAGTGTATGTTCATTTATTATGGTTGCAATTGCCAATGTTTGTATGAACTGCAATCTCATCTTGGCATGTTTTTTTTGCATGCAGGCTGTCAATAGGAATCATTATGTCACCTTTACATAAGAGTTTGCAATCTGATCAAATTGTAAACAGGTTTGGTTAGTCACTCAATAGAAAGCATCTTGTGACCAATGTCTTTTGGCAACATGCGGCAAAATTGGAAAAATAGATCATCAATAAATGAGATATATCTTTTGCTATTTGTTGGATGGATGATCACTAAAAAGTCTGAATTATCAAAAAGCAAGCGTGAGACAAACTAAGGGAACAATTTAGCATAAACTTACGTTGTAAATTGAATTCCTTGCTAAAAACTTATTTTGATAGATAGCCAGCCAGCCAGGATCATTAAAAAAAGTGAAAAAAACTATGTGGACTGATGGACATTTTTGGTTAGTGGTTGACATTTTTTAATAGTATAGAGATGAATGTGACACTATGAAATGTACTGTTGGCCGATAATTGAACGTGCAACAATTGAGCATGGCAACAATAAAACAAGAGACACTTGAGCACAGAATAATTGCAGCAGTAGTCATACCCCTCACACATAAACATCAAGTATGGACACAAATCCTTATATTTGTTTGTATTGATATTTGTTTTTGTTTACATTGCATTCTAGACTTATTACATTGAGTTGAAGGTGTAAAGCTTAACAATCATGAAAGTTGGTCAGTATTAATTTCTAATTATAAAAATAAACAAAGAACAAATAAATAAATAAAGCTTTTTGATGATAAAACATAGAAAATTCATCATCATCATCATTATCATCATCAGTCTTTTATCATCCGTTGTTGGACAGAGACCTTCCCCAGAATCCGCCACATTTCTCTATCATGGGTGTCATGGAGCCAGTATTTTCTGAATTTGTCTAGTGCATCTCTTCATCTTGTATTTTGTCAGCTTCGGTTTCACATGTGATCTCTGGGGATCCATGTTGTGAGTTGTGATGTCCATTTGTTGTCTACCTTTTTTGCAATATGACCTGCCCATTGCCATTCGAGATTTTTAATAGTTTCTATGATGTCACGGACACCTGTTTTCTTCCTTATATACTGTGCTGTCTTGTGATCTCTCTCCATGTGAGGTTGAGCATAATTCTCTCATGCATGCGCTGCATTCTTCTCAGTCTGCTGGTCTGTCTCTTGGTTAGGTTCCATGTTTCAGCTCCATTAGTGACTATCAGGAGGGTGCATTGGTTGTATACTCTTCTTTTTAGGATTATTGGGATTGTCCTGTTTTTGAAGGTTGAGCTTGCTCTGCCGAAGATTTGCCATCCTAGGGTGATTCTCTGCTTGATTTCTTCTTCTTTTGAGGGTTACATAGAGATTCGTTGTCCTAAGTAGATGTAGTGGTCTACTTGATTTGGACACTTATGTTCTTATTCTCTACGTGATTGTTGTGCATAACTTTGATTTTACTGAAGTTCATGTGTAGGCCGACATTTTTGCGTTCTCCATTTAGTTCATCTAGCATTAGTTGAAGGTTGTGTAGGTTCTCTGTGAAAAGGATGATGTTGTCTGCAAATTTGAGGTTGCTCAAATATTCGCCATCTATTTTTATTCCTCTATTCTCCCAGTCCAGGTTTTGGAAGATCATCTCGAGGAAGGTTTCAGAGTCTTTACATAGCCTGATAAAGGAGTTGATATGATTGTATATATTGCAGTACTTTGAATTTTTACACCTTGTAGGATGACTTCATGAACAAGAGAATATCTACAGAGTCGAATGCCTTCTTGAAGTCTGTAAATGCTACAGCAAGTGGAATTTTGTATTCTGCTGATATCTCTGTCTGCTGATTTATTGAATAGAGATGATCCATGGTCAAGTAGCTTCTTCTAAATCCAGTTTGTTCCTGTGCTTGGTTTTCATCTAGTGTTCCAGTGATCCGGTTTGTGATGATTTTTGTGAAAATCGACAAACTCTACAACAAAATAACAACCTCTCAAATAGAAGCTACCACTATGTTTAAACCAAGAAACACACAGACCATTAGCAAAATCTCAGATGAAACCAGGAAACTCATTGAAAACACAGAAACCTCAAACCACCACCAACAGCAAGAGGAAAAATAGAGGAGACTGAACTAAACAAAACAATAAAAAAGAAGTAAGAGAAGACAAAAGAAGGTATACAGCAGCAATCATCAAAACCACTCTTGGGAAAACGTTGGGGCTTTAGAGCAATAAACAAAGCTTTCAGCATAGGACAGAAACAAAGAACTAATGTACCTAAAGAAAATGGAGACATAACAACAGACAGAGACAGAATTGTTGAACGCGCCCAAGAATTCTACTAAGAGCTGTACCCTTCAAGACATGGGCAACAAAACAACGACCAAGATACGCAAGACGCTGACAATCAGTTCAAGGACTTGCCAGAAGTTACACCATGGGAGGTAAAACAAGCCATCAAACAAACAAAAAAAGGAAAAGCCTCTGGACCAGATAACACCACCATTGATCTACTCAAAAAAGCTGGTAAGATCGTCAACAAAAAATTAGCTATTCTATTTAACTTGTGTCTAAAACTGAGTAAAGTTCCGAAAGACTGGAACACAGCAATCATAATGCTTCTGCATAGGAAAGGAAACCCAAAAGATCTCAACAACTACAGGCCTATAAGCCTACTCAACAGCATATATGGAAAATTAATCTATGTCAAATATCTATACAAATGCATATAAGGGGTTGTGTCCATACTGCACGCTTATGTGTGAGGTGTGGGGCTACTTCAACCAATCACAATTGAGTGAGGCTTGTCCTCCTCAGGAAAACCAATACCTTAAAATTGAGTGATGAAAAAGTATGTAGTATCCATTTATCATCAATAATTATATGAAAAAAACACACTATTTTATACATTATTTATTTTTTACTATATTTTTGTGTGAGTGAATATGTCCTATGCTCAATTGTCACCCCAGGGAAATATATCATACACAAGACTTTTTGGGAGGCCAAAATGAAAAAAGGTGGAAAAGGATCAATGAGAGAAAAATATATATGATGGTGGCCAAAAATTGGTGAAATGAAAGCTATTGTGTTTTTAATTACTGGAAAATATCATGATATCTCTTCTAATTTTTATGTTCCCAGCATGAGCTTTCAATAAAAGTGATTCCTTATTACAACTTCCAAAAGCAAAGCATGAAATAACAATTTGCATAAGGTAAAACACATTTTGTCTACATTTTCTTTGAACATTAAACTTTTGTGGGCAAATTTTTGGTTCTTTGTTTTTCTCAAGCAGAATACAGTCATGTGTAAGAGGTATTTGGACACTTGAAAATAAATCAGTCTGAAATTCACACAGGTAATAAGTTTTGATGTGAGAATTAGAGAATATTAAGAAAAATTAAGCTTTAGTGAATATAGAGAGGATAATGGTGCAAGATTACAATACACCAAAGACAGAAATAACTGAGCAACATTTCAATAATTAAAGCTAGTGGAATATCGTTCAGAACCAGTGGCCAGAAAGGTTAATTCAGTTAATCAAGAAAAGAATAAAAGACAAGTTCTTTTTATTTTCAACATTAATTTTATTGAACAACACATCTACCATTTTGTTCCACTATCTTCTGCCATCTTTCAGGCAATTTCATAATTTTTTCTTCCATAAATGTCTCAGTTTTCTCAGTACCATCATCAATATTTTTTTCAGTCTTCCAGGGAATTGAATTTTTTCATTAAAAGAATTCTCTGAATATCAGAATAAATGATAATTTGAATGTGCAATATCTGCTTAATACAGCTAACAAGTTGAAGCATAAAATATGGCCGGATAATAAATATATCTCCTATCAAATTGGGATGTCAACTTCGTATACCTTTCTAATTTGAACTGTCTACATGACAAAAGAAGAAATAAGTGAATAGGCTCCAAGATCAGGCAAGATCAGGCATCAGCAAAGCTCTGACTTTCTCCCACTGATTGCAAACTAACAAAGCCTGGTGATATTGTGTGGTATTGCTGAGGCATCCAGGGTTAAGTTCTTTCATCTCTAAAACCATGCTTGATCTTGGGATCATCATCTGATGACGGCTTTGTTGGAGGCAATGCAGCTATTTTTGCAGCAGTAGTAGTAGGAAATTTCTTCAAAGTAATGATAATGAAATATTACATTCATATGTGAAATATGGCTCAATATCAATTTTTTTCAAACTATAAAAGCCGAGATCAAGCTGTCAAATTGTCCTCTAAATATTTCTCACAGTGAAATCTCTATAATTGTTCATTAGTTTCACAAATTTAAAGCATTTACCAAGCTTCATCCCATTGTTATATACCATCCTACATGATATACCTGCAATACCCAGATACAAAATATTCAGAAATGAGATCAGCCAACGTAACATGACTCAACTACATGCAGAACATCTGTACATTTACATAGTTCAAGTGAACATATGAATCCAAAATGGCACTACCCCTACCACAATAGTAAATTCCAACAACCCAAAACTATATCACCTATCAAAAAAGTCTCTGGTTTTATATTCCAGAAAACACTCAGTTTTTCCAGATTAATAATGCACGCACTTACCAGGACACATATGATATGATTCCATTTTGATATAAGTATGGAGCTTGTTATCAAAATGTAAAGAATAAACTCATTATTAGTGATAGGCAGTATGGTATTCAATAACTTAATAGAAATATTAAAAATAGATAGCAATGTTTTTGATTCACAAAACCCGTTTATTCCATATGAATTTCCTGCTTTATTCCTATCACAATGGCAAGTATAGGCACAGCTGAACAGACTTATGCATTAACCAATTCCACATTATTAACTATGATTGAGAGTAACAGTTCAGTGGGCCGTGCAGTGGAATGAAGCAGGATATCCTACTCCCCACACTAATACCCATTCTATTTCTCAGAGATGATGAATCTTGCTCAACTACACTTACACACGATCACTCAGAAAACCAATCAATTTTGTTTGGATTTATATTAGTAAGAATTTAGTTTTACATTTTCTAATTCCCTGATCTTATAGGTATATACATATATATATATATATATATATATATATATATATATATATATATATATATATATATATATATATATATGTATATATATATATATATATATATATATATATATATATATATATATATATATATATATATGAATGAATGAATGATAGATAAATATCTATCAATGAATGTGTACTAATGCATATACATTTCATATATAATCAAATGAGCTGCATAAATAGGGGCTTGCAACTTATAAGAAAATGTAATTACAGACAATACAAGCAATTTCAAAGGTTGTAAGGTAGCACTATCAGAGATGGATACACCTACACATAAGTTACTTGTATAAAGAGCTACAGAATGGCAAGTAACATTATTGATTATAGAGAACCTGTCATCATTCGTGGCAAATTTAGTAGAGCTATATCGGGATTACATTTATCACTTGTATACAGAGTGTAAGATCATCATCTCAGATTTGGGGAATTGGGATGTAGAATGGGGATCTTTGCTCAAGAACTTTCACACAGTAAAATGAGGAAATGGGTATTCTGTAGCCCATTAACTTCCTATGTCATCCTCATGGGAGGTGGTTGAATGCAGTCACAATACTTATTTTTTCATAATTCCTACACAGGGCAAGATTCAACAGTGCTAGGAGAAAACATTTTCAATGGAAATCATGATTTTTCTACGGAAAAATGAAAGAGTGAAACTATCAAATCAAGTATATACCATTCAAAATTAATTTCTTACCGAGAAAGAAATAAGTAGCTGATTAGTAATGTGTCAAGTTGCAGATGAAGCATTAATTTTAAATAATTGCCAGTAGTTATTGCTTATGATAAATGATATACACTCCAGATAGTACAAAAAGAGACAAAATAATTAATTTTTGTTTTTATTTAGCAGGCCATATCCTTCAAAAGACTTTGGTGATTATGATATATCAGGGTTTTTGAGGGGTTTTTTTTAAGGTAACTATACATTATTCTTCTCAGTTCAAGGGTCAGTCTTTTGGTTAGATTTTAGGTTAGACTAACCCTAAGCGATTACAGAACAGCACAGTATATTAGAGAACAAACAGGAGTCAATGGGCTGGTCATGTTGCGAGAATGTAAGATAATCACTGGATATCACCACTCACAACGTGGATCCTCAGAGATCACAGAACCAGGGTTGACAGAATGTAAGATGGCATGACAAACTAGATAAGTTCAAAAAGTACTGGCTTCATGACGCTTATGATAGAGAGATTTGACGAATCTTGGGGAAGGTCTATGTCCAATGACGGATGTTAAAAGGCTGATGATGATGATAATACATTATTCAGCAGATTCAAGAATAAAAACTTAAATTACTATTAGTTAAAAGGTTAACTTCAACAAAACAGTTTAAAACTGACAATGAAGATTATAGATCAAATACAAATATATGAATTTCCAAAATAATTTTTGTATGTGCTATTGCTACTTTCAAAGAAAAAACTGAGCAGGAAAAACAAATTTAGAATTTTAATCACATCTGCCCTTTGAAAAACTGAGCTATATATACCATAACCCTCACTATTTCTCTTTAGAACAGTATTTACATGTTAAGTAAATTATGTTATACATTTTAAGTAAATCATGATTAACCTAGCAATAAATAAACAAATCAAAAAACATATCTAGACAAAATTAGATGCTTAAAACAAATTAATGTTCTCTGATGTAGTTTAAATGAAAGACATAAGTATACTATGTTAGAGGTTAGTGATAACTTCAAATTAAGTTTTTCATGTTTCTTCAAAGGGTAAACAACGATTTGGTGATATTTCTAATGCTTAATAATTATAATATCAATGAACAGATTAAATAATGCTCTAATGAGTTTGAGCAATTCCATTTTAAACACTTAAATAGAGACTGAAACTATGGCTCTACATACTTCTTTTATGCAATGAACTAAAGAACAGTAATGAAATTATCCCCGATGACTTTTCCTGATGATCCCTTTCCAATATTGGAATTAATATTTCCCTTTAGATCTAAGCAGTTTACACTCTAATTTAATACTTCAAGTCAGTTCTTAAAATCATTAATACTTATTAGTCAATGGTCAATGTAAAATGAAATTTCCCACAACAAATCTGATTTAATTTCAGCTTTAAAATAACTTCCTATTCCTAAAATTATTCATAGTATTCATATTAATTTTCAGTGAATTTTTGTATCACATTTAACAATCATGATCATGTGAGATCTCACAAATTGATTGTAATCTCTCATGAAGCAAAAATAGCTCCAACCATTCCCACCTGATATTAACTATAAAATCTAATATTGGAAGAGTGCATTGAAAAATGATTAAAATGAAAATGATGACACCTCATCTTCTTATTATCAAACCACACTTGAAGATCTATTAAATCAAGCAAGACATAAAACCTATACGATGTTGGATGTTCATACTTACATATATGTAATTTTTCAAAATATTTTTTCTATAAATCTTATAAATTAAATACAATGGTAAGATTTATGTGATAATATGCAACAAAAACAGAATCTAAAACAAAAAATAGACAGTAGTGACACTGACATTGACAAGAGATTTAACAAAACTCATTAAGTAGTCTGAATGTCAAAACTATAAGTAGTTCTTGGCATGAATGGAATATTACATTTTCTTAAATTTGTTTATATTTGTATGATGTTGTCAGAAGACTTTCAAGTTTACCCCCTCATCTGCTAATGAAGTGATGCGATATAATGTGATAATATATCAATGCCCAAACATAAAGGACTGAAGGTGATAGGGAAAATAGAAACAAATAGTACCAGTCACAGTAGATATGGTAGTTGCTGTAGTTTTGGTCGTTGCAGCAGTGAAAGCATATCTCCTTCAGAGTAGAGATAGAAGAAAGGTAGATTGTATCTCTTAAAACAAGTTGAATCATGAATAACATGATTAGTGATATTTTCTCTAAGGTTTTCTCTATGGTCTTCTCTACAAATATCTTAATGGCTACTGATTTTCTTCCCTATTTTTTTAAACCATGATACAGCTTTTGTTCATCTAGCTTATTTTTTCTCACATTATAAATTCAAGACACTACTAGCTTCTCAAAACAAAATCATCAAAAAAGATAATGCTACATCACTCACAGCTTCCAACACTAATAGGCTATGTTTGGGGGGGGGGGGGATATGAATTTTTTCATGAATGAAGTTCATTGCAATCTAACTATAATTGAAGAAATCTATTTGTGCTTATGTTTGCATCACAATTACTCGACAACTGGCCATTGTATGAAGTTTTTTTGATCCATAGTTCTCAAATAAAATAAGAAAAATAAATTTAAAAAAATAGGTCTGGTTAATCACTCAAAAGAAATTGTTGCATGACCAATGTTTTCTGGAAGCATGCCATGTTGGGGGTGATCAATTAAAAGAACTGGAAAAAGAGGTGATCAATGATCAAGTTACTTCTCTTGCTTCTTGTTTGGACAGTGATCACTAAGAGTCTCATTATTTTTAAAAAGACAAGTGGATACACAAACAAAAGGATTAATTTAGCATAAACTTACATTATAAATTGAACCCACCACAAAAAACTTAGGGAGGGGGTAAAAAAAAAAAACAAATAAAAAAAAAAACGTTTTTCCCAGACATAATATGGAGTAAATGATGAAATTTTCAGTCTTTTAGATCCATTGATGCAGCCTGTACGTGTGATACATACATAGCCTACCAAAACCTATTTTGACAGTTTGGATAACATTTTTGGTTAACAGTTTCTAATCATGGATTATAGATCTTCATTCTTATTTCCATAAATTATCTTGCTTGTCATCTGCTGTTTAGGATTATCTAGATTAGTAAAATAGATGACGAATATCTGAGCAACCTCAAATTTGCAGACAACATCATCCTTTTCACAGAGAACCTGTATGACCTCTAACTAATGCTAGATGAACTAAATGAAGAAAGCAAAAAAGTCAGCCTACACATGAACTTCAATAAAACAAAAGTCATGCGCAACAATCACATTGAGAATAAGTACATAACTGTCAAAATCAAAGATGCAAAACTAGGGAAAATAGACCACTATATCTACTTAGGACAATGAATCTATGAAATCCACAAATGAAGAAGAAATCGAGCAGAGAATCACCCTAGGATAGCAAGCTTCTGGCAAAGCAAGCCCAACCTTCAAAAACAAGACGATCTCAATGATCCTAAAAAGAAGAGTATACAACCAATGTATTCTCCCGATAGTCACTTATGGAGCTGAAACATGGAACCTAACCAAACCAAGAGACAAACCCGCAAACTGAGAAGCATGCAGCGTGCGCATGAGAGAATGCTCAACCTTACATGGAGAGATCATAAGACAGCACAATGTATCAGAAAGAAAATGGGGATCAGAGTCATCATAGAATCCATTAAAAAACTCAAATGGCAATGGGCAGGCCATGTTGCGAGAGTGAAAGACAACCAATGGACATCACAACTCACAACATAGTTCCCCTGAGACCAAATGCGAAACCGAGGCCGACAAAATGCAAGATAAAGAGACGAACTAGACAAATTCAGAAAATACTGGCTCCATGACGCCCATGATAGAGAAATGTGGCGGATCCTGGGGAAGGTCTCTGCCCAACAACGGTTGTTAAAAGAATGATAATGATGATGATGAACCAAAATACTTCAAAGCTGGAGTTTTGTATGACAGACCAAAAATTATATTACACAATGATTATGGCAGGCTGCTCCACACACCTTCCAAACATGTACCTTTGGAACAGTTCAAAATAAAAGCAACTCTTAATTTCATGTACATAATCAAAAAACTTGTATACCAAATAATAATTCAGATAAATTATTTCTGTAACAATAAGATAAAAACTTCCCTATTAAATGAATTACACTTCACGGGATCAGTAGAGACTCCAATTTTTCCAGGTGTATCAAACTAATACAAAATGCAAATGAACTAAGAACTTTCATTTCTAATTTTGTACAATTTATTAAATATTTCATGTTAGAAGTAACTCAGACCCAAACCTAACAGACAGACTTTGAACATAACTGCCAAAAAAATGTTTGTCAAGATACTGTTTAACCAAAACGAAAATTAAATTGTTCTTACCTTTGATTAGAATAAAAAATGTTCTCATAATTCATATCTTGATGAAATTATTTTTAAAACTTATTATAACAATATTCTATTTCATTATACCTAAGCTTTAATAAATACATTTATTTTCTGAATTCTCTCTTGTTAAAATATATGTTGTTCACACCCTAAAAATTATCAAGCCAAATCAAAATATTTTGAGCATTGATATAGTTAATATCAAAATATAAATCAAAGTCATATTATCATACTAGCAGATGTACCAGGCTTTTTCCTGGTTTATGTATTTCATCCATGATGTTATTGGTCTTTTTCTATGTCTTTCAGTATCCAACCCACTGCTTCAAAGACATGTGTCTGAGCCATTGTGCATTCATCCCACACAAACAATTGACAATTCTATAAAAATAGAATTCGAATTCTTTAGGTACACTAGAAATACCCCGCTTCAACGGAATTCATGAATTCTACCCAGGGGCGTAACTTGAGATTTGGCTCCTAAGGCCTTATCCACTTCAAACATTTAGTGCAGTGGATCTCTTCCTGGAGGTCACAGACCCTGGTTGAAGGCTAAGCTAGTTGAGGGGTACCCTCTAACATTTAAAAAAATCATTTGGAAGGTTGCTGCTGCTGACAGCGCTAAACTATCAAATAGCTGACAAGATCACCTGACTTAACACCTCCAGATTTTTTTGCTGAGGAAAGTCCTAAAGAATATTGAGTATGGTACAAAACCAGCCACAATACAAGAATTAAAAAACAGAATAGAAGAAAAAGTTGCCACAATCAATGTAGAAATTTCATCAGGATATTAGCAGATCAATAGGTTGCAGACTGAATAAATGCATCGGAATTCACTGCAGGCATTTTAAAACTTACATGTAACACTATGCATATGTCTATATTTATTAGATATTTTTGCTTATTGCATCAATAGAATTCTTTTTGGACAAATCTGGCATTACTTTTAGGACACCCTGTATATACATCTTGAAATATATGTATTCCAGTGAAATTTGAAAAAAAACCAAGTTGCTTACTCTGTCTGTTACCAGCAAGGGTTGAATTCTATAGGTTTGAATTCAGATGTCTGTCTCCTAGATTGATTTGCCATACCAAAACTGAATAGCCCAGTCAGCCCTGGTATTTACCCATAGCTGAGGGGATGGGGATTAGAAGATATGGATTCATGCTTTTCCCCAGGGCATTAGTCTGAAGTAAATTATCTCAGCCGAAGTTTGAACTCAGCTCACCAACTCACCAATTCCATTTTCCCTGCCATTAACCACTTGGCCACCCGCAGCTCATGACCTGGTATGTGTATACATCATGGGAGCATTGGATAGAGGCTGCCATCTCCATAATTTCCATGTTTAACTATCACATCTTTCTTTATTTTCTTTCAGTTTCTCATAATTCAATTTGATTAGACAAAATTCAAAAGCAATAAGACCTCTTTGAATAAGTGTAAAAAAGAAAAAGAGTGAGAGAGAATATAACATGACCATAAATGTCATATTTTCCCAACCATCAACCAAATATATTACCTTCCAAATAAAAAGGTTTTTTTCATTTTATGATGCATCTCTTTTTTCATCATTCCAATTTCAATTTCAAACAGAATACAGCACGTAGAAATCAATACAAAGGTTACCTTGTGTTTACACTACATTCATCAAAATGATGGTGCTAGGTAGTAACTTAGTCACAAATATTTGGTACTATTCCAGGAGTACATCTGAATTAAATAAAATATCATCTTTTCCATACTGTTAGAAGATAATATGTTCACATATTGCATTTTTAACATCCATGTAAATGCATATAAGGAAGAATCTAATAAGGCAGATCATATCTACAGAGAGTATAGCACACATTAGCCCCACTGGGATAAGATCCAGGTAGTTAAGAGGGAACAAATCTGGAGATTGAGAAAATAGAAAGAAGCAGGACGGAAAGAGTTAAATGAAGAAAATAATAATTGTTTTTTAATTCATTTCAACTCTCCATTTGTAGAACAGTCACTATCTTATCTTTGAAGCTGAAATCTGTTTGAACGGTATTGTATTAGAAAGACAAAATTGTTCAACCTATAGATTCAACATTTTCCCAAAAAGCAAAGTTTGAGATAATTCTTTTCATTTGATTAACAACAATTAACTTAACCAACTCAGCATTCATATCTTTTACTAACAATGAATTTAGTAATTTAATTACACTAAACCATCAAAGCCAACTACAGCAGTCCCTCCAATTTCTGAGATTCTAAATTTGTGGACTTGACTATTAACGGATTTGATTATGATAAAGGGAAGCTACTCTCATAAACTTTTGAGAAAAAAATTTGAATATTTTCAAAGTTTTTTCTTGTTCTTCCAAGGGAGAAAAAAGTCCAGGTATTTGTTTTGAAAAAAAAAAAAAAAAAATTTTCATTAATAATAACAGAATCAGACAGTGTTTCTGCTTTTTTTTTAATTTTGTGGGCAAAACATGAATAACAAGCTTTGAAAAAAACGTGGTCGAAAGCATAAATAAACATTTACTTGATATTGAATTTAAACCTTAATTGGAGAAAGCATTCTCTTTCAAATTTAATTGATTACTGTATCAAGTGACTGACCAGACCTGGATTTGTTTTTTTTTAATCATAAATTCATGAGTCAAGCCATACTGGTAGTATTTTCATCAATGTGACTTAATTTTACTACCAACACTTCTTGATTTACAAGGTAAAAAGCAGCATAAATAAGTGACAGTGATTCATTATTTCCTTGATTCTTTCATTTTCTATAGGTTTTTCTGAATAAATAAATAATTTTTACTTACAATTGCATCCCAAGTCATGGAGTGTCAAGATAACAAACTGACATTGTTTCAAATTCCCCTGTAAAAAAAGTAGAATTTAATTGAGTTAATCAAGAAGTTAATTAAGATGAAGGTAATAGAAATAATAAAAATTAATAATAATGATTTATAATACTTCATCTAATAAAAATCAACGATGAAATGGATTAATAGTGATATTTCCAGTTTGCAAACAAACATGATGATGAGAGATCAGTATAGAGGGTAAGTTCAAAGCTTCTGATTTAGGATTCTGCTTGCTAATAAGCTTTGGTAGCTCAATTTGTAGAGCAGTAAGGCATAAACCTAGCCTCTATCTGGCATGAGTGATTGAGTTTGAGTTGCATCTGAAGCATATTCTTTATTTCCGATCAACACTGTTTACTACCTGCCAGTGGAAGCTGGCCCTCGTAAAGTTGTGACAAAAAGCATCTAAAAATTAAGATGAAGCAGTCATAAAAATTAATGATAAAAACATTACTGTTTTGAGTTACTCTGAGGAAGGAAATTATTAAATATGACAAATTAGAAATAGTGGATCCATCCTCCTATTTACCAGTATAATGTAATCTCAGTTATAATGTCTCTCAGGATCACCACTCTAACTTATACTTTTTTAGCTATTTCTTAATGCATTAACATCTTAACAAAACAAAAGAAATGATATACAAGAATTTATTGGTACTACAACTCTTAATTTATAAATCTATGATAGTTATGCTAGTAAAATTTTCATGAAACAGTAACCCAGTAGTTCAATAAACTTTGGCATTAAAGACATGTCGTCTGCAAATTTGAGGTTGCTCAAGTATTCGCCGTCTATTTTGATTCCTCTATTTTCCCAGTCCATGTTCCGGAAGATCATCTCAAGGCAGGCTGTAAATAGTTTGGGTGAGCTGGTATCACCTTGTCTTACTCCTTTTTGGAGCTGAAACGGCTCAGAGTCCTTATGTAGTCTAATGAATGAGTTGCTGTGGTTGTATATATGTTGCTGTATTTCAATGTATACAGGGTCTACACCTTGTAGGGTGATGGCCTTCATGATTGTCAAATAAATCTGACTCAAAATAGCTGAGAAACAATATGGGGGACGGACCTATTGGCAAACAAGAATGCCTCTAAAAAAAGAATAAATCAAAGATTAACAAACAACCTATAGAAATCTATTCAATTGTGACTATCATCAGGACATTACAGTGCATTATCACTTTATCCAGTACTAGTCAAAGATTTAAATAAATATCTGTTCTTGATAGTCAAATAAAAAATGTGTAAGCAAACATGTCCAAACTTCAAAACCAACATGAAAAATAATGTTACTTCTAATTTTTTTAAAAAAAGAAAATAATTTGATTAACTTTCTTCACAGCTTTACTATGACGATTGAAAATAAATTTAGTATTGTAGAAACATTGCTGATTTTATAAATACTCAAATGGAGTAGTTAGCATCAGACATAAAATATTTAATTGAAAAAAAGTAACAGTTCCAATATAAATGAAGCAATAAGAAACGACATAATTTTAAGAAAAGAGTCATCAGTTGCTCAATGCTTGTAATTCAGGTATGTACATTATTGATTAATTCTCAACTTGGTTTAAATTGGTTGAAACTAAAGTATCTATTTTAATCAAATTACACTGTTAATTTAATATTCTCTTTGCCAATTGAGCTTGTGAATTTAAAAATTGTTTAATTGGAATAGGCAAGTGCAAAGCATAAAACAAGCTGTACTTGAGACTGCAACAAAAAAATTCAAATATTACACTATACATTATAAAATTGGGATAATAAATTTCTATCTATGTACGTAGGCAGCATTATGAATAGAACTTTTTTTCATTTTTGATTAAAATCAAGATTTCATCCACTAAAAACTGCACTGGACTACCAACTAAACCTAATCATAAATTATGAAGATGTAAATCAAAGGATTTGATGGCTTATCACATATTTATGATGTATGTTATGCTGTAGATTCACAACATATTATAGCCTTATAGACTAATATAATTTGTTACACTACAATATATAATATACCCTGTCAATTTACTTTTTACAATTTTAGTTACGAAAGCTTGCAAGTATATACTGCTATCTTTCCTTTGCATATTCTCTTCTTCATGCAGGCTGAATTAAAAAATTACTGTGTCCTTCTTAGATGAGAAGTACTAATTTGTAAATTGATAAATCAATTTACAAATTTGTGAAAGATGGTGACAAAATGACTTGTAATAAATACCAAGCTCTTTCAAGAGATAAGAAACATAAGGGGGCCTTAAAAATGAAACAAGAATGATGGTAATGGAAGGACTGGATAATCATGATAGGCAGATCCCCATCTTGATGTCTCGTTTCAGTTTTTATGCCCACAGCATGAAGCCCTGATAAAAATTTTTCATCACTTTTTGCTATTGCCTTTGGTAAACTGATGGACAGAGACTTGACTGTGTCTCTCCATGAATGAAAACACCAATTGAATACAATTCTAGTTTTCCTCAACATTAATAAAAAGAGAAGAATTACCCATGTTTTAATATTTTCACAACATGAATCTTACAATTGAATCCTGATTTTTGACACAATCTAGTGATTGAACTTTCATGCTAGCATACTAGCTGGAAAGAAATGATTATTCTAGGGTTTTAAACTTGCCTTTTCATCATTTTTTGCCCTAGTCATATGGACAGTGTAAAGTTATTTAGGAACGATTGTAATTTGTCAAATTACTCAAAATAGCAGAATATCTATTTGGAATATCATGAACTGGAAGAAAAGCGATCATTTTACACAAAAATAGTTGAATAGAAAATGAAAATTAGCTCCCATAGCCCAAAGAATAGACAAGATATTCTAATGATATAAAGACTAAGTTGTGTAATGCCCTATCATAACCTGAATGTGCCTTCTACAACTTTTTTTCTGAAGCTAGGATATTTTTAGACATGTTATATACCAATTAATCACTTGTTAATAGTCCAATATGTGTTACACTTGAAAAGTTCCACTCATACTTTCAAATTTAATTCTCTGAAGTGATATACATTTGGCCGCCATATACATAGGGAGGGGATCAGGCCTTCTTATCAAGAGTACAGGGGTTGGAAACTTGGAACTTCATAGTCAATAAAGGATAATGGTGCTGTGCAACTGTTTCATAAAACCCTAACTTTATATGCCCATATAAAAGACGGTATTATTCTTCAATGGTAAAAGGGTTGTTGCTAACTTATAATATAAATCTGTACTTTCGACCCACTCCCTGGAAATATAACCCACACCATCATCATCCTATAGGAAAAGTGGCAGCAACCACCAGTGGCCTCATTTAACCAAAGATGAATTTTAGATAAACTCATTAGGGCTTCTAATTCAATCCTCCAACCACTTGGGTGTCAGTTGAGTTAATATTTTTACCCAAGAATTTACTCAAATAGTAACAAATAGAAAATGTGTACAACTAGTTCTCAAAAATCTTATCTTATTTCACTAACAATCGACAATTGTCAGTTCATCTGATGAGCAATTGATTGGATAATAGTAAATCCATTTCTAGCTTCCAAAGAATATTGCCAATTTAGTGATTTAGGATCAAATGCTGATTAGACCCGATTTGGAATCTGACCAATTAGAGGTACAGAACTCAAGCAGTGTCTATCATTTATTGAAACATCAAAGTCTTTAATTGATCAAACTGATCCAGGGTCCAATCAACTAGGATACAGTTTCTTTTAGTAAAGAATCCAATAGATTCATGTCATTTACCTTGCGTTCAATCACAATTCATTCGATATTGATTATTACAACTTTTAATTAGCCTATATTGATCATCTTGCTGGAGAACTTTCTTCAGACTATTGAATGTAAACTCTTCTGAATGCTTGCAATATTTTATCATCCAACAAAAATAGTAAACATCTCAAGCATTATTCAAATTATCTCTTCTCAAGATTATTCATGGTCAACAAACTTTTTTTTCTGTTTTTTCTCTAGTATACTGTACTATCTTGTAATCTTTCCATGTGATTTTGAGCTTGATTCTTCATTGTACAAATCGCATGGTTCTCAGTTTGAAGACCAATCTCCTGGTTAGGTTGCATGTTTCTGCTTAATGTGACTATCAGAAGGATGCATTGGTGTATGTTATAAACTATACAGACATCCATTAGTAAACAAGAGATTGTCTATTTCTATGTAAATGAATATCTTCAATTATAACCCAAAAATGCTAAAATGAAAAGTATATTTTGGATTTTTTGTGAATTTTTTGTGAATTTTTTTAAGTTTCTTACTAAGCTTTGAAGTTGTCTTGCTTTCCATGATTTTCATTGGTGTCATTGTTTATGATACAGATAATAAAGATTCTACAACTTCCTTATGGAGAAATGGTTAGCAAGCTTCACCTAGCAGATTATTACTACTGTAGAGAATTTCATCCCCATTGAAATACATTATGCCAACTGTATACCCACTTGTCCAGTTCAGTTAGGTCAAACATTCTTTTCTGCTATAATTAAGATGGTAAACTAGTATTACCTGATGCATAAGGAGAGAGGGATACCACCATAGTCACTTCATATACATAACAAAATACCATAAAGGATACGATATCAGGTTATGACAGCTCAATCCAGCACTGCACGCTCTAGCATCCTCTGGTCATGTAACAAATACAATGCATATCCAGCTGTTGAAAGAATTATGGAAAATGCATGTTTGATTTCAAGTTCACCTTATATATAAACATGTATTTTCCATAATTCTTCTCTTTTTTGAATTCGTAAAAACTCATCTAGGCATACCCATTACAGCTTATTTTGTGGCATTCAACACTTAAACTCAAAATTTAATTATTCATATCTTATTATGTCTAAAAAAAAAAAAAGGTTTTGTTTTTTGAGCCCCCACACAATGCGTTTTTAGCAGGGTTCAATTTGTAATGCAAGTTTTTGCTGAATTGATCCCTTAGTTTGTGTCCTTGGCATTCACACTTTTTTCTTTCATTTAGAAAAGTTTACTAACAAAAGGTGACGGCAGTGAATTCTTCTTCAGTGATCAGCTCAATACGGCATACTGCCAAAAGATGTTGGTCACATGACAGTTTTTATTGCGTGACTAATCAGACTTCTTTTGTTTTTTCAAGAATAATTTTTAAAAATAGGTTATTAATTATTCAATTTTCAACACCCAATTCCCATCTTTATACTAAATACATAAGTTAAATATAAAAAGGATTACTATTAATTCATCGATTCAATATTTTTCCTGGAACAACATTGACATTAAAATTCACAACTAGTTACACAAGAAACCATTGACAAATTTGGAGCTTTATATTAACTGGATTAGTATTCCAGTGATGTTGAAACAATCAAAACAATGTTAAGATTTAGTTAGAATTCAAATAAGTTTCAAGAGGTATTCAAGAGTAAGGAACGGGTCCCAGATTTAGATATTTGAAAAAACCTAGTAGCAAATAGATGCATGGGAAGGGAACAATCCCGCAGGAGCGATGGCCACACAGACTAAATCCAACTTTCACACTGGAGTTGTCAAGCTTAATTTGTGAGAGTAAAATAGAGGTATTCAAATTTTCTACAATCACAAATGCAATGCTAACTGATGAAGTAAAAATGAATATATGTATGAATAATTTCTATGCTGAAAAAACTGTCTTTTTGAAAGCAGAAAAAATTTATGCATATGGTCTTCCATAACAAATATCACCAAATATGTGGTTTAAAATGCTGAAAATGGCATGGGTTTTTTTTCATCAACTACAAAATATTTAAATACTATATCAATAACAAACTAGTAACTGTTATATTACAAGACCCAGTATCATGTTATGGGTTATCAAGATTGACATAATTCAGTTTACCTGAATTCAAAATTAGCTATAGTCCTCAACTGATTACACTAAATTGAAAACTTGAAAGAATTCACAAGTAGCAAACCCAAGAAAAATTAAGATTTATGAATAAAGAATCACAACGCAAGTTGCAGTCTAAAAACCTAGAACCTACATATCACAAGTATCCCATATCAGGTTTGAAGTAAGATGCATCGTTTACACCGAAGAAATGGGAGCACAGACTAATAGAAGAAGATTTGAAAACAACAGAAAAGAAGCAAAGATCCCAATTCAGCTTTTTTAGCACTAGGTATTTCAAGTTAAAAGACATCAAAAGAAACAAACATGAGACAACTTGTAAATTAAAAAGCAAACACAATACATGAAAGCTAATATGTTTTCATGGCTACAATAAACTTTTGTATAAATGTTATCATTAAAGGATTATGCTTTAAGTGATTAACAAAATGATAACAGTAAGAACAATTCATATCAATTAAGGGATCATAATCCAATAATTGGAGAATTAATACAATACAGAAATGAACTAAAAAAAACTAAAGATTAGTAAAAGGGTGTTTCCTACTGTCTGATTGTAAGAGAAGAAAGAATTCTTGAAAATGTAAGATATATGAGAAACCAAAAAGTCATGAAGCAAGGGAAATGCCAAAATATTTTGCCTCCTTAGTTTACATGAAATAAACTCTGCATGGGGTGGGTTAGACAAAGAAAGCACATTATAACAAAAAAGTTTCATGCAACTAACCAGCATATCATTTTTTTTCACCTGATTCTCACTTTTAGCAACAATTTATATACAAATTCAAGTACTTGACCATTTTATCAATTTCTTTTTATCAAAATGAAATCAATAAAAATCAAAATGTATGGAAAAATTTATTAGAAATAAGAAAAAATAGAAATATTGCAATTCAATGTTTGATTTATTGTATATCATGGCAGGCATCTAGAATTCAAAGTCTACTAAAAAAAGCATGAAAGAGCTATTTGTGTTTATAGTAAACTATATAAACTGTGCCATTTGGATTTTTGACCACAAATGTTGTATATTTATTTTTTTCTGACGATATCTGAATGAATCTCAGCTTTAAATTTTATCAGGTATAAGTCAAATTTGGCTGAAGTTGAGACATTCTTTTAAACTATGAGCAGATATTTTCAATATAAATTATGGGAAAATGGCAAGTTTACCAAAGAATCAGTTCCAGCCAAGCCAGGAAACTAAAACTTTAGTGCCTATCATGAGTTGCTTGATGTTGGTGAGTTGATTAGATATATGCTAGTTGAACACTATTGGTTTTAATCGTGAATCAATACAGATTGGAATAAGGAGAGATGGAGATCATATGTATTTATGATGGCTAGACCAGGAATCAAGAGCCAAGTTCTGCTGCATAAAATAAGGCTCTCATAAGTAACTTCCGGTATTATAACGAGGCTCTCATCTAGTACTTCTGTTATGGCTATGAGTGGATGCAGTTGCTTCCCTTCATTGAGATTTAAAATGAATGAGAAGACACATGGACATAACAGGACCTTCAAAAAAAAGCTAATCCCCAACCAGTGAAAGTGTTCCTTATACTATCTCATTTTAATATGGTACGCTGACAAAGTGCCTAGGATTAAAGTCTGCTCAGTCAAGCTATAAAACTCAGCATTCTGGATAATAAATGGAATTTGAGACTTGACAAGTGTCTCAAATAACGATAATGTGTATGAATTTTAAATAACAAAAGACTGGCTGCAGCAGGCTCAAACTCTATTCCAATTTCTATTCCAACAGTAGATGATTACTGCAAATTTCATTTTGTATATATAATGAAAAAAAATAATGAAAATATTATTTTTCTTAAAAAACGTACTTTTCAGAATAAGTATGTGTATCAATATGATGAATTTTTTAAATAATGTAAGACTGGTCAATTTAGCTCAGTCAGTAAGATAGCCTGCTGGTGAATAGGTTGCTGTGAGTTCGAATCACGGTAAAAGAATGTGGGTCCTACATATCGGTGGACACTCCTCATTTTAGTGAGGATTGTTCTTGTTGTTATGGTAGGAAAACAAAGTGAACTCCCAACTTTGTACTGGAGTTTGTCAAAAACTATCAAGAAGTATCCAAAGAAATCACATTTTTCTATAATTATGAGATGATAAGATATAGTGGATATTTTCTAAGAAAATAACTAATGTTGTGTACTATTCCTATAAGGAAAAAAGTTACCAGTCAAATTAGTGAGTCCCAGGAAAAAAACAAAACATAGAGCGAACCAAATTAATTCCAGCAGCACAGATCAATTCTCAGAAGCTTTTTTAGCTGAAAGTTTTTCACATTAGTCTGACAGATGTATGCATACAATACTAACCTGTTATGACCTGATTCCTTCTACTACCCCACCATTAACAGTATCAAGATATACAATCCTACTCAAAATTCACATTCTTGGAGATGAAGGTTTGCTGACTGTGTTAACCCCTAGAAACATTAACTAGGTCAAAAGATTTTTGAAGGCTTGTTATCACTCTATGTACAGCTGTTGAAGTTTTCACCAAAGCAATGATTCCCACCTTATGGAAGAGAGGAAGTGGGTTCATCAGCTGAAATATGTGCATGCACTGGTTGTCAAAAACCATATTCAATATGAAGATGCTAATGAGAAAATTGGACAATCATAAATCAATGCAGAGAAATAAGTTGAAAAAATTATTGAATCATTTTAGCAGCAATAATGGTATGTTCAAATGAATATGCAATCAGAATTAGAGTAATAACAATGCTTTTTCTACCAACCAGAAAAGTAAAAATCATAAATATTTACAACACTGAACCTGCTAGTTTAAAGTGTACAACTTAGCTATATTTTATACAGGAAAAATGAAAATTATATCTAAATGGATTATCTATACAGAAAAGAATTCTAAAGCAAAACAGCAATAAATTTAACCTATTCAAATACTCAATAAAAAAGGTATACAGGAGTAATTTCAACAAAATTAAATAGATCTGCACTTGAAGAATCAATTGCAAACCCCAAGCTCAACTAATTTACAAAATATCTTGATATAAATAACTTTTCATTTAATGTCAAGATTTATTTTCAAGTAATACTTTTATCCATCCATTTAGTAAAAAAAACTTTTTGATATGATGAAATTTTACTAAGTGAAAATAGCATAGAAGAATATGGAACATTTGCTTCATAATCATTTTTTGTTAGGATCAGATGGTAAATATAGAATCTGGAATCGGTCCACTTTTTTCTAAATGCATTTAAAACACTCTGAGAGCATATACCTCAGACAACCCAATAGTCACTAAAACCTGATTGAAATTCGATTCACAAATAGGTACGATGCACGGGAGGTAACTGAAAAATTTCCTAGATTTGCATACCTTACTCTTCCACAAAATATTATTGGAGTGTTAGAGAGTGACTAAAAAAGAAAAAAATTCTCACAATTGAAAAAGGATTCTTGGATCCGTTCCAAAATCTAATCACTTCTATTGCCAATGCTTCCATAAATTTTCGAAATTCATTCTCCACTTTTGGAGATACTGTATGTTGTAGATATATATATATATATATATATATATATATATATATATATATATATTAGGTACAATTCCAGTAAGTCATATGTCAGAGCTTTTGATCTCACCAAGCTATGTAGTGCTTTATGGTACCTTGTATCACTGTCCAAAGAGTTGGGGTTGGGCAGGTGGGTTAGTAAAGTCTACGGTAACAGATAAGCATTTAGAGTGTGAGTATCATGACAGAAGTGAAGCAACTAAGCAACGATGATTCATTCTTAAGCAGTGGTGGCAATTTTTTATTCTATATTTTGTTATTTGTTTTTTTGTTTTATGAGAAGCCCAAACATAATCCTGAAATAGCTGAAATAAATTTGGAGAATTTGAAATAATAATCATGGCAATTAAAAAATCTAATTTGTGTATTAGAAATATTACAATTAGAAAAAATACTGGTATGAAAATTCAAAGAACTAATAAGTGTGGTATTGGTGCGATCATTATCATTTTCAATAATTATTAAGCTATGTCAGAAATCAAGTATAGATACAATAGTGGAATAGATATTTTTAAAGTAACATCTATCAAAAAAAATAGATTAGTATACTTGAAAGGCTAAGGAAAGTCAATATGTGTTAATAGCTGAAGACTGATGAGAAAATTACCTGAATGTGGACATTAAATTTTCCAACTCTCGGAGCTGAAATCTCTCGACACTGAAAAAAATAAGAAAATTACAATTAGTATCACAAAGATGAGTTTGAAACAATAATACGAAAGTTTGGATAAATATAACACTGATACAATCTATAGAACAAATAGCAATATGAAATTCACATATCAGTTAGGAGATATTCTCCTCAATGACTTTAAGGCTATTTTAAGCAGAATCTTTGAATGTCAGTTTTGATATCACTTGAAGGCACTTCTTGAGCTTCTAAATTGAATTAGAAAAAATAAAATGTAAAACACACCTTGAGAATGAATTACAGTAAACTATTGATTTCTAAAAAATCTGTAACCATAAAGGGGCTTATTCATTTTTAGAAACTCTGTCATTATCTGCTTGGCCATCACTAGTCATGTTAGCACATTCTTGATACACTGTTACCATAGTGCCCTATGGTCTGCCAAAATTTTCAGAGTTATCAGCCAAGTGGATAGACTGAGAATATCAGGCTCACCTATTGAACATACAGAGCTTGAAGAATGAAAGTTTCGCCATCACATAAATAGGGTTAGGACTTGCGCCTAACACTCCACATCGTACAGTCTTTAGTACTGTTCATGTGAACATCCGTCCTACAGATATACAATCTGTCAAATATTTATGAAGCAACGCAGTAACAATATAGGCACAATATCCTGATTGTAAATTTTCACAGTATCATTCAAAGTCAAAAACGGCACACGAATAACAATTTAAGAATTTAATTCATTCAATTATGTATTTACTAGTTTTTCTTTCATTAATTCTCTTATTTCTTTCTATTTGTGCATCATTTTCAAAATCAAGAGAGTGAGGGTATGAGACTTCACAATTAATAATCAGGACAACTTTCCCTACATTGTGCCACAATATAATTGATGTATTTAAATTTATTTTTCTTTAATATGCACCATTTTTAAGATCGAGTGTGCATGGGTGTGAAATTTCTACACTCATATCTGCTTTGTAACATCAGCAGAATTTCAGTAGGATCCACTTTTGGTAAATCGTGCCGAAACTGTATTAAGTTAAATCAAATGTAGCTGAGACTTACAAAAATAATTGAAAATTATTCAATTATCAATTCTCGCCACAATTTCAAGAGATGTATTAAGAGATTTTTGAGAAATCCAGATCACTTTAATAATCTCTCTTCTTCCAAAACCCTTGACCATTCCCTAACTTTCCATTCTGCCCCTTAGCAAATGTTAAATTCTTTGTAAAACCAAGTAATGAAACCAACTGAAATTCAAAATGAATCATTGTAGGCGTTAAGACACGTTTCTTCTTTCCTGTTGCCAGAGAAGATAAAATGAAACAAATTCGCTCTAAATCATCTATTCCAAAGGTCAATTCAAGGGAATAAATAGAATTCAAAATGCAGCCTTATTTGCATCTGGATAGCACCAATATGAAATTCTCTTGATTTCAAGGCCTAACTTAGCAATGGTGGTCCCAATTAGAATTCAGCTGACATCACAAAGATGTCCTGCAGATATGCAATCTGTTATACATAGTCAGCATAATCATTGACCTGGTTCAGAATATAGACTTTATTAAAACAAAAGATGGAAATTTACAACACAAGGCAAAACAATTTTTTTAGAAATTGAATTTTTTCAATTCAAAACAATAACAATAAAATCTGTATAGTTATTTACCGTTACAATGTAATTTAATCAATATTAATGTTTAACCCTAACCCCGAATCCACACTCTGGTAGATACTAATTCATTAGTACATTTCTAACCTGACAACACGACAACAGGTTTAGAGATTGAGGTTACAAACCAGTCACTTGGCTCTCAGCCAAAAGGCTGAGAACAGGATCACCTATAACTGTGAAAACTAATGCTGACTCCATATAACAGATTGCATATTTGCATGATGTTAGCTGATTTCAAATCGGGGCCACCATCACTAAGTTCTTCCAAAATCCATCATCACTTTCCACGTTATTAGTGTCACATGTTTGGAAATGCATCTTAAAAAATTTTATAAAATAAGTAAAAAACAGAAAAAATGTTTTTGTTTTTTCTGTTTCAACTCACGCTAATTACACTTATACCACTAGAAGAAGATTAAAAAGAAGCTTTCTCACTTCCTTCAACTTGCCTTATTTTGGGATAGATGAATTTTAATAACTTGAGGGTGGGTTTTATTTCTATTTTGTAGGAAAAAAGGCTTGCCATATGAACTTATAGAGAAAAATGTTTTTTGTTGACCAATCTAAAGGCATCATTCAGAAAAGCAACAAAGTTAAAGAGACTACAGCAAGTTAAAATCGTTTTCGGTCAAAAGACATCAGTCAGAGGTACAATACTGTAGTTCAAATATTTAAATGATTTTGTACCAATTAGGTTATTTAATTCAGTATCCTTTTCGTAAAAATAAATGAATGAAAGTTTTATTATGATTCTATTTTCATTTTACGCCATATCTCATTGGAAGAATAGAATGATTAATCATTGTTTTTTTTTTAATCATACTTCCATAATTAAATAATTTTGGACAACTTTTATTCATTTAAATTTACAAAAAAAAATACTACATAAAATTACTTGATTAGTACAAAATCAATTAAAATATTTGTACAAGTAGTTGTCCTTTTGCCTGATGCCTTCTGACCGAACGCGAAAGTAACTTGCAGTAGTCTGTACTAAACTGTTGCCCTTTAGTCTTTGTGGTTTCCGACCTGGATTTTTTCGTCTTTTTTGTTCAAATACTCCTGAATGTCATTTAAATGGTGACAGAAAAATCTTTCTTATGATTCTTAGTTCAATCCAGAGAAAAGGCTATTGGCAATTACCCGTTCTTTTAATGTAAAAACTTTTTTTCAAAATCTGGATGCGTATGTTTGTCCCTGCCGCCACTAAAAAGCTAACTTGCAAAATTTTGATAAACACATATCGAAAACGCCCAAAGATCAATAATGCGGCCAAAACGTCTACTCATTCGTGAATAATGGTTTCCACTCCTCGTGATGAAAAATTCAATAGATGAATTGTCGAGATTTTACAATTCCAATATTATTTCACAGCTTAAAAAATCTAAAAATTAATACTTGGAATAAGAAAAATAAATCATATTAGGACCATAATGATTGATAACCACCAAACATAATCGCAAAAGGCCCAGTGGGTGACATGACACAGATCACGTAGGCCCAAGAAAGGCTCTAAGATATTCAAATCTATAAATTCAATAATCAGCCAATCAAGTGCTACATGAACCCCGAGGTTTGCTACTCCTACTTCCATTGTATCTAGCAGTGGTAGGTAAGAAGGAGAACTAACCACCGCCCCCTCGCTTGTAAGCTTATCATTTCTTTCAGCAAATAAAGAGAAAGAGAAAGGGCGATACGAGAAACAGCGTCAACGGTTAGACACGTGGGAAGACGTCGACGGTCTGCTTTCAAAAACGTCAGGGTAAAAAAGACAACACAACAACAATTCATTTCTTTTTGTTTTCATTATGAATCGATATTTTCGCTACACATTTTATTTGCGTTGCATTATTCATTAGTTGCCCTTTTTCTTAGCTTTTTTACTTTCTTGCGATGAGCGTTGGATCTGTGAGTTTCATTTATTCGCACTCATACCTCGGCCACTACTATGAGCGCAGTATCTTTTATTACTTTGTTCAAATAAAATAATAAAAGGCGAACATAAGAGAAAATAAGCACATAGAAACGCGAGTACATTATTAAATATACAGAGTGTGTGCATACACGCACAACAGAATGTACATAACAAGAACAAAGACACCGACAGATAAAAATGCGTTTCCAGTACTAATAGAGAACGCGTGTGCGCACACGCGCGAACATCCAAGAGTAGACCTCGAAAGTGCTGACTTATTTGGGGAAAATGCGATCCTCTAATTGGCCCTTTCTAACATATAAAAGTCCTGCCTATAAAAAAATTTTAGTAAAATACATTTTCTCGCAAGTTGTAAATCTTTGGTGCTTTTAATCCATCTTCTTTGGGAATCGGTTAGTTTTGAAAAAGTTGATTTCTTGAGATTTAAAAGAGCGGGTTCTATTTACATAGTAACTATAATGCGGAACTGGGCACGTACATTCCGCCATAGTCGCTGAAGGCCTCATTATATGCGGTTCGTAAACTTCCGTTTTTAGTGAAATGTGGAAATATGGGTTCTTCGGCCTGGGAATAAGAAGGTCTCATATTCTAAGTATTGATCAAAGTACCTGTTTTGCGAGACGCTTCCCGAAAAAATGAAAGACTTACCACCAAATGATTTTCTTCTGACGGCTATTAGTTTCATTGTATATAGAATCTCCATCTAAACCTTAATAATTACTTTTTTTTCTTTCAAAACTGGTGAATTTCCTGAAAAAAGGAGATCCTATGGATTGTTATCACAGAAGATAACTCGCAAATTCTTTTCTGTTTTTTTTCTTCGTATGTCAGAAGTGCCCGCTGATTTTTTTCCTTGAAGTTAACGAAACGAAAATGGTCAAGATGGGGTTAGGTGGAAAAATCTGTATCCCTAAGACATTTCGTTTCCAACGGAATTTCGGTCATTTTAAGAGAAAAAAAAATGATTTTTTACGCTTTTTGGTGGTGTCTATTTACAATTATTTCCTTTTTATACGTCATTTTTAACAGCGAATATTCGTAGACTCACACCCGCTACGTGACGTCATCAGAACTTCAATCGGGACCACCTTCGCTAAGTTATGCCAAAAAAAATTCCCTTTAATTTTTTCAAAATTTTTGACAACACCGAATCTTTACCCCAACTTATAACTTAAAATAATTTGAAAAATTATTTAGATATTTAGAAAATTATTCATCTCGATTTATTTAAGGTCATTTTGTACTCGATTAATCACGATGACTCTAAAAGCGCCGTGGGCCTTAGTGTTCAATCTGATTGTGTGGACAGACGGTGCAAGTAAAAAAAATTAATTCCAGATTCAGTGAGATAAAAATGTTTGTCTCACACAGAGTTGCCAATTTAGCACTTTTCGCGCTAACCTGGTAGTGTTTCTTGTTTTGGCAGAGCGAAGATCGCTGTAGCAGCGCGGTCATTTTTTTACCATTTTAGCATCATTTTGGTGTATGTTAGGCATTTTTTAATTAGCGCTTTTTGGCAATCAAACTAACATAGAAATATTTTTTCGAGCGAGCAACACTGGTCTCACAAACAAAAAGACACCAGAGGCGGGAAAACGAGTTTTTCATCCTCAAGAAACGTGAAACTAAAAACAATAAGACAGAAAGAAAAGAAAGAAGTATGCAAATTATGAGATAAACTAGTGAAAAGGGTTGAGGGGACGATTGTAAGAAGTTAAAACAAAATGGTCCTAAGAAAATTAAAAATACTTTTTTTATATATAAGAATTAATAAGAGCATCTGGCAGTATTTGTTGTGAAAATAATCTTTCTGTACAAGTTGAGGAAGAGTTATTAGTTTGGCTACATAATAGTCGTTGCCTTGAGGCGAGTTATAAATCCGCACTTTTTCGGTTCATTTGAAAAAAGCCAACGGCGCATTTTTTTTTCCAAAATCCCAAATAGAAAAGAGAATGGATATTTTGAATGTTTCTGAACTCTTTTTTCACTTTACTGTTTTTCAACATTTATTTACTCTTAAAGACTACATATATATATATAAAAACTTACAAAAATGAGGGGGAAATATTACCCAAAATTGGAAAAACGAACGAATGAATAGTAGAATGACTAAAAGTGTCTAGATTTCATTTCCACGTAAGTGTATGCTCCAAGACTCATGCAAAGGCCCCCAAAAGTATGAATATGCTAGAGATTGATCAAATAATGGTCAAATTACGTGATTCTCGTAAAAGAGCTAAATGGTGTTGTTCAATTAACATGATTCTAAATCTAAAGTTATACCGTTCTTTATATTTATAGAAATACATATTCTGTTCATATTAATTTATACTTTGGGGGCCTTTTTATCAGATTGTAGAGCTTAAAGTTACTAGGGAAATTAGGTCTACCCGATTTAAGCCATTCAAAAAAAAAAAAAATAGCTACTTTTAGCCATTCAAAATGGCCGTTCTCCCAGTGTGTTATTGCAGAAAGAAAACGCATGTAGTAAAGGAAGGAAGCATCACGATACTGGGTCTAAGGAGAAAACAGTAAAAGAGGTTCTTAAAGGTCACAAATAAAAGAAAGGAGCAAACATTTCATGCTGCGAAGTGTTCTTATCTTTTTAGAATTAAGAACAAAATAATAAGTCGTTTTAAAAAAGAAGAGAGGCTAGAGTCAGCATAATTCAAGAAAATGCCAATAAATGTGGAAATGATGAGGGGAGACGCGCACGTACTCTAAATTTATTAATTCTTCGGTTACGCACCAATGAAATATTCAAGGGGATTATTTCATTGAAAATAAGCGAAGAACATCGGCTACTGCTTTTGAATATTTGTTACTATTATTATTGACTCATTCAAAATAAGCGGGGGGGGGATCTAACGTAGACCAAAAAAAGTAAAACTCTAAGGCTTGAGACGCTCTTCAGAGGTAATTTTGACCGAAATAATAAATAGGGAATTTCTTTGATTCCAATGAAATCCTCTTCACGAAATAACTACACCCATCCCAAAGGAGATAGAATTATTTGATTTATCCATTTTATTATTTTTCTAAGCGTAGATTCTCCTTCCCTGTTGATGCGTGGGATGGTCCTGTAGTGGGTTAATATTGGAAAAAAACCCACCTAACTTGAAGATGAACGGATCAAACAGGCCAAGGCAAATATGTTTCTCTATCCGTCCCATGGCTTCTATTTATTTAGGAGGGTCAAGTTCAACAACAGAAGGAAAAGACAAAAAAAGAGAGTAAGGAAAGAAGTCGTCAAAACGTACGTCCCACATACACAACTTCGAGGACGAAAATGGATGAATTGATTAATGACACCCACCCACCCAGACATTGAAATCTCTCTATTCTTCAAATAAGCGCGCGTACATAGAGATAAGCTATTCTTGACCTTTTTTTTTTTTTTGGTCACGGACCCGTTTAAAAGCTCTCTCCTTGAATTCATGGGGCCGCTTCCTGTCAAAAGAGGTTATTCAACGAACAGATAGACAAAAAAAAACTTTTGAAAACCGATAGACCTTCACAACGTGTTGAATTCATGACGGTAAAAAGAAAGGAAGTAACAAATGTAAACAGGCATAATTAGGGGGGTCCCGATTGTTAAGTTTCGCACCCTCGCTCACTCGATGTTAAAACAGTGAACTAAAATCAAATTATATATATTAGAAACAATAACTATATTATTCATACAATCAATTCAGTTTTTCTCTCATTAATTCTCTTATTTCTTTTCATTCGTGAGCGGTTTTTCAACATCGATTGAGCGAGTGTTTGAAACTACATAATTTACCATTGGGACCACTTTTCTTACATTGTGCCTGAAAACATGAAAACAAATGAAAAAAAATTAAAACAAATGAATAAATAAAATCGAGAGACGGAAAGAAAGGGTTCAGGTCAGTATTATGAAAAAAGCCCTCTCTCTAGAACCTACAATTCTTTTCCAAAGCTGACTAAAGTCTTATTAGTTGAAAGCACACAAAAAATTCATACGATTTTCAGGAATATCCGCGAAAACCAAACCAAAATCTATCATTTTCAGTTTTGCCTAGGCCCTTCAAATGTGCCAGGACCCCGCAAGGGTGTCGTATAGCCCCCATTGAGAACGGCAAGCGTAGGAATGGTTAGATAGATAGATAGAGAGTGGTAGATAAATAGATAGATAGATAGAGAGTGATAGATAGATATATATAGAGAGAGAGATAGAAAGATAAAGTTTTAAGGTCTGTCTCGGACGCAGACGATGATTCTTTTGCTTCACATCATTGAAATGTCCAATTGTCTGTTTTCAAGAAGACGCATCCTTCTCTTTCCAAACTTTATACTTTTGGACAAAATTGGAGAAGATTCATTAACAAAGACTTTCTTTCCCTTACGCAGATTTCATCACATACACCCGAAGAAGGTCGTAGAATTAATCGACCGAAGCGTCCAGCAAACAACATAAAACATTAAAGAATAACAATAAACAAGGAGTTCAATTGCCCGAAAAAAAAAACTTTGAATAATGAAAGAAAATTGGAACTTATCCGTAATTTATTCAATTCAAACGTAAAATAAAGGTTTAAAAACGCATGTTGATTCTTTGCCTCGTGAATAATACACAGAAAATGTACTTCTAATTTTATTATGAAAAATTTTTTTTTTTATAATAATTAATATTTTTGGATAAATCGCGAAGATTTTAGAAAACTTTTGATTGTAAATGTAATAAATACTTCATCAAATAATGATAATGATATTTTTGTCTTTTTTTTTCACCTCACTGAAGATTAAAAATATTTATCTATAAAATGAAAAAAATGCCTTAATTGCATTTTCAGCGTTTTCTTTTTTTCCCCTTTCATATTTACCTCAAGTGTTGCAGCCATGCTAATCCGTGAAAAGTTGTGTTGATCAGAAGAAAAAATATCAGTCAGATTCGGCTTCACAGGAATAAAATTAAAAAATGCAAAGATTTGAAGAAGACACCAAACTGATTGTTTGCCTTGCAGACGACACACTCCAAACAGTGACTGGGAACGACTGGTTCTCGTCTTTGGGTTGCTGCTACTACATCGGCAGACTTCGACAATTTCCGCTACATTCCGTAAAGCAACCCTCCCTCACTTCGGTTTCGAAGCGTCTCTATCTAAATCTTTCCCGTCTTATCTCGTCTTTCTCTCTTTCTTCCCTTTTATTTCTTCCCTCTCGCGTTCTTCTGCCTATTTCGCTAATTTCCGGTATTCTTCGGTATTTTCCGACCAGGAGAGAGAGAGAGAGGGACGCGTTAATATAACATTGACAAATCGTCAAGCGTTTAAGGTTAGGTTAAGAACGCAAGAAAGTGTACAGAACACTGCGACATACGTGCAGCAGCAGAAAAAAGATTAGCTTATATATTTATGTTTACTTAGTTATCCACACATACTGACGCCCAAGTGCAATTATATGCACAAATGCACACCCAACCTACAACAAACACATCTAGGTACGACGGCGGGCGTACGCATTTAAACCCGAAACTGCGACGCGGCAGGACAATAAATGCTATGGACACGCACACGCTCGAAAGAAATACAATTGACACACAAAAAAATGCATTATGATTTAAGAATGAGTAAATGTTACTTTAGTTGATATACACATTAGTCTATTTCGCACAAATATCAATCCAATATTCATGGTTTGAATGTACGTACACACATCATCATACATACGTACACAAGTTCAACATTTAAGTTACCAAATTCAATTGACGTATACGCACTACTACAATACCACACACAAAATATACGCTTCTCTTTCGTCTTCCATACAGAGCAATGCATCGTTTACTATTATACAAATAAGATCAGAGCACAATGTAGGGAAGGTGGTCCCGACTGTCAAGTTGTTTCGCACACTTGATGTTAAAAACGGCGCACAAATAAAGTAATTTAAAAAATTCAATTAATTCAAAGCAAAAACATCATACATTTCATTTCCTTTTGTTTTTCTTTTATGAATTCTCACTTTTTTCTATTTGTGCACCGTTTTTTTTTTGTTTTTTTTAACATCAAGTGCATGAAACTTCACCTTCGGGACCACCTTCTGTTCCCAGTTTAACTTGAGGGAGAGATACAGTGGTTGGTTGGTTTGTACGTACATATTACAACATACACAATGAATGCAGTGGTACACAAATTACACTGTGTACACATAATCACAAGTCAGATAAACACAGTTTGTTTTTACGTTACTGGCGCGTTCATGATATACACATACAGACTACTACACGAAGTTATACGCAGCTGAAGGCGCGTAGTCGCCTATTCCGAAATGATTTTACTTGCAGAGAGGCGGAAGCAGAAGAGATGAGACTAGTTTCGGAAAGAAAAGAAAACGAAGTTGATGAAACTAAACTGAAAAGGGGAAATTTATTAACATTCATAATTACAGGAACACCTTGAATAACGCGGTTTCAATGAAGTAAATGCCGACAAAACAAGGTAGTGCTGTACTAATTGATATAAAGAAAGCTGGAAAACCTATTAGATTATAAGACCTTGCTTAAACAGAACGGAATTTCCTTAGAAGGATTTAATCGCATTGATCAAAGTATAACCTTTAATTCTGTGCTAAGTAAGGAAAAAAGGAGAGAAGACAAGATTCAACTGAGAATGGAGTTTTAGCTGATGGAGGGGGACTATTTGAAAACGCCCCCGGGCTCCCAATGGAGGGGGAGTCCCTAGAGTCAGTAAAAATGCTGTAAGTGATTGAACTGCTGCCTAAAAGCATTAGGTAGCAGTTCAATCACTTACCGCATTTCCACTAAGAATAAATGCTTGGGGGGGGTCCCTCAAGCAGCCAAACCCCGCGAGCCATCACCCTACCTCCCATCTATAGCCAGATAATCTTGAAGCAATTATTATCGGTGATCATATCTTTTTTCGGCGCTGTAAGAAGATGCGCCCTTGCTGAAAACTTTTGACAGCACTTTTGAGGTTATTGAAACGAAATCAAAAAACCAGACGACATTTATCACATGAGAGCGGCAAATACAAACTCGCTTTGCGGCAGCAGCAATATCTGCTGCAATATACAAACTACTAATCATGTAGCAGTGATTGAAATACTGCATAGTCACATACCATTATATACCATGACCTTGCTAACGAAATGTAATTTATTCAGTTTTGTCAAACAATTTTCACAAATTCTGGATAATTTCCCTCAGTATTCATTGGAATTCAACAACGCCGCACGGGGATGTAATATCTCTTTACTTATTGTACTGTTATACACGGAATTCTCTACACAAAAGACGGAAATTTCAAAAGCAAGCAAAACAATTCCACAAACAATTTGATTTATTTGAATTCGTAACCATATAATTAAGGCATTTATGAAATTAACGCTTACAGTTGCGTGACTCAGTTATTCATAAAAAAGGGAACCACAGTCAATGTAAATTCCAATTGGGACCACCACTGCTATGTTGTTGTTCCTTACGTAATTTTGCCAAAAGATTTTCTCAAATTTTGAATGATTTTTTTCCTAATCGTAGTTTAAAAAATTACGCTACATTTTTAATCGCAATATGAGAAGTGGTAAAAAAATTCCTAACCCTCTAATTCATCTCTCTTTTTCAGAACTGTCATCACTCAGCTGCATAGATTAGCTCTACTCACCAGAGTTGCCAGACAATTGAAGATAATTCTGGCCCCAAAACATACGGAAACGGCCAAAAATGGCTAAATGTAAAAATTGTCTATTTTCTCATCTGTTTTAATTAGCTGAAGTATTGTAAGTCATTAGTATTCATTTCTTTATGTTCATACTACTATTAACCTTCATCTTAATTTTCAGTTGCATTTTTGTTGCAAGTTTATTATTGGTGGCCTGAGTAAAGTTGCGATGAAAGGTATCTGAAGGTAAATAAAAAATAATAATGATGATAGTATTGTTTACAAAACATTAAGAATACTGGAATACTTACCAAAAATAAGGATTTATTAGAAAAAAAAACTCAAAATGGCAAAAAAATTAAACATGGCCAAATCCAAAACTTCTTGGCCAAATGCAATTCAAAAAGGCTAGATTTGTCAAATTTGGCCGTACAATGGCCAAAATGGCAACTCTGTTACGCACACCCAATAACTCTTGAAATGCTTGTACTGACTTGATTTTTAAATACAGATCATTGCTTTTTACATTTCTTCCTTTCTCCCGCGGACACTTCTTTTTTCTTTTTCCGTAAAATTCTCTATTCTTATTCTTTATCTGTCGTGACAAGAATGAACTGTAAAATTAATGTTAGTGATCGGCAAGCAACCAGAATAATGGTAATGAAATAAGAAAGATTAAGACGTTTCTTTTTAGTTTTTACTCAATGATCTCCCCAAATAGATGTGTTTCTTCAATTTGTTGCTGCTCCCTGCTATGAATATTTGTAATATTCATTGTCTTCTCATCTGTTGAAGGGAGAAAAGGTCTTCCACAGGAACAGTCGATTTTTTAAACAAAGAAAAGAAAATAATGATTTGAAATGAAATGAATACAACACCTTGATTAGAGCGTAGCTGAGGGGTGGGGCGTATATGAAAACGCCCCCTCCCCCTCCTTGTCAAAAATGAAAGGGGCCAAAAGCTTCATAGTAGTTCACCTACTGCATTCCCATAGACAATTCTGACTAAATGTTGGAGGTGCCGTATCCCCCAGGAAACCGAGCCCCCGAAATCTCTAACAATACCTCTCCTTTGTTCTATGTTTATTTTTGAGGGATATCCAAGGTGGTCAACGAACGCCGAACGAAATTTACCAAAATATTTTATTCATGCCGACCTTTTTCATTATCAGTCAAATCGACCTTCCTCGTAAATTGAATTACAAAACAAATTGAATTGCGTATTATTTTTGTCTGTTGTGAATGTGTTAGCATGTTCTGAGTATCGTATCATTCTTTTTTCAAGAAATAATATCTCAAGTACCTATGTGGGTGGGGAACATATATTTATCATTAATTATGTTGTTTTGTGCTTTAATACGTTTATGAGCGCGTAGTCAACATTCAAGCTAGAAGTGGTTGATGTTACATGATATAACTTAAATGTTCTAATGGGAAAAAAATTGATATTTGCAAGTACAGACTCAGCAATACCTTGGATAGTACGGTTTTGAATAGTGTGGGTTTTGAAGTAGTACGGTTAAGCGATTACTGTGCAAATTGTATAAGCTGGAAACATAAAACATTAAATTATATGAGACTTGATCAGAGCGGTTTTAAAACGAATTAACCGCACTAATCAACTTATATTGTCTTTTTTAAAATTCTTTTTTTATATTTCTTTTATCTATTTAACTTCACAGAAAAGGAAATGGAGTGCACTTTATATTTTATTTGAGCATTGATGTGTGTGTACGTACGCACACAGAGATAAAGAGTCTGAGAGACATTGACTTGAAAAATGGTGTATTTTTTAGATACTTTCCGAGCCAATTTTGCGTGGTTTTAGATACATTCATTATCTTTAACCAGTCCAGCACTTGAGATCGGATGGGACCTCAAGTACTGAATATCTTCACCTTTGAACGAACCTGGCAACTGCGTGTGTGGGAAGTTCACATTTCTCATATGGGAGTTATTATCTCTCCGTGCGATTTTCATCTGCGCGCAGATCAATACTGTGGCACTTTGGGGAACTCAGGGTGGATTTAGGGGTCTATGACCTAAGAAAAGAATTAGAGCCAAGTTCTCGGCATATACACCGAGTTTTATGGTAAATTCTATTCGAACAAAGAGTTTCTGAAAGTAACTCCTTAAAGTCGATAATGCCAAAATTGGCAATTTTTAAAATGCCAAAATTGACCTGACCTTGAATTGTCCTTTAGAGTTCACCAGAGGTTGTTACCACCTATCCCGTGTTCATCCTAGGATCAGTCATCATACTTATGTTTTTAAAATGCCTGAATTGACTGTTATAAGGAAACAGACGTCAGCACAAATCATATATTAAAACTGTGGTCAAATTACCTTTGAACACAAATTTAAAGACCATAGTATGCAATCATATCCGATAGATTAGAAAATGCCAACCATTTTGAAAATGCCCAAATCTACCTCACCTTGAATGGATATTTAAAGGTCACTCAAGGTTATTACCAATTATCCTATATTTGATATGAGGTCAAGTTATCCATGTAAACGAATTTGTAGCCGTTCGAGTGCAGCCGTGACTGTAAGATTTGAAAATGCCAAAACTGACCTGATCCTGATTTGACCCTTTGGGGTCTCCAGAGGTCACCGTCAACTATCCTATGTTCCTCCTCGGACAAGTTACACTTGTACAAAAATCTGCAGGCCGTATGATGCCGTATGGATGGAAATGCATGCCAAATTTGACCTTTATAGGTCGCCGGAGATCAGTATCACCTCTCCTATGTTCATCCTGGGTTGAAGTTACCCCTTTACACAAATTTGCAGCTTTTAAGGTGCAGCCGCCTGCGTTGTATTTTAAATATTCCCAAATTGATCTTTAGAGGTCACCAGAGGCCTTCGCCGCCTATTCCAAGTTCAGTTACCCGTATACACTAATTTTCAGCTTGTAGGATGCAACCGTATAGGAATCTCTCTCTCTCTCTCTCTCTCTATATATATATATATATATAGAGAGAGAGAGAGAGAGAGAGAAAGGGTTGACCAGTTGCCTAGGCCCCTATTAAGCTTAACTAGTCCTGTCTGCATGAGTGTAATTAATTTCACTGGCTAATAATGATGGGATTTGGTTTGAGCGTCGATTTGTATGTGTAAAAACTAACTATTTATTAGACTAAGCCAACAACTTTGGTACCAAGTCTGATTTATAGAGCACTCGGCGGGGATTGAAGTTGTGGAACTTGCACGATATATTGTTGGTACAATCTGACTATGAATTGAGAAATTTATGTGTATGCACCAAGATAACTTGACAACTGGCCATTGTACATAGAACCATTAAAGAATCTGTGAATTATAAATGTGAGAGTTTGCAATCTGGAAATTTCCATACCTCTGGGTTGTAGTGTTGCGTTGGGAAGCAGCACTTATATCCTAATGCAATACGATAACTCAAATATAAGTGTGTTTAGAAGGGATGAGAGTTATCTTAATTGGCGTAAACACATTTGGCGACAGACATTTTGGCTTTTATAAATGTGACTTCATTGAAAAATGAAAACATTAAATCTGTGAACAATCTTTTCATTTTTATGTTACTATTTACCTTCATTTTATTCGCCTTTTATTGCAACTTAATTTAGCAACAAAAATATTAAGATGAACGTAAATAGTATTATTAAAATGGAAATATTGTTAATAATGATTTACCATACTTAAATAATAAATTAATTAAATCTGTTAATCACAAAAAATGTAATATTTTGTTAAGATAAGGACTCTATCGATTCACGACCCCTTTTAATGAGACAAAATTTTACCCAACTGCTTACTGACTGAAAGCAATAGATACTACTTGATATCAGTCTTCAGCTGCGATATAATTTAGTCACCAACATAGAAACAAATAGCTACAAAAAAACCGTATAACAGTGCAATATACTCATAATAATTGATATGCTTCACGTTGTCTATGAAGATAAAATATTTCTTTTAATGAATAAATTACGAAAACGTAATAAAACCTTTTTTTTAATCCGTAAATATTGAGAGCAATCCCGATTTAAATCATTTGGTGATTATAAGCAAGGCTTTGGAAAATCTTTTCATTCACTGAAATTTTATCGAATTTTTGAAGATCTCTGGAAAAACTATATATTTCAACATTAGAACATACATTGATCTAGCATACATATTAAAAAGTGTTACTGCCACATACATACATTTCATTTCATTTCTTGCTTTATCGAATTTTTGAAGATCTCTGGAAAAACTATATATTTCAACATTAGAACATACATTGATCTAGCATACATATTAAAAAGTGTTACTACCACATACATACATTTCATTTCATTTCTTGCTTGAAAAAAAACTTCATCGGTACATTTTTTTTTTACTTCAGGTTTAAAAAAAACGTTTTAACCTGTAAGTAAAAAAGAAATACCGTATTTCAGGGTCAAATTTGGTGGTAGCATTACATTCAAGTGTTGAAAATGATAACATTTTTGTGGTTAAACGCACACACATACACACACACACACACACGCACACACACACACACACACATATATATATATATATATATATACATTGTAATTTTGTTTCATTAAAACTGCCCATACAGACGGATTTGAAAATAGAATAACGTTCTTAACACCAAATGGGCAGACGCCAAAATAGGTTTGACGCCTAAACGCCAGATCGGCTTTGCAAAATAGTAAGAAACCCATTTAGAACAGGTTACCAACTCTCTGACGTATGCATCTAAACTAAGATTTGAATATTTGTATTTACCGGTTGGCTTCGTTGTTACGTAACCAAGGAGACGGACGCTGATTGATATATTGGACACTTTGAAAATAAACACCTCTCTGTTTAGACTCATTATCCAACTATTATTTATGATTCTTCTGAAACCCAATAAAATTTGATTATCACAGCCCAAATCCAGCAACCGAATCTGATATTGATGAAAGATACATATTTGTTACGCCACAAGACAAATATAAATACTGTTGGAAGAAGAGCCCGTAGCCATGGCCATTGACCCCGGAGCATCCTAGGCAATTGTGACCTTTACCGTTTCAAAATTTCCGCTACTCCAGCTGTAGATTGGCAGATGATGATGACGAATTTAAAGTCAAAGAATGAGACAACAATAACCCCAACCCTGACCCTAACACTAACCCTGCAAATACTAACCCCAGAAACTCAAATCTTTATTTTTTTAACATGAATCATGCAGTTTGGGCGGTGGTCATTTTGAAACAGGAAAAGTAACAATAGCTGCATCTAGTTATATCATAAACTATTCCATTGTCCGTAAACTTTATGAACGAAGACTCAAATAAAAAAAAAACCTATAAAAGGATAATTCATTCATACAATTCTCTGCCAATCATTGTTGAACAATATGTTATCCTCCAAAAAGTAGTCGGAATATCCTCAATGGCCATCCTTACCTTTCCTGTTTCAAAATGGCCGCTGCTCCAACGGCATGATTAGTGTGTGTTAGTATTACAAGGGTTAGGGTTGGTAGTTTTACTGGGGTTACGGTTAGTAATTTTAGGGTTAGAGTCAGGGTTATTGTTGTCTGTTTCTTTGACTTTCAATTCGTCATCATCACCTATCACTGCACAGCTGGAGATGCGGACATTTTGAAACGGGGAAGGTTACATTGCCATAGTTTTAGTAATCGATGACACTGCACTGTCACTACTAGATCACTACACCACCGAAGAACTTGGAATTATACACGTAGGTATTTATCGTACGACCAGCTATCCCATCAGTGACATTCCCAGCCATTATCTAAGGTCATGTGATAGTATTGGAAAACTCGAATACTTCGAGGTCAACTTATACTTCAACGAGTCCATTCCAACGTTGATCGAGAAACTCAGTCGTGTATCATTTCATCTCCGAAAAAAAAAAGGTTGGAGAAGAACTAAATCATTATAATTAAAGATTATTTCCAGTCAGGTTTCCTGATGGATCCTCTTCTCTGGACTCACAGATTTCAAACTCTTTCCTGTATTTGTGGCTTTTGGTAGTTATTTTAATTTCCGTCGTACAAAATCTCCCGGTTCTCCCAAAACTTATCATCCAGGCGCTTTTTAAATGTATTTATTGATTTTGCTTTAACAACATGTTCCGACAGAGAGTTCCACGTGTTCGCTGATCAGACAGAAAAGGCCGTTCTGTCTTTTTGCAGTCCGCGCAAGATACTGGTTAGATTTTCATATTATGTGTCTTGGAACTTGAACAGTCGGTCGATTCTTTCCACATACGGATCAAGTCCACCGCTGATCTCTCATATAAGCCTGATTCTATCTTGAACATCTCTATCACATCACTTTTGATATGACATATTTTTTTTTCTAAGTGGGTGGATCAACTGAGTGGGTTTTCAGAATTGATACAGTACCGAAGCCCAAGAATAAAGATGATATCTTGATTCGCGTTGACACGAGGGACGTGAATAAAGCAATCTTACGAACTCGACCGGTTACACCCTCAATATACGGGAACATCATTTACATGATTGTTTTGCCAAGAATATCGTATCCCCACCCCCTGAAAAACCAATGGGCTTATACGAGAAAATGCTTCTTTTTATGAAAGTAGCATCTCAAGAGCCTGTCTTATTATCACGGTGACTAAAAATCTACCTTTGCTCTGTAATGACTAGAAGCAAGCATTTTATACAATAAAATCAGATACCCGTTCTATGGAAAAAATAGGATTCAAAATATGTGGTAGGCTTATATTCGGTGGGATTTTAAGGTATTTTGTGTATTTATGAAAGTCATAATTTAGAATCTATTGACTTTTAATTCTAAAAGAAGTATAGCCAGCTTAAACTTCCTTTCCATTGATATATAACATGATCATGTCTTATGAAAAACATGTTGGGACCTGGGAATGTATCCCTATTTTAAAATGTACCCCCTGTCGGAAGCAGATAGCATGTGTGAAATTGTATCCTCGATTTGAAAATCCTACGTAACAGGACCAGGAGTAATAGAGAGCTGCTTGCAAATCATTTTTTCTTCATTCATCATAAAGAGTACCAACTGAAGACACGTTGAACAGATGTAATGGGGTTAGTATTTTGGTGAATATTTTGGACTTTTTATTCTTGTATGGTACGCTAGTTTCTTTAACATGTTAATAGAAGTAAAGTTTAGTGTTTCTTCTGATAAAAAAATGCCTTTATGGACATCTCCGTCAATAATGAGAAATACATATTCAATATTAAAGTTATAAAAATATATGAAACTTAATAGAAATAAATTTACAGACTTACCAGCAAAGAGGAACATTAACCAGGCACATTTTATTTATCTATCAGCTGATGACTCCAAAAATTGCCCAATCAATTCAATCTCTATCCCAGATCTAAATTATTCTTGAAATTATTTATCGTTGTTCTATTTTTATGAAATTATTATTACAATATTTTAAAATTTTGGGAGGAGAAAAAAAATTGTTTTTGCGACTTCGTTTTTGTAATCGACCTAGCTGGTAATTTTTCTTTTTTTCCCAGGGATTTTATGCTTACCCTATAGATAATTATCTAGTATCACAATACATCCATGATTTGTTAATTGTGCATTCGACTTACTAATACAAGCCCCAAGACAACGAGCAAGCTCCCTTGGACTAAGAAACACAGATATACCTTTAAACAGTGCAGATAATTCGTCCAAAAATTTTCCATACTTTTCAAAACAGTATTGATCAAGATCATATTACAGTCTAATGTGTGTTTTCAGCTTATACTTGGTTATATTAGTTTATACAGCAATACTTTAATCGTACCACATCAAAACCTGCACTGATCAAAATCGCACCATTCAACCACGACATTGACGCGTGAATTTGATACTGTGGTTGCCGTCAAGAACAAGCCAATATTAGTATATCAACAGCAACAACTATGTCATAGACATCAGAATACAAACACAAGAAATGAAGAAATGACTGACGTCAAATATGAACAACTGTTGAGAATATGATAGTGGAATCTTGACGGTTTTGTGTGGCTTCGTAATTTAAATTCGCATTCTTTTTGTGTAAACCTTAGTCAAATAGAACAATAGAACCAATGCAGAGGGGATACAAGACAGATATTTTTCTGTAAAAATATAACATTCTATCATGATCAAAGGAGTATTTGAGAAATAAAACAAACGTGCATGTTACGGAACATCTACAACGCAAAATGATAGATAGTAAATACAATAATGAAAATATGTTATCAAAGTATGTTGAATGAAAAGAGAAGATAAAAATGTGCACAATGCTAGGTTAGCTTCGAAGCAAATTTAAAGGATATTAAGAAAGTAGTTTTAGTCTGTCTACAGCAGACGGGCCAGTGCGCGTTTGGACTCTGGCGGTCTTCTATTTATACTCAAGATTTGGGCGAAGTGGGCAGGAAGACTTCGAGCTGGAGATGGCTTGCTATTTCTCTTAGTTTTCTATCTCAAATATTTCCAAGAGAGCTCAACTTAAGTGCTATCTTGTTCTAATTTTATAGGAAGGTGTGTTTACGTTCATTCTATATTTATTATAAATTTTGTATTTCTAAACCCAAAATGAATAAAATCTTATTTTTGTCCATTTTGGACAGAGCATAAAGTATGTACAACCACTTTGGTGCTAATACAAAACTTCATTGTTAATCAGTAATTTTGAAAAAGCCCTAATAAAATTCAGTGTAACATCTCTTTGAAATACTTGTAACTGCGTAAATAATTCTACAAAAATTGTAAATATTCTTAAAATAGATAAGCAACATCGAGCAGCCTGACAAAATCTTTGGAATATCGATTATATCATTATTATTATTGAGTTGTTTTTTCATCTTCATCCAAATTTTCAGTTGCTTTTCATGACAACTTAGAATTGGACTGTAATCCTACGGCGACGATTAAACAGCGTCATCGGAAAATAAATAGCGAAACCTCAGTGTGAATTATAACCTCTAGCCTGAGGGGTCCAGTAAACGCCTGGTCGCTTTAACCATTCAGCCATTTGAACTCTATATTTCAACGGAAGTTGATTTTACTCTTCGAATTTGACTTCTTACAACCGATATTCCAGGCCGTTTACAATTGAGACTTAGCAGTCTTTTTAATACACTGATATTGGTAATTATTGAAATTTCATTCTTGGATAAAGTATTGCGACATTTTTATTTGACCAGTTAGTAATCACTGTCGTAGAATCAAAGTTGTTATAAAAAGCAACCGAAAATTAGAATGTAGATAAAAACTAATCAGAATGAATAATAATGTTGCAGACTTCATCCAAAAATAAAATTCGAATAATTAACAATATCGTCGTATCGATTATATTATTCTTGATATAAGAAATAAAAAGTTCAAGTATTATTTTTATCATAGATTGATATTTTTACTTTCAATAATAATAATTCTGGTCGTTTTTTTATAGTAATTTTTCATGCCTTTGATTGTAAAGAAAACCAAGTCTAACTAAACCGGGAAACCCCGAAAGATTACATCAAACATTAAATAAATACTTTTTTTAAAACTCTTGATCAATGATTCTGAACGTGGGTCAGACACCCCACAACGGGACAATTTGAATACATGGGCGGGAGGATTCAGAATTTGGATACAATGAGCGAAAAGCGTTCAAAACTGAGTAGTATTAAGGCTTCATAGATGAATTCCTAATCATTCGATGATTGACATTCCCAATTACACTATTAATTACTAATTTTACCATAAATTCCTTCGTAACTAAAGTTTAACTCGTCAGTAAAGACGAAATTCATCACAGCATAAAAGCGCAAGATTTGACTGAAGACTAAGAATCTGAATTATGAATCTTATTAGTATAAAGCATACGAAATGTTTTCGATCTGAACTTTTTAGATGAGGGATTATTGTTATGTATAAATGTTTTGGGATCGTTGTCCTCCTCTTGGTTCATCTTCTTCAGGTGTGTTGTGTCGTGAGTGGTGATAACTTACCTAAACATTACCACTCATGACAACCTCCTGCAGAAGGTCGTAGGTTACAACGGGGGAAACGTCGTGTTCAGAAGATGAAACAAGATGAAGACAATAGCCTCAAAACATTAAAACATATGAGATGTGTTTTTGGTCACATTATATACAATCAAATTACCTTTTTTCGTGATGTTGGGGACATAAAATTATTTTTGAGCTGTCGGATGGAGCATGGTACACACAAGAACGACAGACTGGGAATTTCTGTAAATAAACATTTTTATTTTCGAGATAAATGAAAAAAATCCGAAGTGAATTTAAAGTTTATTCAATTAAAATTATCGTCATCAACATCATCATCCTCTTAGCGTCCGTCGTTGGACATAGACCTTCCCAAGGAATCGCTACACCACTCTATCATGGGCGTCGTGGAGCCTATACTTTTTGTACTTGTCTAGTTCGTCTTGCCATCTTATATTTTGGCGGCCCAAGTTTCGCATATGAACTCTGGGATCCACGTGAGTCGTGATGTCCAGCAGCTGTCAGACATTCTTGCAACGTGACCATCCCGTTGCCATTTGTGTTTTCAAATGGATATCTTTGACTCCTGTTTTTTTTTGTTCCCTTAATATACTTCTCTGATTTGTGATCTCTTCATGTGATGCTGAGCATGACTCTCTCGTGTGCATGGTTCCCAATTTGAGGGTCAATCTTATGGTTAGGTTCCATGTTTCAGCTTCATAGATGACTATTGGGAGGATGTATTGGTCGTAGACCCTTCTTTTTCATGGAATTTTCTTGTTCTTAATGGTTTAGCTTGCTCTACAATAAGCTTCCCACACTACAGCGATCATTTGCTTGATTTCTTCTTCTTTCGATGATTTCATGGAGATTCGTTGTCGTTAAGTCTAATCATAACTAAAACTCACTGGTAAACATGTCTTATTTCAATTTCATGTCAATCGAACTGAAGAGCTTATTTCATTTAATGTAAAATTGCTCAAAATGTTTGTTTTGTTTTTTAAGTAACATAAAAAGTCGATTGAATGTTGAAAAAAATCAAAGGTAAATTAGTTTTTGTTTTCAATTAAAACGTAGGCAATTATTGAACGTCCGGTTCACAGTTTGATTTACTTTGAACAAACTGAAATATTGGAGTGAATTTTGATAAAACCGTCCTTTAATTTTCTCAAACTTTATATTTTATTCACTGCACAAAAATATTTTTTCAATGAAGTTAAATTTACAAAAGGCTCTTTTCACGTATGAATGATGAATCAATCAAAATTTTTCCTAACTTCAAAATGTCAATCGCCAAGTGGGCTAACGCCTAAATTGCTGATACCAAAACGCTCACACCAAATCGGCTATGTCGAATAGTACCAAAGCCGATTGTAAAACTAGGTATTTCATGAAATTACTGAAATATGCTGGGATTTCACAAAATCCCTAGATAATTCACGAAATCACTAGTTTCACAGTTTTACTGTAACATATTCATAGCTAAGCGGTGAAAGAAATTTTGAACTTTATATTAAATCAGAGACATTCACTAATTACACCCGATAACAGTGAATTTAAATGACTGAGATATCGGTGAGTGGAATTATAAATTACAGATAACGAAGAATAACTGTGTAATTATAGACTCTTTGTAGAACATTCTGTAAACCCTCTTATTCACGGACCTCTAATCACCGAACTTTGGAAATACCGGTCAATCTCTGTTCATCGCAAATATTTTAACTGCCACAGGTTCATCGGGAGTATTTGAAACTGTCAGTCTTGTCCATTACTGCTTCACACCAATATCTTTACACCTGCAGTGGAGACAGTGTTTTACAAATTATGAACTGTAAGTTTACTGTGCTTTATCACGATATCACTTACAATGGCTTCCAAACAAACGGGTTGTACTGGTATTACCAAAGAACGTCTGGTGTGATCAGTTTCTCAGAAACTAAAGCTGATAAAGGAATTGAAATCGGGTGCGTCAGTGCCGCAGGGTACAACGAATTCGATGTAAAGAAACAGACAGACTTAAGATTAACGACAAAATATACCGTGTGGCGAAATTGAACAGCCATAGATATCAAAGATAGTGAAGGGTTCTATCTTTTTTATATGTACAAGTGTTCATAGGTTTGTTTGTGTGCCCCGGCGCTTCTGGCCGTACCGTTTTGTCGACAGGTTTGATAATTGGCATCAGCACTCCAAAAGACACCTGAAAATATTTCTTTTGATTTGAGTTTTTTGGGCCCAATTTTGAGAATCTAGAAGTTAGTTTTTTTTTTACTTTATTCTAAATGTTTCCAGTAGAAAATGCCAGGGTTATCATAAATATAATTTATTCTTTGATAAAGACTTTTTTTACATGACTTAATATTTTGACGTTACAGTTGTACAATTATTGACTGTGGGGGCGAATTCGTCTTGTTTCTTTTATTTATAATTATTTGCATATAACAATGTTATTTATACCTATGAATCGCGTCATGTATGTATTTGAGCTATTTTTATTTGGGAATCTGTTTTCTTTACATACATAATTCACTGATACTTGAAATCGGCATTAACAGACACCTGCTAGTAGTCCGTTAATAAGAGAGTTTACAGTACTATTATTTTGCTTGTATGTGCGACCATTACGCTTTCTGATTATGCATTCTCCTAATATCTTCCTCTCTTTCTCTTTTTCACCGAAACTTGTAATGTAATGAACAAGGGCAAGAATGGGAGTGATTGCTTATATAGATTATTGTTAGATTTATATTCCTCATTAGAATAGATAAGGCAGTGTTTTGGAAAAACAAAGACCAGCTAAATTGTGCGTTGATGATACATATCGACACATCACTGAGATATGAACTTACAAGTCTGAAGCCTAAGGATATAGCAATAACAGACCCAAGGGATTTAGGCAGATAGGAGAAAGAAATCAATAACAATAACAGGTCTAGTAAGTCATTCAATAGAAAGAAACCGTCACATGACCAACGTCTTTTAGCAGCATGCTGTGCTGGGGCTGATCAACTAAAACATCGCAAGAAGGCGATGAATAAGTTACTTCTCTCGTTTTTTGTCGGATCGCTAAAAAGTGTAAATTTTCAACAAAAAAAAACAAAAACAACAAAAAAAACAGGCAGGCACAAACTTGTAACCGAATTAGCACAAATTTGCATTATAAATAACTCTCCACACAAAAAAACGATGTAGACAAGGGAATATCTTTTCTTCAAGATACAATAAGGAGTAAATGTTTGATTTTTCATCCCTCTTGCTCCATTTGCACGGCCTGTACGTTTGATACATACATACATAGCCTTTCAGCCATTCAGCCAGTCAGCCAGCCCAGCTTAAAAACCGAAGAAACCTATTTTTGGTGAAAATTTTGGTTGACAGTTTTTTAAAATACAAAAAAATGTATTTGAATCGTTTGCCTTTATATGTTATTATAATTGATATAGATACATTCCATAGGTACTGAATTACAAAATCATACGCTTTAATTACAGAAATATGTGTGCAAGAGTAATGATATTTTCAATACTCGTGGAATTTCCACGGGTCTTGATGGCATCTATTAATAGCAGGAACATTTTCCTTGGTGATGACGTCTAGTCAACCATGTGACTGCATTTACGTCAATGCTTCTGTCTCGGGGGATTAAAAATAAATATTATCGACCCAGTTTCAGAGTTGAATCTCTTACATAAAAAATCGTTACTGTTAAATATGCGCATTATTAATATTCTTGTTAAGAATGAGGTACAGATCGGCATTACTAAAGTCTCCTAACCCTAGTGAAGGTCAGTGCCATTCAATATAACCAAGTAAATATTAGTTACATCCAATGAAACTATGTTAAGATCCAAACTACCAGAGTAAGAATTATAGTTAAGGATGAGCAAAAAAATGTTTTATAATAATTCATTGAATTCCATTTATTTTGTAAACCTCATGGATCCTGCGCTATTTTGAACAGAGGCCTGGATGGGTCTGCTCGGAAGTGTACCCAAGATCTCTTTGAATGTTCTAATAGCCTAACCTAACCAAGTTGAGATTAGTACCATCCAATCGAACCAAGTAAAGGTCAGTTGCAACAAGATGGAAAGTGGTGTTGATCTTGACTTGACTTCTTTTTATTGAATCGAAAAACGATCATGACGCTTTAAAAATGCGCACAATAAATATGAAATCAGGCAAAAACGAAACTGCTGCTACAAAAGACAATAACAATCACAATTATGAAATACTCAGGTAGGGCATACCTCTGCCGACGCCAGTATCAGTAGGTGACTATGCCTTGAAATCCAATCACTTCTCCTGTAGCCTATTGCCAACCCTTCGAAGAAATTTCATTGAAATTCATTGAGAACTTGTGGAGATATCGTGTGGACAAACATAAGTGTATAGATGTATTGAAATCCGATCACCTCTTCTGTAGCCTATTGCCAACCTTTCAAATACATTTCATTGAAATTCATTGAGAACTTAAGGAGATATTGAGTGCACAGTCATAAACGTATACATACATGAAAAATAATGGAAAATATCTTTCGATCAAAAATTGGAATCCCTTGAATACTTTCGGGAATATCTTGTGGACAGACAGACAAGGAAAGACAGGAAGACAGAAAGACGCGAACAATGACATGTACCTCTCCTATTTCGTTGGCAGAGGTAAAAACAATGGATTGTGAAAAAAATAACACATGGAAAAAAACTGTGCACCCTGCTCTATTTTGAACAGGGGCATGTGCTGGTCTGCTCGGGAGTGTACCCAAGATCTCTATAAGATTGATAGGACAGTGTATTAAAAGAAGAAAAAAAAAGCAACGACTGGCTATGACGTGTGGGAATAGAACTTATTGATGTGTCACAGTGATATGAACTAGCGGAGGAAAAATGAGTAGAAATAATTAAATTATTGATCTTGGATTTTCAGTCTCTCACGTGAATCAAAGAAAACAAAATATATAGAAAAGTATGTACCAAACAGAGCACCAGAAATATAAATTGAACTATGAGGTCGGAAATCGAGGAACTAATCCCATCAAATAATACCAGAGCATGGGCGTCCGCGGTCATTTTTCTCGAAGGAGGAGGGGCGCGGAAGGATATATTACCAGAGAGACGCAAAACAACATATTCGAAATATATGTTCATCAAAGAATCATACCCTCTTTTTATATGTGTACATCAAGTTGGGATTACATAAAACAATTGTACACCCCAATTATCCTTTATTGACAATAAGGCTGCAACTTTCGAAACATTTCACCTTAAATAAGAAAGCTTGATCCAAGTGCCCCATTTGCTCTCCCCCATTCCTTACCGGACGCCCTTGTGCCAGAGCAGAATTTGTAAGTCGAGTGTTGACAATGCTTGGATTTTTTTTATTTCATGTTTTATAGTCCAGTTTTGCCAATTGGGATGTGTTTTTTTTCGAATTTGTGAGTGACTTCCATGATCAAAAAATTGAAAAGTCACATCTTGATTTGCAACCCTGTATCAGAGGGATGTTGAGGACAACCCAAAAAGATTTTAAAGACATGGACTTAAATCTGAACCTAAGAAGGCATCACTTGAGATTTAACGAGATTGCGATGAATAACTAGAAAGCACTCAGAGAACGCACACCTTTGCCAACATCACTGTCAATTAAATCTGGATGAAAATCAGTTTATACATTCATTGCGAACTTATGGAAATATTGAGTGGACGGACTGACAGACACGTGTAAATACATATGCTGTGGTAAGAATAATGTCAGAACATTAATAATACAAGTAAGAGGCTCCGATAAAATAAACATTTTTTTAAAATCTGAAACCATCAATCAAAACTGTCAACATGCATAGGTCTCTTCAGTTTTTAAGTTGGTCTAACTGCCCGGCTATTTACTTGTAAAAATTTGCTCTTCATTATTCCAATCTAGAAAACGTTTCTTTCTATTCTAAACCCCCAAAATAGATTTTAATCAGATGGTTCAATCTACAAGTTTATGCTAAAATGGTCCCTAATATTGTGTACGACAGTGTTCACGCTTGTTTTTTTTAGTTCGAACTTTTTTAGTGATATCCAGCCAACAAAAGGCAAGAGATGTAACTTATCCATTCATCACCCCTTTTCAAATTGTTTAATTGATCACCCCCAAATACTACCAAACGATGTTGGTCACATGACATTTTTCATTGGGTGGCCAACCAGTCTTGCTTCTGTATATTAAAAAAATAGATGATCTTCTTACCATATTATTAGTTTTACTTATTTAAAAAGATTGACGATTTCTTTCATTAGAGAAACTCAAAACCATAGTTACCTCTAAGCTGTATGCGTGAGCAGGCACTAAACGTTTTTCAACCAGCGCACAAAGGAAATTAATGTGCGCACAAAAAGGTTACTTACAAAAATACAGTAATTAATAACCATTATGCTGCGCGCGAATATGTCCACATTAAGCATCTCGATAGTTTGTCAACTAGTTTTAAAATTCAGTGGTGAAAAACATGGGTTCACCCGAACTCAAAACGGTCACAATTTTCTTTCTGGTTTCGTAAATAAAGAGGGTCATGACGGAATTTATCAAGTTTGACAGATAAGCTAAATCAAATGTGTTAATATTAGATGAAACATATTAATATCACGTAAAGCATATCGACTTTGATGAAAAAATTCAGAATTTCAAAAATCTCTAGACTCTTATTTTTTGACTGATTTAAAATCAGATTGCTCATGAGATTCTCAAGGATTATGGTTGAATCTGTTCTCCTTTTATGAAATCGTATAGTTTATTTCGAATGAAGGAAAATGAAAAGATGTGTACCAATATATTCTTTCTGTTATCAAGCTTTAGGGTTTTTTCTAAGTCTCTCAGTAATATTTAGGGTTCCTATAATGAAAACAGATTGGTGACCACTGTCAAATTGATTGAGTTTTGATTTAAGCATTTCCGACAACTTTAGTAACAGCAATAATAATAGGTCTGGTTAGTCACTTAATGAAAAACCGTTAGATGACCAACGTATTTTTGTAGAATGTTGAATTACTAGAGGTTAATCAAAAAATTGTAATAAGGGGTTATTAAATAAGTTATTTTTCTTGCCTTTTCTTGGATCTCTGAAAAGTTTGAATATTCGAAAAACAAGTGTACACAAAAGAGTGACCAATTTAGTGTAAATTTACATGGTAATGTTACCCCTTCCCCTCACACACACACACACACACACGCGCTAAAAACCTTTGGTGGGGTGAAAAAAATAAAAAAATGTATTTGCTAGACATGATAGAGGGTAAATGTTTAGATTTTCGGCCCTCTAGCTTCATTAGTGTAACCTGTACGCATGACATATAGCCAGCCAGCCAGACAGCAAGACTAACTTAGAAAATGAAGAAACTTTCTATTGACCGTTTTGGTTGACGATTTCTCTTCTTCTTTTCTCTTCTCTTTCTTGTTCTTGTTCTTGTTCTTTTGTGATGATGATGATGATGATGATGATGATGATGATGATGATGATGATGATGATCTATGAATTGATTGATGTTATTCACTGTGCAAACGCTTATGTCACAGGAAAAAAAATAGCGCTGTTTGACTAAAAGAAATTAAAGGGAACATTGCTAACGCTGTCTGTTATTATGTCATCTAATCATTTTATCCTTCGAATATAATCAGAGGTTGAAATAGGGGTTCGGGAACGAGGAATGTGGTAAAATTGGATTTGGGGAACTGGGTATACGGGTAATGTCTCAATTAATAGACACTGAACATATATATAAAAAAAATGGAAATTGAGACGTAGGTATACGCAGTATTCCCCCATTTCCACCCCTGAATTTGATCCCTTTTTTCTTTGCATGTGATTATGACTATGCAATGAACGAATGACTCAATCCTTTCCGCTTCTTGTAATGTCGCTAGTTACAGAACACGTGCTCTTGCGTGCACACGTGTACGAGTTTTCTTAGATTAGGCTTAGTTTAGAAGAGTACCAGACCAAATGGCCGTAAATGAGGAATTGCGTATCTGTCGATATTCCAAGTGAGGAAGGCCAGCCGGCCTCAAAAATCCGCATTCAAAATCCTGCTTTCTCATCTGGGCAAAGAGGACGGTGTCGTCAGAAAATCTGACGTTACCCCGGTTTTCGTCATAAATTCTTAACCCTTCATTCGCCCAGTCTAACTTTCGGATGATCATTTCGAGGTAAGCTGTGAAGAGTTCCAGTGAGTTGGTGTTACCTTGTCTTACTCCTTCTTTTTTTTATTGCAAGGGCCCCGAATTTTTATTTAGTCTGATAAAGAAACAGCTAAGACAATAGCCTATGTTGCAAAACTCTGACATGTACAGGGGCTACCCGTTGTTGTATGATTGCATTGATGACTTAGGTGGTTTCCACAGAGTCGAAAAGGCTGATGATGATGATGATGATGATGACAACTGAATCTACGAAGCAGGACATGCACGCACGCCCACACATGTACATCCACACACGTGTATGCATGTGCAAAACTACATGCAGTTTCTCGGATTAAGTCAATTCAGTAAACAACTTCATCGTCCAGAATCACCAGTAATTACACACGATAGTTTCAAGACCTTTTCCGAATCATCAAGCTCTCCCCATAGACCCTAATTATCCAGTTTCACTATCTCTCGCTTCCGAACTACCGTACTTCGCAGCATACTAGACGCGCTCTTTTCCCCTCTAAATTCGGTCTCAGGGGTGGGGCAACGCTTTTTCAGATGTTTATTAACTTTACGGCGCTGTGCAAATAATGTGAACGGCCGGTCACCGTGGGGGTTAATATAGATTTGAATAGATAAGAGCATTAGAATAACCCGATAGTGTGAAAGGCTATGGAGATCAGGGGGAAAGAGGGGAGGGGGGGCTTTCTTTCTATTTTTTCGGAAAAAACGCCTGCAAAAAATGGGGTGCGTCATAAATGGCCGTGCGTTATATACTCTGTAAAATACGGTAACCATCTTAGGCTATCTTATTCTTCACAAACACGTTTCTTCCTATCCATTAGGATTTGCTATTTACTCCAAAAAATCAGCTTCATTTGAATAATTTAGTCGAAACCTGTTATTTTTAAAGAGTAGTTTAAGTAGAGTGACGTATTCAAAATAGGGGAATACCTTGGATAGTATGGTTTTTATGAGTTCGGGTTTTAATGTAATACGGTTATGGTATTGCAGTACAAATTAATGCAACGAATTATAAGCTGAAAACAAAACATTACATCATAATAAGACAAAATGTCTCTCAATCAAAAAAGGATTTCTGGATCCGCCCACAATTTAATCACTTCTTCCTTGCCGTATTGTCCATTCTTCAACAAAATTTCATTGAAATCGAGATATCGGGTGGACAAACGAAAGAACAGAAAGATGAAAGTGACCGAATACTTATACATCTCAAACTTCGTTGGCAGAGGTAATGAAGTGGGTCTGCTGCAAAGAATGAGACCAGGGTTTCTGAGAGGAGGGTTTAACCGATGCATTGGGCCGGGATACGGTGAGTAAGAAGGGACCCGGCAATTTCTTAGATAAGTCTGAATATCGAAGCTTCGATACGATTCTTCCACGATTAAAATAGGTTGATTCTATTATTTACCGGTGAGCGAATATGGATGGTCTTGCTAGCAGAGTTAACAGATGGAAATCGGGTGCAACTGACCACCAACTCTCTGGCTGGCCGGGCTGCGAGCGACAAGAAATGAATGAAACTGATCTTCACAAAAAAAAAACAAAAATGACTAAAGAAGGGTAACCGAAGAACTCACCTTAGATTTAGTTTTTTTCTTGACCCAACTATTTATATCAAAAATCAACTTTTTTTACTTTAAGCTACAATGCATAATATTTAGTCTCGGGTGTATCAGATGAGTATAGAAGAGCATTTCATGGAAATGGTATTTTTTTTTTTTTTTTGAAAACGGTTGACGCCAGGCCTACAGAACAAAGCAAGAAATACAGGTTGCTGGTTTTAACTTGTACTCGAGGCGAGAAAATGATAATCTAGTTTTACCCCCAACAACAGAAAAAAAAACAAACTAACTCCAGACAAGTTTGGTTCTTGTTTTTTGTTTATTTGTTCTTTTCACCCTTTGCAAAGGAATGTTTCTTCCTGGTCGTTGCTAGGCCAAGTTCTGCATTCTAGACACGCAAACTAGTAGGAATAACATTAAGCAGAGAAGAGAATATCATCACATCAGTAATAGAATTTTTTTTTTTACCTGGAAATTGAGAAGTAGATACACACCGTACCCAACCCCCATTCCCTATACTGACTTCCATCATCTATTCAATACGTTACTTTGGCTCTATCTGCTGTCAATTTTATCCAGTATTAGAGAAAGCATCAACAGCAGAAGGTAACTTTGCGGTTATTGCTGATTCACTCTGCTCCGTTGACTATAGAATAAGAACTTTTTTCCTTCTATCAAATACACAGAGTTTAGTTAATTAGTTAAAAATCGAAACGTTTACATAAATTAGACGTGAACTCAAAGGCTTAACTAGAGATAGCAAGAGATTTCGAGGCCTTGGGGCGTAGCTCCTTGAGGGTCCCGTCAACAGTTAATGAGATTTTACGAAAAAAGAAAATTAGCAATAAATAGACACGCACTGGCAAAAACGATCTCAAGGACTGAATCATAATTTATGCGATTCATGTATGTACAAATATTTCTTTGTTATTGTATAATGTCTGTAGAAATACATTAGTTAAACAATAATTTTTAAAGCCTTTAGAGGCCTCCTCCATCGGTGGCCAAGTGGTGTTTTTAAATAACCACCTTGATCTATGTCTCTGTATTCGCATGAATTAGATATGAACTCTAAAAATGTGGCTTTAAAATATAAATCAGGACAAGGATATCTTAAGTTATGATTAACGATTCGATGTTCTTCTCTAACTCTGACCTGGGATGAAAAGAAGTGTAGCCAACAGAGCAGGAACAATACCTTTAATACCTCTAAATGGTTTTCGGTGACAGCTGAATAGCGTTATGAAACCATATGCGCTTCACCAATCAATATAGTCCAGCCAGGCAGGTAGGTTGGGACTGTGTTAATATGGAAATTGATACATGAACTTGGAGTCTCCTATATCCTCCGATAAATCATATTTTAATGTATCGATTGATATTGGGAAAATAGTCTCTTAACTGAGAGCATTCCATGATTTGGTCAGTCGATTGGAGAAGAGATTCTTTCTCAGCTTAGTGGATGTCTGTACCTAGAGTTTTTGACTATGTCCTCGGGTTGTTGTAGATAGTGATGCACTAAAAATGTGCTTGTCTGGACAAAAAAGAGCATTGACAATTTTGGTATTAGGTGTGGGTACTATTTTGATTTTGGTAGGCTTCCAACAGTTCAGCACGGTTACGGAAGAATTCCAATGTCTCCAGATTGAGTTTACGCAGCCTCTCTGTGTATGAAAAGTCTCCGATTTTGGAGAAAATCTCCGTAGCTGTACTTTGTACTCTTTCTATTCCAGTAATGTTGTACCTCAATTAAGGCGACCAGATACACGATGCGAGCTCAAGAGAGATGCAGGAATTTTTCATCATCCATGTATTCATAGGTATGCCGTATACAGCCAAGAATTCTGTTAGCTGTTTCAACCTTTTGTTGGGTGTATCGTAAAGTACAGACAATTGTTTACATGGACTCCCAAGTCAGGCTCCTCTTCGGTCTTCTTCAGCGTATACACTCATCATTGTTTCTCATTTCATATTTTTGTCTTTGTGTTTTACCTAGACGCATGACTTCATACTTGCTTGGATGGAATGTAATCTGCATGTCATTTGCCCAGCTCTTCATGAAGTTCTGGGGTTGAATCATCAGACACCAGCGGGCAGTGGATTTTTGTACTATCTGCAGACATGGCTATGAAAGATCTTAATTTATTTGGCATGTTATCTACAAACAATGAGAACAGTATTGGTCCCAATATGGAGTCCTGAGGGATGCCACTTATAACTTCACCATCGACTTGAACTCTTCATCTTCGATCTGCAAGGAATGATTTCATCCATTGTCGAACTTTTTCCCCAAACTCTCAACTTTGATTAATCTTAGGTATGGATATAGATAAATGCAATCGTGAAGTTGATCCATGCGTCTGAAAGAAAGTGGATTCCAAGCAGTAAAAATTAATCTTCTTACTACAGGAACTAACTTTTTGATTATCATATTTTTGCATAAAGGTGGGGGGCAGAGCAACTGCCCCTGTAACTCTGGGACCGTCAAGCATTGGTTGTCAGAATTTTGCTCTATGGATGAAGAACGTTGAATTCGTATCGTAACATCAAAGAACTTTGAAAGATTCCACCAGTCGAAGTCCTGATCAATCTTAGGCATCAGATGGGAAGAGAGTCACCAACAATCAAGTCCTAGAACAGGCCAATCACATGAGAACTGAAGTAACCATCAAACTTTACCAATTTTAACGGAAAGGACATGTTTTCGAAATGAAAAACGAAAGACTTCCCGTGCAAATACTATATTCCGAACTCAGAGAAGGTACAAGAACAAGGGGTGGTCAAAGAAAAAGATGGAGAAGAATATGCCATCATGGAACGATGTAATTGAGACCAAACGTTGATCAGAAGCAGAAACCAAACAAGAAACAGACAAGCAGCGACAAAAAATAATCAATAACCCAAACATCACTGGGAAAATCCCATACATTGTGTGTGGATGAATACGCTTTTCAATGCTTATACTTTGAAGCCATAAAAAAAACAAAAAAAACATGCTGTATCTTCTTCTTGATCGTTAAAATTAAAGCCACCTGTCAGAACTATCACATCGTCTATCACTTGCAATTACTGTGTCGTCCATAAATGAGTACACCAAACCATTTTTTCACAAAAAATTAATTTTCTTCTAACCCAAACATAGCAGGATTTTATCATTTCTTGTGGAACATTTCGCAATCAAAACTGATATTATTCATGATTAAACAACATCGAAACTCTTGAGCCCAAAATATAAATATGTTGCCGTCCAGAAATGAGTACACCCGCAGCCTGTGCAACAGCCAGTAATTTAGATTACAACCTGTTTTTGTCACTGATGCACCAGTATGGTATGCTGGAAAAAGATAGTAAATGAATGATCCTCTATCTGCAGAACAACCCGACCCAGCAATAATTGCAAAATAGCAGCTATATCCATTATCAGTAACGGCCGAGAGAGATCAGTGCGACGCTATGTACCAGATTACGTGCTGATAGGCGGGTGCTCATGCATATGAACAATCTACGATCTTGTTTCAGTGTAAAATCATCTTGGCATAAAAATGCTCTGACATTTACGTTGGTAGACCGAACGTATTCTCTCACTATAATCTATTTGATGCGCGGAAGCTTAGGTTCTCGTTAATAACTAACGCCATACTCGGAAAGCAAGGACGACAGAGATCTACTCTCAGAAAACACGATTTATCTGTGTGCTAATGATCTAAAGATATGAATTCCGTAATAATTTGGGAGAAAAACAGGAAAGCATGAAAAGACTATCCGGAGACAGAAACGACTGATGAGCAAGATATGCGATGGCCCTGGCAGGGATGACTTCGTCGTATCCAACATAAAGGCGTTAATAATAATAATAATAATGATCGAAATGTCTAATGAACTATTGGCTTCTCATTCATAAGTGCAGATGTACAGACAAGGGAAATGTGCGCACAAAGACATTTTATGTGAGTGTTACGTGGTGATTATGTGATGAACCGAAATCGTTAGGGTCTACAACCAATGCATCCTCCCTCCCGACAGTCACCTTTGGAGAGATGAAACATGGAACCTGTTCCAAAGATTGTCTCTCAAACCGAGAACCACGCCAAGTGCGCAGGGGAGAATCATGCTCAACATCATGTGGAGAGATCACAAGACAGCATCATGTATTATATATAAGAGAAAGAACAGGAGTCAGAGATACAGAGTTTTCAAATGGCAATGAGCTTGTCATGTTGCAAGAATGTCAGAAAACAGACAGATATCACAACCCACAATCAGGTTCAAGTAAGGTTCATATGTGAAACTGTGGCTTGTAGAAAATAAGATGGTGAGAAGAGCCAGGCAAGTTCAGAAAGTATTGGCTCCACGACGCCCATGATAGAGAGTTCTTGCGACTGTTGGGGAAGGTCTATGTCTAACGACGGACGTTGAAAGGCTGCTGCTGTTGATGATGATGATGAATCAGTGAAAACTACCAATTTTACTTATTTGCAGAAACATACATTACGTGCGAAGTTCTAAAATTGAACTACTTGAAGGACAATAACCTAACTGATATAAGCATTTGTTTACTTGGCAGTCGGGAGTTCAATCCCAATGTCATATATTTTGACATCACAAAGACGAATTAACAAAGATACGAGACTGCAAAATGAAATCAGTCTACCTACAATTGAGACACTAGTTTGAATAAATCTGTGTGTAAGAGTGTAGTGACTACGGACCTCACGCGGTATCTATTATGCCCAGTTAAACTGAGTGCAGAAAATATAATCACATCAACGCTCTATAAGTCTGACACTAGTAACTGCAATGGCCGTAGCTCTTTTCTGTCGTTAACAGATGCAGTTTTAGTTATTTTTCCATCGTTTGCCACAAAGATAGATCTTATCAGTCCGTCTGTCAGTCAACGCAAAACTCAAAAACAGCAGAAATTATGGTCACTGGACTTTCTCTTTTCACTAATGAGCTGTTTTTTAACGTTTGTTTTTTTTTAACCCCCCCCCCCCAATGATAGCGGTAGTCTACAATGAAGACTTATACAAAATTGATCCCTTAATTAATGTCCAGTAGTATTCACGCTTACCTAAAAATCCATTATCTATCTATCAATCTATCTATTTTTTTATCATTTTTTGACACTACTGGTGGGGCGAGAATTCAGACTCATTTTAATAATCGAGTTTTCAATCATTCCTAATATTGCTGAGTTGTTTAAGCATCGTACGTTGAATTAATGTTGATGGAAAACATCTGTTGCACTTTATTCAGAAGATGCATACTTTTCTTTTTTTTACATTCCCACACGTAATGATAAGATAAATCAATATTTAAAAGAAGCGGATTGTGAATTTCACTGTTTTGAGGCTCTCCACAACAAGAGCTGCAAATCAGGCCGTCAAATCGACGCTGATAGACCAAAAAAAGAGAGGACAACCCAAGATGATCCAGCGACAGACAGTGAAGAGTAATCTCCGACTTGTTAACGGAAGCTGGAACGACAACCCTGACATGCAAATTTCTGATCAGACGCTTATGTGGAGTTTTGCCTTATGAGGCGGGGTATCGCTCTGAGGGATCAAGTCAAGGGCACTGATGATACGCCCTGAGATCTCCAATTGATAGCTCTCATGTCCTTGCAGCAATAGTTACAAGGGCTAAAGAGAATTTTCGAGGTGTTCTTACCGCATCTCCACATTAAACCGATCTTGTGTCACATCCTGTCCTCGTAGGGTTTGGAGCAAATAGTGACTGAAAAACAGGGTGGAGCACCTAGACTGCCTCATGTTTGGCACGATGCTGGTGCAGCTGAGTCTGAGTCACGATTATTTCGAGGGAGTTAAATCTTAATTTTCAAAGGTAAAGAGTAATCTTTAATTTTTCAAATTCTATTCTTAGATGAAGTATTGCAACATTATGAATAATTTTTACATGTTTTTACCTTCATGCTAACATTCAGTTGCTTTTTATCACAACTTATAATCCTACGGCAACGAAAAAACAGCATAATCGGAAAATAAAGAGAAAACCCACGGTAAGAATCGAATCTGGCCGGAGAGGGTCCAGTGCATGCCTGACCGCTTTTAACCACTTAGCCACGGGGACTTCATAGTTAAATGGAAGTTGAGTTTACTCTTAAAACTTAAAACCGATATTTCATGCTTGTTCATGTTTACAATTGAGACCAAACAGTCTTTTAATACATAAAAATATGACTTGTAATACATTGTTATAGATTTTGACTAGTTTTTACCTTCATCCTAAATTTCAATTGCTTTTTATCACAACTTTGAATCAGACTGTATTCATATGGCAATCGAAAAATAGCCTAATCGGAGAACAAACTTGTGATAATGTTGCAATACTTTAACCAAGAATAAAATTTGAAAAATTTGAAAAATCGTTGTATTGAAAAACTGCTAGGTCTCAATTGTAAGCTTCCACCTCCGCCCTAGACAAGTTCTGTGTATTCATGACTAAGCGGCGAAAGACATTTTGAACTTTTGATTCATAAACATCCCACATAAACAACTGATCAGACTGAATTTGAATGACTAGGATATTGTTGAGCTTGCGTATGTGCAATTACCTGTGACAGACCAAACATGAGTAGTCTACACCACAGATAATTGAGAAACATCTTGCATCAACGTTCTATAGTATATATTGCTGCTGTCCAATAGGCAAACCTAGGCAGTCGCCTGGAGCGCATAAGTCCTGGGGGCGCTCCCCAAACTGTCAAAATAGTTGTTAGAATAGAACTGGGGCTGCGAATTTCAAGTCTTGCCAAGAACGCGTGGAACCTTTGTATAAAATTCCAAGTCTCGCCTAGAGCGCATCAAACATTTCCGCCGGCCTTGCTGTCTAGCAGTAGTTCGGATCATCGGGAAGACTTATTTCAAGCCTGATTCTCCCAATGTATAAGATGTTTAGAGCAATGATTCTGAATGTGGGACGCAAACCCTACAAAGGGGGCAATTTAATCATATGGGGGATGCAATTTGGAATTTGGGTATGAAGAGCGAAAAGAATCACACTAAAAAACGACTAGATGTCACAAAATGAAACTTACAAATAAAGCTAAGCTAATTGAAGCCTGAGATCAAGACCCTTGATGAAAAAATGTACGATTCAAGGGTCTCTCTAGTTTACCAGACTTGAAAATTTGAATTTGTTATATTCTTGAGAGGATGTTGTAAATTTAAAGTGGAATTATCATATCATGTCATATCTAATAAATATTTCCAGAATTTGATGATTTTTATTTTAATAATTTTTCTTGTCACTGGAATTATTTCTCGTTGATTAAATTTTTTTCTCCTAGGATTAAAACTCTGAATTTTGTTAAATTTCTATATTTTACATCATCTCATCATACCTTTTCAACGACAAACTTGTTTTATTATAGTAAAAGGGCATGGTTTTGGGGGGAGCTGTCTAATTGGGGCGTTTTGCAAAAAACGATTAACAACCACTGGTCCAGAAATCTACAACATCAGTTTAGTGATAGACCATCAGAAATTACAAAAGCTTGACAACTTTGGATTTCGATGTGTTTTGATGTATTGCATTAGGTGCTTGCGTCCGAGAATCAATTGATATGATGACGAGTGAAAACAATTCTTGAATGAATACATTATCTGCACTGTGAATGGAACACTTAAGTCGTTTCAGTTCTCTGTATCATTCTGACAACATAATCCTTTATTTACAACTTGGCGAAGAACGCAACGTGAGCTCGACTCTAAGCTGATGGCTTGGGAAGACGGCTCAAGTCGTTCTAAACGCATTACGGAGAGGAAGAGAGGATGGAATAGACTGGGAGAGACAGGGGAGTTGAATAGGCTCAGATAAGCGGAGAGTAGAGAGAGAGAGAGAGAGAGAGAAGAGAGAGATTCAGAAAGATACAAATAGAATGAGATGACAGATCTGATAAGTAACTCAATAAAAACCGTCACATGACCAACGTCTTTTGACAGCATATCATGCTGGTGGTGATCAATTAAAAAATCGTGAAGGGAATGATCAATGAAAAAGTTACACCCCTCTAATTTTGCTGAATGCAGGCACAAACTAAGGGGTCAATTTAGCATAAACTTACTCGATAAATAACCCCCACTAAAAACCTATTTGTGGTGATTGTTCTAGACATAATAAGGAGTGAATATTTAAAGTTTCACTCCTCTGGCTCCATTGGTATCCTCTGTACGCGTGATACAATTAAAAAAATTTGAAGAAACCTATGTGAACGTTTTGGTTGACCGTTTCTAAGAAAAGAAAGAAGGGATACCATGTATCAATTAGAATCAAGATTGGTTTGAATAGGTTGAGATTAGTGTAAGATAAATGTAGACAATGAGAAAGAAGATCCGATAAGTGGATATGATAACCAATGATATAATGGGTTTTGGGAACATGGTTATACGTTGGCTGGGTGTTGGGGAACAAGGTATAACAAGGTATACGGTAATGTTTCCATTAGAAGACATTAAACATACAACGCCCTCCCTTGGAAAGTGAGAAGTAGGTATACATTGCATTCCTGCATATCCCCCTCCCTAATTTTCTACACTGGATAAGTATGTTAAATTCCATGCTCAATTGATGTCTGGATGGAAATAGCAGAGACGGTTAGTATGGGAATAGCAGAGACAAGAAGGCCAATCATTTATTGGATAGGAGGAGCTCTTGTCTTATCTTGTGAATCCCGAAAAAGCTACTCAAGTTCGACACTGTTCATTCCTCGGCTCAATCTAGCGAAAATCGATGCTAAACAATACCAAGAAGAAAGTAGTGTGTGTTCAGTTGCACCTGACTCCGTTCTTGAAGCTTATGAATGCTACCAAGTACGGAAGAAATTATTCTTTCAATACTGTCTCTTCTATTACCTCGAATGACTTTACCTCTTATCACATTCTATGAACCAATAGGGGTGTACATCACCAAAGAAAAGGAGAAAGAGAAAGGGAAATGGGAGAGAGAGAGAGAGAGAGAGAGAGAGAGAGAGAGCTGGCACTCACAAGAAGTCATATTCCTCAAGTATCTCAATAATCTATCAAGTTGCTACACATCATTGAACAATCGTAGCCACCAAAGAAGGCGAAGGATTCTTTCTTTATATATATATATATATATATATATATATATATATATATATATATATATATATATATGTGTGTGTGTGTGTGTGTGTGTGTGTGTGTTTGTTTGCTCCAAAGCTCTTATCCATCCCGTTTTGTCTACAAACTTGAAAAGTTGGCACCAGTACTCAACTAAATCCCTTCTAAAAATGCTTTGAAGAAAAAACTTCTTTGACTTTTGGGGGAGTCTCATTCTGGCCAGTTTATCATTTACAATGAGATTCTTCAGAAAGTAAATGTTTTTGCTCTATTTTAGATGCTTTTTAGGGGTAAACGTCAGTGGTGTCATAAATAGCATTTATTATGACAATATTCATTCCTCGATAGAATTTTTTTCCATGACTTAAAATTTTGACTTTACAGTTGTTCAATTATCGACTGAGATGGCTAGTCTTACTACAATTCACCAAATGTCTGTCTGTCTATCATCGCATAACTCAAGGACATCCAGAACTATAGCTACTTGATTTTCTGCGATTACTAAGGGGACCAAGGCGCATGTTTTTGCATATTGGCTTTGAATTCCAACCCCATCAACATCAACAACGTCCTCTATCCGGGAGTCCTCTCCTGAATATGTGATGATTCCAGGATGAGAGAGAGAGAGAGAGAGAGAGAGAGAGAGAGAGAGAGAGAGAGAGAGAGAGAGAGAGAGAGAGATCTGGAACTCTCAAAAAGTCATGTCCCTCCAGCTGGTAATCAATGTAACAGTATGTGCAAATTTTTCCCTGTGATAACAGTATGTGCTGACTGAATACTTGTGCAAATGTAAACTTGAAGTTGTTCCAAGATAATTTTGGTACAGACTATCTCTCATGGCTATTAAAAATATATAAGCATGTTTTAGTATAGTACAAGCATCTAACAATGTATTTAATGAGGATTTTATTCTTCATTTTGAACTACTTCGTTCAGTTCGTTGTTCATTTGAATGGAACATTCTAATTTTTCTTATTTTCATGTGATGCGAATATGTTATTTGGAAAACTGACTAATTAACAGAAACAGTTTGTTAATAGATTATATCCAGTATAATTATATTACGGTATCATTATACTAATAATTAAAAATATAATGGAGTCAGCACCATTCGCAGTTTCCTCCAACGAAGTTGCCTTATAGATTGTCAAATTGAGCTAGAATTTGGTACTGGATACTTTTGGACCTAGGTGCAATTTTTGTATGCATCGAACTATAAAGAGCGCCATTACGTTGGTTACAGCTACGGCATTTCCTGCTTAGAAAAATGTTCCCCGACATTTTGAGTACAGACACTCTAAAACAGTCTAAACCGGCTCTAAGTAAGCTAAAACATTTGAATGTATAGAGAATCAAGTGAAAAAATCTTCCCTCAAAACTTAATTTAAGTGCTAGAAATTAAATTTACTTTATTTTCATTTATTCAATTTTATTTGAATTGATATTAATTGAGCTATATAATAATATCACTATATAATGAAGGGTTTAATTAATTTAGTAAATTTTGTGGTGAATAAAACCCAATTTTCATTGAAGGTGATGGCTTGCTTACTGATTACGCGAGCAGCACTACTACCAAATCAAGGCGGAGCTAAAGTTGTGCACTGGTTGCAAAACGCGTGCGCGCGCATCCCTGCATACTGCTTAGAGAGAACTATGCAGTAATCTAATAGGTTGTTACTCATGATTCTTTTTCACATCATCTTACTATAATTCACCAAATATCTGTCCGTCAGTCTGCCGTCGCATAACTTAAGGACGGCAAGAGCTATGGCCACCATATTTTCTGTGGTTACAAATGGAATTCTGGATTATGCTTTTAGCATATTAGTTTATGAAAATTCCCTTTCAGATTTCTGCCAATTTTCTACGTCAACAATGTCTATCCAGGGATCCACTCCTGAATATTAGATGGTTCCAGGGAAGGTTTTCACGAAAGATTGCAAAGTACTAAGATCTCAAGATTTCCATGTTTCAAGTATAAAAATCTAGTATGAATCGATATTTCCAAAAAATGTCAGTTCTTGAAATCTGTTGTGAAATCCGTCTTAATATTCAAATTATTAAACGTGACCCAAGAGTACATGATGGTGATGATTTTCAAACGGGCGTGATTCGATAAATACATTAATCAAATCCATTTGCGGTCGAGGGCGCCATTTGGATTTTCGCAGGAACTAAACTGAAGTGCCAAAAATTAGAGACAGCAGTGCGCTGGAAGGTTTTGCCTTCTAACACTCGTAGGAATGGACTCAGCCGGGTGAGGTATAGATGACGTAATAGGTAAGGAGGTAGTGTAGCTGCGGCAAAGTGGCTGTGGCCGTGGGATACGGAAAGGATTTAACACTGTTCAAATGTGGAATGATTGCTGGGACCAGAAAGATAGGTCACCCAATCTCCAAGGTGGCAACTGCTCTACGTTCATCACAGACAACAGTAGTAAGTGCCTATAATAGACAGAAATCAGTAGCAAGTGAAAACAGCGGGTGTTCATACATAATGCCTTAACGGCAACTGACAAAGGATGGCAACCACACAGCATGGGGGGGCATTGCATCAAATCACATCCCAATTCAAAACCGTTACCGCTGAACCTGTCAATTATTGCAATTTACAGCGCACACAGCATTCCATGTGGTTTTATAGTCGTCAACCAATAATAGTACTATTATTGACAACACGATATGAGTTACTGCACCTCACCAGGGTCACAGAACAATGGATGGCGGAAGACCGGCATCGTGTACCCTTGTGAGATGAGTTACACCTCAGGCTTTTTCGGTTAGGTAGTCGAATTCACGCAAGGAGGAGACTGCATGAGACTATGGATCAAACTTTGTTACCCGGATGACCTGCAAGCTGGTGGTGTCTTGATGTTATGCTGCGGGGTGTGTTCTGTTGGTGTTTGCAAAGACCTCTAGTGAAACTGGAGTCTGTTTTGATCGGTGTGACGCACGCAGGTTTTGTTGCAGACTATTCGCACCTCTTCATGCTCACCGTGTTTCCAAATGGTGATGGTTCGTCCCAGCAAGAAATTCTGACTTCCCATCGTGTGCAGCTGACAGACAAGTAATTCCAGGAGCGCTTGGCTTACTCCCAAATACTTCATTGGCCACGCCAGATCTAAACCCAAGTGAGCATATAGGAACATATCGCAGATCTCACTGAATTCCCTGCAGTCACACTCAACAAACACACCTCAATTATGGACAGCCCCTGAATATTCCTGGATAGATATTCCCATGCAGCGACTCCAGCAACTAGTAGACTCTATGCCACATCGTATATTCCCCGTTATTCAGGCGAAGGGAAGAGCTGCAAGTTATTAGGTAGCTATATCTATTTTAGACACTACAGTTTAGCTGAAAATCCCATTCAAAGAACAGGTTATCAGATAATAAAGAGCAATGCTAAAAATTTAAGATTTACAAACGTAATGGCATTTCTTTGCTAATTCAAAGTAAATTGAGACACAATTCGTTATTTTCGGAGGTTTTGGGGTTTTAAACAGCAATGTAAAAGTATTCTCGTTCAGCATTTTTCAAGTTTTTACGAATTGTGCAGGTTCGCGTTATTCTTAGTAGTCCTGTTTTCTTTAATATGAATATGTACACATTATATCTGCAACTACAAGTACTATTATAAAAAAAAAAAGAAAAAAAGAAAGAAACTAGTTCCCGGATGAATTCGAACCACTGCAGAGATATATGTACTAGATATGATTTATTTGTGAATCATTTGTGAATATAAATCATTTGTGTCTGACTTTCGAAATCTTCCTTATTCTTAACTTTACAACTTTTGTTATATGCTAACATACAGGAAAATCCTTGATTTTTAGGGGGAAAACTCTCAGATTCATATTAAGTGTATATGGAAAATTTGGTTTTATTCGCTCCTACGATTTAGGCGTGTATTGCATTACATCATATTTGAAGTCAATATTCCCTAGAAAATTGTTTCTAACTTTTTTCCTGAGTTGATGTAATAAAAGAGTTACTCACAATAAAGCTCTCAACAAGATGACATGAATTTCATTACAATTGGTTGAGTTTTGATTAAAAAAAAACAACTCTTCAGATGTAAGAACCTGATAGTTTGAAATGTTTGTTTTTTTTTAGTCTTGATATGAGTACTGACCTTGATTGTTAGACGAGATAACTAGAGCCACACTTGCTAAATCTATTTCCAGACAGAGAATCCTACTTTCCGTTTTCTTAGCTAATCAATTTTTAAACATCTTTTTCCTTATCAGCAATTCCCTTTGAGGAGAATCACTCTAAGAAAGACCAGTCACCGCAGCCCAGCGGTAGACCACTCAGCTCCGGTTCGGTAGGCTGTGGTTCAATCTACTGCCAAATCATCTTTAAGACTTTAAAAATGGTGCTCAATGACTCTCAGCAAAAAGACTAAGATTAAGGAGCATCTCCCTCAGATTAAGTGAGTGCAGCCAAACCACGTTGGGCCATGATGATCCGTAAATCAATCAACAAAAAAAAAGAAAGAAAGAAAGGAAAACAGATCTGGTTAGTCACTCAATAGAAACCGTAACACGACTGACATCTCTTGGAAGCATACCATGTTGGGGGTGATCAATTGAAGAATTGGAAGAAAGGATGATCAATGAATAAGTTAGCTCTCTCATCTTTTGTTGAGATCATTAAAAAAACACAGAATTTTCAAAAACAAGCGTGAACGTTGCCAGACACAAAATAAGAGACCAATTTAGCATGAACATACATTGCAAATCAATCCTCCCCACTAAAAACCTATTACAGGGGAAATTTTCATAAACGAAGAAAACTGTTTTCGAAACATGATAAAGTGTAAGTGTTTAAATTTTCACTTCTCTAGCTCTGTTGGTAATCTCCGTACAAACGACACATAAATAGCCAGATAGACCCACTTGAAAACTGAAGAAACTTATGTTGACAGTTTGGGTCACAATTTTGGTGGACTGTTTCGAATTTGATATAGATTATCCTCAAAAATGGAGAAAAGTAAAAAAAAAAGTATCAAAAACACACGAAAACCTTCTCACACAATCAGAGTGCATTTGGAACAAAGGCAACTGCTATTAATAGCTGCAACAGGCATAATTTTTATTGCGGACTGATTTAATCACTGTTTCTGTGTTTTCAATCACCGCCACCCACAACAGACCGGTTGAATCACTGTTGCTAGATTTTGGTTATTCATGTGTTCTGAAATTCATAAATATCTATCTTTGTATCTATCTTTCCAGTACTTAGCCAGCCCTAAGTGTTCAGAGTAGAAACTTAAAATTTTGCACGCATGCACACACACACACACACACACACACCCTTCGTTGAGTTGGGAAAATACTTTTTTTTTTGTTTTTGGAAAGTTCTTCTCTGAAATAGTTTTTTCAGTGGGGATGGGAGGCTTCTCTTTGCAATGTAAGTTTATGTTCATTTGATCACTTAGTTTGAATTACCCTCGCTTTATTTTTTTTTAATTCAGACTTTTTTAGTGATCACAGTCCAAAAATGTGAGCAAAGCAACTGATTCATTGATTACCTCTTTTCAATTTTTTTAATTGATCACTACCAATGCTGCATGTTGTCAAAAGACATTGGTCATGTAACAGTTTCTCTTGAATGACTAACCAGATCAGGGTTTTTGTTTACAGTCAAACTAGCCAATTTCTTAATTAGCTTAAAACTTCTTGGAGCTTGTGTCACTTGCTAATTACAATATTCCTGGCATCCAAGGATAAAGATATCTTCTACTCATCATTTGAAACAATGGACTCGTCAAATGCAACTAACTTTTTTGTTTTTTTTCTTAAGAAAAAAAGAACTAAAAGTTCAACAATGCATCCACCAGAAGGAGGAAGAGGAAGAAAAGTCAGTAGTTTTTCTTTGAAACAATTGATTCTCATATTTATGGAAATATTCAGCAAGGATTATTTTAAATAAGAATTGTGAACAGTCATTATGGCGTTTTTTTCAGTCATCTTTTTTTGTGTAGGCCTTGGATATTCTATTATGATATCATTAGCAGCTGGGGAAAAAATTGGAATAGATGTTACAGCTTTTAATGACATCACACCTTTCAATTACATCACACCTCTTCTTTCCTTCCAATTTTGGTTGTTTATCATTACTGAAACTGATTAACAGACCCACTGACCGACCAACCAATCAGAACAACCGACAGATCAACTGGTCGAGAAGCGTCGCATACAGATGTGTGGACACAACTAAAAATAATCTTATAGACATCAAATGATGATAGTCCCCACTTTTCGAAAATTTGCTTTGGACTACTTTCTTGCATTTTTGGAGTGAAAGTAGAGTTCAGCTTTTGTTTTACAGCGAACTATCATAGAGGCAGCGCACTCTCTTCTCTTCTGACTTTTATACCTCAGCCTCCAACCAGAACCTCCAATGACTCAGCCTGTCATGCGATCCTCAGAATTTTTGGGGACTGGGTATGCTCAAATATTTTTTTTTAAAAAATTAATAGTAATTGCTTTTTTGCCTCATTTCGGGTTATGACAGTCAGTTACTGTAACACTCAACTTTCTGGTGGTGAGGGAAACCTGTAAGTCTGTGAATTTTTTCACAAGTATTAACTAGTACATATAATACATATTTATCTATAAGTAGATAGATAAGACCAGATCAGAGATAGCTATAAATAGTTAGATGGATCATAACTCTGTAGGTGGTCACATGTGGCAAAAAATAACACCCATTGTCGATAAGTAGAAATTCAGTCAATACTTTCTGAAATTGTCTAGTTAGTCATGACATATCATATTTTGTTAGTCACAGTTTCACATGTGATCTCTGGGGATCCACGTTCCGAGTTGGGATTTCCAGCAGTTGTCAACCATTCTTGCAACATGACCTCCTCATTGCAAATTGCCTCCTGTTTTTTCTCTCATATACTGTTCTATTTTGTGATCTCTCCATGTGAGGTTGAGCATGATTCTTTCATTTGCACATTGCATGGTTCTCAGTTTGTGGGTCAATCTTTTGGTTAGGTTCCATGTTTCAGCTCCATAATGAGAAGTAAAGGTGTAAATTTTTACTCCTCTTGCTCCGATGGTACGGCCTGTCTGTGTGATACATACATACATACAAACATAGCCAGCCAGCCAGCCAGCCAGCCAGCCAGCCAGCCAACTAGACCAACTTGAAAACTGAAGAAACCTGTGTTGACAGTTTTGATTGACTGTTTCTCATGAGACTTGGGAAGAATCTTTAAAACAAATAAACATCAAAGTTGTTCAGTTAGACTTGGTGCCTTAATAGGGGCTCTGCAGAAATTTTTGAGTTGATTGATAAAGCCAGGATTGAAACCAGGAAAGAATTTAAAGAAAACCTAAAAAAATAGCTCAATTCCCAATCAAATAGAATCATGAAATAAACTGCAACTAAACATACATTCATTCTCAATACAATGCTATGTACCAATTTCTTAATACAAGAATATTTCATTTTACTCCAATCATCTACAAACTCACTTTCTTTGAAAACTAACAGTAGCCTATATGTACACTAATATTAACAAATGCCAGAAGCAACATCAACTCATTATCTAATTAATGCTGAAAATAAATGAAAAATTTATCTAATTTTTTTCTGATTGGTTTCTTTTCTTTTCGACTCTTTTTCAACACCTTATTTGTTCAAATATTTAAAAAGAATTTATTCCGTTTTTCATAGATTCATCTGATATGGATCAAAAGAGAATTCCATCGAATTACCATAGCCATATTGGTATCTTTTTAAATGTTGGTATATGTGTCTGTGTGTGTTTGTGTGTGCGGTTGCTCCTGGTCACATTTTGGGGGCTACAACCTTGAATATCTGCATGAGTGCACCTACAGGCATCATTTAAAAACAGTTTTTAAAATTTTTTTTTACAAAAAAATGCTCTTTGGGGTGTGTATTGTCATTTTTGGACCAAAAATGCCCAAATCTTACGTTGGTACTTTTTAGATAATCTTAGATAAATTCAATATTCATATTGAAATGATGAACGAACAATGTTACCAATTGCAGCTACGGTTAAAACTGTTAGAAACCAAACTGTCAACATAGGTTTCTTAAGTTTTCAAGTTGGTCTGACTGGCTGGCTATGCATATAAGAATCATACATACAGACCACACCATTGGAGCTAGAGGGCCAAAAATTTAAACATTTACTCATTGTGTCTACAAAGAACAACTTTCTTGTTTTTTGAAAATCCAGCCACTAAATGGGTTTTGAGAGGAAGGGGTTTAATTTACAATAAAAGTTTATGTTAAATTAGTCCCTAGTTTGTGCACAGCTGCATTCAAGCTAGTTTTTTGAAAATTAAGACTCTTTAGTGATCCAATAAAGGGTGAGCAAAGTAACTTATTCATTGATCAGCCCTTCTTTCAATTCTTTAGTTGATCACCACCTTCATCAGTACAAACATAACTAATCTGTTTAAAAAGAATTCACAGATGTAATTTTATATACTCTTGTTTCAAATACTACAGCACATTCTTTCTTTAAAATTATGATGAACAGTGTTACCTATTACTGCTAAAGTTTGGACTTTTCTAGCACACTAAGCAACATTATTCATTAAATTTATTTTATTTAATTTAGATCTAATTAAGCAGTTAATTAAAGTTGGAATAGACAAATAAATACATTCAGTAAAAAAAAAAACAAATGATAAAAGTGCAATAGGTCTTCCTTCATTCATCAACTTGAAAAAGAGTTGTTTTTTATTGATTTTAGTCATGTTTCATTGCTTCTATTTATTTTGGTACAAGTGACCTTTCAAACTGATCTTAATACACAAAAACAATTAAAAGAACATGTCCGGTTAGTCACTCAACAGGAACTGTCACATGACCAATATCTTTTGGCAGTATGCTGTGTGTGGGGGGGGGGAATGATGAATAGAAGAAAAAGAAAATTGGAAAAAAAGGGTGATCAATGAATAAGATACTTCTCTCATCTTTTGCTGGGCTGTGATATCACAAAAAACATCTGAAATTTCAAAAAGCAAGTATGAATCCTGCTGGACACATATTAAGGGACCAATTTAGCATGAACTTTCAATGCAATTTGAACCACTACTAAAAAACCTGTTAGGTGGGAGGAGCGTACCTTAAAACAGAATAAGAAAATTCTTCTACAGATTATAAGGAGTAAATGTTTAAATTTTCAGCCCACTAGCTCCATTTGTATGGTCTATACATGCAATGCTGAAATGCATAGCCAGCCAGCTACACCAACTTAAAAACTGAAGAAATCTATTTTGACAGTTTTGGCTGACAGCTTCTAAAAACAACTAATTATTGCTTATAGAATATCTTGACAATTCTGCATGTACAAATTTATAAACATGTGAGCCAAGATGGAAAAAATTTAATGAAAAATTACTTTATTGCCTGCTATTTTCTATTTTTTGTTTGGAGAATTTTGCTGTTTAGAGTGAACAATGACGTTGCTAGAGAGAGCTAAAAATTTGAGGGCCAAGAGAGCTTGACTTTCTAAAGGTCCTCCTCCAATATTTGGTGAGATTTGATGAAAAGGAAAATTTGTAATGAATAAGCATGATTGATCGTGAAAAGCAACACCATGAGTTGAATTATTATTCATGCGATTCGTGTACGTACAAATATGAATATATTCTTGTTGTTTTATAATGTCAGTAGAAATGTAGTAGTTGAATAACAACTTGTAAAGCTTTTGGAGGCCCCCTCAATTTGAGGCACTGGGGGGGGGCTTTCAAATCCTCCTCTATCTAACATAATTCACATTGATTAGACTCTAAAAATGTCAGCAGAAATGCTGAGGGTGAATTAAAATTTATAAAACTTTTGGGATCTTTCTTCCACTGGGGGCCAGGGGGCATTTTCAAATACCCCCCCCCCCCCATCCTCCCTCAGCATCTGACTGTGAAACAGACCTAACTGTAAATGATTATGCTTGGATTCAGTTAAAACCAGAAAACTGAGCCGCTGCATACCATTCCACAGTCACTGATCAATGTTCTCCGGAAAGGAAGAGCGATAATTCTATACCTGGCATTAATTCCTCAGAATCGTTGCTATGGTTATTGACTGCAGATTCTCAAGCCTCTCTCTGCACTTCTTTATGACTGAATGATCAAAATGAACAAAACATATTTTGTTTCTTTCAAGTGTGCAGAAAATAGCTACACTACTTTTTATTAACCATTCAGTGGAAATGAGAAATGGAAATGTCTAAGCAAGAAGTCTTTACAAAATTCTGTAACCTAAATTGGTGGAACTATTTCTTCTCAAGAATAATGGAAGATATGAAGGAAGCTATAGAAACTCCTTCAAGGTCAAGTTTACTAATAAATACACGTGTGTTCGTGTGTATGAGTTGCTTCTTTTTCTCTCTCCCCCTTCCACACACACACACACACATATATATATATATATATATATATATATATACCCACACACACACACACACACATATATATATATATATATATATATATATATATACCCACACACACACACACATATATATATATATATATATATACCCACACACACACACACACACATATATATATATATATATATATATATATACCCACACACACACACACACACACATATATATATATATATATATATATATATATATATATATATATATATATATATATATATAGTAAAACAAACATAAAAATTCCTCCCACCATAGTGACACCCACAAGACTCTAACCAAATTACCCAAACAGGAATCTAAAATACATATAATCATTCGCCTGAAGAGGCCCAAAGAGGGCAGAAACATAATTGTGTTAGTGTAGCAAATCTACTTCCTATTATACATATATATATATATATATATATATATATATATATATATATATATATATATATACAAGGTCTGTCTAGAAAGTAATGAGACTGATTGTGTAAAAATATTTATTATCAACTTAACTATGAAAAAACTATATCCCCTTCAAAATAGTTCTGTGGGAAGCCACTCACTGGTGAAGACATTGTTCCTCCTCCTGGAAACAGTGTTGGAAGTCTTCTCTGACACAGCCCAGTCTGTTTGTCACAACCAGTTGGATATTCCCAACAGTTCCTAAATGGCAACCACCAATCTGGAACATCTTTATTGTTTACTAGTAGTACTTTTATATTTAGTATTTTTCCAGATATAACATCAGATGAAATAATGTTTGCTTTGTGTTTGAGAATTTGAAATGCAAAAAGGCCTGAGTAGAAGATGGCATAATGACAGACCTTCTGAAAGATTTAGGATAGGTCTTCCACAAAGGACTAGTGCAGCTATTCACACAGAGTCTATAAGAGAAGAATGTGCCTCCAAATTTCTGTCGAGAAATAATGATCCTACTTTATAAAAATGGAGAAATAAAGACCTAGACAATTATAGCCTTATTACACATGGCTGATTTTCATGTTTGTTTATCTGTTAATGAGTATTTATATATATATATATATATATATATATATATATATATAAACTGTTCACAAAAATACTCATTAAGAGATAAGCAAACATGAAAATCAGCCATGTGAACAGGCAAGTTTCAGGAGTGGTTATTCAGCAATGGACCATTTATATACAGTAGATGAATGGAGTGAAAAAAACACAAAATTAAACAAACCACTTGGCTCGGGTTTTGTTGACAATGAAAAAGCATTCAACTCAAACATGAAGCAAGGAATTCATGAAAATTACATAACTGTTGTTGAGAATGAATTTAAAAATGGTTCTGTAATGATTTGCCTACATTAAGATATAAATATGGTGATGATTGGAAAAGGAAGGAGACAAGGACATACAATTCCACATTGAATATTTACAGCAAGCCTTGAAAGCACCTTTCACAAGAGGAGGGAAAAATGGGAGTGAGCATAAATGGAGAATATTTATCATCAACTGATTACATTGCAATAATATTGGAAATATTAGACGTATTAAGTGATCTGGATATGGAAAATTACAAAACAGGGTTAAAGCTGAACAAAAATGATATGAAAGTAATGTTCAACAAGTACAAATTGAAGAAAAATAGAAAATATGTATATATGTATATGATATATATATATAATATAACGCAATTTATGATTCATTATGTTGAACCTAATATGTCCTTTCATTAATACATAGCTGTCGCATTGAAAGAGACGAATAGACCAAGAATAAATGAACTTGGGTTGAAAAGCAGTTATTTGGGCCTTTCCATTACATTGTATAAGGCGAGTGATATATTAATTGTATAATGGCGGGAGATCATCTCAAATAAGTTACTATATAATATAACGCAATTCATAATTCATATCCAATAATATAAAAAATTCTTTTAAATTGCATGTATTTCATCTTTGTTCAATTGAAAAAAATGTAACTGATTCAGAATTAATAATTAACACTCAGTGGTTGTAAGATTAATATGACCATGAAAAAATGAATTTCCACGCCACTGGAGGTAACCAATTGAAATAAGATTTTTACTCTACAAAAAACAGTAGCCTATTATGTTCTAAAATCTAATTTTTTTATTGAACCTCCTGAACATAAGCTCCTGCCAAGAGATGTTGGTTACTTGAAAGTCTCTATTGAGTGACTTTGAGGACCTCTCAGGTTCTAAAATCGAAACAAGCATTTTTTTTTTTCATCTGATGTCCAGACACAATATCCCAAGAATGAGTGTACAAATCAAATTTTAAAACAACAGCTTCATTTTCCACATTAGTATGCAATCTGGTAGTGGTAAAGCTAGACACACTTGGAGATTTTGGGTCACAGGGGGTTTGACTAACTCCAGCATTTAGTTAGATTAGTGGTGAAAAAGGAAAATTCTCAGCAGACCTGACTTAATTGGTGAAAAACAACCCCAAAAGCCGAATTATTATTTATGCAATTCATGTATGTACAAATATGTCCTTGTTATTGTATAATGTCAGTAGAAATGCAGTCAGTGAAGCTTTTGGGAGACCCAACATGATTATGGGTGGCGGGGGGGGGAATAAAAAAAAGCAACACATCCTCGTCTCCTCTCAACTATGCTTCTGCAATCTGGACATGTGGAATATGTTTAAAGTACTCAAAGATGCTGAATATTCATAACTACTCAAATTCCATTTAAATTTGGAGCATGTTCAAAGTACACATTTGTAGCTCTGGTATGCAAATGTGTTACAGGATATGTTGACTAAAGGAAAAGCATTATGTTGTAAAATATATGCCCCAAATATGCCTCTAATAAATACATATGAACTTTGTATTGTACTGGACTTTATATATATATATATATATATATATATATATATATATATATATATATATATATATATATATATATATATATGTATATACTAATTTATAAAATGTGGCTAACAACTTATATACATCTCTTTGTATCTCTGTATTTATGTCTTTCTACATGTATATAAAGCAGATACACATGCATGTATATTTATGTACATATATATGCAAGTACATATATATATATATGTATATGATATGAATTTAAGCAGTAATATATATATATATATATATATATATATATAATATGATGAAGTAAAATGCATTTATGTTTCTGCCCTGTTTGGGCTTCTTCAGGCAAATGATTTAGTTTATTTTAGATCCCTATTTAAGACTTGGGGGAGGGTCTATTTTTCTAGGGTGTAGGATCTCCCATTATTCTATTTATATTTTTTTCTTTTTCTTTTTTACTTTCTTTGTTTAATGGTTGGTCATTGCTCATTATGTTTTTCTGCTTCATTTCATGGAGATACAATGTCAGTTGACAGTCATGAATTATAAATTAGTAGGATATAGTGTTGTCTGTGTTGGCAGTTTTGATGTTTCTATGGGTAGTCTCTATCCAGCCAAGATGTCGGACCTGATCGGTGTGTATATTTTATATAACCTCACCAGAAAACTAATCTCTAAAAATATAGGACTCAACTGGGATGATGGCCTTATTATTGTAGCAAACAGCAACATGCAAAAACAAAAAAAAATAATATAATACATCATGAAAGAAGTGAAAAAATTGAACTTTCAAGTTTGAATTAAGGCCAATGTAAAAATTCTACATTTTTTAGATGTTACTCTCAATCTAAATAATAACACCCATAAACCACATAGAAGAGAAAATTCTGTAATTACATGTATTCGCACAAGATCTAACCACCCAAAGAAAATCACTAAAAAGATACCCAAATCAATAGAAACTAAGCTAATATATAATTCCTCAAATGAAGCAAAATTCAATGATGTTAGAAATAAATATACTAAGGTTAAAGGATAGCAATTTTACCAAAAGTAGCTTTAGATATGATGGAAAAGTAAAATCCAATAAAGAAAAACATAGCAACAACAAAAAAAGTATAAGTAGGAAAATCCTCTGATTTACATTGCAGTTGACCAACAAGTAAAAACAAACTTACAAAAAACAATTCCTTCCCTTCAACCCACTGAGTAAAATATTTAACAAGAACAAATTGAAAATTAGCAGTTGTTATACAGATGATTTTAATAAGTTCATAACAGAGCATAACAATAAAGTAATAAGAAATAATACTACTGGAGAAAGCATAAATAAACCAGATTGTAATTGTACAGAAATGGATGCCATTTGCAAAACAAATAATAACACCCAATCTCAAATTGATTATTGTATGCCAAGCTGAAATATCAACCCGAGAGAAACCCTTAGAAGTGAAATATTATGAAGTGAAATATCATGAAATATCAAAATACCCATTAAACTAAAATTAGCCAACCATATATCATCATTTACCAACAAAAAATATAAAAACAGTACATTACTGTCTACATATTATTGGGGGTTTACCAATAGCCACCTCAAACCCACAGTGAAATGGGAAATATTAAGACACACGCACATATGCCAGAATATTAAAACCCCATGCTACCTATGCTTAAATGAGAAATTTGAAATCCTCACTTATGTCAGTAGAATAAAAAAACAAAAAACAGAATCATTAAACAGAAAAATTGAAGTTGATTTAAAATGCCAGCACCGCAAAATTTCTATTAGAAACATAATTTAATACCCCGCATATAGGTCAACAAAAAATTAATGACCATATCTATCTTATTCCTATTGTTATTACGATTAACATTATCATTATTTTGCATCTTCAGCCACTTTAAAGAACAACCCAATCATCATAATTATCTGAGACATGCAGAAACAGACTAAACCTAGAATAATTAAACTAACAACTAAGGTCATATGAAAGGGAAACAGATTGAGTGAGGATAATATTCTCTCAGAGCGGAAACATACCACAAACAGCTGATGGTTTAATAACATACTGATAAAGGAAATACCTACACTATATACTGCTAATTTATAATCTATACCTATCAATGAATGGAACAGAAAAACATAGCAAGCAATGTCAAACCACTAAACAAAGAAAAAAAGATAAAGAAAAGATAAATGAATAGTATAAGAGGAAGATCCTACACCCTATAAAATAGACCCCACCCCAAATGTCCTGAATAGAGATCCTAAATAAACCAAATTATTCGCTTGAAGAAATCTAAACAGGGCAGAAACATAAACATGTTTGTATAGTGAATCCTTTACTTCATCATGTAAATGTTTAATGTTAAATGTATCAAACACTTTATGAAATAAACCCATCAGATATCATATTGTATTGTACTCCTGATTTGTATTGTATATACATATATATATATATATGTCAGTCAAATGACAATTGGAAAATGAAGAGAAATTAAGGGGAAAAACAGGTGTTACATCTTGAAAATTTTTATCATCATGTGGGCATGTTCTGATGCATTTTGACAGTTGTTAACCAAATTTTTCAGAGAACTTGCAGTGGTAGCAGAGAAAACTTTATGCTGTTTACATGTTTGAAACTTGGGGAGATTTCTGTGTTGTGGGTTGTTTAGTAGGAGTTGGAGGGGAGCTGTTTGTATCTGTGGAGATGAGAATCAGGTTGGTCTGAAATGAGGAGGGTCAGTGAGAGGAGAGATCAGGAGACCCTTCCAAGTAATAAATCTATCCTAATATTCTTATTATAATAACATATCATCTCCATAACAGCAATCTACCATAATGCTAAAAATCAGGTGGAAGAATCTCCTTGGTGAATGATGACAGCCATTAGCCCTAAAAATATACTTGAGTGCACAAACAATGAAAATCTCTTCTGGCAATAATGAAGCGAACCTATTTAACAAATATACTGAATATAATGGTTCAAAGTCAGTTTGAGGCATAAGCAATCTAAACAGCTTTTTAGGGCCCCATGACCACCAGAAGGCTCTCAATAGCTATTGGACCCCAAGAAACGGCCAGGGGACGGGGAATAAAATCTTGCTGCAGGCTCCATAAAGGTTTATACAAGCCTTCTGATGCTTAAACAGTGACTCTTGATTTATGGATAATCATGAATTATTTATGCTCATAGATTCTTTGAGGGGTATAGGGCGCAACCACATCACCCTAGCAAACTTGGATCTGGGCAATTTCCCTCAGGGAGGCCCATGTCAGTCTGGCAAGATGGCCCAAGGGAAATATCATGGCATAGTTATAATTATAATCTTTGAAATAAGTTTCATTACCTCTTCTTAAAGATCAGGTGAATAGTTACAAGCTGTAGGAATGCTGGAGTACCTTGAATAGTATGGTTTTGATTAGTGTGGGGTTTGATGTAGTACGACAAGGTTTTCGCTATGCAAATTAATCTCACCTACTAGTTGAAAAGAAGCCACATCAAATTATAATAAGACCTCAAACAGTGTGTTTTTGATCAGTGTGGGTTTTCATGTAGTATAGCAAAGATTTTGCGGCACAAATAATGTCACAAAGTATAAGTCGAAAAAAGACACATAGAGTTATAATAAGATCTAGAACTGTGCAGTTTTGAAAAGTATGGAAAACTTTACTATATATTACCTGCGCTGATCAAGGTATACCTGTACTTGCAGAAATATCCAAATTATAAATAATTTTGACATTCTCCCCATTGGCTTTTATAAAAGAATTTACTAGAAGAAGGTTGTAAACATTCTTAATATCTTATCAAATACAAGTTTACAGACAACAAGATTGACTGAATATATTTATTTATTTCATCTTCCATTTGCAATTCGAGGGTGTCATTGGGGAGTTGGAGATGGCAGTCAATTATTTGGTTGGTTGAACCTGTGAAGGACAAGCCATGTGATTGGGGCATTTCTCCCATGCCTTAAACACCAACACCTGCAAGGTTGTTTTTCTGCTTTTCTGTTTCACTCTCCCTCATTTTACTTAAGCAGTTCTCAATATCTGATTTCAGATAGCTAGGCCAGTTGAAGCTTCACCTGCAGGTTGATTGTTGATTTTAAATTGATTGGAAACATTTTGAAACAGTAACTCTTTTTTCAAACTAAGAGCTGTTTACCAACATTTATTTTGTGTTGTTCTGATTGTGGAATGGAAATTAGCAGGTTAGTCTTTCAAGCTATTGTCAGTGAGTCTAATCCTCACTAGGAGCCACATATCCATAGCCTCATGCCAGACAAATATAAGCTCAGTTGATATCTACTCAGACAACTTGGGACATGTAGTTCTGTTATTAAAAAACACCGTCTATTCAAATATCTTATCTCAAACACTGGGCAATGTTGAATCTTGCTTGGTCTTGAATTGGATGGTCTGGGGGAAACTTGGGCACACTAGATCAGAAAAGATTAATTGTAGGTAAAAGCTAATTTTATTTATATATTTGGGTAAAATAAAAGAAAGATCAACTCGGCTGGCTTTGAAATAGGTTATATGAAGATAACAAAGTAACCTCTCTTCAAGCTAGCAGGTGGTGGGCACACGATTTTTTTGGTTTTTTTTATCCACTATACCCAAGCCTTAGTACACAAATTGTCCCCAGGGAAACAGTGAATCAATATACGATTGAATGATTCAAAGTCCCAACAACACATTGTACTCAAGTATCATTGAATTGTAGACTATGTTAGCAAAAGTGATCATAAAAAAATATTTATTGGCAATATTTTAGTACACTAAAGGAAACATAAAACACAAAATCACGTCCACACAGTCTCAAAAGCAATTGAAGAAAAGAAAGAAGAATGATACAAAAGTAAAATTAATATGCTTTTAGTTGCCTGGTAAACTAAATGAAATGAACTGACGGGATCAATTTTGATTAAAAGCATTGAAGTGATCCAGTCCCAGAAGTGATCTACTGCGCCCAGTATGACACACACACACCATTGAGAAAGATAACCCTGCATATCTTTATACAGCAAAAACGATGTTTGCAGTTTGGACATGAAATAATTCTAACATAATCCTAATTTCACCTCATATAGCACAATTAGAAAATTCTGGCTGTGGCTCAATAATGAAAGTAAGAGTATCTCTGAATAATACTTTTGGGGTAAAATTAGGCCCTTTAGCTTTCACGCTGTACAGCAATGCTCAATCAGGCAGATCTTTCACAAAACCAGATTGAGAATGTGTTGACTTGAGATGAGTAAGTCTGTCCTGTGGAGTATTCACATTTGCAAGAAAAAAATAATGACGACTCACTGTGCCCTGTGATCCTCTGTGCCCCGGTTTTCGCCTACTTGTAAAATGAGTTTTTAAATCAACGAAAGCATTTCCAAGTATTTAAAAGAAAGAAAAAAAGAAGGAAACAAATGTTGCTAGAGATAAAGATTTTCGTCTGGCGTGCAATCAACTTCTTGTGAACTTTTGAAATATAATGTGTTTACCACGTGCATAACACTTCAGTCGGAACAGCTACATCTTCCCCGCACAAGGGATATCTGTTTCCTTTAATACATTGTGTCAGACAATCTTGCTAGCCTTGACCCATTTCTGAGCATTATCTTGCCGCGCGTCTATCTTCCCGTTATAAACACGAATTTCATCCTGTCGAACACTGGCAACAACTTCGATCTCTCAAGTTGACTTGAGCTTGCCTCCTCTCTTTTTTCCCACGCTTGCTAACCCCCTCCGTCACATCCCTCCCCCCGTCTCTCTCACTTTCCCTCTCTCTCTCTCAGACCTTATGATTATGAAGTGGGTGAGGAGAGAAACATGCATTTGAAACAGTTCTTCAACGGCAATATTTTTTTCATCAAGGTTATCATTTTAGCCATTTTACGGCCAAATTTTAACAAATGTGGACTTTTTGAAAATCATTTAGCCATGAACTTTCTAGTTCGGCTATATTTAAATTTTGGGCTATTTAGATTAAAATGATAAGAAACAAAATGAGATGAGACGAGGGCATGTCTAGAACTTCACGTTTACTCAATCATTTCTATTTTGTTTTCGTACACGCCTGAGGGTTAATGAGGGATCTAGTATTGCACGGAGGGATCGTTGGTCTAAGAAGTTCAAGGGGCGACTCCCTTAGGACTTTCAAATATAGGACTTATTGCGCTAAGTTAGTGCTCTTGCAATTATTACTATGAATAAATTCTTTTTGTGTTGTGCTGCAAGGTTTTATAACAATTTTGGCATTTTGGGAACATTTTTGTCTCTTTTTTGGCTAGAAACGTCTCTGACAACCCAGGTTTGAACGTCGTGTAACTAATGCCGACAGAATCGTTTATGGGGTTCAGAGGGTATCATCAATTCTTAACATTTGAACTTGACTTGGAAACAGAAAACGTAAGAGTAGAATATGTCTAATTCAATCAACTACAATTACCATTTCCCCATGTCTCTCTACTGATACAAGAAATTACATTTCCTTCAATAAATCTAAAGTATTTTTAGTCTATGCGTCAAAAACAGTGGTAGAAATGAGAGCTACGCCTACTTCTCAGATCCCAGGTTTTTTGTAATTCCTTCAGATGGAGACATTACTGTATGACCATTTTCAAAAACCCAGCCTCATGGTATATCCAGCTTCAAAAACCCAACCTTACCGTATATCTAGCTCCCCAAACCAAACTTTACCATATACCCAGTTCCCCTAATCCCGTCTTACCGTATACCTAGTTCTCAAAACCCTGCCATACCGTTCACCTAGTTTCCAAAACACATTTCTATCACTGACAAAATTAATAGATAGGTAATGGTGGCAATATCAAATGAACCATGTTTTCTTTAACTGGCTGCCAAAATATGTCTAGTTCCAGGAGATCAGTTCTCCCAGGCTGCGCCTCTTCACCGAACTCAAAACTTGTATAAAAATAATTTTATTGTAAGAAATCTGTGTGCCTTTCGTAAAAAGAATGATTCATGAAATTTCTGATATAAAAATTATTTGTTTCTAATGTTTATATCCAGAAATGAAACGTAGTGACCTAAATTGAATTCGAATGTCAACCTCAAATATGCTGCATGTTAATGTTCTGCGAGTCTACATGCCAAATATTTGGTCAATAGGCTGTGTAGTCTTAGCGTGAAAGAGGCATGGACAAATAAACAAAAGGCTAAAATATTAGAATAGAAAATGATAGATGAATTGATAGATACTTTCCAGCAAAAAATAAGCACTTCAAAACAATCAATAAATCAAATTCAATAACCTTAGTATAATGTCTTAACTCAGTGACTTAAATTCTATTCAATGATCTACCACTAAACTGCCTCCAACTTATGTCCATAAATCTGTGATTGCGATGTATTGATTTTTTATTATCGTTATCAGTACTAACATTTCAACCAACAAAACAGTTATACTTTCTTGAATGTTTTTGAAAACGGTTTTAAAAGGAAAATAGTTTTTTCTCAAGCAATGGTTTAAGGAAGACTATTAGTGTAAACAACAGGTGTTTTTTTATAGGAACAATAATAAAAGAGGAAATATTATATTAAAATTGCAGTAGTTATTTTCCCATTGGGATATTGGTCACATTTCTCTCAAGATAAGCCTTAATAAAACATCTGGGTTGATTGATCTAGACAGATCCAACTAAAATATCAAGTCGAATATCGTAAACACATCAAACACATTTAGTACATTTCTAGACTCATCATCATCAGCAGCAGCAGCAGCAGCAGCAGCATCAATGGCCCAAATGCACGTTCTAAATTGCATACATACATTGTTATTGCAAAACCTGAATTCGTGAGAGGACACCAAAGAACATTGAACAATCCTGAAAGTCTGACTATGAGAGCGCTGGTTCGATCCAATGGGTTGCCATCCCTATCAAATAAGATCAATCAGTTGATACGGGTTCTATCACTTGCACTTTCAGACATATAAAGAAGGATGAGGAAGAAAAGGGAGGGAGTAGGAGTGTTTCAGTACGCCAGCTGGCAAGTAAGTCCGTGACGATCATCGGTACTTGAGATGCTCAAGTATCTAAAAATAGTGTAATACATATAATAACTGCATATAGAATGTTCATAGTCTCCTCTTAGTGAAATGACCACTGTCAGGGTGGTGGGGTTGGATCCCTCATGGTAAACAAGCATACACCATGCACACACACACACACACACACACACACATACATGCACACCAAAGTACAAATCTACAATTCAATATATGATGTCTGATTGGTTTATTTTATGAAAATGCTCGATACAAAAACATTTAATTAAAATAGAGCGTTAAATATGATGAACTGATTGATTCGCTCTACAGGCACCCTTGGGGATTCTGCTTCTTTCAAGCTTCATCGGTAAAGCTGATGAAGCCTGAAAGAGGCAGCGTTACACACACACACACACACACACACACACACACACATATATATACATATATATGTATTCTAAAAGGCTTTACAGCACTAAACATTAAAAAAAACTTTTTTAAAAGTATTTTTGTATCACTTGAGTCACTTATTTCCCAATATCTGTCAATGCAATTTACGTATTGTTCTTCCCTGTCCTTTACCTGTTTTATATATACTTTGTTATTATGGTACAATGTATAAATTTCCTCTTGTTTGGATCATCAGTTGTTTGCCATGTAATCGTTTAGGGGATTTTTAAAACAAAACAGTTATATTAACATGGTATCCGGTATCCCAGCCGTGTTGATCCAACGCCACCCCCTATATATATATATATATATATATATATATATATATATATATATATTATAATATTCAAATAATTGTGTCATCCACAGATAGCTGTTTCGTTGTATTACAACACTCCAGTGTGGCTATAGACTATCCATTATCCCATCCAGTACCACGAGGTAGGATCAAAACCTTCGCTTCAGACCCAGAGGCTAGCATCTTATCTGCCCTACGCAGAACTGGACGGTCATATGAATTTCTCATTCTCATTCGAATGCATATATCCACTCATAGTATGGGAGCAAGATGCTTAAGATATATTGGGGGGAAAAGCTCAAGTGTACAATCTGATTTATGCACAATAAGTTCTCAAACATAATGTACATTTTTTCATCAATAATGAAAGATATCATCTTATTCATGGAAACAGAACCGCTGGATTTTAGCGCGCTTTATAGTCTGACAGAGCTTATCACCGGTAAAGAGTATTTTCTCTGCAAATTTCTCCTCTTAGTTTCATCACAACTGAAAATATTTAACTGCCAGATATTCCTGAGAAATCTGACTTCATATCATGGGATTTTCTTATTTTGATTAATTTCGTTCTATTTAATTTATTCATTTTTTCTGTTTGGATTTGGAAAGTTCTACTGGAAGGTCCGACTGTCCTGGCACTTGGCACCTTGGGCGGCTGCCCGTGTTGTCGGTAACTCTGGCTGTCACTGCATGGAAATAACACATTTCACTTTTTCCCCTGCATAATTCTTCATGGCTTCTAAAAATCATTTTACTTCCATACTGACCATAAACCCCTCACTTATGCATAACATCCTAATAAATATATGCCAGTGGAAATAAGACACTTTGACAACATTTCACAATTTAAAACTGACGCATCGGGCAAGAATGATATTGTCCCAGGTATCCTGTCCCGTTCTCCAATTTCAAGCATCACTACACTTCTACTCTGTTACGATTTGATAATTCAGGAACAATAAATCGATAGCAAGTCAGGAACAACATTTCTCCAAAGTTAGCAGACACATCTACACATGCAATTTAATGCGATATTTCAAAAACAGATTTACGCCCTTGCTTATCTCCAAGCCTTGGAAAACGCATTTCCCAATACTTATCTCACATGTCTCATCCCGACAAATGCGTCGGACTCGAATAGGTCTGAAAACTTTTCGTTTGGCCCGACATTAACATCGACGCCGATTTATTGACGCAACAATAAACTCAGTGTTGAAACCACAAGTTATTCAGACACACTAAATCCAGCCATAGTATTTTCAGTCGACTAGACGTCCGTTGTGCACATATATGTATCAAAATCGCCAGACCTTGAGCACCTTCTCACAGTCACTCATACATAGTGACCATTGTAGATCGATTCACACATCAACCAACGAATTGAGAGAGATCTCAGCGAAAAACGTGCCCAAAGCAAATTTGTGAGAATGGATACCTAATTATGAAATACCTCATGTCATCAGCCCCTAGAGAAGTCGGCGATTCCGGTCTACCCCTTTTCAAGAGTTCACAAATTTCGTTGGTGCAAAACATATAAAAAACAATGGCATAACACCCCTGTCCAGATGAGTAGGTGGAAAGATTCCCTAAGCAACTGAAATCTTTCATAGCAACCAGTGATGGAAAGGTGGGGGTGGGCAGTGGTACAGCAGTGGTACGGCAGTGGTACGGCGTATATCTACTTCTCAATCTCCAATCTTTTTTTTCTTCCAGTGAATATATATACCTTTGATCCTTTTGTCTTTGAAATTTTCTTAGAGAAGATATTAGTTATACATCAGCTGAATTTTGTTCGCCTGGATAAATCTTAAAAAAACAAAACAAAACACGATGACATACAACTCACATCTACATTTTTACAATGTACACATTTAAAAAGACAAAAAAAAAAGTAATTGCTGAAAACCGAAGAACAATCGAACATACTCCATAATTGATTTATACACCAGTGAGCCAAGGCGTACGAGCTCCATCACATTGTGGCAAAACGGTGAAAAAATCGGGCAAACAAGTGTAATTCGAGTGGAATTATGTAGATTTCCGGGCAAATCAACCTTTGCACCTCTTACCCAAAGAATTCCCATGCGCTCATTCTTGTGAATATACGTTTGCCAGGAAAGACACTGTCAGAAAACCATTGCACCCTTCCAATGAAAGACGTCTTCCAATTTCAATAAACAAAGCAGATATTTTACAATTAGTAAGTCTGGTAGAACGGACACTGCATCAATTGCCCCGTATTGTATTATTACAACTATTGTTTTTTTCAGTTTGGAGTGCGCCTCCAGGCCTGTATTCACCCTAACGAACGGAACGAGGCTGCTAGTTAGTCAGACCGGAATGAACACTGACCGAAACATTACAAAACTTACATTCTTTATTGAATATCCTATTCTTCATCCTTTATTCGCAATATTTTTATGTAGTGTCTATACCAACCTGGGAATGGGTATTATAGCAACTGGAAGTTAATGCTGTCACTCACGAATTGCAAATAAAAAAAAAGTTCTTGTTTAGGCTTAAGTACCACAAAATAGGATCAAATGGGCTTTGCAGTGTGCCTGTCAGCCAGAAGATTATTTTAAAAATACGCAACCAGCCAATAACATGATTTTAGATCATCTTCTTTGACCAATCGAATCGAAGGTCGAAAATTTCCCCAAACTGTTCACGGGAGCCTATTTTTAGCAGAAAAGGGCAATCAGAAATTCAGTTCATCAGTATTCAGTTTCAACACGAGACTATGCTATTCAATACAACCACCCCACCAGCACTGCTGCGCGTGTACACCATACACACGCTCACACATGAAAAGAACACGTGAATCTTTTAACGCTCAATATTCAAGTTACCAAAGAACTTTATACAATAGACTTTTCCATTTACTGGAAATCTAAAATGAACACAACAACAATTGAACTCTTTATATTACTTTGAAATGGTGTATTCTCATCACGCTACTCGAACATTACGTGTTAAGTGTCTTGATTCTTTCGTTATCGCATTCAATATTTCGTCACAAAATCTTTTGAGCTCATGTAAATATAACCCGTTTCAACTTTGTATTTATTACACATATAAACCTATAATGCCTGGTAACTATGAATTGCTTTGCTTGTTGCATTTCATGCTCAGCAGAACAAATGCTCTCGTAAACACTTCTCTTTTTCATTACAATTTTCCTGTTGACTACGAGAGGGAAGAGAAAGGTAAAGCAACCATGTATAACGTTCACATCTAAACAACTCACGTACACATATATACATATAGATAAGATGCTCCAGATTATTTTGAATTTAGTGCATGCTAAAATTACTGATGCACCCCAGAATGTCATAACGATCAATCTAATTAACATCGCTTTTTTTCAAAACAAGAACCATAAGTTCAACGATGCAATCACTATCCATGGTAATAGTAGCAGAGGGAAGATGACGCAGGGGGGGGTTTAGATTGATTCTCATTCTTGTAAAATATTGTGATATAAAATATTCTGCGAGAATTATTTCAAGAAAAATCGAAAATGGATATTTTGGGCGTTTGAGAGCCATTTGGGCTTTCCCCCTATTATAACACCATTAGCAGCAGATAAGAAATAAACTGAAATTGATAATCTTTCAATGCATCATACTTTTCATGACGTCCCTCCTTGTAATGACATCATAGCGCTTTCTCCCTTCCTATTTCCATTGTTTAACGGAAGTGGGGCCGACAGGCCGACCGAATAACGTCTGATAGAGATGTGTGGACACATCTAAAAATAGATACCGTTGAATAGAATTATCACCGACTACAATCGAAAAGCTATGACATCATAGGTACAAATTCTTACTCTTTCACTCCAGCTTTGAAACAGTATGGATGGATTGAGTCCTTACGATTGCAAGATTAATTAAATTTTCGTAGTTTTCCAGATTCCTGCACGCATTCACAAAACAACGCACCCTTGTAGGTGCGATAATATATTTCACAGTTTCGAACATTGAACACATTTTAGCACTATCTACACGTTTTTCGGTCGGTCGGTCTGTCTGTTGATCGGTTCTGATTATGTTAGACAACAGAAAAAGAAAAGTTGAAGTGTGATGTCATTAAAATGTGTGACGTCATCAAATAAACATTTAATTCGCTATTTTTTCATGTCATAATAAAACGCACGAGCTTCGTATTTTTGTATTTAAAACAGCCAAAAATAGCCAGAAATAAAGCCAAAAATGGCAAAAATAACGCCCAAAATGTTCGTTTACAATTTATATTAACATTGATACTTGTAGAATATCGCAATATTTTACAAGTATGAAAATCAATTAATGCAAAGAAAGACTACTTGCTCTTCCTCCTCTTCCTCCTACTACTACTACGATAACCATGTTACCATGGATGGTGAACGCATCGTCAATCCTGTATGGTGCATGCTTCAATTGGTTGATTGTTTTCAATGTCTTCATTAAATCTTCTCGATTTTGTGCGACAATGTTTGGTCTTCATTTCACAAACAACTATTTTCTACCGCCAATGCGAATGGCATAGTTAGGTTAAACATAAATACTTTTCTCCCACTCATCGAAATACCCTTTTGAACCTCGCGTTACCTATGCATGAGCAACGACCTTGCCATCTCAAAAAACCCTCATTTCCTTGTACTTTCATCATAAACGCTACATTGGTGAACATGACGTGTCTAAAAGTAATCAAAGAACACGGTACATCTAGTGGCCCTATAAAATCCCGATGCGAGAAATAGAGCACACTATCTCTACGTCAAAACTCCAACGTTTTAGGAAAAGCAAAGATTTCAGGAAAGGTTCCTTCTGTAGTCATCTTACACAAAGTGAAAAAAAAAATACCAGACTTTTCAAACGAAATCTCTGCACTAAAAGAGAAAAAACTACCTTTAAGGTTACGTCTCCACACAAAGAATCAATCATTAAATCCAATTCACCTATCAGCACTTATCGGGACAAACTTTTTTCGACATGGCATCTGAGGAAGCTCCAATTGAAATTTGTCTTTATATGACCTTGCAGCAGAAACTGCACGGCGTTTATTTTCATCAAGATTCCGCCATTTTTGTTCTCTCGAAGCAATAACAACTTCGACCTTATTCAATCTTATCAACTGCTTTCGGCTTAATTCGATGTGAAAGAATTTATGGGTAACTTCACGTGAATGACTGGGCAAATGTGAGCAAACAAGATCACGTCAACTTGAAGACGAGTCTGTTTTCAGTATTCAGAGGAATTTTAGACAAATGTGAGAACAACGCGGAGAACAAACAATTTATATGAATTTGAAAACAAATACGTCACTTCCGTCAATAGAGGAAAAAGTCTGGTGCTGCATCATTCTTTGATTGGAGAAACAGTGAGTCATATACAATAATAATATGACGTCTCCTTCCTCACCCAAATCAGGATTTACCCCTATTCGTCTTCAAACCAGTGGTGCCGCGCTATTTCATTACGATTCAGTTTCTCTTCCTACGATGGTGAAACTATACATCAATCCATTTTTCAAACATGTGAATAAATAAAAGGTTTTAATTTCAATTTTGTGTCATTCATAGGCTCTAAAAAAGCACAATTTTTTAATCATAAGGTATAATCAAACAACACATTCTTTAAATATTAACGGAAAAATCAAATTAAAACCTTTCTATTCATTCTACGATTTCACAGCGACAAATTCTGATAAAAACATTACTATATTTAATTTTGAATTTATGATTATACTTTTTAGAGACCTTGTGTGACTTTTGGGCCACTGCAAGGTTGACATTCTGGTCTGATGCCTTTGGATCGAACGCGATTGTAACTTGTAGTGGTCTGTACTGCACTGTTGTCCTTTTGACTGATGCCTTTTGGCCACTGTGGAGAGGATATCCTGATAAGTTTTTTTTAAGCGGGGGATCAATTTACAATATATATTTATACTAAACTACCCCCTCATTGTTACTGGTAGCGTTCATGCTTGTCCTTCAAGAGATAATTTCCCAACTATAGGTGAGAATTCATTTTCCCCCCTTGATCCAATATTTCAGCACAGCATACTACTAAAAGACGTTGGTCACGTGACAGTTTCTTTTGAGTGACTAACCAGACCTGTCTTTTAGTTTCTTACAAATCTTTTAATCATCCAAAACCAAAATTCTTTCCAGAACAAAACTTAAAAACGGGACAACAATAAAGTTTTTCTTACTTTTTCTTTGAACAACCGTAGCCATCATAGATGGCGAAGGGTTCTATCATTTTTTTTTTAATATAGGTACGTATGTCCGCGTGTTCCTGTGCCTGAAGACATACTTTTTTTTCCATTGACTGGAAAATCGGCATCAGTACTCTATTAGACTCCTACCTTTTTAATTTTCAGAAATAACGCCTTTGAGCTTTTAAGATCTTATTTTGACGAGTTTATTATCAAGATTTAGATTGTACAGAATCTAGATTTTCTTGGATGTTTTTTTTTTAGCTCAACCTATTTTATATGTCTCCCAGTTGAAAACGCCACTGATGTCATAAATAGAATTTATTCTGACCATATATATTCTTCAATGGAATTTTTTCATGTCTCCGAACTTTGACGCTACGGTTGTTCAATTAGTGACTGTGATGGTGAGTTTTTTATGATTTTGTTGTTGACTGCGAATCCGAAACTGATATCATTACGAAGATGATAATTTTGCTTGTTATTTCGAGTACACGACAAAACTGAAACAAAAAAGGTATGGTAAAACTCTATTAAGGTGCTCCGATTTGGACGTCTCGTAACTCCACGCATATATCCTATCTGTCAAAAATGTATCAAGCGAAACAGTAACAACATAATTAATGTACTTACACCTGTTGTTCTTTTAATTCTATTATTTCTTTTTAATTACGCGCCATTTTTGATATCGAGCATGCGCAGGTGTGGCATCTCCACACTCACACCTATAATCATGTGAGGTCAGCACAATTTCAATCGGGACCACCTCCGTTAAGTTGTGCCAAAATAACGAAAACCCTTATAAATAATTTTAATAGAAAAACTAATATACCTAAAAAGTTTCTGAGTAAATGCTGGCTCTGGTTGTTGTTACTAAGGTAAAAAAAATGGCGCTATTCGAGCCGGACAGTTGCTATGGTGATGATAATTATAACAACATGTAGGTTTTTATTATGTCCGCTTCTTTGAAGAGAGTTTGAAGGTATACACGGCTCAGACAAGTCAGCGGTAAATAAGAGAGAAAATATATACAAGGTGAGATGAAAATCATCAAGAACTTAAAGAACAAAATATTACCATTATTAGTTGAATTGGTTTTGTTATAAAATTTGTGGTTACAGACGTTGTTTCGTAGTTTAGCGTCCCAAATTATCACGATTATTGTTGTAGTGGTGAGAGCACTCCGGTAAGTTACAACAACTTATTCCGATCAAATAAAGACTAAGTTTATAAAATCCAAAGGTAAAATAAAATGAAGGACTTAATGCATTTGCTATATTAACTTTGTATTTATATTTTTACCGCGTAGTCTGAGCACAATTTTTTAAAAGTTTTGAAAGCTAGCTAGTGGTACCACTTCCTTCTTTTGAGTGTATTTTTTTTGTATGAATAAAAATGCAAATAGTTGTGAAAAAAAGTCGATACTGTCCAAGAAAAATCACTGAAAAGTATATTTTAAAATTAGATTTGATGTCTGATAAGTTGCTTTTTTTTTTATTGTAACTCATCACAGTTGTTATTTTGAGGGCACTGAGTGAGAGTGGCATCGTAACTCACCGAAATAATTTGGAACGTTGAACTACCAGATAGCAAAAAAAAATTCAGCATTTTTTCAAAATTTAGTTTCATTGTTCGGTTGTTGCAAACTTGTTTTTGTGTGTTTTTTTTCTACCTACTTAACCTTCAAAAAGTGATTTTAAACAAGATTCGGTTTTGGGCGTAACGCAGTTCTAGCATATTTTTTAAAAATTTTATGTACTTTCAATCCATTTGGCCTTCAAACTATTCGGAAATTGGTTAGTTTTCTTAAAACTTGATTTTAAAAAAAAAAATGACACTGGTGGTTCTATTTGTAATGTGACAATAATGCTAAACTGGGCACTTATTTACTGTCATTTATACAGAAGCACAGCTTACATGAATCATCTTCCCCTTGATCCGATTTTATTTTGTATGAATTGTCTAATTAATTTTTATCTAAAAAAAAGATCATGTGGCTTGTGCTATTTTCGACAGGTCTGCACGTATCTGAAATTTTCGTACTCCATCAATTAATTTAATGTAAACTTACATTGCAAATTGACCTTCCCACCAATGAAAACCTATTTGGGGGAGAAAAGTCAACCTGTATTTTTGTAAATAATAAACTATGATACAAAGGTACTCAATTTGCTTTCCTATACTTTGCTGGCAATTCAGAATTGACTCCTCAGGGGTTGAGCAGTAATCTGAGTGTAGAGTAAATGATACAAATCCTAAACATACATACCATTAAAAATGATGTATATAATTTTGCAGGTATTATTTCCCTGTAGCTAAGAGCTACCTATTAAATGCTTATTAGGCTGATTAAAAAAAATAACAATAAAAAAAAACCTTAGAGACTGTCAGCCAAAACTGCCAACATAGGTTTCTCCAGTTTTTAGGTTGGTCTGGCTCTATGTTTGTGTCATGCATACAGCCTGCACAGCTAGAGGCCCGGAAATTAAAATATTTACTTATTTTGTCAAGAACAAATACTTCTTTTTTTTTTTTTTCAAATTTTCTCCCCAAATATGTTTATTCGGGGTTCAATTTATAATTTGAATTTATGCTAAATTGATCCCTTAATTTGTGTCTACCAGCATTCATGCTTATTTTTTTGAAATTGGGACTTTTTCAGAAATCATCATCACCATCATCATTATCAGTCTGTTAGTGTCCGTCGTTGGACATAGATAGACCTTTCCCAAGATTCGCCTGACCTCTCTATCATGGGCATCGTGGAGCTAGTACTTTCTAAATTTATCTAGCTCATCACACCATTTCACTTTCTGTCGGCCACAGCCTCGCACCTAATCTCTGGGAATCCACATCGTGAGTTGTGATGTCCAGTGGTTATCTGCCATTCTTAGAACGTGTCAAGCCCATTGCCATTGGAGTTTTCTTACAGTTTCTATGATGTCCCAGACTCCTGTCTCTTCTCAAATATACTGTGCTGTCTTATGATCTCTCCATGTGAGGCCTAGCATGATTCTCTCATGTACATGTTGCATGGTTCTCAGTTTGAGGGACAATTGTTTGGTTAGGTTCCATGTTTCATCTCCATATGTGACCATTGGGAGGATGCATTCATTGTAGACCTTTCTTTTTAGGACTAGCAGGAATTTTTGGTTCTTGAAGGTCAAGCTTGCTCTTCCAAAAGCTTGCCAACCTAGTGTGATTCTTTGCCTGATTTCTTCTTCTTTTGATGATTTCTTGGAGACTCACTATCTTAGGTATATGTAGTGGTCTACTTTCTCCAGCTCTGCAATTTCGATTACGATTATTGTGTCTTTATGCCCAACATGTTTGGTTGAACTTCATATGGAGGCCAAATTTTTTGCTTGCTTCATTTAATTTGTCTAATTTAGAGTTTGTGGAGCTCCTTAGCAAAGAAGATGATGTTGTCAGTAAATCTAAGGTTACTTAGGTTTTCTCCATCTATTCTGATTCCTTTGTGTTCCCATTCCAAGTTTTGGAAGATCATCTCAAGGCAGGCTGTGAAAAGTTTGGGTGAGCTTGTGTCACCTTGTTTCACTCCTTTTTCCAGTTGAAAGGGCACAGTCTTTATGTAACCTTTCAGAAATCGCTGTCCAACAAAATGTGTGGGAAGTAATTCATTCATTGATCACCCCTTTTTCCAATTTTTTAATTTATTACCCCAATATGGCATACTGCCGAAAGATGTTGGTTTGAGTGACTAATCAGACCTCTTTTTAAAAAAAAAGCCACTTTTGTTAGTCCATGGCTGTTATTTAATAGATCTGACACTATAATAACTGATTATTATAAATGATAATCTAGGATAATGGAACCAATAAAAAAGCAATATAACTCTTAAAGTTTAAGTCCTTTTTATAAAAACCCAAACATCAATCGAAAGGGGATTTCTTTTGAAATAACTTCTTTGAAATGTCCCTCCCCATTTTTTTCCAATCATTCCTGTAATCTTGCGTTTAGTTTCTACATCACTTTCACTAGAGTGCATGCTTCTATTGTCTGTATCTCATTAGTGATTGTAGCCTTCAGTTCTTGCAAGGTTGATGATGGATTATTCCTGTAGACCTTTGCTGATTAAAATCAAGGGGCCATTCAATGTCTCCAAACCCTGTCCACAAAGTCATCTTGAATGGGTAAATCCAATTTCATAACTTCAGTTTTGGTCATATCTCAAGTACCATATGAATGGGTTTTTATAAAAGCAATTAAACATTTGGAATTACATGGCTTCTGCATTATCCTGGATCACTGTGTATGTTGTAGCCCTATGCTCCATAAGGAGTCTATAACAAATGAAAACAAAAAAAAACAAAAGCAAATCTGGTTAATCACTTGATAGAAATTGTCATGTGAATAATGTTCTTTGGCAGCATACCATGTTCGGATGATCAACTAAAGAATTTGAAAAAAGGGTATCAATAAATAGTTACTTCACTCACCTTTTGTTGGACCATTAAAATGCCTCATTTTCAAAAAAAGAGTGCCAGAAACAAACTAAGAGACCAATTTAGCATAAACTCAGATAGTAAACTGCCCTTCCACCTCGCTTAAAGCTATTTATAGGGTAATTTTCATGGAAAATTAACGTTTTTCAAGACATATTAAGGAATAGATATCTAAATTTCTAACCATTGCTGTGGCCTGTGAGCATGATAGATACATAACCAGCAAGACCCACTTAAGAACTAACAGTTTTGATGTCAGTTCTGGTTGATGGTTTCTGATTATCTCTAAGTGTAAAAGTGTCTTTTGAATTTGGTTATGAATTTCATTTCCTTTTGCTTAATGAGTGTATAGTAACTGTTACCACCATCCACTAAACGCATTCAGAATAAACGTGGACTTCTCTCTGTTGATGAGCCAAGTGTTGTGTTGGTTTTGTACTATTTGCTTATAACACTGACAGACTGAAGTGCTTTATTAATTTAAGAGCATCCTTGCCAAGTGCTGGCTCCAGAGGTTAATGTTTATTCTATCTTAATTCTGTTTGTTTAGTGTTAATACTCAAAAGAGATTATGTATTGATTACAATGTTGTTTTATTTTTGCCTTTTACCAATGTGAGTTGCATGAGCAAATTCAAATAATAACAATCCGCACAGGATTAGAGATTAAATCCTTCAAAAATGAAATGTATTGCATGCTTAAAAGAATGTGATTTGCTATTTCATTAATAACCATATTGATACACTTTAAAACTGAATTTAATTCCTTCATTTTAAGTACACATATTTATAGATAAATCTGTTAGTTTGCAGCGTAGCGATGAAAAAGGCATCAAATTATATCTGAAGAAATCTGTGTGTGTGGGGGGTATCATGAGCCGAGATAACTTTACAACTGGCCACTGTGCAAAGTTGATACTTGCCATTTATATCAGGCAGCATACCAGGCATTGCAGAGTTTGTGACAGATTGATATCTCCCCATCTTCAGGTCATTTAAAACAATAACGCATTCAACTGATCACTCATTTTCCTTTCTGATCAGTTTATTGAAACATATATGAGTATACCAGCTGGTACAATGCCATAGAAATTCAGTTAGGTAAGAAAATATTTCTTTACGAGAAAACACATTTTGCTGGAACACACAAGAAGATGTTCTTAAACCCTTTATCTATAGCAACAAGTACATCTAGATATTTGTTCTAAAAATAGCCTTATCTGAGACACAATGTCTGGAAAAAGGCAACTTTCTTTTCAGAGATAATCTATGTCAAGATTTTGATACAGACCATCCTAGGAGACAATGAACTTTGCATTTCATGCCTCTACTTTTAACCTCTTCTCTAAGAAAGGTGCACTCGACTCTATCCTTGGCTAGTTCTCAATCTGTGCTTAGCAGAATGTTGGCTGTTCAAACAACTTTGCACAATAACCATTTCACTTACATATGTACACATTCATACACACACTAACATACAGAACAGCAATTCACTTTGTTTACTTCTTGCATACACATTTGATCCTTCTTAACTACTTATGAGTATTATGCACTTATATTTATATTGAACAATTAAAAACATTATTCTAACAAGTAGTAAAGCAACTTCAAAAGCGCATTCTCTTCTTACTTCTGCTAATGAGAATTACAATCAAATCATTATATTTTATACACATTTCAATAAATACATCCTTTGTTATTCTAAATCTTTTTTTCATTATCTTGTTTTATTGCAAGCACATTTTATCTGCATCCTTCTCAATACATTACAACTTGCATTTATTATTTTGATTTGATATCACTAACTGGTCAGTTGCCTTTCTATTTTTGTGCCTACAGCTATTAGGGAAAGAAAAGGTCTAATTTTTCTTCTCTCTTGCACCTACAAAGTTATCCCTTTGTTCATTTTCTTGAAAATCTAGATTGGCAATAGACCTAAATTTAGAGTCAAAATATAGAAATTGGCAACTCTAAAAGAAATAACCAAAATCATTTTAACCTATGGTTTTGTTTGACAGATGGAAATTCTTTTTACATGACATTTGTGAACACTTCCAAACATGATCACTGCTCTAGTTTATTTTACAAAACAAATTTTTTTTTTTTAACCTAGTACTTTTTTTGTCAATGATGTTTATCCCCCAAAATTACATTAATTTTCAAGTTTGATTTCAAATTAGGACTTCATCATCATCAGCCTTTTAGCATCAATTGTTGGACATAAACCTTCCCCAGGATTCACCAGACCTCTCTATTGTGGGCATTATGGAGCCAATATTTTCTGAATAATAAATTTTTTTCACATTCTGTCACGTCATCTTATATTGAGCCGGAGATCTATGTTGTGAGTTGTGATGTCTATCAGTTGTCTGCTATTCTTGCAGCATGAAAAGCTCATGGCTATTTGAGTTTTCTAATTGATTCTATGATATCCTTGACTCCTGTTTTTTGACCCCCCCCCCACCATGTGATGTTAAGCATGATTTTTTCTTGTGCATGTTGCTTCGTTCTCAGTTTAAGGGGCAATCTTTTGGTTAGGTTCCCTGTTTCAGCTCTGTAGGTGACTATCGGCAAATGCATTGGTTGTAGATCTTTCTTTTTGAAACTAATGGATTTTTTTTGTTCTTGAAGTTTGAGCTTGCTCTACCAAAAGCTTGCCATTCCAGAGTGATTCTCCTTTTAAGGGTTTTATTGAGTTTCATTATCATAGGTAGATATAATGTTCTACTTTTTTCAAGTCTGCATTTTTGATTTGGATTTTTGTGTATTTGTCCTCAGCATGTTTGTTGTACATGACATTTGTTTAAGTTCCATGTGGAGTCCAACTTTCTTGCTCTCTTCATTCAGTACATCTAATGCTACTCAAACTGCTGATATCTTTGATAGAGCATTAAGGGTGAGCACTACTACAGTGCTAATTGTTCAGCTTTTGTTGGAAAGGCTTAGGTTTTGAAATGCTGACCTTTGGTAAATGTCGAGGGAGTCCCAAATCTGTTTGTAATGATGAAAAATTATCAACCGCAGTGGCCAACGACCTACCAACAATGGTTAAAGCACTTCTTGGGGACTTTAAGACTTCAGCAGAGACTATATCACATCATCTCTATTCAATAGAAAAGGTAAAAAAACTAGTAGATCCCCCATAAACTGAATGAAATACTCCATGACAGTTACTGATCCTCCACTTCTTAGCTGTGTCTAATCTTGGAGAATTTGAATTGTCTTGCAGCATCCTCCCATATTCACCTGATATTCCTGCTGCAGATTATCATATTCCTACTGCTTATCCGTGATAAAAGATTCAATTCTAGAGAAGCCATAATTAATGCTTTTAGTGAATTTGTGGCCTCTAAACCGGAATAATTTTCTTGATATTTTCTTCAGATCACAGGATTTTGATTCAAACGGGTTTTATTTTGATTGAATAATTACCGTTATTTTTTTAGTTGCTGTTTGTTATCCTTCATAATCCAATTCAAAAAATTTCATTTCATATATAACAGCCTAATACTTCATCCTTGCTTAAACAATTAAGTAATTCTTAGTCTCTGTTGATATTTCTTGCCCAAATCAGAATAATGATGTCATTTTCTTTACCTTTATATCTCTGCTTAATAATTTTTTCTACAAAAATGAAAGAGGTTAATCTGTAATAAAACAATCCAACTAGAAATCACCATAGCAACTGGCTTTAGAGAACTACATAGACTTATAGTCTATTCCTGTCTACATTGAATAATACACACACACACACACATATATATATAAATATAAATATGAATATATTTAAGAAATATGTATGAAATAAGCTGCTGTGAGAAGTAAAAATCCACACTATAAAAAATTGACTACGTGTATATACTTAGAAACCATTAACCAAATCTGTTAACATTAACGTAGTCAACATAAACATAGTTTTCTTTAGTTTTTAAGCTGGTCTGGCTGGCCATGTATTCATCATGCATAAAGGCTGCACCAAGGGTACTAGGGGGCTGAAAATTTAAGCATTAACTCATTATTATGTCTAGAAAAAAATACTTTTTTTTTTAATGGAGGGGGGGGGTCAATTTACAACGTAAATCAGTGCTAGATTGATCACTGTTTTTGTGTCTGGCAGCATTCACACTTGTTTTTGAAAATTCAGACTTCTTAAGAGATCACTACCCAACAAAAGGCGAAAAAAGTGATATATCCTTGATCACTCCCTTTTCCGATTTTACGATTGATCACCCCCAACATAGCATGCTACCAGAAGACGTCGGTCACATGATGGTTTCTATTGAGTGACTAATCAGACCTGTATTATATTAACTAATACTTAACACTTGTTGTTCACACTCTTCAACTTCGTTCAACACTGACCTACTTAGATACGTGTTCTTATTTTCAAATGAAAATCATAAAAAAATCACTATTAATTGCCTGGTTTCATTCAAAAATAATTTGTATGGGTTACTGGAGTTACACACTAACGCCCACTTATTCCTATTCAATGTTGTTTTTACAAACAGGGTATTTGCTTTCCTAATACTTTTTATTCGTTATTAGAAACCATCAGCTAAAACTGTCAACATAGGTTTCTTCAATTTTTAAGCTTATCTGGCTGGTTGGCTATGCATGTATTACATAGACTGCACTGAGAGATGAAAATTCAAACATTTACTCCTTATTATGTGTTCGAAAATTTTTTTTTCGTTGTTGTTTTTTTGAAAATTCTCTCTCTAAAGAGGCTTTTAGATATGGGAGAGTTCAATTTGGAATCTAAGTTCATGCTAAATTGGTCTCTTGATTTGTTTCTGGCAGCATTCACACTTGTTTTTGAAAATTTGGACTTTATAGTGATCACTGTCAAGCAAAAGGTGAGAGAGGTAACTTTTTCATTGATCATCCCTTTTTTAATTGATCAGCCTCAACATGGAATGCTACCAAAAGACATTGGTCATGTGAAAGTTTCTATGGATCGACTAACTAGACCTGTCTAATATTTTTTTATTCTTCATCATAATTTTTTTTCATGAGAGCAAAGGTAACTAGTGAAGAAAAAAGTACTTGTTTTATTCAGGTGAAAAAACATAATCTATTTCTTCATTGAAATAATAAAGATCAATACAAGATGTTTTTGCAGTTAGTTACGAAAAAATTCTTAAAAACATTGGAATACTTGATATAGGTATATGTTGATTAGTGCAGCCAATTAATTACTAAATTTATCATACTGTTCAAAATCGCACAGTTCAAGGTCTTATAATTTGATGGTTTTTTTCAGCTTATACTTAATCACATTAATTATTTGTGAAAAAAAAGTACTATGTGAAAACCTGCATCAATTAAAACCACACTATTCAAGATATTCCTGTATTTTAAAATGTCATCTTTTACCTTAATAATGTGCCACTTGGCAGATTGTGAACAATAAATTACTGAATAAGTTTGTGAAAATTTGACGAGATATTTGGAAATTTTTATGAGTAATGAAAATAAATTATTCATAAAACTATTCTCCTGAAAAAAAGGTTCAAGTTTCAAGTATTGTTACTTGGAAACGATTTCAGTTGATAGATCATATGCATAAATATGTATATGCTTTTTTCATTTTTTTTTCTTTTACTTTGGTTCATTTTCATTGATGAAGTATTATAAATCATTATTATTAATTTTTGATTTATTTATTCATTAACTCACTGCTGAAGAGTATCCAGGTTGAATTTAGTTGCAATAAAAAATAGCAACAATCAAGATGATGGTAAATTGTTGCAAAAATTGATAATAATGATTTATGATACTTGATCAACTAAAATAGATAAAATCAAAAAATTGGATTGAACAGAATTACCAGTTGATAACTAACATGGTGTAGAGATTGTGGATAGGTAGTGAGTTTAAGGGTTTGATTTGGGTTGATGCTTGCCTCTAAGTTCCAGTAGTTTAGTGGTAAGAACAGTTGGGCGTTAAGCGAGCCACCCTCTGGTTGTGAGTTTGATTCTCACTTAGAACTTATTCTTTATTCCGATCCGCACTGTTTATTTACTCACTGCTAAATAGTATGCAGCCTGAGTTTAGTTGCTATAAAAAGCAGCAACAACTAAGATGAAGGTAAATGGTAGCAAAAATTATCAATGATATATATGTATATCCATGTATTAGAAAATGTCAACCAAAGCTGTCATCAAAACTCTCAACGTAGGTTTCTTCAGTTTTCAAGTCGGTCTGGCTGGTTATATATACACCGTAAATACATGCCAGAATAATGGAGCCAGAGGGCTGAGAATGTAAGCATTTACTCCCTATCTTATCTAGAAAAAACTTTTTTTCCCCCAAAATACCCCCTCCCCAAATAGGTTTTTTTAGTGGGGGGTTTAATTTGTACTGTAAGTTTTTGTAAAATTGGTCTCTTAGTTTGTGTCATACAGCATTCACATAAGTGTTTTGGGAGAAAAAAGAAGGCAAGAGAAGAAACTTTTTCAATTATTACCACTTTTTCTAATTTTTAATTGATCAACTCTAACATGGCGTGCTGCCAAAAAAACGTTGGTCATTTTATGGTTTCTATCGAGTGTCTAACCAGACCTGTTTTTTTTATTCTTCGTTCTAATTATTTTCATGAGAACAAGAGTAACTGTTTTGGAAAAGTTCTCATTTTATTCATGTGAATTAACTTAAGCTATTTCTACATTGCAATAAACAAAATCAATTCAAGTTGTTTGTTTGCAGTTTGTTACCAAAAAATTGATAAAACATTGGAATACTGACATTTTATAACGTCCTCTTTCACCTGAATAATGTGGTATGTAGTGGATTGTAAATAATGAACCTCAGAACAGATTCATGAAAAATTTGAGGAGATATTTGGAACTGTTCACTAGTAAAAAAATTAGTTATCCATTAAACTGTTCTGAAAAAGAGGAGTTAGGTTTCAAGCGCTGTTACTACTTAACCATTTGAGTTGATAGGTCATATATATATATATATATATATATATATATATGTACACGTATATACATTTATCAGAAACCATCAACCAAAACTGTCAACCCTAGTCTCTTCAGTTTTCAAGTTGGTCTGGCTAGCAATGTGCCAAAGAGGGCTGAAAATTTAGACATTTGCTCCTCTTTTTTTAATCCCACCCCCTGAATAATTTTTTGTAAATTCAGACTTATAGTGATCACTGCCTAACCAAAGGCCAGAGAAGTAACTTATTTGTTGTTTATTCTTTTTTTTAATTGATCACCCACAACATGCAGCCAAAAGTCAGTCAATTAATGTTTTCTACTGAATGACTCACCAGACGTGTTACTACCAAACAATTTGAGCTTTTAGATCATGTATACAAACTTGCAATGCGTGTATATGTGTGTTAATTTACCACTGCTGACGAAGTTGTAGAGGTATATGTATCATTCTGTATCTGTTTGTCTGTTCATCTGTCTGTCCACGATATCTCTAAAGTTTCCATGAAATTTAATAGATGGGTGGGCCATAGACTAAGGAAGAAGTGATTAAATTTTGGTGTGGATCCAGGAATTTGTTTTTGATGAAGAGAGATTTTCATTATTCTACATGAAAAGAGCTTGGGGACAAACAGTGAATAAAAATGCTGAGTCTAAATTTCAAGGGAAGCAACTCAATATATGTACAGATTGCAAGAATTACTTGTCTTTAATATTTTGCTTTCATTTAGTTTTCAGTTTGTGTATTGCGTTGGCAGAAGTATGCGCTCTCTGAGTACTTTCTAGTTCTTTTACTTGTCCTCATATTTTCTAAAATTTTCCTTTTTAACGCAAAGAAAGCCATAGAAAAAATCATCATAATATAAAGAATGAATTTTCCTAATATGAACAAAAAATACAGAAGAAAGTGTCTTGGGGCTTTTGCAACAATTACAATCCAAAATATCCCTATTATATTTTAATTGAGAAATTCCTCATTAAGTATTGTGATGAGCTGTGTTGGACCATGTGACCACTTGTTTCATTTAGCAGCAGGATATTGTATCACCTTGGGGATAAGTTTCAAATTTTCTTCTCTTATTATTACAATTTGTATGGGTTTCAGATATTCGCTTTTAACAGGACTATCAAGGAGATAAAAAATTGTTGAAAAAGTGTATTGAAAAATATAGTAACTGTTCTAGTTAGTCACTCAATAGAAACTGTCACATGGTTAATGTCTTTTGACTGCAGGCCACGTTGGGATGATCAGTTAAAAAATTATACAAGGGGATGACTTATGAATAACTTATTCCTCTTGCTTCTGGTTAGGCTATAATTACTAAAAATGAAGTCTGAATTTGATAGAAAAAAAAGCATAAATTCTCCCAACACTAAATAAAGGGGTCATTTTGGCATAGATTTACATTGAAAATTGAACCACCCATTAAAAACCTAATGGGATCGAGAATTTTGGAGAAAACACAAAAATCATTTTATAGATACAGATAGGAGTGAATGTTTGAATTTTCATCCCTCCAGCTCCATTGGTGTGGCATGTATACATGTTACATATATACATACACAACCAGCCTGACTAGCTTAAAATCTGGAGAAACCTATGTTGACAGTTTTGGTGAAAGTTTCAGTTGACAATTTCTAAAAATGTGCCTCTTATAGATGGCACCCTCATAAATACTTTCAATACTTATTGGAAACTTTCTATGGACATATTGGTTTCTCATTACACATACAAAATAACCAAGCAGTAGGGGAGAGTGGGGCATATTTTTAAGATTTTGACTGCTTCTATGACAAAGTCCGAGATTCTTATCATGGGTAGTAGTATTGAATTTTTCCTAATGTTAGTCAGTTTCAAGTCCTTCCTAAATAGTATTATAGAAGGGGAAATTGAGATTCAAAAAGTCTTGTCAAAACTTTTCAATCGTCATATGGGGCACATTGGACTAGTGACAAAAAGTGAATGAAAAACATGAATTCTGGATTTGAAACCTTTAAAATAGATTTGAACTTGAGAAGTGAAATTTTCAGAAGCTAACTAGTTTCAATTAGTATTGTCTATAAAGTTCTTGAACAGTCTGGTGTGAGTAAGTTGCTTTCGTACAAAGTAGGGTCTACTCAGAATTACTCTGTGAAACCTGATTGCTGTTAAGTCAACAGGAAAATGCAGCAATGACATTGCATTTGGTACAAGCTGAGGTGGGTAGAGGCAGACACATGACAGCATTCTCTTCGTCAGTGTTGGAAATGTCGACAATGGAGGGCGGAAGGGGAGGGATGATAAATCCACTGCAGATTTTTCTGAATTGCTTTAAATAGCCAACAACAAACTCCTTATCATACTTGTCAATTACTTCTGCTGTATAGTGATATTATTTAGAAGAACTCTCAGCAACCAATTTCATTGCAACATAGTCTCCAATATCTAGCAACACCTAACCAAAGTGGTCCAACCTTACCCCCAAACCCTATGGTCCAGCCTGCCCTATTGCAGTGTTCCAGCATCACATGCAAAATACACATGAGAGACAAAGTGTAAACACAATAGAGTTACGGCCAAATATGCACACAATTCATGACAGATTAAGACATTACAAGTAGATAGTTTAGGTTCTCAGTACTTGAAAAGAAATATGTGAAAATGACTAAATTTACTTTTGACAACTCAAATAACAAAACTGACTATGGAGAACTTGTAGCTTCCTCAAGGCTGATGGAAAAAAAGTTTCTTCAGAAGAGAGCTAGGAACTACTGCTACTGATGTACCAAAAGAATTGTGGGTGGTCTAGCATACCAAGAAATTCAACTTGCCTCACTCTCCCATATACTTTAAGGACATGGAGCCATATAATAATGTTGCTGGATAATTCTGTTTTATGAACATTTCTCACGCTATGATTTTTGGCTAAATTTGAATGCAGTCTTTTGCTTTTATTGTTACCACAATGTTTCAGCCAATTCCTTCTATGGCCTTCTTCAGCTGTACCATCCGTAAGGAAAAAAGGAAGTCTCCTTTTCACAGGAATAGGTTATGAATTCGAAGGAAAAGCAGCTAAAATACAGATGTGGTAACAACAGAAGCAACACAATGAATAAGATCAATAGTCAACACAATTCTAGGAATTATTTTTTATGATTACTTTTTATCTTTAATAATTGCTTTTTATTGCAACTTCCTGAAGAGCAATCAGCCTGAGCAAAAACTGAAATGAAAAACAGCTAATAAATTAAGAGGAAGATAAAAAGTAGTCTTGAAAATAAAAAATAATTATTTATAATGCATCATCTAATCAAAATAAATTAAAATTCTTTGAATTATTATGATTCATCTCAAAATGACAAAACGTATCTGTCATTGGTCCCATGGCATTTGTTCTCTGTGTGGCCAGAGATGGCAGAATCATTCTTAACCAAACAGATTGCATCTGTATCAAAAGCTAATGAGGGAAAATGGTTGCAGCTGTGTAAATTGCATCTTGTTTTTCAAGGTATTAGAGAATTCAGTTGAGCAAGAAGTGTGAACATCCCTTGATTAGAAAATTTAAAAGAAAAAAATGTTTGTCTGGTGATGTTCAACGATCATCTATTTCAGCTTATCAAAGCATATTATCTATTATATATTACATATGTTTAACACCTGGAAATGTTATCTTGAATGTATTTCGATTATCTTAAAGTGAACTAATGTAAAAACTAGATAACACTGTCTTAAGAAGATACTAAGTATGGAAGACTATCCTGAATTTTTCAGTTGAACTTGGCGTCATCAAATTGAGCAACTGGATGCAAACTAATTAATTATTCTGGCCGTAAAGTAATGAAGTAGTGCCCTTATGCTCACTATGGCTTCATCCATCTCTGCCTGGGCTCAACATATCACATTACTACTTCATCATCATCATCAGTCTTTCAACATCTATCGTTGGACATAGACCTTCCCGAGGATTTGCCACACTTCTCTATCATGGGCGTCACGGAGCCAGTACTTCCTGAACTTGTCTAGCTTGTCTCTCCATCTAATATTCTGCCGGCCTAGGTTGCGTTGCGCGTGTGATCTCGGAGGATCCATGTTGTGAGTCGTGATGTCCATCAGTTGTCCGCCATTCTTGCAACATGGCCAGCCCACCGCCATTTGAGATTATAATGGATTCTATGTTGTCCCTGACTTTTGTTTTTTCTCGGATGTACTGTGCTGTCTTGTGGTCTCTTCATGTGAGGCCCAGCATGATTCTTTCATGTGCACATTGCATGGTTCTCTATTTGCGGGTCTGTCTCTTGGTAATGTTCCATGTTTCAGCTCCATAAGTGACTATTGGGAGGATGCATTGGTTATACACCTTTCTCTTAACGATTAATGGGATCTTATTATTTTTGAAGGTTGAGCTAGCTCTGCCAAAGGCTTGCCATCCTAGGGTGATTCTTCTTTTGATCTCTTCCTCTTTTGTGGGTACTCTATCCATTTGCGATATATGAATTATAGAGGAGACAAACATCTCAAGTGACATCACATGCCTCACCTTGCACTATTTTACCCATAAGTCGGGGAAGAAGGATTCATGCTTCTTCCAAGGGCATCAGTATAACACAAACTGTCTTAGCTGGATTGGAACTCAGCTTGCCAAGTCAGACTAACTCAGCCATTCTACTCCTCTTACTCTTACTCAAGCAGTAATTAGGGAAAATAAAAATCAACATTTTTAGACTTGGAGTAATTGGTCCTCAACATGTTAATTATCCAATCTTTATTTTGGGAATTGATGTAATGGGTAGAACATTGAGAAAACATTAAAATTCTGGTTTTAAATGACTGGCGTTATTAAATGCTTATGTTTGAGAATCTGAATTTTTATTCTATAGAGCTGAAAACATAGAAGCTAACCAAAAGATAGGCACACAAACTAAGAACCATATAACGTGCACAAGAAAGGATCATGTTTAATATCACATGAAGAAATCACAAGACATCAGGTTATATAAGAGAAGAAACAGAAGTCATAGATTGTAGAATCCATGAGAAAGCTCAAAAAGGAGTGGGCAAGCTATACAGCAAGATTGGACATCACAACTGACATTGTAGATCCCCAGAGATCATATGCAAAATTGCCGCTGGCAAAAAGTAAGATGGCATAACAATTTAGACAAGTTCAGAAAACACTGGCTCCTATCACCCTTAATCAAGATGTCTGGCAAATCTTGGGAAGGTCTATGTCCAAAGATGGACATTAAAAGGCTGCTGCTGCGGCTACAATGGTCTTCTACTTTCTAATCCAACCCATGCATATCTTAAATATCTCAATCTGGAAAGAGAAGTTATTGATACAGATTGATATCCTAATTGCATTCATAATGAATATGCAGATCATCAAAGGTACAAGGACAGTAGATTTAATACAGCTTCCCCAATTAATGATACACACAAACACAGTATATTTTTGGTCAGAAAATGTTGATGTCAGAATACACTCATCATTTTTATTATATCATTTTGACTAGTTTTTACCTTTGTCTCAATATCTAGTTGCTTTTTATCACAACTTTGACTTTGGCTCACATTCTACACCAATGAGTAAACAGCCTGATTGGAAATAGAGTAAAGCCTCAGTGAGAATTGAGCTAGCACGCTCTGGCCATTTCCTATTTCTGATCAGACTGTTTACTTGTTGCTGTAGAATGATGACCTGAGTGAAAATAACAAAAAATCAAGATGAAAGTAAAAACTTGTCAAAATGATTAATAAAAATATTGTGTTACAATACTTCATCCAATAATACAAATAAATTGAAGAACTCTTCTCATTATTCATTGAATTATTAAGACGAGTATCATTCATGATCCATGATGCTCTATAGCTATAAAACCTGGTAACTTGAGATCAACCAGGAGAAGAAATCAGACACTTTTGATGCGAGATGCCTAAGTAAAATCCTGGGCATCAACTGGAATGATCATGTATCAGATTAAGAGGTCAAAGACAGATCACAACAGCTCCCTGTGTCAATCACCATTTGCCAATGGCTCCTCTGTTAGTTGGGGTATGTCTTGAGACTCCCCTCAACAAAACCTTCATGTCAAGTTATTAAATGGATGCCAATGGGCTAAGGAAGGGTATGATGGAGAGAGACTTAGAGTTGAGTAGCTGAGGAATGTACGCAGTGGAATGATTTGGATGCCTCATGTGTCATACGATTGGTCTGAGTTAGAGTCTATCCTCATCATTGTTACTCTGTTTTGGCTGATTTAATCTCCAGCCTTCCCCAGGTGTATGTCACATTTAGTAATCTTTTAAAAAATTCATTCTTTCTGTCAAAGGTTTTGTCAAACTCCAGTCCAAGCCTGGAGTTGACTCTATTTTGCTACTGTACAAGAATAAGAACAATCCTCACCAAATTTAGGGGAGTGAACTCTTCAATGTTTGTTTGCGCTATCATGTTAAACCAAATCAATTTGTAAAATCAATATACTGTGATTTCAAATCATGACTTACTGATTGGAAGATAGTTCTCCTACTGACTTATCTAAATTGACCAGTCTTACATATCTACAAAAATTTGTTAGAAATACATAAGAGCTTATTTGATTTAAAAAATGATTACATTAATAATATTTCCCTGCCACGACTTGAAATCATAGCCAAATGATTGATAGCCAGCTCTCTTACCGACTGAGTTAAACTGACAAGCCTTGCATATCTATGAATTTATTTATTATGTGTACTTTATGAAAGTTGCTGTAATCATCTTCAGTTGGAATAGAAGCAGGACCCTGAGGCAGCCAGGCTTGAATTTATTTTTTGTTGCTTTTTTTGCCAATTTTTGTGGTGTCTCGAATTAGAAAAATTAACAGATTTGAGTGACAAATATTTGCTGAATATGAGTGGCAGCAGAAGTTGGCAAAAAAAAAAAGTGTAGATGATTTAAAATAACAGGGTAAAATATCCACCTGAGCAAAAGCTAGAGAATGCACCAGCTGGAACACACTGCAAAAACAACAAAGATGAAAGTAATAGCCAAAATAATTCATAAAATGATAACAATACTTCATCTCAGAATTTCAGACACTAGGATATACTTCTCAGTTTTTAATAATCTTCATTAAGGCATTAAGGAATGAATTGTTGGGTAATTTTTTGATTAAGAAAATAGAGCATGTAGACCTTTTTGACTATTGCCTAGAGCCAGTAATGGCGCATCAGTATTATAATATGCCAAATAAAATGGCACTAATATCATCATCACCATGACCACCACCATCATCACCATCATCCTTTTAACAACATTTGTCATCATTTGACTTGGACATTTCCCCAAGATTTGCCAGATCTTTCTATTGCGGACATCGCAATGCCAATATCTGCTGAACCTGGCTGAATCATCATGCCATCTTATTTTCTATCTGCCAAAATTTTGCATTAATCTCTTGGGATCCATGTCTGACATTCTTGAAATATGACCTGCCCATTGCCATTTGAGTTTTCTAATGGGTTCTATGATACATCTGACTTCAGTTTTTTTTATCTAATATACTGTGCTGTCTTGTGAATTATTCTCTAAATACACCTCTCTAGTGTTGGATAACATATATGTTGTTAAAAAATGGTAATAGTGGTGTTGCTTGAGATAGCAAGAGATTTGAAGACTCCTTGAGGGGCCCCCTCAAACATTTTGTGAGATATGATGGAGAGAGAAAATTTGCAATAACTACACATGCTCTATCATTTGAATAGCTGAATAATTATTTATGCAATTTGTGTATGTACAAATACATCCTTGTTATTGTATAATGTCAATAGAAATTCAATAGGTGAATTATGATTTATAAAAGTTTTCCCCCACTCCATCGTGGGCCAAGGGGACGTTTTCAAATGCTCCTCGCAAAACCTATAAGCAATGTCTCTGAATGACAAACTTTTGAATTGAACTCCCATAAAGCAAGAACTGACTCATTTCTGATTGAAATATTGGAAATTCTATCAGCCTGACTTACATATATATATGTATATGTAGAAAGAAGTGGGTACTTCAAGAAATTTGTTAAATGTATGTCCATATCTAGATATGATTTGTCTGAAGCTGATTAGATTATATGAAGAAGATAAGCAACTGTGTGTATATTTTATATATATATATATATATATATATATATATATATATATAAAATATACACACAGTTGCTTATCTTCTTCATATAATCTATTTATATATATATATATATATATATATATATATATATATATATAAACTGCATGTATAACATGAACCATTTATTAGAATCATAGCTGAAAGGGAGGTGATGTTTGATCCGCACTGTTAATACGACCATTTCATTTTGAAATCCTTGAAACAGTTACATGGTCAACAACTAATGATCCCAACAAGAGGAAATATACATAGTACCATGATAACAAAGTATAAATAAAATAGAAAAAAGAAACACTGGAGGAAATTACATAAATTGCATTGACAGGTATTGAGGAGACAAGTGACTGAAATGACACAAAAGAATTTTGAGAAAGTTTTTTAATGTTCAGTGTTTAAAGCTGTCAAGCTTTCTAAACTATATATATTTATATAGATAGAGAAAGAGATACATACAAGTATTCAAAGATCAGAACATGTGCACATATTTATATTTATATTTATATATATATATAGTAAATATGTATGTTTATCAGTTTGCTTAGTGTCATGCTGGTCTTAAGAATGTGCCCCAAATGAGAGCCAACCTATTTCTTTGATAATCTACTTGAAAATTATCTTAGACAGCAATCTTAAATGCTTGATGAAGGATGTATGACCTAGATTTACTGCCCTTCATGAAGGTTGTTTCATAAGGTCATATTCGAAACTTATTTTTCCAATAGAGTGATTAATACGTTTTATGTTGGATCATTAAAGATAAATGGCTGACAAAAGTATAGCCAGTGTAGCACTTTTACACTAAATTTAGCACATTTCATGTTCTGACAGCATAAAAATTCAACTTTTAGTGCTATTTTTAGCCCATTTTTAGTCTAGATGTAGCCAATTTTTAGCTGTTTCCTGGTGATTTTATGCAAATCTGGTCATTTTCAGCTATTAAAATAATCATAAAAAGGTTAATGTTTTTCTGTGGGTTTTCACATTTTTTTATACTTTTTTCTGGTCGATTTAGCATGAAATTTTTTTTGCATTGGCAACGCTGATTACCACTTACTGCAATTCATCTAAACCCCCATGACTGTCTATATTGAGCTTCAGTAGATGACCCCTAGTCCTAATATCAGCACATTGGAAGCAGTCGAATATTTGGTTATTTTGTTAAATTAAATGTCAGTAACTAAATTTGTGTGATTCTTCCAGGGATATCCTATTGCAAATAGGCTAACTTGATTTTTTAAACTGTTAAGCAAAACTGTCAACATAGGTTTCTTTAGTTTTTAAGTTCGTCTGGCTGGCTGGTTTGTTGGCTATTTATGTGTGTATCGGATATGGGTTACAGCACTAGAGATAAAATGCTGGAAATTCAAACATTTATTCATTATCAAGTCTAAAAAAAACTGCTTTTTTGTTTCTGAAAATTCATCTTTTAAACAGATTTTCAAGTGTGGGTTTGGGGGCGGTCAATTTGTAATGAAAGTTTTCGCTAAATTGACCCCTTTATCTGTGTTTATCAGCACTCATGCTTGTTTTTTTTTAGATTTCTGACTTTTTCTTGACTACATAGGAGGAAATTTTTCATTGATTACCCCTTATCCCAATTTTTTAATTGATCACCCCAACATAGAATGGTGCCCAAAGACATTTGTCAAGTAATGGTTTCTATTGAGTGACTAACCAGACCTGTTTTCATAGCATTCTCTGAGCCAGTGATTACCAAACTTTTCATTACCTGGGACCCCTTTGATTGGAATGAATTTTCCCATTGATGCCCCCCTGCTTGAAAGGTCTGCCCACTCAACATGTACATGGACCTGAGGCTCTTGAAAGGTCTGTCTACTCGATGAGCTCTAGGATCCCGCTAGGGGTCCACTGACCCCAGCTTGGGAACAGCTGTTCTACACTTTTCTGACATTAAAGAAAACAAATATCAAGCCCAAATTAAAGATAATAGAAAACCTAAAATATGCCTCAGCAATGTTAGTCCCTATTGATGGTAGTCTTCATAGCAGCAGGCAGCATTATTGATATAATGGTATTGTGTATGGTGTTGGAAAGTGCCAGTAAAATTCCTTGAATATCATAAGAAGTTCAGCAATTAGTCAGCCTTTAGCAAAATATTTGTCATACCCTGTTATTACGATACAAATTTCTTGGCCATTTAATGTAAGTAATAAATGACTTACAGTTGTTTAAGATGAATTAAAAGCCATCAACCAAAACTGTCTAAGTAGGTTTCTTCAGTTTTTAAGCTGGTCTACCTGATTGTGTACATATATATATATATATATATATATATATTACATGCACAGACAACACCAATGGAGTTAGAGGGTTCCCCTTAAACAGCTTTTTTAGTTGGGAGTTCAATTTGCAATGTTACTTTATGCTAAAGTGATTACAATTTTGTGTTTGGCAGCATTCATACTTTAAAAAAAAAATCAGACTTCTTTTAGTGGTAACTGCCCAACAACTTATTCATTGATCACCTTTTTTTTCTGATTTTTTTAATTGATCTTACCCAACGTAGCATGCTGCTGAAAGCCATTAGTCATGTGACTGTTTCTATTGATTGACCAACCAGATTTGTTCTTTTTTCTAATCAATTCTTAAAACATTAATTTTTAACTTCTAACTCCTCAATTCTGACTTCTCTTTAATCCCCTTGAAAATGATCCTAACTGAAGCATAACCAAAAATGCTGCTGATATCTGATATCTGCTCAATACTAATATTGGTCCTATTGGTTATGTGAACAAACCTAAGTTAACATGTCCATTGTTTCATGGGTAGGAAATATTTTCATTCAGGATGGGTATTCAGCTAGTCTCATGACCCTTTTCTCTAATTTTTCTGTTTATGACTTTTCTGGTTCAGATTTCAAATGAAATTATGATTTGGTTCAAATAAACAGGAATGAAAATAGAAATTTTAAATTATAATATACATAAGTAAATCAATAAGTCTGTAGCCTAATGATTACAAAAACATCTTTTTGCACAACAAAGATTCATAGTTCAATAAAATCTCCTTTTTTAATGTATCATACCTATTGCTTCATCATCAATCACGTAAATCAAACATTATTCAGTGGAAATTTCAGATCAATATTCACCTATGTTAGGCTATGGACTTATTGATCATATCCCATTCACGCACATACACACATATATGTATGCATGTGTGTGTGTGTATATATATATATATATATATATATACGATAAATGAATAGTGTATATCAAAATAGATAGAATTGTATTAATGTTAGGGAAATTAAGTAACCAAAAGAGATGGATCCAGTCTTTGTCAGTGTAAAAAATTGTATTGACTGGAATCAGGGAAAGGGGAAAACATTTGGCTTTAGTCCATACTTCCTACTGATAGGTAGCTGGGCTGGGTGGGAGATTGAACATGGAATTCCATGTAACAAATTGTTTAAGTATATTGATGGAAAAGCCCAGTGAGGTGTTACTACCTGCTAGAAAGTGGTTTCCTTCCCACCATGTGTATGAGAATAGTTTATTCAATTAAAAGTGTTTTAAAAAAACATTTGATGGAAGTCCAATATTGGAAAAATGAACTTTGAAGTTAGTGGAAAATAACTGTCAAATTCTTCGGTTGAATATGTTGGTAGAGAATCAACTCGAAGAAATTTTTTCTGAGTAATTCGTATTCTAAAAGATATCATAAGTTGGTTTGCAAGCAATCTGAAATTAAAACCAACCCCATGGATTTAATATTCTCACAAGTGAACATCAATAGAAATAACACAAAGAGCGAGTCATGTCTGTTGTTATACTTATTGATCCCTCATTGTTAAAAAGTTTTTAGGGTAACCTACGTAAGTAAACCTTGTTTCAAAAAATAAATATGAATAAAATGATATCAATATATGATGCACATAAAAACTTAAATAAAATGACAAACTACATGTATGGCAAAAACTATATAATAAAGGTAGTTGGTGTTTGATTATGCCATGTTAATATAACTGTTTTATTTTTAAAATCTAGGGAATGGTTACATGGTAAAAAATTGATTATCCCAACAAGAGACAATTTATACATGGTCCAACAATAACAACACATAGGGGAAACAGAGAAAAAAAAGACTTTTGAAGATTACGTAAATTGCATTGACAGATATTAGGAAATGAATGACTGAAGTGACACAAAAAAATCAATTGAAAGAGTTTTTTATGTTTGGTGTTTGAAGCTGTAAAGCTTTCTAGACTATATATATAATTTGCATCTCTTATCTGTTTGTTTATCGCTTATCCATCTCATTGGTTAATTCACCTTCTTATTATGACAACAATGAAAATTATGTCTTGGAAACTCTTAAGATTTCATGTTTAATCACACATTAAAACATCTTCTGTTTAGTTGAGACTTAAAACAAACTTAAAATCAGGATAGTTGAATTATTGGAAATAAATTACCCTATAAAATAGCTCTATTCTCCTTGGCACCAATCCATTCATAGATTAATCCATAGTATATGCAAGTATATATATATATATATATATAATTATTGTGTCATCCACAGACAGCTGTTTTGTTGTATTACAACTCTTCAGTGTGGCTATAGACTATCAATTATCCCATCCAATACCATGAGGTAGGATCGAAACCTTCGTTTCCTACCTCTGCCCTGGATGGTCAGTAAGGTTGAATTTAAGCGATATATTCACTCACGCATATATTCCCCATCCACCTGAGTGCTCTATTCCTATTCATTGGAAGAGCATTGCATAAGCTTATAATGAATGAGTTACCTCACTTAAAGAGTGCTCAACCCTGAATAAGGGATGAGGAGAGGGAGAAAAAGAGAGAGAGGGAAAAGGAAATATGGTTTTATGAGTCACCTTATCTGCTTGAAATCAGGACTGGTCCAAGGGTTTTGTGTAGCCTGGGCAAAACTTACATTTTGAGCTAGAGTTTCATGTAGCAAGCGAGACTTAAAATCTGTACCACAATCTTCTTTTGGATTTTTATCCAGAAAGAACTGTACTTCAGCCCTGTGAGGTCTGTGCCCAGTTTGGCCTAATGTATGGCACCAGGCAACCCTAAATCATCATCTATTAAGAGTTTATATAGAAAAGATTTATTTAGAAGATGCAAAAGCAATGTTAGAGTGATACCAGTAACAGGTCGATATTTTTCATCCTTCCCATCTCTGCTCTTACAGCTTGAAAATGCACTTCATTACTGAGTTTTTAACAACCACTTGTGCATAGGCTTCTTCTTCAAAATCCTAAGCAAGCAGGCAAGCAGTATTAGGGATTCAATTCAAATCCATTTAACCCGAGAGGCTTACAAGAGGGGATAGTTGCTCCGGGTGCAGGTGTTAAGGGGTGCAAAATTTCCTCTGGCTTTTTAATTAATAATCATGCAGGATATAATGCAACTGCCCCCCGGTGCTATCTTCGCACACCTCCAGGCGCCATCTTTGAACCTAGTTGCCAAGAATCCTCGCTATGCCATTTGGAATCTAAAACAACATTTGTTATACAAAGGTCTGGATAGTCACTCAATAGGAAATGTCACATATCCAGTGTCTTTCAGTGGGTTGGGGCTGATCAATTAAAAAATTGGAAAAAAGGGTGATCAATGAATAAGCTCCTTCTCTCGCCTTTAATTTGGCAATGATTACTAAAAAGTCTATTTCAAGTGCTGTCGGACAGAAACTGAGGGATCAATTTAACATGAAAACATATTGCAAATTGAACCTCAATTAAAAATACTCGGGTGGGGTTGAAAAGCAAAACAACTTTTTTCTAGATATAATAAGTAGAACTGTTCAATCCTCTAGCTCCATTGGTATGGCCTGTATGCATGATGCATGCATACATGCATAGCCAGCCAGCCAGCCAAACTAGCTTAAAAACTGAAAAAACCTATGTTGACAGTTTTGGTTGATGGTTTCAAATAAATAAGACATCCAAACTGCTCATGAAAAGATGTTATTTTGCTATCATGGATATCATTTTTCAAAATATTTGTAATTCACTACAAATTATTTTTTAAACTGTACTGGGCTTGTACCCATAAAAAAATGAAAGGATTATTTTTGTATGGATTGCCACTTCTGCCTTGAGTCAGAGTATCTGTGCCCTCAGTCTAGGATCAAAGTGTCCATTCCTGGACGTCTGCTTAGAATCAGACTGTAGTATCTGTATGTTCTTTCTAGGATCAGAGTGTCATTCCCCGGCATGTCTGCCTCGGATCAAAGTGTATTATCTGCGCACTCATTGAAAAGTGTTACACACACACACACACACACACACACATATATATATATATATATATATATATATATATATATATATATATATATATAACACAATTCTACAGCAATCCTTCATTTATACAACTTCAACTGAACATGATGAACAAGGAATGTAATTTTAATTTTTTTTGTTGTCTTTCTTGTTTTCTCACAAACCAAAAGCGCTTGATCAGAAATAACATTTGGTCAGTTCTTATATCAATTTGGCCCTGAAATTTGTTCTCTTATGATAAAACAAGAAAAGCAGTGAAAAAATTAAAACGACATTCCTTATATGTTGTGTTCAATCAAACTTGCATGTATATATTTATATATATATGTATATATTCAAACATACATTGTTAAAAATAACAAACTGTCTATTTGATGTTTTTGTTAATTTTTCTAGTTTGCTTATAAACCTTTTATTAACGTCATTGAAATCTTTAAAAAAACTTTCCAAGGTTGGTAGTTCTAGATCTTTCGGCCATAATTGGTTATATAAGGAAAGTTGAAAGATTTAGAACTACCATCGTTGGAATGTTTTGAAGAAATTTCGATAATGTTGATAAAAAAGGTTGTTTGCAAACTGAAACAATTAACAAAAATAATTAAATAGACAGAGTATCAGTTATTTTCTGTATGTTTGAATGAAGGATTGCTGCCTCATTATACTCTTTTTAAATATATGTATATAATATTAAGTAATGGATATATGATCTGACAGAATGATAATTGTTATATTATATTATAATAAAAATTGAAATGATCTTCTGTTTATCATTTGGCCTAGACAACACAAGCTAAACAGCTGCTGGTAATGTAAATTATTTAGGTCTTTATATCACCAGCGACTGTTTAGCTCAATGGCTACTGTATTGGTTGCAAGTTCTGATGCCTGCAGCAGCCCCGTTCCCTTTAATTGTTTATCCTATTATTAGACCAAATGACACTTTCACTGTAATAATGGGAGATCATTTCAAATAGGATTTTAATATAACACAATATATGAACATATATGTATATATATGTATAGATAGATAGATAGATATACACATTGCATTTTATATACATGAATATTATAAAGTACATTGTTGCCCCATTATCCATATACATGTATATATTCCAAGAATTTACTTTTACTTAACGTTCCTATTAGAAACTGTCAACCAACTGTCAACATAGATTTCTTCAATTTTCAAGTTGGTCTGGCTGGCTGGCTGTCTATCTTGGCTGCCTGTCTATGTATTTATTATGCATAGAGGCTGCACCATTGGGGCTAGAGTATTGAAAATTATTTACTCACTTTTTTCTTCAATTCCCCCACCCTCAGGTTTATGGGGAGGGGGTTCAATTTGTAATATAAGTTCATGCTGAATTGATTCCTTAGTTTGAAACATTCATGCTTGAATTTGGAAATTCAGACATTTTTTAAAATTTTTTAGTGATCATTGCCCAACAACAGGCGGGCAAAGTAACTTATTCATTGATAAATCATCTTCCCAATTTTTTTAATTGGTCACCCTCAACTCTGTATGCTGCCCAAAAGACATAGGTCATATGATGATTTATATTGAGTGACTAACCAGACCTGTCTCAGAAAGTGTTGTAGCAGCTAGTAGATCACTGAGATTAAATACAGGATTATTGGTCTCAAATTATTTACAATAAGCATACTTTTGCATTGTTCAATATCAGACGTAAAATAAGAGTCAACCCTTTGGCCTAGTAACAGTGGTATAATATTAAAATATTAATTCTACAGATCCATGTGTACGCATTAATTCAATAAGAAAAGCAAGTTTCATGTGTTATAATATGGAACTCCCAGTGAAGAGAGAATTTACATGTTTTGGCATGTTAACTGCTGTACTACTGTATTAACATTCAATGTACTCCCCTTGCATTGTGGGTCTGCGCATGTATAGATGTGTGTGCAGGGGAGGGTTAAAATTTCAGAGAGATATATATCGGTCTCTTATCTCATTTATCTCTCCCTCATCGCTTTTGAAAGTCTGAGCGAATTGTGTAGCAAGCAAAGTGTTGAATTGCATGTATGATTTACGTTGATTGCCGTGGCACGACTTTTTTATCGAGCAACGTTATGGCAAAAATAGAAAGTACACACACGCATACATCACACATATACACATGCAGATATTTGTGTGCATTTGCGTACGTGTATGTATGCAGCATGTGTACGTGAATGAATATATGCTAAATTGTCCCATTAGTTTGTGTCAGGCAGCATTCACAATTGTTTTTCAAAAATTTGGACTTTCCAGTGGTCCAACAAAGAATAAGAGAAGAAACTTATTCATTGATCACCCCTTTTAAAGAAAATTCAGCTGATCACCTCTCACGCAGCAATTGTGTTCTAGTTTTCTCTTGAAATTTCTTATTGTGATTTTCAATCACCTCTTCCCACCACAGACTAGTCAAATCATTGTTGCAGGGTTTAGTTCATTCATCTATTTGTCTGGACTTTCTGGACTTCGTCCAGTCCTAAGCATTCATAGTAGAAACACAATCCCCTAAATGAGTAGGAGAAATGTTTTTTTTTTGTTTGTTTGTTTTTTTTCAAAATTCCCCTCCATCCCCAAATATATTTTTATCAGAGGGTTCAATTTACAATGACAGTTTATGCCAAGTTAGTCCCTTGGTTTGTGTCCAGCAGCATTCATGCCTTTTTTTTTTTTTTTTTTTAAATTTCTACTTTTCAGTGATCACAGCGCAAAAAGGTATCACACGCCCAAAAAAGCAAAAAAAGAAACATTCATTGATCACCCCTATTTTTGAATTTTAATTGATCACCCTATCAAGTGATTGAACAGACCTGTATTTTGTTGTTTTTTTTTCTTTAGATCATAAATTCATGATTCAAACTATACTGGTAGTATTTTGAGAAATTTCTGGAGATATCATGTGAACAGATATGTTTCATTTGAAAGAAAATTACTAAGAAACTATATGATCCTACCCCCCACCCCCTCATTGGTCTGACACTGTATGGAACCTAACCATAAGATTAGCCTTCAAACTGAGAACCATGCAACATGCACAGGAGAGAACTGTGTTATACATCACTTAGAGACATCATAAGATTGCACAGTATATTAAAAAAACAAACAGGGGTCAGAGATATCATAGGAACCATAAGAAAGCTCAAATGGCAATGTACTAGTCCTGTTGCAAGAATATCAGGCAGTTACTGGACATCACAACTCGCATTGTGGATCCCCAGAGATTATATGTGAAATTGTAGCTGGCAAAAAAATAAGCTGACATAATGAATCAGTCAAGTTCAGAAATTATTGGTTCTATGACACCCGTGATAGAGAAATCTTGCAATGATGGAGATTAATGATGATAATGATGAAGACCCTCCTTATTTCAGCGGGAAATATCATGAAAAAAAAACATTTCCCCAAATTCCTCCAATTCATCTCTCAGATTTTAAATCCAATTCAAGTTCTGGCCAATGTTGGGCTGGAAATGAAGGTTACATTCATTTTCAAGCCATTATTGGGAGAGGGGATTTATATGCTGTCAAACACAGTAAGTTATAACTTGGAGGACTGATAAAATTTCCATTGTATATCTTTACATTCTAAGAATAGAATACTGGATTATTCATATATAATCCAGGTACAAATTTAATGTCTGTTAATTTTCAAGAATTTCAAGAATTGTTCCAGAGACAATATTCCTTATGAAAATATTCCTTTTTTTTCAGTCTTGCTTTTATTTTCTGTTCAAATATATTAGAAAAGGTCAACTAGCTATCTATGTATGAATCATGCAGACAGACCATACCAACTGAGCTTAAGGGCTGAAAATTTAATTACTTTATTACAATCAAAGAAGGTAATGTACCACACTTGGTTGAAATTGTTCTTTTTATCAACAGTATTTACTTTACTGATTAAGGTCAATTAGAGCTGGGATACCCAACTTTTTTTGGATGGAAAATCTGTTTAATACTGACAATATTATTGTGGACCAACAAATAGAGAATTGTGGGTAATCATGAGCAGAATAAAGTTGATAAGTCAACTATAAGTCACTCGGCTAATTCACTTAATTTTGTTGCTAGAAGGGTTAATTCTAATATTGAGATTGAAGGACATGAATTTGTTTTCATTCTACAAAGAAAATAAAAGAATATTGAAAATTTCATCACAGCCCAATTGCACATGTTTTGTGGCCTGGTACCAGTCCATGGCCCAGTGGTTGGGAACCATTGGGTTAGAGAATGATGAACTGATAGTCAAGAAGTTTGAATTAGTTAAGTCTAATAGTAGAGAAGTCAGAAATAGTATAAAAGTATTGAATCCTGAATGTCAAGCTGGTATACACACACACAGAGATACATATATGTTTTGTTTTTTTTTTGTTTTTTTACACCAAAACTGTTTTCTGCTATATTTCTTAATTATTATCATTCCTTCAACACAAAAAAGCAAGAAGAAATCAAGCTGATAAAAGTCGTGCAAATTCTTGGTGAAACCCAAAACAAAGTCAGTCACTAGTGAAACTCCATATAGACAGACCTAACCCAACCATTTTACTCACGTCTGTTTAGTGATATGTTTGCTTCCTAAGCTGATAGTGTGGAGATTGGCACAATTATGTAAATTATGTAATGTTTGTTGACATTCTGCCAGTTACTTACATTTATTTAACCTTCTCTGTATAGGCAGAACCAGTGAAAGTAATTTTCTTTGTAGGTACATTTGTGAACATTCATACACATACATGATTGCTCTTTTCAAATTCACCTTCAAGTTTGGCCTTGTCTTGTTTTCAATCTGGGGAAAAGATGTTTGTGATAAACTGACTGAAAACTTGCTTGGCTACATTATTTTATCTAATTATTATTCACCAAATGTCTGTCTATCTGTTCTTATGTGACAGACTACCACAGAAATCATACAATATATTCCCATGAAATTTTTTGTGTGTACTTATATGACCCTGTGAATTGTTTTATGACAAATTGATTTTTTAAAAATTACCCCTAAAATATGTTGTTTTCGTTTGTTTGTTTGATTTTTAATTTGTTTTATGGTGGGGAGGGAGTGCAATTTACAATGTAAATTCATGCTAAAATAGACAAGTTTTTTGGTCCACTTTTTTTTAGCTGAGTCCACTGGGTGGTGATGAAAAACTGCACAATCACAAAGTGAGTAGGGACTTGATATTGTTCGTAGAGAGGAGGGGAGTGTATGAGGGAGATATCGTCTGCTGATTGGAAATGCTTTATATCGCTGACAATGGGTATGTTGGTACCGTTCTTATAGAGTGGCCGAGAGAAAGAGGAAGAATGACTGTTTATTTTCTGTTCAGCTATGTTTATGTACATCAAACATAAAAAAATACTCTGAAAGTCATAAATGTCAATTTTTAAAAAACGAATGGAACAAGACCAGCTGCTTCAGGGTCACTCTCTACTCTGAATGCAACTATTTCAGTCTGTAAGCTGATTTTTCGAAAAACAAAAAAAAAAATGTTTTCCCTACTCATTAGAGAAAGTATGTGTGCAAAGTTTCAAGTTTCTACTAAGAACGATGAGTCATGAAAAAAAAGAGAGACGAAAGAAGAAGGAAAAGAATTATTGGTCTGGTTAGTCACTCAATAGAAACTGTCATATGAATAACATCTTTTGGCAGCAAACCATGTTGTGGGTGATCAATTGAAAAATTAAAAGAAAAAGGGTGATCAATGAATGAGTTACTTCACACGCCTTTTGTTGGGCAGTAAGGAAAAAGTCTCAATTTTCAAAAGTCAAGTGGGCACAAAATAGGGACTAATCTAGCATAAATTTACATTGCAAACTGAATCCCCCGCTAAAAACCTATTTGGGGGGATTAATGTTCAAATTTTCAGCCCACTATATCCATTGGTGTGACTTGTATGTGTGATGCTTGCATACCCGGCTAGCCAGATGAACTTAAGAACTGAGAGAAACCTATGTTGACAGTTTGGATGACAGTTTCTTATAGTAGAGATAAAAAAAGAAAAAGTAATAAATTCTAATTAAAAGAATCTGTGTAGCAATACTAGATAATTCAATTTAGTGTCCATTGCTTTTAATTTTCTCTTTTTCTCTCTCTTTCCCTCTTTCTTCCTTTCGTTGATTGATGATGTAGGAAAAGAATTTGTTTCTCTCTTTTCCCTTCTCATTCTATCCATCATTTAAATGTTATAACTTTTTCACTTTTTTGTCTCAGCCGTAGGTTTGAACTTAACTGGTAGTTTAAACTTGTCATTGTTATTAGGTTAGGAATTAAACACTATTCCATTTCCTCCTATCTATCTATTTCATTAATTCTTCTTTTTTTTTTTCTTTTTTTTTTTTTTCAGCAATTTATCCAACTCGTTAGGGTGATAATCAAGCTAGAATTGATAATTTGCAGTATTGGAGACAATGACTCGAGGTGGCTGTTTTGGTTCTTCTGATAAAAAATTAAAGCTATTACACCAGACGAAGAGTCCACATTACAGATAATTAATCACTGCTACATACGACAAACCAGTTTAAACACTGTTGCTGGGTTTTGTTTTTAATCAGCGCTACCCACAACAGACTGGTTTCAGATTTTTAGCAGGGACTTCTACCACGGCTGTTTTTTTACAGTATAAATGGATGGCAGTGATTCATAATTTTGCTTGGGATGCTAGGTTTCCATGACCTGTGTCTACTGTACTCTGTTTGAATCCTTATCATCATTAGACTTTTAGCATCCATTATTGAACATAGACCTTCCCCAAGATTTGCAAGATGTCTCTATTGTAGAAGTCATGGAGCCAGTACTTTCTGAACTTGTCTAGTCTGTCATGCCATCTTATTTTCTGCAGGCCACATATGATCTCTCGATATGACATTGTGAGTCGGGATGTCCAGCAGTTATCTGTCATTCTTGTTACGTGACCAACCCATTGCCATTTGAGTTTTTTAATGGATTCTGTGATAGCTTTGACTGCAATTTTCCTTCTAATATACTGTGCTGTCTTGTGATCCCTTCATGTGATGTTGAGCATGATTCTCTCCTTTTACTTGTAAAATAATTAACTTTATCCGAACTGCTAATACATTTTCCCTTTAAAAGTTTGACACCGTTCAAAAATATCTTCTGAAAAAATTGCAAAATATTTTTCCAACTTGTAAATGCTCAATTTATAATATCATAGTACTTATCAAAAATGATAGGATTATATACACATGGATTAGCATGTCTACCTATGATCATAGTATCTGTGCTTACAGCCTAGTATCAAAGTGTCACTCCCTGGCCCCCTTCGTTGGATCAGTGAGTAATATCAGTGCATTCATGGAAAAGTGTTCTGCAAATATAAATATATATTTTCGTATATGTATTTATGTAGAGTATATATATTTATTTAAAGTATAATTGCGTAGAAATCCTTCATCTATGCAAGTTTGATTGAATATGATAGACAAAAAATGTTGTTTTCATTTTCATGTGAATGATCTCCAGTCACAATAAAATCTGCAAGTAAAAAGTCATTGCCATCTCATTTTCACCACTCGTAATTATGAATCACAAAATAAGATTTTGAAAAATTGGGGACTTCAAAGATCTTGATTATTACTGTAGAAGGAGTTGAAAATGCTTGATCAGAAATTATGTTTGGTCAATTCTTATATCAGTTTGATCCTGAAATTTATCTTGTGAGAAAACCAGAAAAACTACTGAAAAAATTAAAAGCACATTCTTTGCCTGTCATGTTCAAATCAAACTTGCATATACATACATATATATATATATATATATATATATATATAATATAGTCATGTAAACTTTTGATATTTTAATGCTTTAGTCAATTTTCATGTATCTTCACTAAGTATCATGTCACATAAGTCAATTTTGATCTGATCTGTGTTTTTTCAACGTGTTGTCTTATAACTGTTTAATATATTTTTTATGTCCTCGTTGCATGAGATTTAATTTTATATGTATTAGTAATTTTGTTCTTCATAATGGAGTTCGTCAGCTGTTTTACCATAGCCCTGTTTCAGAAGTATTAAGAAAACGGGTCAGGTTTTTTTGCTATAGCTTTCCCCGTGGTATCCAATATCTTCATGAATTTTTTTTATTAATGTATTTGTATGGATTTTGGTTAAAATAAAATTATTTTACATGTATTCATTTCATATGTGTTACACCATAAATCCAGCGTAAATTTAAATTAGGATTCTCATTTCTCTTAATAGGCAATTAATAAAATTCAATTGTTGATTCATATCTCTATGATTATAACTATTCCATAGTGATAATTTGTTTTGAAGTAAAAAATTTTTTCCTGCTACTATTGTATTAGTGTGGCTGTACTTGTGGTGAAATTATTTTATATTTATTTACAATGTGGTGTTGATGAAAAGATAGAATAAGTAAAAGTATTAGCAAAATTCTCATTTGTTTTTATAATTAGACAATAAAGTTTTTCTATATTAAACTCTATATGCCTTGTTATTTTCTCTTTCTTTATATATATATATATATATATATATATATATATATATATATATACACACAATACATATCTGGATTTCAATATAATATGATATAATATAATTCAATACAATATCCGACGTGTGATAGGTTTTTTTTTTCTCGTAAAGTGCTTGATACATTCAACTTTAAGCATTAAGTTGATTTAGAGTCAAGCTTAAAATATGATGAAGTAAGGATTCGCTACACAAACACATTTATGTTTCTGCCCTGTTTAGGCTTCCTTAGGCAAATGATTTGGTTTATTTTAGATTCCTATTTAGAACATTTGCGGGTAATTGTCATGAAAGTCAAAAGTTTGTTATACTTAATGGTTGTCCCTTGTTTGGTAAAAGCTCAGATTGCCACTTTTAACAATCATTGTTCAGTAAATCCAACGGCAGTTCAGTTGCACCTCTTTATATTTTTGACCTTACTTAAAATCGTTCAATAAATGATAATGATAAGATATTGTCAAGTTTGTTATGGTCCATGTGTTAACCACATTTAACCACATTTATCTGTGGTTTGGGTCATGTTTGTTAAAGCTGAAACTTGTTGTATTGAGGTTGGTTATTGCAAGGGTTTACTGTATATTTACATATATATTTATATACTTATGGAATCCTCATTAAAGATTTGTTTCACACTTCTTGGCGATTATCACGTGAGTTGCAATAAAAATCAATAATCACAGGGTAAAGATTGAATTTTTTCACTGGCGTTCTGGATTTGAAATTTTAAAAATTATGTCTTTCAGAAATCCATCTGGAGAGCACTGGTGGTTTGCAGTACTGTTAAGTGCTAAGTTTATAACCCCAAGTTTAGATAGGTACATATATTTAAAATATTTATAAAATATAAAACATAATATTCATGTAAGGAAGAAATTACTTTAATTAATATCTGATATTGTTTATTTCAATTAAAGTTATTGTCCAATGTATTAGTGTCTGCTTTGATAGAAAATTCCTTTTATGTCTGCATTTAGCTACTAATTTTTTTTCTTTTTTGTTCCAAAGTAGTTTATCATTAGGAAATCAATGAGTTGTTAATAGTTCCCATTTAATAATCAGGGTTTGTTTTTCTTCCTTCAATTTCCAGATATATATGAGGGAGAGAGATAGAGAGAGAGAGAGAGATGAAACTGACAATTGGATGGTGAAGTGAAAAACTCAAGAGATAGGTGTCACATCTCCAAATTTCTTTATTACTATACCATGGACGTAGTTCGATGCATTATGATGGGGGCCAGCCATCTTTTTCAGAGAAAAATATTTGCAACGGTTTCACAGAGAAAAATATGCTGTTTACATTTTGATGCTGAAGAGGAAAATGTGAAAATTTCTGTGTTTGGTTGTTTGATGGGAGTGGGAGGGGACTCCTGCTTACTGGAAATGCTGTTAGCTCAGTTAGCAGAACAGAGTTGCTTGCTGATGAAGGCGGGTTCAAGTTCTACATGTGTCTATGTATCCAGACTTTTCCCAGCCCTGACAATTCATAGTATGAACTTGAAATTTTGCACACACACTCCACTCAATGAGTTGAGGAAAATTATTTTTTTTCACCCTCCAAAATGAGATTCAAGTGGGGTAGAGGTTCAGTTTTCAATGTAAGTTTATATGAACTTGATCCCTTAGTTAGTGTCCTCCCTTGTTTTTTGAAAAATCAAACATTTTAGTGCCCGACAAAAGGCAAGAGTAGTAACTTATCCATTGATCACCACTTTTTTGAATTTTTCAATTGATCACCCCAACATGACATGCCGCCAAAAGACATCAGACACTAGGAGGTTGAGAAAAAAAACACATGTTCACATAAATCTCATCTTTTATGCATATAACTGTTATCGTTGGTGCTGTTATTGATCACCACCACCCACAACAGACCGGTTTAAATGTTTTTGCGAGGTTTAAGTTATTTGTGTGGCCTGATAATTATACATCTGTATTTATCTATATATCTATGTATTTAGTCTTCGTCCAGCTGTAACTGTTCATTGTAAAAACTTTAAATTCTGCACACACACACTTTCCTCAATGGCTCATTAGAGATTGTATATTCTGTTTGACTTGAAAAAGATTTTCAAATGAACCTTTTTTTTTTTTCAAGTGAAACAGAATGAGCAATCAGTAATGAGCTATTGAAAAAAATCCTTACTCATTTTATAACTACTCTACTAATGGTATTACGCACTTTTTTGGAACTAAGATCTACTTAATACATTAATGCATGTACACAGGCTTGTTGTATATTCTATTATTGTTTTCTTATATATTCAGCTCAATGATAGGGGCAGCGCTACTTTGAAGTAGCTATCCTACTGGTTTCAGGTTCGATTCCTGCAGCAATCCCATTATCATTAATTGTTTATTCTATTTACATAGTCTAGGCAAAATGATACATTCACCATGTACTAATGGGATATCATTTCAAATTAAGTTTCAATATAATGTAACACAATTTATTATCATTCTATTAGATTATGTATCCATTTCTTAATGACTCATATACATATATATATAATCATAATAATGATAATAATCAGATAATTGTATGTATATATATATATATATATAAGGTTCTGAATTGATTGGACTGACCCATTTGTGCTGTCAACTTATAAAAGATATTTGCAGTATTTGTGATACACCCAATGGAAACTTGTATGGTCACATTTTTTGATTATGTTCCTGTATGACTGACTTGCAAAGATGACATTATACATAGGTACGTGTGTCTGCATGTGTTCCCAACATTTGATATGTACGGACATAGAAATATGCATTAGAAATTGTCAAACAAAACTGTCACCAAAACTGGCTGTCTATGTATGCATCATGCATAGTTCTTTTTGTTTTTTTGAAAATTACCCCCATGATTGGTTTAACTGGAGGTTCAATTTGCAATGTGAGTTTATGCTAAATAGGTTCCTTATTTGGTATTCGACAGCATTCATGCTTCTTTTTTTGAAAATTTGAATTTCTTTAGTGATCACTGCCTAGCAAAAGTTGAGAGAAGTGACTTATTCATTGATCTTCGCTTTTTCCAATTTTTTAATTGATCACCCTCAACACGATATACTGCTAAACTATGTTGGTCAGGTGATGGTTTTGATTGAGTGACTAACCAGACCTGTTTGTATACATTTTTACATAGAAATATAATCATTCCTTTGTATATAATGTCCTCTTTCTGAGCAAATTCTTGAAAAATATCCGCCTCTTCTGTACTTCATATACCTCCTTCTCAACATTTGGAAGTTATTCTGTGGGAATATTCATTATAGTGTTTAATGCTGTGATTCTGAATGTGGAGTGCCCCTTCCACCAGGGGATAATTTGACTCTATTAGAGGGCAATTTGGAATTTGGGTGTGAAGAGCGAGAAATGTTCCATGGCTCAAAACTGGATCATGTGAAGGCTTGATTGAATATATCCTAATTGCACAATACCATTAATTACTAATCTTACTATAGGTTTCATACCAAGTAAAGCTTAACTAGTTAACTTTGTAAGGTTGCGCTGTTGTTGATATATTCCATACTATAAAGATATTACAAAAATTGAAGTGCCCTAGTTCATATATCAGTATTTTTGTGAATCATGTTTATATCCGGAAATCAATTTTTTTTCTTTCTGTCATAAAACTTTCTTTATGTGATTTTCTCCTGGCTTAGCTTTCATTACCTAAATCCTATCTTGGAGTTTTCTTTTGTTTTTTTTTATGCCAGTCTGATTTATGCCTCCTGACAATAATGTTTTTTCCCTTCTGCTATAGTGCTCTTCACGTAATTTTTCCCTCCAGCTTACTTCTCATTACCTAAATCCTGTCTTTAAGTTTTCATTCTGGTTTGATTTACTCCTATTGACAAGGACATTTTTTTTCTTTTTGCTATAACGTTCTTCATGTAATTTTTACCTCCGGCTTAGCTTTCATTAACTAAATCCCATCTTCAAGTTTTCATTCTGTTTTTACGTTGGTTTGATCTACACCGACTGACAATTGTGGTGCTGTAGGCATCAATTCTATTTAATCCGACAAACCCCTTCCATAAATAAACAAGAAAAAAAATTGACTTCCAAGGTTATAGTGAACTATTTTGGTGACAGATATTTATTCACATAAGATGTTTTGTGTAAAATAAAGAAAAGGTAATGTCTATAGTTTTGAGAAGCATCATAAACATTCAAATATTTTTTTCGAACAATCGGATTTCTTCCTGTTATTTATTTCAAAGTCGCTTCCACTACTCAACAGGGACAGGGTATGGAAGAAAAAACCCCACTCGAATTCTGCATCATAAGCGTTGCTGCCACCACATTTAGATAGTACTTCTAGGTGAGGCCATAGAATGGATCTGCTGAAACATTTTGTGAACAACACAAACAACAAGAAGGAGATCACTCATTTGAAAAATGCTTAAAAAAGAAAAGCTCATTAGTATTCAGGGAAGTTCTTATAGTTTGGTTTGAGACCTGCTGTGTATAATGTGAGGAGAACATTGAATTATTGAGCTGTTGAAAAGGTACACAGATCAATGAAAGGTTAAGAACCACTGGTTTAATGTGTTAGGATGATTTGCTGTTCATTGAGTGCTCAATGTGTATGGCCTTGTGTCACAGTTTTATTCCTCAAATAAATATCATTGATAGTTCGCGCTGAGGTAAAAGTCATATTTTCTCTTCCTGTCTGTCATTAAATACATACATAAACATAAGTATATATGTACATCCAAGAGACGCCTACTCTGACAGAAATGCCTACAGCTTGGCAATCTCCTTGGCCGTCTCAGCTAACTGAGATACAAACGGAGGGCACCAAGCGTAAAGAGTGGCATTGGTGTGCATGAGCTGATCTCAACTTTAAACCCCCAGTGCAGATGGGGGAGAAGGAGACATGTCTAAGATAGACAGAGCATTGTATGCCTGATCCTCACAAATAAGAAACACGCCATCAGCAGCAGCAGCAGCAGCAGCAACAACAACATCTGAGTGTATATATTTTTGAATACGTATATTTCAGCATACACACTCACACACGTGCACATACATATTAACACACACATACACATTCACACACAATATCAGAGACTGTCACCAGAACAATCAACATAGGTTTCATCTGGCTTGCAGGTCACGTCAATGGAACTAGAGGGCTGAAGATTTACTCCTTGTTATGTCTAAAATGTACAATTTTTTTTTGTTTTTTTGTTTTTCAAATTCTCCCTTAAATAGTTTTTGGTGCATGATTCAATTTGCTATATAAGTTTATGCTAAATTGATCAGTTAGTTTGTGTCTGGCAGCATTCAGGCTTGTTTTTTTGTTGAAAATTCAAACTTCTTTTCAGTGACTGTCCAGCAAAAGGTGAGAGAAATGACTTATTCATTGATTCCCTTCTTTTCCAATTTTTGAATTGATCACTTCTCATATGGTATGTTACCAAAAGGCATATAACAATTTCTTTTGAGTGACTGACCAGAGCTGTACATGCCAAGAATTACATTCATTTTAATAAAGACGAAGTATCCCTTCAGGTTCTTCAAAGTTATTTTTCCTTATATTTGTCCTCCCTAATTACTAGTCTCCTAGTACATTCTTTTTCCAGAAAAACTCCAAGTCATCTCTCTACTCAAGCCTAAAAAGGCTGGTTGTGAAAAAAAAAGGTACAGGTTTACTATTTTTCACCACGATTCCGATGATGTGATCTTTGAACTTTTCTAATGTCATTGTTATAGTGATCTTGTCAGTAGTAAAGAATTTTGATAATTGCATTTGTCCTCAAGTAGATTTCTAATCTTTTTTAGCTCTGAAGTAGATGGTATTTTTGTACTGCTATTTCTCAAGTATTGCTTCTAAGACCATAGGATGAAAACATTACAAATATCTTTTCAACTTTTAGGCTTTTAGGTGAATTCTTCCAGAAATAGTAAAATTACAGATTTTCACATCATGCTTTTTTCACCATCATCACCAATATACTGATACGGATAATATTCCTCATCTGTTGTGATTATGGAGTGTTCAAAAACTGCTGACTCTGTTAAAACTCCTTTTATCATCATGAATTTGTGCAAAGAATATAAAATCCAAATATGAAATATTTTGAAACTTGCAAAGAATTTGAAACCAGCCTTCAATATAAGTTACAATATATCCTGAAAAGAAAGATTAGTCTCTATTAAATTAGAAATTTTAATGTACTATATAGGCAATCCCTATTTTAATGCAGTTGTTGGTGTCCAAGAAAGCCAACCACATTATAACTGAATCTTAGTAAATATTGGCAATATTCAAGGCTGGCGATAGATGGCGAACATTGATAATACCTTCCCTTATGCAATTATATGAAACTATTTGTAACCGTTTCCCCATCTCATCAGTGGTCTCAGGGAAATAGGTTGCACTATAAAAGAGTAAACCTGTAAAAAGTGAATAGCATTGAAAGTGTTAATAAAAAAAAGTTTTGTTCATCAACTACTGAAATATTTTCAGTTAATTCATTTGATCTTCACAGTTTAGCATAAGTCAAATAAATTTTTTTAGTGGGGGTACTGTGGGAGTTGTCTTACCTGTCATCAAATTGGTTTATGTGTATGGTTGAATGTTGGGCTTACAGGTTCTAAGAGGAATTCAGTTTTTATTCACATCTTTCCATGTGAACAGGCGATAATATTGGTAAAAGTGTTAGGGGTCCACCAACCACCAGCTTTATATTGCCAATCATGCTATGATGAACTACGTTGTATCAAGGGACACCTGTATTATAATTTATATTTAGTCAGTCAGCACATTCTTATCCACTTCAACTTGAAAATTACACCTTTCCAATAATTAGACTGTGATAGAATTGTGATAATTTATTGAGCACATGTGATACTTCAAATAAAAAACTTTAGAAAAACTTTCTTTGAATGAATAATGAAGTAGTAACAGGCATCCTAAGGATTTGACGACCATCTTGGAAGCTATCTTGAAAATTACACCTTTTCAGTGATCAGATTTTGGTAGCCTATTCGTATGTAATCAAGCACAACTGGTTCTATGATAAAAAGTAGAGAAACCTTTGGTTGCAATTTTTTGAGAATCAAACTATAAATGCACTCAAGTAATGATTGCTTTTGACTCTGAATCTGACTCCATGCAGTGATGTATCTAGGATATGGCAGGTATGGCACTTGTCTCGTGTGCCAATTGAACGGAGTGCCTCTGTATAGTTTCTGTTAAAGTCAGACAAGCTATCCTCAGACAGTGAAAAAAGAATCTTCTGATGTATGATGCAATTATGATTTATGATTGCAACTATCGCACACTCAACTTGGTGGGTATACATGCAGTCAGGCAGAATGATAAGAGTTTTGGGAACCATTAAAACTCTCCACTTCTTCTTTCATTCAGCACAGCACCAAGAAAAGTTCCTCAGATAATGTTGATCATCACAGTTTCCATTGTGGCACATATTTTTGAGCGGTTACAGTAAAGTGAACTAAAAGATGGGTGTCACCGTGTGAGATGTTTTGACAAGGGCTCAATTACAGTCCTTGTCATGTGCACGGTTTTCCGTAGATACACCCCTGACTCCACAACTCCAAGTCCACCACCCAGGGATATGCTTACTCCAAAGGAATTAATCATCAAAGTTATGAACTTAATCCCATTTTCCTGCAAATGCTTTTGCATTGAATTAATCTCCCCCATTTATAATCCATTTGTCTGATAAATCCTAATTCCTTTTTTGTTTGTTTTAACTGACAATGGCCTGCACCTTTGTCAATGAACCTCTAGCCTCTTACTGTTGAGGATTAGTCATTAGTTGTTTTTTGTTTCATTATTTACTAGTTTACCTGTGCCAGAAAAGATGACAGCATTTGCAAAATATATAGATACATGTTGCATCACATATAAATGGATTTCCACTTCTTTTTTTGTTTTTTAAATTTTTATATTAGAAAGTGTCAACATAGGTTTCTTCAGCTTCAAAGTTGGTCCAGCTGGCTATGCATGCAAGTAGAAGCAGTATGGCCTCTGCAGATGGATGTAGAAAGCTAAAAATTTAAACATTCACTTACGTCTACAAAAATTTTTTTGTTTTTCAAAAATCTTCCCTTGTATAGGTTTTTAGTTGGGGATTCAATTTGCAATGTAAGTTTTTGCTGTATTGGTCCATTAGTTTGTGCCTGGCAGCATTGATGCTTGTTTTTTTTCTTTTGTCTTTTTAGTGATCACTGCCTAACAAAAGGTGAAAGAATTAACTTATTCATTGATTACCCCCTTTTCCCAATTTTTCATTTGATCATTCCTACACAGCATGCTGCCAAAAGATGTTAATGCTATCGGAAATGATGGCATATGTAAAATGTATAGATACTCATTGCATTTTATATATGCTGAGATTTGCATTGCAGTAAGCTTGGTGAGTAGCGTTCTGTTGCCCGCAAATGAATTTTTAATATTTTCTTATCATTGATTTTTATTATTATTTTCTTAAAATTCAGCATTTCTACCACATCATCAGAAGATAAAATTCTACTTTTACGTCATCATAGGTGAATTGTGTTTCTTAGAGTGGCATAGTACAAATGCACATTGCATTTTTCATGTGTGGAAAATATACCAGCAAGTTGACTGTCATATGATTGCATTTTTTATGTCAGGAATATGTTTTTGCCATTGTGTATAATATCAGGTTTTCTTATTTCTGGCCATCCATACTTCAGTTGTCCCATGAACCGCTCTTAAATTTAAGCAGGCTTTCACTTAATATCTGCTTGACCTTTGAATTGAGTTAACAGATAAGAGAAATGTCCTGTAAACAGACATACTTTTCTGTATGTTTTAAATAAAAAGTTAGCAAAATATTTTTTCAAAATCAATATAAGTAATCATTAAATTAACTAATTTTCATCAAATCCTATTTTTCTATAACAGCTATTTGATTTTTAGAATATTTTTGATTACAGATTTCAACTTTTTTCTGATGGCAGACAGACATCAATCATTGGATAATCAAAGTAATTTTGGATCACAAAAATTGACATTAAAAAGAGTCTGAAACCTGCTTTAAGTATGCTTATGTAATTTTCTTTTCTTTTTCCTCAACTAATTTTATGCTATTTTCTTGCAAATGAAACCAAAATTAGTAAAATTTATTGCAAAACATTTTTTTAAATTAAAAAAAGAATACTGACATCATTGCTTCTATTTGTTTTGCGGACTTATATTTGGGTTACGTTTACAAAATATGAAAGTCATATCTAGTCTATACTCTTAGATATGAAGAGAAACATAGCATGATAATTTTCATGTTATAAAACATCAGACATTTCCTTTTATAAATGAAGATGAAGAAAATATCGAGATGTAGATGATGAATGTTTTTTGGTTCTTCTCTTGAAGGTAATCTTTTTTTTGCACAAACCATCGACCAAAACTGTCAGCATAGGTTTCTTGAATATTCAATATTTTGTCTGGCTGGGTTGTGGGCTATGTGGGTAATATGTATCTAGGCTGTAGCAATAGAGCTAGAGGGATGGAAATTTAAACATTTACTGCTTATCATATCTAGAAAAAAATGTTTCTTTTGTTTTTTGTTTTTAGAAAAAAACAAACACTAAAGTGGTTTCTTATAGGGGATTTCAACTTACATTGTAAATTTATGCTGAATTAGTCTTTTAGTTTATGTCCTGCAGCAGTCATGCTGATTTCTTTTCAGACTTTTTTAGTGATCACTACCCAACTAAAGTGAGAGAAGTAACTTATTCATTGATCACCTCTTTTTCCAGTTCTTTTAATTGATCACCCCCAACATGGCATGCTTCCAGAGAACATTTGTCACCCAACAATTTCTCTTGAGTGACTAACCAGACCTAATATTTTGATTGATCACTTTTTATATAGCATGCTACCAAAAGATGGTTTCTATTGAGTAACTAGCCATACCTGTATTTTCTCAGCTACTTGCCATATATATCTGCATATTCAACTTATCTATTAAATACTGTGACTCAACAGGCATTGATCAATAAATCTGTAACTAGCTAAATTTTGATCTGAAATTTTCTCTGTATAGTGTTTGATCTACTTGATTATTGGAGAAGTGTTGAGTTAATGACATTGACAAGGAAGGAGATTATGTTGAAAAGAGATATTTCTTAGAGTAAATACTTTTTCTATAATTAAGTTATGGACTTATTGATATTTCTGTGTATTTGTTTTGAATTAATCATCTTTGGTGTGCAACTGTTTCTTTTTTGATAATCTTTGGCTTGTGATCAGTTAAAATCTACAGATAACATTTAACATTCAATTTCAAGGGCATGAAATGTTTTATAGATGAAAGGAGATCTAAGGGTCCATATTTTTTTCATACAGGGGTTGACAAACTATAGCCTAATGGCCTAATCCGCTATGTGGCCTTATTTCAACCAGCCAACCAACTTCACTGAATATGTAATGTTGTATACAAAAATCTTTTATTTTCCTTATTGAAGTTTTGTCAGCAAAGAATAAAGTTCAGAATTAAAAAATAGTGAAAAGGTTTCAATTTTTGCTATGATCTTAAATGAATCAATGTTTTATTATCAAGAACGTTTTTACCCTGTACATTCATCCTTCATATTTCATTCTCCTTTCATTTTTCCCTGTAGTTTCATCCAACCCCAAAGTAATTTCATTCACCTTTTGGTTGAATGATTCACCAGTTCAAGAAACACTGACTCTTTATGATTTTGAATATTCTCATTTTCTCATTTTTTGCCTATTAACATTAACATTTCTCAGAGCACTCAAGAAGTTACCAAATATGCAAAACAACTTTTTAAAAACTGATAAAATTCATCGTCTGTGAAGACAGCAGCTGCAAGCCAGTAAATTCCACATCCCTAATCCACTTGAATCTTCAGAAAGGGAACCAAGATTCAAAATGCAAAAAACTTGATGCCCCAGGCAAAAACATGAAAATGACTATGAGAAATTAACTCACCAAATGCCTGTTCTATGCTTCTGTTGGAAGAGACGCTTCTGACTTTTCCCAGGAGTTTGTTGTAGTAGTTGAGAAACAGGTATATACAATTTCTTCCACCAACATGAATATGGCAATAAAATTTATAAAAAAAATCATCTTCTTTAAAGTGTCTGCAACTTCCAGTTGCCTGCAGCTCTGCAGAACTTTCAAAATCCATTAACTGTGCAAAGGAGCATATAGAATTATGGAAAGAAATGATTCTTCAGTTGCCTGAAAACAGACACACATAAAAAAATTGCCAATTTTTGTTGGTGAATAGATCAGCTTTTACAAAACTTGAATCAACATTCTTGAAAAGAGCTTTACCATTTAAAATAAATTCACTATCAAAATATTATCTTTTCAAATTGTTTACTAAATGAAGGATAAAGATAACCAGAGTTCCACTAAGAAAAAATGATGATGGAATTCTAATATATTGACTTTAGTTTGGTAAATCTAATCTCTTCTTCCCATCTTTGTTGTTGTCACAAGATTTGGGCTAATTAATTCTACTGACTTCTTTAGGTGTAAAATGTAAAATCCATATGAAAAGTCTCTTTTATTGGTCACTTTCTCTGGTAGTGAAAAGCAAAAAAACAGTATCTAACAAAAAATTCAAACATTACTGATATCATATTTTACACCTAAAGAAGGCTGTAGAATGAATAGATGTGTTAACGACAAAGAAATGTTAATGACTCTTCTCAAAATTATAGACAATGAATTCTAATATTTTTTAATATTACACCAGACCTAGATGGAACCATTTCAATTGTTTTTTTTATCATGTTTATCAAATTAAGTATCGTCAATACTTAATATCGATTTTTAGACTAAAATAAAAAAAACAACTCAAAAACTAGCATTCCAAAAGAAAAGAATCACCCTCACCCACATATTCTGTTTTTCACCTCATAAATTAAACAGTGATGGTGGTGAAATTGAGTTAACTTGATGAAAATACTACCAGTGGGGTTGGAAGCGTAAATTAATAGGGTGATCAACTGAAGAATTGGAAAAAGGGGTGATCATTGAATAAATTACTTTTCTTGCCTTTTTTTTGAATTTGATCACAGTACAAGTTTCAAAAAACAAGGATGAATACTGCTGGACATAAAATAAGGGACATATTTGGCATAAACTTTCATTGTAAATTCCCCTCCCCCGTCCTATTTTTTAGAAGAAAATTTTCAAAAAATTAAAAAAAAAAACATTTCCTCTACTCATTGAGGGCAGTGTGTGCACAAAATCTTCAAGTTTCTACTATGAACAAGTAGGGTTGAGTCAAGTCCGGATAGATGGATTGAGAGATTTAAATAACAGAACACATGAATAACCTAAACCCAGCGACAGGAATCAAACTGCTCTGTTGTGGGTAGCGCTGATTAACTGAAATTAAAGTGAATAGTAGTCTAAAAATTAATAATAACCATTTTGATTGTATTTCGAATATTGACTTGGCCTTGATAAAACTGGGCCAGTTAGCCTTGGTGAATATCGGCATTAATTTCCTTTCTTATGCTGCGGATCATTTTCTACCTATAAGAAGAATATGGGAAAATATCAATTCTTTATTCAACTTTCTAAGAAATCTCAAAAAATAGCATGTGATCAATTATGCGTAAAGTCAATATTTTATTTGTGAGGCATAAGCTACCATTCTCATTGCATTGACAGCTAAAGTCAACTGCCATTTTAAAATCAATATATAGATAGATAGATAGATAGTTGCTCTTACCATTGAGCTAAACAACCACTGGTAATGCAAAAATCCAAATAACTGCTCTGCTTTAACACCAAATTCTCATTTTGTTTATTCGCAGTCTATATCTGCTGTATTTGTTTCTAGAGCAGATATAGACAATGAATGAACAGAATAAGAATTTGGAGTTAAAGCAGATATTAGGACCTTTGCATTACCGGCGGCTATTTGGCTCGATGGTAAGAGCAACAGTTTGCTGCAGTAGCTACCTTATCAGTCACAGGTTTGATTCCTGCGGCAGCCCCATTTTCTTTAATTGTTTATTTCATTTATGCTCTCTCGGCCGGATGATACATTCGCCATGGAATAACAGGAATAGCACGCATTGAGAAACAATTAGAGCAGATGTAAAAAGTGAATGAAAAAGTTTCTCCTGTAAGAAAAATCGCAAAAAACCCCAATCGCCGAAAGAAACAGTGATGGATTTACTATGAAGCTAAGCTTAAGGGCCCCAGAAGCAAAAAAAAAAAAAATAGATAACCATGGAATCGACCAAATTCCATTGAAAAAGATAACAGTGGTTGACCAGACCCTGTTGCTGGTGGGGAGGGGCTCACTGAATTTTCAAGGACTCAATCCCATTACCCTCCCTCCCTCTGGTCTCTAGGCCTCAAGGTCTTTGCAAGGGCAGCAGGGCCCTTCAGACCATGTTTGATGTTGCCATATTATTGGTGACGAGGGGCCCCTGTAACAGTTCAAGCATCAGGGCCCAAAAATATGGTTCAGTCATTGGAGAGAAAACACAATCATCATGAGTCTCCCTTTCAATCAAGTGCCTACTTAGCCAAGATTGTGGTATATATCAGCATCCAATATCATGTACCACCAAGCTGCAAAGAAACAATATTATATCAATATAATTTCATTTTCTTTGTGAAATTGATTCCCTTGGATCTTGATCATAAATTTGTTGGATAAATCCTTTTACGAATGAAAATGAGTTTATTAGACAAATATAAGTAACATCATCATCATCATCACCATCAGCCTTTTAGCATGTGTCATTTGACATTAACCTTCCTCAAGATTCGCCAGACCACTCTATCATGGGCGTCACAGAGCCAGTAGTTTCTGAACTTATTTAGTTTGTTATGCCATCTTATATTTTGTTGGCCCCAGTTTTGCATACAGTCTTTCCAGTAACTGTTTGACATTCTTGCAACATGACCAGCCCATTGCCATTGCCATTTGAGTTTTCTTATGGATTCTGTGATATATCAGACTTTTGTCTTTCCTCTAATATACTATGCTATTTTGTGATCTCTCCATATGAGGTTGGGCATGATTCTTCATTGTGCACATTGCATGCTTCTCACATTGGGGGTCAGTCTGTTGGTTAGGTTCCATGTTTCAGCTCCATAGATGAATATCGGAAGAATGCATTGGTTGTATACCCCTCCTTTTTAGCACTTGTAGAATTTTCTTGTTCTTGAAGTTTGAGCTTGCCCTGCTGAAAGCTTGCCAACCTAGTGTGATTCTACGCTTGATTTCTCTTCTATTTGAGAATTTCATAGAGTTCTACTGTCATAGGTAGATGTAGTGGTCTACTTCCTCCCGTTCTGCATCTTTGATTTTGATTGTTGTTCCTTAGTCTTAAAAATATGCATTGTACATGACATTTGTTTTACTAAAATCCATGTGGAGGCTAATTTCCTTGATTTTTTTGATGTATTGATGATATCATTGTGCATGATATGATCAGTCTATTGTCGTATATCTTCATTTATTCACAACATTTTGGCTGTGTACCTTTCGGCCTTCACTGAATGTTCCTCATTCTAGAATGTTATATCACTTCCAAGAATGCATGCTCCTCTAAAACTAGACAGGTCACATTACTTGGTTTTTTCGATTGTTTTTTTTTTTCACATATATATTCCTGTACATTGGTATTATGTTTTGGTACCTAATTTTGAGTTACTTCCCCATGATTAAGTGACCTATGCACTTTTTTAGAAATGGCCTTCTTGATAAGTGCAAGATTCAGACAACAATTAATATTTATATTGTGATTTTGGTTAACCTGTTGGCCTGTCTGCAAGAATTTTGTCAATATCAAACTAGTCCTCAGTATACAAAAGGTTGGGAACCTGTGCTTTATAGTATCAGTAACTTAAAATCATTGATCTCATGGTTTTCAAACGAAAGAAGGAAAATCTCAACGAGTTGAAATTTTTTCCATAAGATTTGCGGATGAAAGATATATTGAGCAAAATTTTTTTACACAATATTGTATACATAGACCGTTTAGTGATATGAAACTATAGATGCAAAAAGTATAAATAAACAGGTCTGCTTAGTCACTCATTAGAAACCATATATGTCCAATATCATTTTTGGGATGATCAATTAAAAAAATTGGATAAGGGGTGATCAATGAATAAATTAATTCTTTCACCTTTTGTTGGGCATTGATCACTAAAAAGTCAGAATCTAAAAAAAAAAAAAAAGCAAAAATGCAGCTGGGTACCAATCAATTTAGCATAAACTTGTAATGAAAATTGAAGCTCTACTAAAAACCCTTTTTAGTGGTGAGGGATTTAAAAAAAACAAACCAAAAACGTTTTCACTAGAAATAAAGAATAAACACTTAAATTTTCAGGCCTGTGGCTCCATTGATGCAGCCTGTATGCATGATACATATATACATAACTAGTCAGCCAGCCAGACTAACTTAAAAACTGAAGAAACCTATGTTGATAGTTTTGTTGAGAGTTTTGGTTGACTGTTTCTAACACATTAATCATAATTTTTCCAATTTGAACCCACTTCCAAAGCCCTTACTCCAGGGCCTCTGACTAGAAGCTGCAGCTAGTGTATTGCACCGTGACCTGGGGGGCCAAATAAGGGGGGACAAGTTTTCTTTGGGTAGAGCTAGGTATCAAAACATCTGTTTATATGATATGTTGATTAAAAAATAGGATGACTCCTTTGTTTATCGGTATGCTAAAAGGGTTTATTGCAGTATGAATGCGGGTGTTTGTGCGATGTGTTGGGGGGGTAGGCAAAACAGCTTTGCACCACCTTATAAAATTGCTGTCCGAGGGCCTGCCTCAGTCTGGTTCAGCATACTGTGAGAATGGTACTATTGGCCATCCAAGCGACACTGAATTGGTATTGGAATTTCTTGCATTCTCCTTCAAGAAATGGTTTCTATTTCCCAGCGTTCCAGACTCACTTAAGCAAAAATTCATAACTTGATAACTTTTCTTGGCTCACAAGAAAATTCTGTCGATGCAAAAGGAAATGAGGCTTGTGCTGCAGGAACTGCATAAAGGAGGGTGAAAAATTGTGTTGATAGTTGCGTTTCCGATCTCCATACTGATTTGCTCCTCCAACTTCTCTCTCACTTTGCCTGCGTCTCTCTCTCTCTTTCTTCATCTCTCTCTCACTCACACACATGCATACTCACATACACACACTCTTATCTGACTGTATTCTCGCCTATTTTTCTCTCTCTCTACGTACCAGCTTCAGCATCTCACTTTGTTTACTTATTTCTTTTTCTTCTTCTCTCTCTTTCCCTCATACACTTACTATCTCATTACTTGCCTTCTTTTCTCTATTTCTATCACTTCCTCTTTCTCTTTTTTTGTCTCTCTCAATCTCTTTTTCTCAGACTTCTCACATTTCTTTCTCATGTGCCTCCAATTTCCCCTCCCCCCTTTCCTGTACCTAACTGCCTGTAATATCCTCTGTACACCCAAAGAATGCAAAGAATGGATCCAACTCGCACTCTTTGAGTATTACCTATTCATCCCAAAATTCTTCATCTTAATGTCTGCAAGACTCTCTCTAGTTCCCCATTAGAAAGTCCAGCCTGATGAGACTCTCTGACAGATACAATCAAACTTCGCACAAGTAAATTCCTTGTTTTATCATGTGCAGCAGTGTTATAAGAAGAATCATTTTTTCAACATGTCTGTCAGTCAGCCTGTTCCTCTCCGTGGATTTTTCTTTTTTGCTTCTCTCACTTTACTCTTGATGTGTCTTTCAATGTTATGTTCATTTTCTCTTTCTGTCCGTCTCTCAATCCACCCAACCTGGGGGTAGTTCAGTCTCTGGGGGTCTCATTCTCTTTCTTGTTTTTTCTCACACAGTCAATTAGAAAACGCCTACTAAAACTGTCAACATAAGTTTTTTTCAGTTTTCAAGTTGATCTGGCTGGGTGGCTATGTATGGTAATGTATGTATCATGCATTCAGGCCTCACCAAAAGAGCTTGAGGGCTGAAAATTTCAACATTTACTTTATATGTCTGGAAAAAAAATTTTTTTAACATTTTTAGAAAATACGCCCTTGAATAGATCTTTAGTGGGGTGAAGGTCAATTTACAATGTAATTTCATGCTGTTTTGTTCTTTAGTTTGTGTCCGGCAGCATGCACATTTAGTTTTTTTAAAATCTTGACTTTAGTGATTACTATAAGAGAGAGAAATAATCTATTCATTGATCGCTTCTTTTTTGAATTTTTTGAATTGATCATCCTCAACGTGGCCTGCTGCCAAAAGACATTTGTCACGTGATGGTTCCTATTAAGTGACAATCCAGACTTGTCCATATTAGTCTTCCAGTCTTAGTTTCTGCGTTTGTGTCTTCCAACTATTTCTCAGCCTGTCACTATATCTGTCATATCTCTTTCTTTTCTCTTCTCTCTTATATTGTCCATTAGCTGATTTCCGGGCACAACTTTGCGAAGGTGGTCCTGATCGGATTTCAGCTGATGTCATGCTGATACATAATCTGTCAAAAATTCATGAAGCGAGAGAAATTTAATGAACAATTTAACTTATTCAAAGCAATCTATCCAGATAAAAGCCATGTATGCGAATTAGTATGCTTAATTATACAATTGTGTGGTTGAATGTCCTATCCAATTCCAGTTATAATCTTAGTTTTAATGGGTTGGTCTGTGTGAAATAGCTTTATATAGCTGAAAAAAAACAATCATTGGGTTGTTATAAAATGAGGCTTTTATGATATAGCAATGGAGAATATGTTACGGAATTGCTGGACATTTGAAACTAAAATAAAACAAAAAAGAGAGTGTGTAAGTGACTCAAATGTTGAGTCAACACTTGAAAAAAATTGAAATTAGGATACTTGATATATTAAAAATAAATTACCTAATAAAGAAGCTTTAGGCTCTTTACATAAATAACCACATTGTTTGGCAATGGGCTGGACATGTTGCAAGAATATCAGACAACTGCTGGACATCATAACTCACAACATGGATACCCAGAGAACATATGTGAAATTGTGGCTGACAGAAAGTACGATGGCATGTCAAGCTTGATAAATTCAAAAAATACTGGCTCTGTAACACCTATTTTAGAGAAGTCTGGTGAATGTTGAGGAAGGTCTATGTCCAACAATGAGTGTGAAAAGGCTGCTGCTGCTGTTGATGAGGCGGAAGAAATGCAAGTAACAATAGTACTTATATATTTACTTCTTTACAACTTTTTCTCAGACAATCCAATCTTTTCTTCCCCTTGTCCAAAGAGTTGGAATGTTAATGACTCTCCTCAATAATATTTTCTTTTGTTTTTCATCTATAAATTCTCCCATTTCTTTTAATTTATCTACTATTTTCAACATTGAGTGTGTATGGGTGTGAAATTTTCACTCAGGATTTCAATCAGGACCACATTTGCCAAGTTGTGCCTATTTCCATGTCATTATTTTTCTTTGTTCTCTTCAGTTTTCCTATCCTTTCTCTTTCTTTCTTTCACTCTTTTACTCGAAACACTTTTACTTATACATTCGATTTCTCCTACTCTCTCTTTTCTCTTTCTCTCTCTCCTCTTTCTATACACTAATAGCCATTTTTTTTATTGTTCTTAACAAAAATTTGCTGAACTTTATACCTACCCATCTGTATGTCTATCCTAATTTTCCTATGTGCTTCTCTTTTCTCTCCCCCAATATCTGCCATTCCACCAGTGTATGTCCTTATGTTATCTTTCACCAGTGGTACAGAGTTTCGAGAACACATAAGAACTGCGTTCCCTTACTTTGAGAGGCTTGGGGAAATGGTATTCCCTCATTATATGCTTCTAAAATCCTCATTCTATTTATCTGTTTGTACCCTCATATTAGCTGAAACAGTGCATTGTAGCTATATACAGGAATACCTTGGATAATGTGATTTTGATCAGTGCAGGGTTTTGATGTACAGTTAAGGTATTAATCATTATACATGATATGGTTAGACTACTTTCCTTGTCTATGCGCATTTTTTTTTTTCATTTTATTTTTTTCTTACTACGTTTCAACCATGTATTATCCAGCCTTTGTCAGGTGTTGTTGGTTCTAGAATATGGAATCACTACTCAGTGCATGCTTGGTTCGATTGGACATGTCATACCTGTCTTTGAATATCCGGGATGTATTATTGATGTACAAATAATTGTAACTAAGTATAAGCTAGGAAACAACACTGAATCATAATAAGACCTTCAACAATGCGGTTTTGAACAGCGTGGAAAACTTAGGAACACATTAAAAGTACTATTCAAGGTATACCCGCATATCGAGTGAAATTCGCTGGAATTGGTCCAAATGCTCATTCCGTAAGGCCTCAAAACATCTCTGAAATTGATTAGATTTTAAAATAATTTCAGCCTTCTACTTTACTCTCATCTGATTGTTTTCTTTTCACTTTCAAGTTGTTTCACTGAATGCTCCCTCTTTATCTCTCTCATGATCAATGTATTTTGTTTTTTTAGTGTCTGCTCACTTTTTTTTTTTCTCTCTATCTATAAGAAATTGTCAACTGAAACTGTTACCAAAACTTTCTCCTATTTTTATGTGGGTATGGCTGGCTATGTGTGTATGTGCTGAAAATTCAAACATTTACTCCTACGTCAAGGAAAACATATTTTTTGTTTTGTTTTTTTTCGTTCAAAATTCACCCCTAAATAAGTGTTTATTGGGGGTTTCAATTTACAATGTAAGTTTATGCCAAATTGATCCTTCAGTTTGTATCCGGTAATATCTAAACTTATTTTTCTAAAATTCAGACTATTGTAATGATTACTGCCCAACAAAATGCAAGAGAAGCAACTTGATGATTGATCACCCTTTTTTCTAATCTTTTAATTGATCACCCCCAACATGGCATGCTACCTGAATGTTGGACAGTTTCTATTGAGTGACTAACCTGACCTGTCTTATTTCCCACTTTCTATTTGTGTATCTACTGTTTCCTCTGTTTGGTATCTCTTCTTCAATCTCTAAAACTCTTCTTCCTGTTGCCTTATTTGCTTGACACCATTATTCGTTTTCTTCACAAAATCTTTTGTTTATGCTCTTTCTTTCCAGTGGCGTAGCTAGAAATATCTAGTGATTTGGGGGCCCGGGGACACTTTGCTCCTCCCCAACATTCAGAGAGATTTGATGAAAAAGAAAAATTTGTTATAAAGACATGAAGTCACCCTTGATTTGTGAAAAGCAACATCAAAAGCTGAATTATTATTTATGCAATTCACATGCACACAAATGTATCCTTTTTATTATATAATGCAAAAGTGTCACAAGGGGGCCAAGATGGGGCAATCATCCCAGGTGCAGATGTGAAGGGGTGCAAAATAATGCCTGTTTATTAATAATTATGTCTTCCTGGGATATAACGCGATTGCCCCAGGCACTGAGAACTGTTGCTATGCCACTGGTATAATGCCAGTAGAAATTTATAAAGCTCCATGCCCCCATCCCACCCCCAATGGCCCTCGGGGCATTCTCAAATAGTCTGCTTCCCCCTCTTCAACTACACTTCTGATTATCTGTCTTTTTTATCTTATTCTTAACCTACCAATTTATCCTGATCTCGATCTCTCTCTCTCTCTTTCTCTTGCTTTTCTTTGTTCTAAAACTTTCTCTTTATATCTCAATTGCTAACTACCATATTCTCTCACTTTTTTTTTTCCTTTTTATTTGTCTGTCTATTTGTTTGTCTCTCCGTGGCCTCTGTTTATTTTTAGAGTAGAGAAATGATCAGTGGCAGATTTCTTCGTTATGCAAAGATTGAGAAGAGAAAAAGTGACCATAACAAAGAAATGTAGAAATTTTTATGTGTTAAGAGCACTCAGGATCAGGGTCACCAAATTGGGCTACAAAAGGAAATTATCATGAACGTATGGGAACTCTTTGGTTAAGGGGAACAAGGTGCTTGATTTTCATGGATTCACCCCAAATTTTACACTTTTTTACCCTTGGGAAAAAAAATAAACTGAAAAATATAGCCATAAATTACCAAAAATATCAAAAGAAACCACAAAGATGCTAAAAAGAGTTTAAAAAATGGCCAAAATGTTTACACATGTCCCCACTAATGAAGTGCTTTTTCATGCTGTCAAAATGAGAGACGTGCTGAATTTAGTAACTGGGCAACACTGTCACTTTCACTTCTTTATACTACTAGATCTAAAACGTTAATGAAATATTTGGCAGGGAATGGCAGGGAGTTTGTTTATGTTTAAGAACAATTAGTATTAAGAAGTGTCTGGGATAGACAGTACCACCCTGTAGGTACTTTTTGATTTACTGGTTCACCTGTTCCCGACAATCACAGTCTTTTTCTAATAGCTGCTATCATCTGTATGGTACAACTTATTCCAACACATATTAAGCATATGTATCCAGCCAGACAAAGTTGTGTGTTGTCAACAATAGTAAAAAAGGAGGGGGTATGGCGTATATGTACTTCTCAATTTCCAGTTTTTTTTTTGTGTGTCTGAAAATAACCGGAAATTGGCCATATTTAAAAAATAAGTTCACTCCACTCATCCCTGATTGACTACCCCCCTTTGTAATTCTCGATCATGGATCCTAGATACAGTTTTACCATATAACTAGTTCCCATGTTCCATCAACGGTTGTCAATGGTTGACACTTTTTTATGTTGCATTAGGTACAGATGTACAACTGAATCAGTGCTAACAGAACAAGCTCTAAAAAACCAATAATCAATCAGATAGATTGCATATTTAGATGCTTGGTTTTTCTCTGAAACATGTTCCAGTCAATGTAAGTTAATTGTCGTCAACATTTTCACAGAATTTTGAAAAATACATTAGAGATTCTTATTCAATATTCATCTAAAGATAATTGTAATAAAAGTCCAGCGTGTTTAGTTGACTATTTTGACACTATTAGATCTTTGTGCTGAAAATTTGAAACTTAGGAATCGTTAATTTAAAATCATGTGTGCGGTTTTCAAATAGTGTTGCTCCCTGGTATATCTGTCTAGGATCAGAGTGTAGTATTTATGCACTGATTGAAAAGTGTTACACACAATATATGGATATTTATATATACAAACACACATACACATATATCTATGTATATATATATATATATATATATATGTATGTATATATATGTGTATATAAGTATATATATATAATAAATTGCAAAATTGCATTATATCATATCATTCTGTCGGATCATATATCTATTTCTTATATATATATATATATATATATATATATATATATATATATATTTATGTATATATATTACATGTGGTACAGATCAGGCTAGCAATATAATATAATAATATATCAATAATACAAAGCCACTTCTGATATGTAATGTATCTATTTCATAGAGTGCTCGATATATACAACTTTTTACTATTGAAGTTAAGTTGTTTTAGAGTAGAGCTGGAAATAAATAGTAGAATGTGGATTCGCAACACAAACTAGCTCATGTTTCTACCCTCTCCGGGCCTCATTCACCTATATATATATATATATATATATATATATATATATATATATATATATATATATATATATATACACACATATATACATACATACTTTTAGGTGAATGAGACAACACTTGAAGCATCCCCAAAACACCCTCTAAAATGTGGTTTTACTATGAGCCAGATACAAAATCAATGACTAAACACTGAGCTAAAACGATGAAATTCAGACTGAAATTTTGGTTTTGTCATATCTGAAGGTTGCTTTATCTGCTAAAATATACAGTGAAACCTGTATATATAGATTCACATAGATATGTAAAATTCACTTTTTGCATAAAATCTGAGGGGAAAATCTTTATGGTTTATGATATGCTCCTACCTATTAAAATTTCTTTCCAAATATTTTGTTGTAAGACAAGAAATCATACTTTTAGTAATGGTTGAAATTTTTACTCTTATTTCCAATATGTACCTCAAAAGATTCACAGACAAATTCACCCATAATTTCAAATCTGTCATTCCGAGGGCCTCAAGTTTTTTTGTTTTTCATTGCACTAAACTCTCTCACTAACACCAGATGAAATAAAAGTGATACTGATATAGCAGATGAATCTGCAATCATAGCCTATTTTTGCTATTCCTTGTCATTTTAGGCAAATTTAATTGTTTTTCAATGAATTTTGAGATTCTTTTATGCTTTTTCATGGTCAACCCAGAACAAAAAAAAATTTTTGTGTTGGCAACACTAAACAAAATATGAAGGAATGCAATTGTTGGCAGTTTTCCAGAAAGAGATAAACTTTGCAAATAAGAAACCAACATCAGTTTTGGAATTCGTATCTTGATTTGTATCTTATGGGGTACCATGTTCTTTTGAGTTACATATACTCATATATCGAATATAGAAACATGAAAGCAAGTCACTGTAGTGGGTAGAAGTAATTAATTTTTCAAGATGATATAACAAAAGAACCAAATCTTCAATTCCCGTGGATGTGACAAGCCTTTTGTGCTTGAATTCTGTCTGGTTTGTACAATTGATTCAGTTGTATCCCACAGCAAATGCATTTCATCTATTAGATATAATTGGCTGTGCATGATTATCTAATAACCTCTGCAATGTGGCAAACATTCCTTTTATGAAAAGATAGCAAACAGATCTGGTTAATTTCTCAATAGAAACCATCATGGGACCTACATTTTTTTGGCAGCATACCATTTTGGAGGCGATCGATCCGAAAAAAGAATGATCAATGAAGTTACTTCTCTTGCCTTCTGCTGGACAATGATCTCTAAAAAAAGTCTGGATTTTCAGAAACTATGCATGTGTGCTGCCGGATACAAATTAAGGGATCAATTCAGCATGAAACTTATTGTATAAATTGAACCCAACCCCTCACTAAAAACTCATCTCGGAGGAAAATCTTGAAAAAACAATAAAAGTTTTTTGTAGTCATAATAAATGTTTAAATTTTCAGCCTCTAGCTTCATTGGTGTTGCCTGAATGCACACTACATGCATACATAGACAGCCTGACCAGCTTAAAAACTGAAGAAACCAATGTTGACAATTTGCCGAGATTTGTAGTTGATGGCTTCTAATAATATGAAGTCTAGAAAACAAAATTAAATGTTAGGATGAAAGAGAGTGTGCGTGAGTGAGATAAAGAGAGAGAGAGAGAGCATCATTATTCAGACTAAATTTTGCCAAATCTTCCAAATATCGAAAAAGCGAACAATATTTGAAAAAAAAACATGGCACTAATTCAATTTGAACAATAAATCCATGAAATACATGTTTCAATTAAATTAATTGAGCCATAGAAAAAAACAATACAACTAGCAAGATTTGAACCAAACTAAACTCAGAAAAGTCAGGTTAGTCACTTGATAGAAACCATCAAATGATCAACATCTTTTAACAACATGCCATGTTGGGGGTGATCAATTAAAAATTGGAAAAATGAGTGATCTGTGAATAAATTAATCCTCTTGCCTTTTAGTAATCACTAAAAAAGTCTGAATGCTGTTGGACACAAAATAAGGGACTAGTTTAGCCTAAACATACACTGAATTGAATCCCCCTCTAAAAGCCTATTTAGGAAGTCATTTCATAAAACAAACTAAAAAAAATGTTTTTTCCTGGCATAATAAAGAGTACATGTTTAAAATTTCAGCTCTCTAGCTCCATTGGTGCAACCTATATGCATGATACATATATTGCCATCCAACCTTACCAAATTAAAAATTGAAGAACCCTATCTTGGCAATTTTGGTTGACGGTTTCCAATCATAGATTTATCTTGACTCTCATAAATACATGGTTAATAACCATATTTTAAAATGAACCATTCATTCCTTTCAAAAATTGTTCACTATTAACTTATCAGACTCTGCTGACTGCGCAGAGAAAAAGAAAACAGTTGGTTTAATGGTACGAAAGTCGCAATCAGAAACATGTTATCGAGCATGAAGAACACAGCTAGTCATCCACGGTATCTTGGTCTGTCTCCAGCCGTCCTGACTATATGTTGTCTCTGGATCCAAGTTGAGAGCAACAAGTGAGTGAGGCTGATATGATGCACTACTCTTGTTCTAGTCCAAGTCAAGTGCAAGTCATAACATCAGGTCCTGTATTACTTCCGCACTACTCAGAACAGATGCCATGATCATCTCTGACTATGAACGACCAACATCATGATGGTTATATTAAGTGTGACTCATTTTACAAGTTATGTTAAAATCAAAAACCTTACAAAAGAAACGTAAGCACATATACACAGAAATGAGCATACTTTCATGTATATCAGGGTTTCTTGACCTTATTTCCCTTTAGCCCGCTTCTGGTTCTTTATCGAAATCTATCAACCTTTAAGCCCACCCTATTTATATTGTCCCATTTGAAAATAAGTGCTCTACATTATTTTATGCCTTTAGCCAAATTGAAGATCTTTCAAAAGGAACATTGGTTTTAGCTATGTAATGTTTTATCTTGGCTAAGCCAAGTAAATTTCAGTGGATATTACGAGCTTTCGGACAACCTACATATGCTTTCATAAGAAAATAACATGATAATTGAAACAGAAATCAATAATTCAAACAATTTTCTAATAATTATATATTTTGTAATTCACCAAGTGGGAATGGCTTCAACCTATTTCATGACTTCACCGACATAAAATGAAAGATTGCCTATTTCTTTTTGAAAAGAAATCCATTTGTATGTGACAATCTATCGATCCTCCCCGCCTTTGTCAAACTTTACCCCCTTAGGACTGATATTGCCCCTATTAAGAATGACTGATGTATATGCATGCATTGTCTTGTAGATAATACCTTTCTTAGGTTATGAAACGAAAGGAATGTGGATTATTTTAGGGATATACATTAGTGTCACGAACAGCTGGCATAATAATCTGTATGTTGATGTTTGAATGAAGATCAAATAGATGTAATGCATAACAAACATCAAGAGAAACAGGTCTTGGTGGTTACTCAATAGAAACTGTCATGCGACCAACATCTTTTGGCAGCATGCCATGTTGGGGGTAATCAATGAATATATCACTTCTCTCGCCAATTTTTGGATCACTAAGAAGTTTGAAAAAACATCACCCACATTGTGAAGGGGCATGTCTTATAAAAAAAAAAAAAAAATAATAATTTTTCTATAGCATTTTTGAAGCATCAGTCCCGGAATGAGTTGTTTGGAGGAAAATTTACATTGGAAAATTATTTGATTTTTTTATGTGACTTGTCCTTTCAGGATGTGGTTGATCATGACTCTCCACAACTTCCTTTTCTTTTGAAATGCATCCAGATCTCATTTCCTGAAATTCTCACTCGGGCAATGTCGTTTATAACGTTGGATTCAAGTGCTTCCCTTCCCTTTCCTTTCCTTGATATAACGACTGTCACCCCTTGGAAAGGAAAATTTCATCATCATTTTTGTATAGTACATTTTGAGAATGGGATGTCCGAAATGTTGTGTTAACAATACAAATAAAAAAGATATCAGATCTTGTGAAGAACTCTTTGAACCTCTATTTATATTCAATATAGAGTTGTATAGTGAGATAGAAAACTAGGATGATTATCAAATCACCATAGCTCCCAAAATGGCCTGACCAACCAGCTAAGTGGGCTACACATTCTACTCTCTTTGCTCATCTGTACGTATATATTATATATATATATATATATATATATATATATATATATATATATATATATATGTATAATGTGTGTGTGTGTGTGTGTGGTCCTGGTCACATTTTTGGGGCTACAGCCTTGAAAATTTGCATGGGTACACCACTAGGTGTTTTTTTTTTCTTGTTTTTTTTTCCAAAAAAGTACTTTTGGGAATCTGTTTGGTTATTTTGAACCAACAATGCCCAAATCTTGCACTGGTATTTTTCAGATAAATTTAGATGATAAGTTCTAGATATATAGACCCTGGTGATTCATTTATTCAAGGCATAGATATTAAACATACCTACTTCTGAATTTACAAGCATTTAGTAAGCATCTGAAATGGTACAATGAGGAATCAAGCAATATACATCTAGAAAGCATACATCTACTAATGCCAACATCACTTAAAACTAAATGAAAATCATTTCATATGTAGAGCTATAATGCTGGGTAGATAACTGTGAAGAAAAATTCTAGCACTGACCCAAAAGTTAATTTATTGTTCCTTAGCCTATGGCCCAGCTTTCCACAAAATGCCTTTGCAGTACATTGAAAACCTTTGGAAATATTGTGTGGAAAAACATGACTAAATATATAAATGTATAAAAAAGTAAAAAGATATCTCTCAATCAAAACAAAATTCCTGGACCAGCCCCCAAATTTGGACTATTCTCTGTTGAGCCATGGTCTACCATTCTAGGAGATTTTAATGAAATTCATCGAGAACTTTTGGAAATATTGTTTGGACTGATAGACTGACAAAAATACAAGTGAATATGTATTGCTCTTCCAATTTTGTTGATAGCAGTACATAAGCACAAAATTTAGAAATAAATAAGGTGCCAAGAGAGACTTTTTGAAGATCCCACAACTCTGACCTGTCAAACTGAATGATAAAATAGATTTAGGAGACAATATTTGCATTTAATCCTTGACAATCTCTGATGGCATTTTTAGCTGTTGCTTGGCAAAATTCTCAGCCGTACTGTTGGTTCAGCAGAAAGGAGATATCTGTATTTTACAAATCTGAATCATCATAGCCCGTGGCTGAAAAGTAGATCTTCTATGTAATCGTTGGTCCCAAAATTACCATACAGTCCCAAAAAAGCATTTTTTTTTTTTTTAAACAAAACTTTTTTAGATGGTGCTTAATGGTGTAGACATGCAAATGTTTCAGGTTGTAACCCCAAAAATGTAACCAGATGCACGCGTATAGATACAGACAAGCAGAGAGAAGAGAATTTGTTGTCCGATTGGCTGGTTGGTTGGGCAGGCCATTTGTGCAATTATGATTCAATATTACATCATATTTCACTCCATGTTAGAAGCTGTCAACCTAAACTGCCAACATAAGTTTCTTCAGTTTTTCAAGTTGGTTCCTCATTATGTCTTGAAAAAAATGTTTTTATACCCCCCCCCCCCCAATAGATTTTTTATTGAAGGGTTCAACTTGCAATGTATGTTTATGTTAAATTGATTCCTTAGTTTGTATGTGGCAGCATTCAAACTTGCATTTTTGAAATTCAGACTTTTCATGTGATCACTACCTAACAAGAGTTTAGGGAGGAAACTTATTTATTGATCACCTGTTTTTCCAATTTTTCAACTGATCACCTACAACATGACAAGCTGCCAAAAGATGTTGGTCATGTGATGGTTTCCATTGAGTGATTAACCAGACCTGTTGCAGTATTTTTAAAAAAAGATTTTGAAATACTGAGAATATAAACTGAGTCATCAAACTGACCCTGAGTTCTAACTCATTGTTTGATACATTTCGGATTCTTGATTTCAGACATTGTTATATTTTGAGACATAACTTTATCGACACTTCACTCACACTGAAACACTTTCATCCAGTGATGGGTATGGCTTATGAGAATTAGGAATATGGTAAGGCTGGTTCTTGAGAATTAGGTATTAAGTAAGGTTGGGTTTGAGTAATGTCTCCTTTAGAAAAGTTGAACATACAAAAAAACCTGGATATTGAGATGTAGCCCCATTTCCAGCTCCATTTCCTCTTCTTATGGATGTTAGTGCTTGTCTTCTTTCTTGTTTTATCGTAAAAACCAAATTTAAGCACTAAAATATGAAAACTCTCTGCAACCATTCCTATATTCCATCACCATAGCATGATATACAGCAATACCCTGAATAGTTTGTTTTTCATTGGTATGGCTTTGATGTTGTACAGTTAATGTATTGCTGTACAAATTAGTGCCACTTTTGATGTTGTACAGTTAATGTATTGCTGTACAAATTAGTGCCACTTTTGATGTAGTACAGTTGATGTATTGTTGTACAAATTAGTGCCACTTTTGATGTTGTACAGTTAATGTATTGTTGTACAAATTAGTGCCACTTTTGATGTTGTACAGTTAATGTATTGTTGTACAAATTAGTGCCACTTTTGATGTTGTACAGTTAATGTATTGTTGTACAAATTAGTGCCACTTTTGATGTAGTACAGTTGATGTATTGTTGTACAAATTAGTGCCACTTTTGATGTAGTACAGTTGATGTATTGCTATACAAATTAGTGCCTTTTTTGGTGTAGTATAGTTGATGTATTGCTGTATGAACTGTTGTGGCTTTTGATGTAGTACAGATAATGAATTTCTGTACTAATTAGTGTGGCTTTCAATGTACAGTTAATGTATTGCTGTACAAATTAATGTGACTAATTATAAGCTGAAAACAAAAACATATTAAATCAAAATAAGACTTTAAACAGTCTGGTTTTAAACAGTACAGAAAATTTTGCAACCAATGAACCATACTAATCAAGGTATCGCTGTACTGGCATCAACAGCATCATACATAGCTGTTTTAAATCATTCTTATGTAGAATATCCAATTTATGGTGCTGAGCAATAAAGAGTTGCTATTTTGAGTCTTTTTATATATAATCTATTGGAAAGTGTGTCAGTGTTGAGGCGATTATTAATAAGCACAGTCAATCCTGAATCCTCAAAGCAGCCTCTTTTCTTTTTCCTTTATCCCTGATCCCTGATCATTCACATTTTGGTTATTGCCACCAACACACATTCATCTACAAGTAAATCCAAGATAGAACAGAAGTATTTCTATGAGAGAATTCTTCATTTTTTTTTCATTCTTTCATTTCATTATTTTGAAATTTTTTTGGTATGGTATTTTTTGATTTAATGTGTGAATCTTGCATTCTATATACCTTTGAACTGCATTCATCTTCAGCGCTTATATTGGAATGGGTGAGAGTATATTTTTAGAGATCTGATATGATAATGGCCTGATGGGTGACTAGGGTCCGTGGTACTGGGCAGCTCTTTTTATCTCTATTCTTAGCTTCGGAAAAGATCTAGGTGAGGATGGTATAACGACAGAATTTCCAGAAGATGTAGGAGAAATCTTTCAAATGTTCTAGCACAGCTATTCATGCAGTGTGTATGAGAAAGAAAAGTACCTCAAACTTCTGTCCAGGAATATTGATCCTACACCCCAAAAAGTGATATATATAAATTAGATATATATAATCTAGAAAGCGTTACAGCTTTAAACACTGAACACATTAGAAAACATTTTCAAAAAAAATTTTGTGTCACTCCAGTTACTTATCTCCCAATATAAGTTAATGTGATTTATGTAACTTACTTCAGTGTTTTTTTATGTTTTACATATATTTTGTTATTATGGTACTATGTATAAATTTTCTCCTGTTGGGATCTTCAATTGTTTACCATGTAACTGTTTTGGGGATTTAAAAATCAAAACTGTTATATCAACATGGTACCCCAGCAGTGTTGATCAAACACCACCTCCCTTTCAGCTATGATTTTAATATATAGCTTATGTCATATATATACTTTGTTATTTTATATAGGGCATTATCATAATGTATTGTATATGGATGCTATTTTATACCACACATCATTGGATATTTTTAAACATGGCTTTCTTTCATAGGTTACCTCAAAAATGTATTTAATGATGAGGGATTAGTAAGTATAACAACAGACATGACTCGTTGTTCATGTCATTTCTGTTGAGTGTTCATCCATTTGAATATTAAATCAGTTGTGTTGGTTTTAATCTCAGATTACATGCAAACAACTTATATCATCTTTAAGAATACTGACTAAATAGAAAAACTTCAAGTTTGCTCTTTGCCAACATATTCAATCAAAGAATTTGACAGTTTTTTCAACTAACCTTAAAATTAATTTTCCTACATTGTATACCATCTTGCTTCCACCAATCTGTTTTTCCTTTAAATAATCTGATACATTATCCTTATATACATGGTTAAAACCAAACCACCTTCTAGATGGTAGTAACACTTCAATTAATATACTAAGACAATTTGTTACTTGACATTCCATGTTCGATCTTCCACCCCACCCAACTACCTATCAGTCAGACAAATGGGCCAGAGTCAAATGTTTTCCCCTTTAATGATATTTCACTCTGATAAGACTAGATCTATCTGTTTTTGTTACCTAATCCCCCTAACATTAATATAAATCTAATTTATTATACATCATTCATTTATTCTATTTTTATACACTTGACAAAATATTCATTGATTTTCATTTCAGTATGGTCTAGCTGATAAGTTTTAAAGAGATCAGGATTTTGTAGTCATGGCTTTATGAATTGTCTAAAAATCTTACAAATTTTGCCACCTTGTTTGACCATTCTTACAACTAATATACTTATGTGTATATATATATATATATATATATATATATATATATATATATATATATATATATATACTATTGATAATGATACGAGATTATAAGTTACAATTCATTTACTTCATAAGTATTAGTTTCAGCCATATTGTATTATTATCATTATATTGCCCTATCTACAAAATATATAGAGCAATCTACTTGTATAATATATATATATATAAAATATAGAGCAATCTACTTATATAATATACAAAAAATTGAAATATATAATGATCAATGCATTGGTATGAGTTATGGTTCATCTGACAATATGAGAATGCAATAACAATACTGGGAGACTTTTTCAGAACAAATTTCTCCTTCGTTTGCACAGTTCCTTCATTGTCAGAACTTGAAAAAAAAAAAGGAATGTATCTTTTCTTAGGGATTAATTGGTCACAGGCCAATTGATAGGTTTATTCCTTTAAGCTGGGATTTCAGACTTCAGAAATCACATCCCCTGATCAATTATTAAGAAAATTAAAACCATAATCTTAATTTGAAAGTCTCTGAGGAGAATCAATGATGGATGTATTCCTATAGATAAATTCCCAAGATATGTTTCCATTGGTCCTGCTATATGAGCCCTCAAAGTGATCTTTCCCTATCGGTCACAGGCCACCTGAAAAACAAACCATACAATGATCTAGGTTGTATTTTGTCGGGGGACACTTTGGAAATCTGAAGTAGATAAATTCCTATAGATATATTACCATCTGGTCAATCTGTGTGGGTACTAAAAGGAGATAAATCAGTTAGGTCTCAGTTAGTGGAGATTGGAAAATATTGAATAATTGCTGCCTACCTTACAATGACTCAACTTGAGAAGTTCTGGCTTAAAGGTGACCAATTCCCTGGATAGTCCCCAGATAGCTCCCATGTCTAAGACCAGATTTGTCCTTCTTGCCAATGCACATTGATAGAATCACCTGACCAATTGTCCTCAAGTCAACAGAAGGGTTAACTTGGATCTGTAACCATAGTAAACCTTTTTTGTTCCTGTCATATCGCCATTTATTGTTTGTAATCTATGCCCCTACATTGTGAAGACGTTGCAAACAGAACCCTCATCAGCAGATCTTGAGAGATCTTCAAATCAGAATGTGGGCTTTAAGGCCTGGGGAGAGATGCAAATGGCCTAATGGTGCAGGGGTTGTGGCGTTACATTAGCTATTACATACCTTAAAGCATGATATAATATATTTTAAAAATGAAACATGAATATTCATGAAAATTACTCATAAATACAAAACAAAATGACTGCATTTAATCTTTTAGTTGTAAAATTACGTTGCTCGAAGCAGACAACTAAATTGTTGATTGAATTAGATGCTAAAATATTGAATCCTGAAGTATAAAATGGATCTCTTTTCTCTACAAACTGTTGATAATAAAGTAAATAAATTCTGATTAATCTAATATGAGAAAAAAACTGTTGTATACTACAGGCAACACTCCCTATCTTCCGTCTATAACTTTCTGTATCATCAATGATTTTCGAGTATCGGCAGAGCTCTAATTATAAATAAGAATACAAAGTGAAATTTGACTCGTTTTTACCTTCATCTTAATTTTAGTTGTTTTCATTCAGCTTTCAATTTGAGCCATTGTTTCTATGGCAAAGTATGATGTGTTACAATACTTCAATGAACAAAAATAATGAAGATTGAATTGTATGCAAGATAAGGTTTCCACATTTTAATCTTTGAATGATATTCTATCTAGCATGTATCATTTTTAAATAAAGAAACTTCTGCTGGAGCATGTATCAAAAAAAATATTACATCATAATATCATCATGTGTAAAATATAAAAATTAGTCCAGCTTGTGTATAATACATTATTGCTGTTAAGGGCTCAAAAACCTTCAATAATAACAAATTATATCTCAATTTTCAGTGAATCTGGAAAAAAAATGTTATTACATTTGTAAATCTTTTAGTTCCAGCATTATTCTCGATGATGTTAAAAAAGAATTCATGCTTATAACCTAATAATTATGCTGCATGGTTTTCAATCAACCCTGAGCAAAGTATTTGGTTTGATACTGAAATTTCTTTGTAAGTAGCTGTCAACCAAAACTGTCAACATAGTCTTCTTCAGTTTCTAAGTTGGTCTGGCTAGCTGGCTAAGTATTCAGCACATGTACAGACCACACCTCTGGAGCCATAGGGCTGAAAAATTGAACATTCATTTCAAAAAATTAAACATTTACTCCTTTTTATGTCTAGAAAGAAACATTTTTCGTTAGTTTTTACCCCCCAAAATATTTTTAGAGGGGGTCAATTAGCAATTTAAGTTCATGCTAAATTGATTGCTTAGTTACATGCTTTTTTTTTGTTGAAAATTCAGACTTTTTTTTGTAATCATTGCCCAACAAAGAAGTGGAGGCAAGAGAAGTAACTTATTTATTGATCCCTCTTTTCCCAATTTTCAGTTGATCACACCTAATACAGCATGCTGCCAAAAAAAATTGATCATATGACAGTTTCTGTTGAGTGACTAACCAAACCTGTGATGATATTTTCTAAATTTTTTTTCTACTCTTTTATCCTTCTATCTGTATAAAAGTAGTTTCACTCAGATGCAAATTGAAGATTCCACAATAAAACAATGCAAAGGAAAACCCGTCAAGAAAACTATGTTCTCTCTAATTTTTAGCTGTCAGGGGCCGCAAGAATATTATGTTGGGTAAAACTTTGTTCCTGTGACAAAAACTTGTGTTTACTGAATGCTTGGAAAATGCAAACTTTAAATTGTTTCAAAATATTCAAAAAACAAGCTGACTAGTTAATAGAAACTGTTAGCTAATGGATTATTTTCAGTAAGTATAATCTAACCATATAATGAGCTTACATGCAAATTCTTCTGTTTATTTGTTTGTTTACATTTCTGTTTGCTTGTGTTCAAATGGGGATCCCATCAGTTGATTAACCTTGCTATTATGACATAGCAATAGAAATTATGTGCTTAAGACTTCATGTTCAATCTCACATTAAAACAGCTCAAGATGAGTTGAGAATTAGGATACTTGGATTACTAAAAGCAAATTACCTAATAAAATAGCTTTAGGCTCCTTAGTGCTCATCTATACATAATTAACCCTGTCATTTCGGACGGGTATATTCTAGTTATAATATTATCATTATAACTAATCTTTTATGCGCACACTAATTAACTCTCTGCCTTGTTTGCAAAATGTGTGTGCATACGCACAAGTTCACAGCTTAAACTATGCTGGGAAAATTTCACTGAAAAATGACAATGTCATTTAAACAGCTCGAACTGTTGGGAATTATCTAGAGAAAAATGCAACTGATATAATTTACTGAATGAGTTTCATCTTGGGTATTACATGCTTTTTGCAGAAATGAGAGAATTACTAAAAATAGAAAACTAGTTTATAGAGGAGTGTTGAATACTTTGGAATGCAGTAAATTACAAAAGCATATGAAAATGCACACAAATCATACTAGTTCTATTTGGATAGAAAACTGTAACATGAGACTCTGTTTTGTGCTTGCCTCTCACTAGGTGGGGGATATCCTTTTTTGTTTTGAAGAGCTCCACTTCATAACCACCCTCACAATCATGACTGCTTATAAAAATGGAAAAATGAAAAAAATTCATTGTGTCAAAATCCTTAGCTAAAGAGAAACAGCTCCGTCAAAAAGAAAGTAAGAATGTAGGTGAACAGGTGCAGGATTGGTGGAACATTAGAGGTCTGCTTGCAGAAAATCAAAAGTGACTGCAGATATTGTGAATGGCTGCACATCGCTTGTGGCATGCATATCGTAATTCAGTACAGGTTTTACCATGTCCAGTACCAGGATGCTGCAGCTCCTATCATGGGTGTGTTATGAGAATCTCTCATTAGTTATAGATTATAATCTTGGTGATCAAGAAATGTTCTTCTCGTACCAGACTATGCTTTGTGGATTTCTATGAGTCAATCAATCTATCTCATTTAGGTCTGTTTAGTGGGTGGGAGTTCATTTCTGTTGCCATCAGTGAGTCCACGTTGAGGCAAAGTCTTTGTACCATATAAGCCAGGCTATAAAACAAATGGTCTACAAGGGTATTTTGAGCGCTATCACTCATTGCAACTCACACAAACCCCATAACTGCCCATATTCAGCTTTGATAGATGATCTACTTGTCATGAAGCCTGCACACTGGATGCAGTGTGATATTTGCATTTTTTAAAAACCAAATCAAATGTCCATGATATACACGTTTTCAAGCATCAGAAATTCTAATCTGTTTATTATTCATGGTGATCTATCGCCTTCATACTGATTCAATTCAGCCAAGTTGCATAAATTCAAATCTAGTGAGAAAATTCATTCATCATAATTTCACACAGATAATATTCATAACAAATGTATTTTTAAGGAGCTGTGAAATTGCTGAAGCATTAGATTCTTACAAAATATCCAAATAAAAGTATTGGCAAAAATTACATCATAGAGGTGAATATGTTATCCCTATGTATTAGAGTGCAGAGGTGAATATGATATTCCCAAGTATTACAATGATGAGATGAATATGTTATCCCCATGTATCACATGGCAGAGGTGAATATGTTATCCCCATGTATCACATCACATAGGTGAATATGATATTCCCAAGTATTACAGTGCAGAGGTGAATATGTTATAACATTCAGCCATAAAAACTGTCGCTATCTTCAGTTAGTCTTGCTGGCTGTATCATGCATACAGGTTGCACCAATGGAGTTACAAGGCTGAAAATTTAATCATTTATTCCTTCTTAAGTCTGAAAAAATAATTCTTGTTTTTGAAAATATTCAATAGGTTTTTAGTAGGGGATTCAGTTTGCGATGTATGTGTCCTGCAACATTCATACCTGTTATTTGAAAATTCAGACTTTCTAGTGATCACTACTCAACAAAAGGCAAGAGAAGTAACTTATTCATTGATCACCCCATTTACCAGTTTTTTAATTGGTCACCCCCAACATGGCATGCTACCCAAGGATATTGGTGGCATGACAATTTCTAATGCAGACCAAACCTATCATCTTAATATTTAAGGAAATAAATGCTTATTACATTGAAAGATATATATATATATATATATATATATATATATATAAACACCTCAAACCCAGAACTTAATTTAATACTTAGAAGGTGAATACATGCAATCTCAATGATTTCAAATGTGAGGCTGACCCAAAGATGACGATGTTACGTATTGCAGGGTAGCATCCTTTGACAAGAAACTCTTCTATTTGGTGGCTCACCATAGCTGAGACGGCACATTTATAAGGTTATGGTAATAACTCGGCTATTATCACCATTGCAGTTTACCATCATTGATGATAAATACACAAAGCAGCATTTTTTTGTTTTGGCAGTATTAGCATTTTGCAATGTGACATTTAAACAGCAATTTGACAAAGGTGATTTCTCTTTTTGCTGGAGACCCATCTGACGATGACGGCATCCCAGTCCCAAATAACTGTATATCCAAAGCCAGAGAGGCATTCACAGCAGTGTCCATGTCTGATGGGCAGAAAAAAAAAAGATTCTCTCTGATATATCAGTCAGGAGGACAGGGAGAAAAACATGTCAGAGAAAAACAATAATCAATGTCATGTAGCAAGAAACAGAAGTTTGGTCAGAAAAGGTCAACCAGACAGTGATTACAAAACCGACAAAAACAAGGACATATTTCTTAGTTGTAAATATTGATAGATATGCAAAAACAAATGTAGTTAGTCATTCAATGGAAACTATCATGTGACTAATGTCTTCTGCCATGTTAAGGGTGATCAATTGAAAAATTTGAAAAAAGAAGTCATCAATAAATAAGTTATTCCATTGGCATTTTGTTGCGGTTTGATCACTAAAAAGTTTAGATTTCAAAAAAAAAATATAGCGCAAATGCTGCTGGACATGAATTAAGGGACTAATTAAGCATAATCTTACATTTTGAATTGAATCGCCTATTGAAAACCCAGGGAGGGAAACAAAAAAAAGCAGTCACATAAACTTGAGAACTGAAGAAAACTATGTTGACAGTTTTGGATGATGGTCTCTGATTATTCTATTGAACAGAGACCCCACATTATGTTTTTTGTGAAAGTGGACACCATTAGTGAATTATGCCCACATATACAGTCTAATTGCAGCCTACTGGCACCATTTTAGGCACTGAGTGAGTAAAAAAGAAGTTATAATAAATATGGAAATCAGATTATTATTATTATCATTAAATTCTCCCAGTCTTCCTTGTTATGAATCTTAAAAATTCCAATATCATTTGTTAAATGCTCTTCTATCCAGAATATTCATAACATTCATCAATAAAAACCCACCTTCAATTCAGTTATTCATTTGTGACAAAAACTGTCCTGCATTCACTTTCTGAGAGATATTTTTTCATTTCTTTCTATACATTCATGTATTTGCTCATATTCATCCAAACAATATTTCTAAAAGTTCTTAATAATTTCCTATGACTATTCTCTTGAAAGCTGAACCATAGACTAAGGAAAAATTGATTAGTCTTTTGGATGGATCCAGGAATTTTTACTGTTATCTCCCCTGAATAGTGACTGTTTATGAATTATTGAATTATTACAGCCCCACAAATCGCCCAACCAACCAACCACGGTTGTGGACCATAAATTTCTCTCTTGAGTGTCTATCTCTCTATCTATTTATCTATCTATGTATATCTAGGGTGCTCATGGTCATATTTTCAGTGCTATATACATTTGTTTGTGTGTATGTCTGTTTACAGTATGCATTGAGTATGAGATCTACAGATATTGATTAAACCTCTAGAGAAAATGCTGGTTTATATGAAAGACGCACATTAAAAATATGCCCACAGTTCCCCTTAATTCGCTGTCGGGAGATATATCCTGGTACCCCACACAGTGTACTAGTTAGCAGAGGACAAAGCCCTCAGTGGAATGCAAAAAGGGTTTTTAAGCATCTTACAATAAATAATATGAATAATGATAAATAATATGCATAATCTCTGAGACAGTAAGGTGCTTACGTTGAGCCGAGGGCTGTTAGTCTGTGTAGATGGGGGTTTGGCATAATCTACTGTCCCCATGACCTCATTTTATCCGTCCAGCTGACTTCATTGAATTTGTGGCGTTGCATACAAAATACAAAAAATCTTTGCTTCTCTCATCTGCATTTGGTTAGTGAAAAATCTAATTCAGTATTGAAAATAGAGCAAAAGTCTCATTTGTTGTTGTGGCCTCAAAAAAATCAATGTTTTAAAGCTAAAAATATTTTAACACTATGCATTACTGTTGTTCTGTTAATACATATAAAATTTGAACCACAATGAAACAATATTTTGTGTCCAACTAGAATTTCAAGTTTCTTATAGATTGATCCTGTATAAAATTTTTGTCAAACTGCTACAGTTGATTTTATTATTGGGAATTTGTCAGACTTTTGAATTTAAGACATGAATAAAAGAGAGAGGGGAAAAGAAAGAGTGATGCCATGACATCATACTTGTCATCGTGCGTTTTTTTCTTCTTTCTCGGAAACATTTAATTTCTGTTATGAAAAATATCATCAAACTCCTATTATTGAGTTTGGACTTTATTTTTGTTTGTCACAACAATGATCTTACCAAAAACCTGTGATGTTATGACGGCTTGAATGAGATTTATGTACACAAAAACTGATGACAAATTCACTCTTTCAGCTCAGGTAAACTTCTTTTATTACAGGAACTATTAATAAAGGAGTTGAAATTGGACACATAGTTTGGGAACAATATTGTATGGAAGAATGAATTCTGTCATATCTACCTTTTGGATTTTAATGAAGCAAGGGAGTTTGACCCTAGCGAAACCAAGCTTGTATATTGGTATATACTCTCTTATAATGAACAAAACATTAAAATAATTTTTCAAAAAAAGCTCATATGATCATTGTTAGAAACCATTTACCAAAACCATTACCAAAAGTTTCTTCAATTTTTAAGCTGGTCTGGCTACCTATGTATGTATTGTACATACAAGCTGTACCAATGGAGCTACAGGACTGAAAATTTTACTCCTTATTATGTCAGGAAGAAGTTTTTTTTGGTTTCTTAAAAGCTCTCTCCCTAGATAGGTTTTTAGTTTATGGTTTAATTTGCAATGTAAGTGTATGCTAAATTGGTCCCTTAGTTTGTGTCCGGCAGCATTCATACTTGTTCTTTTAAGATTCAGACTTTTTTAATGATCACTGCCCAGCAAAAAGTGAGAGAAGTAACTTATTCATTGATGACCCCATTTTCCAATTCTTCAATTGATCATCACTTTTTCCAATTTTTTGAATGATCACCCCCAATGACATGCTGCCAAAAGATGTAAGTCACATGATGGTTTCTATTGAATGGTTAACCAGTCCTATTTCATTTTATATTCACTTCGGTTCATAAGACATAAAAACATTTCTAATCTGGCCGACTCCTGTTGTTGATGATGGGAAATAAAATCATGATCTTCAAATACATTTCAACTTGGTTTAAAGTTATTAATCAAACAAACATTTTGTTCTTGTCAAGATGGTTGGCATTTGTTTATGACAGGCTATCAGGAAGTGCGTGACGTGTTTGTACATACTGTTTTATGTTGAATTCCGTGTTTATAAGATTGAAGGTTTTTTAAATAATGAGAACACATATCAAATATCATTGCAACACAAATATTTGTTCATTGTAACATCTTTGTACTGGATTGTTCAAACATAAGTTGGAATGTTATTGACTCTCCTCCAAGTTAGAAGAAATTGACTCTTACCTTTATTTGTATTATATTTTAGTATTTTGACTAGATTATCCTCCTTCTTTGGAACTTACTCTAAGGGCACACACAAGCAATCATACACACACATGCATACACAGGCCATCTATAATACTCATATATTGTCATTATTATCATCATCAATCATGAATATCACTTAAGAGTTTTAATAGTTCAATCAGAATTTTGTTCCTTGTATATATGTAGGTACATTAATGAGTTTGTAACCTAATGACAAAAAACAATTTATTTTGTTCAATAAATATCTTTGGACATAATCTCCTCCCTTGTAAATGCACTCAATTTGGTAGTGAATATTATTAAATCCAACAATATACATTGAAAATTTCAGATCAAAATTAAGCTAATAAGTATGTGTCAGGCTGTGGACTAACACAAAACATACAAACACACTTGCATATGTGTTGTCCACTTCAGTCTCATCATCATTAGCAGCAGCAGCATACACCAGTTTTTAAATCTAATATCTCAAATCATGAATCATGGACCTATTTAGTATACATTATTTCAAGGTTCAACCCTTGAAGTTTATTTGTTTCACCTTGCTATAAAAAGTTTTCTTGATGATTAATTCTATTTTTTACAGTATTTACAGAGTTATCAATGGGCTGAGGATGAAGTGATTTAATTAAGTGATTTAAGGGGAGATGGATAGATATTAGGTGTGTAAAAAGTTTCCAACGATAAAACCTGTTTTTATCTTCGTATTTGGCTTTTAACTGGAATTGTTTTTTTCGTATGAATATATCATGAAACCGAACATTTGCACTATGAATATGCCAGTTGAAATTCACACTGACCTCTGGCTGGACTTGTTTTTTTCATACGAATATGCTATAAAACTTACATATGTGAACAAGAACAATGCTCCATTTATGGGTTAAATAGCAAGGCAGACTAGGCTCTTTACCCTTGTAAGACAATTATGATGTTGCTAGCTAAAAGTAAAGTTATATCAGATGGCGCCCTTTTTAAACACTTGAAATATTCACCTGGCCTAGAAAGGTACTTCAGCTAGAATATATATATATATATATATATATATATATATATATATATATATATATGTAAACTTCTTGGACACCATAACCTCAGCCATACACACTACTGCATACAATTAAGTATTATTTCCTGGCTAAGGTTGTCAAATTTGAGGTTTGTTTTCCTCTGTTAACACAGATTCCCTGCTAATAGTTTCGTATTAATCTTTGTTGTTAGTTTACTGTAGGATTCCCAGCACAGCCCAGGAAGGAAATAACTGCACATTTGACAATGCAGAGATAAAACATGTTTTTCAATATATATCTTCTTACACAACACAACAGGTTTGGCGCCACCCAAAAAATGAATTCAGTGTATTAAGTGTACTAAGTGGCAAGTTGTGCCGTCAAATCTTGGCATGGGTGTCAAACACCCCTAAGCAGGTTCAAGCAGTGTTTGTTTTTACTCGTAGATTGAATGACAGTGTATACCAGATGATTTTTTTTACCTCTGCTGTTTTTGTTGTGGCTGTGTTTTAATCTACTGGATTTCACATTTTGCTCATAATTAAATAGACGGTGAATATCTGAGCAACCTCAGATTAGCAAATGACATCGTCCTTTTCACAGAGAACCTACACGACCTCCAACTAACGCTAGATGAACTAAACAAAGAAAGCAAGAAAGTTGGCTTGTACATGAACATCAGTAAAAGAAAATTATGTGCAACAATCACATTGAGAATAAGAACATAACTGTCAAGATTGAAGATGCAAAACTGGGGAAAGTAGACCACTACATCTACCTCCGACAACAAATCTCCATGAGATCCTCAAAAGAAGAGGAAATTAAGTGAAGAATCACTCTAGGATGGCAAGCCTTCGGCACAATAAGCTCAACTTTCAAAGAGTAGATGGTCCCAATAATCCTAAAAAGAAGAGTTATACAATCAATACATTCTTCCGATAGTCACTTATGGAGCTGAAACATGGAACCTAACCAAAAGACAGATCTGCAAACTGAGAAGAATGCAATGCGCGCACAAGAGGATCATGATCAAATTCACGTGGAGAGATCACAAGACATCACAGTATATCAAGAAGAAAACGGGAGTCCGAGACATCATAGAAACTATTAGAAAACTTAAATGGCAATGGGCAGGCCATGTTGCAAGAATAGCAAACAACTGATGGGCATCGCGATTCACAACATGGATCCCCAGAGATCACATGCAAAACCAAGGCTGGCAAAATACAAGATGGAGAGATGAACTAGACCAATTCAGAAGATACTGGCTCCGCAACGCCCACGGTAGAGATATGTGGCAAATCTTGGGAAAGGTCTATGTCTAATAACGGACATTAAAAGACTGATGATGATGATGATGAAAGCCATTTTTAGTAAAAACGCTGTCCTTCAGGGTTTTAGTGTATTTTTTCTAACATTGTTAGATATCATATAGTATGAGGAATTGTATATTAATCTAATTTCTATTGATTTAGGGATCTTTTTTATAATTTTGTTTAGGTGATTATATTTCATGTTAATATATATAATTTCAGAATTTTCTTTCCTGTGTGATTTGTGGATGTTATTTAGATTAAAGGTAACATTTAAAAAATGTAAAATTTTTATGTTGGCCTCAATTTCAACTTTGAAGTTTAAAAAAATTTTTTTGATAATGTATTTTTCGATTTTTTTTCATTTTTGTGCGTTGCTATTTTCTACAATTAGTAAACTGTTGCCTCCCAATAGAATTCTATATTTTTAGGATTTAATTTGCCTATGAGGTGGTATGAAATAATCAAACTGATCAAGTCCAACATCTCAGCTGAATCAAGACTTCCCATTGAAACATCAAAGTCATAAACATTGTTTTCTTCAGTTCATTGTTCTTGTTTATTGAACAGTACTATCTGTCTACAGTGTTCAATTATTTCAATTTCATTTTTGTTGATGTAGGTCTTTGCTACTCCATGGCCTCTTCGAAGATTCTTATGGATATTCAAGGGTAAACGTCAATGACATTGAACTGTACAGATGTGGAGGTGTTAGCTTAGTGTTACTAAACTAAACATCATTTATACTTATCCATTGGTTTAGCTGTAGTTGTTGTTTGATATTATGGTTAATGTTTTCTAGTATATTCTTGCTAATTTTCCCTACCAAGGATTTAGTAGGGTTAATTAGCCTAGTGGTGGGGTTATTTGAGAAGTCTACTTTGTGGTCTTTCACGTGTATATAAGCGTCTTTTTTCTGTGATTTTCCTACTCTTTTGCTGATTTTTAGTTTGTTGGTGATGCTTCTGCTCTCCTTACTCATAGTTGTTTCCCTTGGTGCTTAATTTTTTGTAATTTTGGATGATGTTATTAGGATTTTGTTATAGGTTTGGTAGTTCATTTTGTATATATTGTTAGTTTTGTCTCCTTTCACAAATTTGTTAATAGATTTGTTAATTTGTTTGATCTCTTTTTTTGATATTACAAAATTACGTGAGGAATAACTACAAAATAACTATAAATAAGGAAGTGCCTGAATATCCAAAGTAATTCATAACAACCAGCCACAAACCTACTCTTTCTATAGAAGAGAACAATAACTAAGCGAGGAAAAGAAATATAAATATTATTCTATTTATATTTCACCCAGGAAAATACACCCCCCCAATAATCTCCTAAATAGGGATCCAAAATAAATCAATTGTCCAAAGAAGTGCAAATAGGGCAGAAATATAAACGCATTTGTGTGGCAAATCCATTATTTCATCCTATTTAAAATCCTACTTTAAATTGGCCCAATATTGAATGTATCGAGCACTTTATGTAATAAACCCATCAAACATCGGATATTGAATTACTGATTTGTAATTGTGTGTGTGTGTATATATATATATATATATATCCTTAGAGGAAACTGTATGTTGGTTCAAAGTCTTTGTGTATCTGAATATGTATGGAAAACATACATTGGGAAGAATTCATATCATCCCATGCGTTTACATGTGTTGGTGCATTAATGAGTCTACAGCTGAATGATGATAAAAAGCATTTATTTTACTTGACAAATATTCATTAGTCAATATAATCGCCTTCCTTTCACTGCACTTATTCAACACTTCTCCATTAATCACATTGATCAAACATCATCGAGTTGAAATTTTAGATCAAAATTCAGCAAATAACTATGTCGGCCCATAAACTTATTATTCTACCCTATTGTATATGTATGAGTTAGAAACTGCCAACAAAAACTTGTCTCCAAAACTACCCACGTAAGTTTCTCCAGTTTTTAAATGAGTCTAGCTGACTATCTATATATGTGTCAATCATACTGGCTACACAAATGGAGCTGAAAAATTCAGACTCCTACTCCATATTATGTCTGGAAAAAAATGTTTTTATTTTTTTGAAATACCCCTCACCATATAGGTGTTTAGTGGGGGAGGGGTTAAATTTACAATGTCAGTTCATACAAAATTGGCTACTTATTTTATATCTGGCAGCATTCACACTTGTTTTTTGAAAATTTAGACTTTTTTAGTGATCACAGATCACACAAGAGGCAAATGAAGTAACCTTTTCAATGATTACTTCTTTTTCCAATTTTTCAATCGATCACCTTCAATACAGTATGCTGCCAAATGCCATATCTAAATCACAATTTCTATTGAGTGACTAATCAGACCTACTGGTTTTAATCATTAACATGTTACGCAGTTACATTCAGTTACCATGGTGATGTCTTAAGAAACCTAATCCTGTTCATAAGTAAGGACATATGAATTGTAACATTGACCAATTTCTAGTGTAAATCACAACTTGCATTTCTCGTTTTGTGGATATTTACAATGATTTCTTCAGTATTCAAAGACATAAAATCTAATATACAAGATTTTAAGTGAATATTCTAAAGCAGTAGAATGTAAAATACCACTCGCTGTAGCATTTGTTGACTTCAAGAAGGCTTTTGACTCAGTGGAAATCTCTAAGGTTATCAATACTATCATACAACAATGTCAGAGTACTGCAACATATCTACTGACACCGCAGCTTCTTTATCAGGCTTCATTAGGACTCTGAGTCCTTCCAGCTCAAAAAAGTGGGGAGCAAGTCAATACCAGCTCATCCTAATTCTTCATAGCCTGCCCTGAGATGATCTTCCAAAACCTGGACTGGGAATATAAAGGTATCAGGATAGATGGCGAATGCATAATGCATTAGTAACCTTAGATATGCTGACAACATAGTCCTCATTTGCTGAGGACCTTCATGATCTCCAAATAATGTGAGACGAACTGAATGAGGAAAGCAAGAAAGTTGGTCTCCACATGAACATTAATAAAACAAAAATGTACGACAAACATGTTGAGGAAAAAAATTCCACGATCCAAATTGAAAAGAACTGAATAAAGTAGACCACTACATCGACCTAAGACATCAAATGTCCATGAAATCCTCAAAAGAAGAAGAAATCAAACAAAGAATCACTCTAGGCTGACAAGCTTTTAGTTTAGCAAGGTGCACCTACAAGAACAAGAAAATTCCATTAGTTCTTGAAAGAAGGATATACAACCAATGCATCTTCTGGATAGTCACCTATGGAGCTGAAACATGGAATCTAACCAAAAGATTAAGCCGCAAACTAAGAACCAACCAATAAGCAGAGGAGAGAATCATGCTCAACATCGCTTAGAGATCACAAAACAGCACAGTATAATAGAGAAAAAAAGAGACGTCATAGAAACAATTAGAAATCTCAAATGGCAATGGGCTTGATATGTTGCAGAAATGTCAGATAAGCGCTCGATATCATGGCTCACAATGTGGATCCCCAGATATCATATGCAATACTGTGGCCAGCAGAAATAAGATGGAGTAACAAACTAAACAAGTTCAGCGGATATTGATTCCACGACACCCATAACAGAGAGTTCTGGCAAATCTATGTCCAATGATGGATGATGATGATGATGATGATGATGATGGCGTTGATGTTATTATAAGACAGTGAAACTAACGATTTTATGAAATATTCAAACGTTTCAGTAATTTCATGAAATCTCTGGTTTAACAATTAGTGTAGTAATGGTTAACAAGGTTGTGATGTAGACCTTTACTACTGTAATGAGTTCGATCATCACTAAGTGCCCCACTACTCTGGCCTTGTGTCAAACTAAGCAATACTTAGTAAATATCAAACATGTTCTGCTTCAGTATTTACAATGTATAATAAGCTTTGTTTGACATAAGGCCACAGGAGTTGGGCACCCTGTGATGATCAAATTCATTACAGTAGTAAATGTCAACAAGCTTGTGAACCATTACTTCACTGATTATGAATTTAGGGACTTCATGAAATTACTGAAATGATCAGTGATTTCTCAAAATCCCTAGCAATTCCACAAAATCATTAGTTTCACAATTTTACAATAACACGCACACACACATATATATATATATATATATATATATATATATATATATATATATATATATTCCTGTAGCATGAGCATGCATACATTTAAAAATTGGCCAGTACCACAAGAGAGGAAAAAAATAATTCCTTCCACAAATTATCAAAAGTGGTCAACCAAAACTGTCAACATAGCTTTCTTTAGTTTTTAAGTTGGTCTGACTGCTCAGCTATGTATGTATGTATCACATCTGCAGGCCCAACCAACTGAGATAGATTGCCGTAGAAATAACATTTGCTCCTTCTTATAACTTGTAAAAATGTTTTATTTTTGTTTTTTTAACCTTCCCATAACTGTTCTCTGATGATTCAATTTGCAATGTAAGTTTATGCCCCTTAGTTTGTACTCAGTAACATTCACGCTTATTTTTGGAAAATTTGGACTCTTCTAGTGATCACTGCCCAACAAGAGGTGAGAGAAATGATTTATTCATTGATTACCCACTTTTTGTAATCTTTTAATCGATTATCCCCAACATAGTCTACCAAAATACATTTGTCACATGACTTTTCTTTTAATCTTGATGCTAATCTAAACCCAGGTAGGGCAACTATTTAAGAGATGGACTCGGGGAGAGATTCTTCAATTATTCATAGACAACCTGTTTCACTTGAATCCTAAATCCAGGAACTTCCTGTTTATATTCATCTCTAATGAGAAGAGATTGCTTTCTAACAGCACTGTCCAACATGTAACCCACAGGCCACATGCGGCAAGCAAAGTGATTTTGATTATGTGTGGCCTGCAACCAAGACTTGAAAAGATAGGAGAGAATTGAAGAAGCTGTGGTTCCACCAGAGATAATTGAGTTAGAACATATGATGACACCAAAGAACAGGCTCAAGGAAACGACAGCCACAGAATTTCAGATGAAATGTATTTCCACAAGAAAAGACGACTAATGCATAACATTGTCATTGAACCAATGTACATATAAGCTTGAATCCCTGTAGAGAATTGATATGATACTGGCAAAAAAAATGACCCTAGAATAATCTCTTAGATACAGGAATACCTTGAATTGTGCAGTTTTGATCAGTTTAGATGAAGTATGGTTAAGGTATTGAACAAATTAATGTGAGTAAGTTAAAGCTGATATCAAAAATACATTAAACTAGTGACTGTCGCCAAAATAGTGAATCGGGGAAGCAGTTCGCTGTAATCATAGAAATCAATTTTTTTCCTTTTTTGTTCTTTAAAGGGGTTATCAGATTGAAAGAGTTATTGGATTAAAGAGGTGGCCAGATTAACTAGAGTTAATGTTGACTGAACCACAAAACTGGAGTTAATGCCTACACGACAATGATTGTTGGTCAGCGTAAATCAAAACGGTGTTAAAACAGAACAAAAACTGAAAGACAAAAATTAGGCAGAGAAAGCTTCATTGCAGCAGGAGAAAATTAGGTAAGGAAACCAATAGGGCAGAAGGAAAAGAATGTTATTGTCAGTAGGTGTAAATCAAACTGGTGAAAAAAAGAGTAAAAACCTCAAGACTAAATTTAGGTAATGAAAGCTATATAGCCAGAGGAGAAAATTAGGTAAAGAAAGCTATATAACAGAAGGAAAAAAAAAAACATTATTGTCAGTAGACATAAATCAAACTGGCATAAAAATAGAACAAAAACTCAAAGACAGAATTCAGGTAGTGAAAGTTTTATAGCAAGAGGGAAAATTAGATAAAGAAAGCTATACTGTGGAAGGATTTCTGGGTATATTGTGAACAGCTAATGGGATTCACAATTATAACAAGACTTAAACAGTGCTTTTTTGAACAGAATGGAAAATTTTGGAATGAATCCACTGCACGATTCATCATATACCTGTATCATACATCAATTAGATTAGCAGCATTCACAGATGGTACACGTGTTGAAAGGTAAATTTAGTGTACCTGATTAAGAATTTGATGACAGTTTTCAGTAGCAGAAGCAATCTTTTTAAGGCTTGCTGAAACCAATACAAAAAAATAATGAACATAATAATCGTATCACTGTAATATTTTTAGATGACAAAGGAAACTAATTGCGTATGGTAGCGGACCAGATAAGTTGCAAAAAAATTTAGCGCAATTTTTCCCAAAGGCGGATTTCATCAAATCACCATAGCACTACAAATGGCCCGACCAACCAGCTAAGTGGGCTACAGATTCTCCTCTCTTTGGATGTCCGTAAGCCTATCTATGTGTGTGCCTGAAGGTGCTCCTGGTCACTTTTTGGGAGCTCTAACCTTGAAAATTTGCCCTAGTACATCACTAGTTTCTTTGTTTTTTCAAAAAATGTTTTTTGGGGTCTCTGTCGTTATTTTAGGAGCAACAATGCCAAAATCTAGTGTATGTATTTTTGTAGGTAATTTTAGATAAAAGATCCATTTTTTTTTTTTTTTGATGATTTTTTTAGATAATCAGTTCTGATACACATGCAGGCTATAGACATTCACTTATGCAAGATACAGCTATTTATTAAATGCTTAGCCAAGATAATTTTACTCAGTGAAGGCCCCTCTAGCATGTCCAGACGGTTTCATTAGTCAACTTGCAAATCCCTACTAGGCTCTATTACAGCGCCAGGACTGTAAATAATAATCACCTAAGAGGAAAAAATGTTGTTTTCTTTTGTTTTTATTGATGAGTCAAAATGATGATACTAAAAATCAATCATTGATTATAGCCATTGTGAAGTGATTCTTTGTATTTTCTGCTCTTATAATAAATTTTAATTAAAAAAATAAGCAGTGACCTTAAACATGGACTATACGTATCACCTTACTACATACTAAGCCCATTTGTGATATGGGAATTAGACAGAGATAACAAGTATCTAATATGGCGTCATTAACATCATACCGCACTATTTTCCCCATAGCTAAGGGAAGAGAGGGGTTCATGCCTTTTCCAATGGCATTAGTGCAAAGAGAACACAAACAATCACAGCTGGGGTTTGAACTCAGCTTACAGAGTTCATCCTCAGAGCCATGACCCATTTGGTCTCCAAAAATTTTAATTACCAATTACAATTGACCAGTAACAGGAAGATACAATTTCTAATGAATACAAGGAGAATTCAATTTGAATGTACTTTTTACAGCAGACAATTGCATCACTAAGACAGCTTCAGTTTACTTGAGGCAGAATTAAACTGATAAGAAAATTGGTTGTTAAATTTGGTATGACCAATATCAGAATAAGGATTATTTTTTCAAGTATTAATATTCTTTGATGTGATCATCTTTTCACTTAGGCTGTTCAATGCATTTGCTACTCTTGTCAGGAAGAATTCTTTTCTAAAACGAGAAAAGGTCTAAATTTGTAGTTAATGGCTGTGTCCTCTGGTTTTACTGCAGATAGATAGTCAGCATTTTCTTCTCAGGGCATTTTGACAATGAACATCCATTTCCATTGTATGTAGTTCTAGATTTTATAGACTTCCAATAGGTCAACATGTTTTCTTCTGTGTTCCAGGGTCACAAGATTAAGTTGTTTTAATCATTCAGAGTAAGATATATCTCCCAGGCTTGGGTTAGTCTTGGTGGCTTTCCTCTGAACTCTCTCTCTATGGCATTTCAGTCAGTAAGTAGACCATATACAAGAAGTAAACTCCAGATGGAGACGTAAAATATAACTGAGTGTTTTATTTGCTGTAGTCACTTTGTTTTGTGTATACACAGTGAAGTTGAGTGAGTTGTCTGCATTAACACCAAAATCTTTCTTCATTCACGGTAGTTCCCTTCAGTGTATGTTCCAACTATGTTACACCAGAAAGATGAAGGAAGGAAGAGGTATGATGTTATTAAAAGGTGTTACATCATTAAGAGTACATCTATTTCTATCAAATTTTTTTTCTCTAGCTACTATAATGTCATGATAGAATGTATGAGATTTGTATTTTTGTATTTTAAAAAAGCCAAAAAAACTTCCAAATGGCAACATTCTATAAGTGTGAGAATCACTTGACTCAAAGAAATACTACTTGCTATTCTCCCACTGCCACCTCCTCTTGTTACCATAGATGATGGATGCATCGTTGAACTTATGGTTCTTGTTCTGTTTGTTTTTTTTTTTTTTTTTTTCATATTTTGACCTTCTGCTGATGGAATTTTTGTTTGGTGCTTATACCAAGTTTGACGCCAAAATAAAAGACTTGACGTATACAGTAACCTCAATCTCGAGACATTCTGCTGTAACCATGCTGATCTGTTAGAAGTCTTCTGCATTCAATAAGATCCACTCTTCAGACCGAATCTGTCACTGCTCTGTGTCCAGACAAGTGCATGTATACTGCATCATTATCTACTAACACCCAATGACATAGTCAAAAACTCCAGGTACAGACATCCACTGGGCTGAGAAAGAATCTCTTGTCCACTTGAGCGATCAAACCATGGAATGCTCTTGGTGAAGAGATTATTTCCCTCAAATCGATCAATGTTTTCAAAAACAACTGAATGATGGATATCGGAAACTCCAAGTTTGACTATAAATTTTCGTATTAGCATGGTCTCATCCTGTATGGCTGGGAAAGATCATTCGGTGGGCCACGTATGGTTACATGATGCTATTCAGCTGTTATTAAGATCTATTTGAAGGTATTGACAGTAATGAAAAATAATGAGAGAGACAATAAAATCATATTCCTTTTTTTTTTTCTCTCGTGTGAATGGAATATATTTTTCAGTTTGGAAGAAAATAAAAACACGCGAATATAGGTATCATGGTAGTATATATAGAGTACTTGTATCTTCCTTTTCTCTCCCTCTCTATGTTATCCTGGATCTGCTTAACCTTCTTAATTGAAAAGAAAAAAAAAGAAGAAAGTTCTGTATGATGGCTTGACAAGCCAACATGTATTCGTTGTTCTGAAAAATATACTAAGGAGAAATCAAGTTGATGTTGCTAACATGAAGATTTTATTTAAGCTCTAGGCTTCCTCTACATTAATTTTGAGGACCAATGAAACCAAATAAAAGTCACCTTAATTGATTAACCTTTTCTCCCATCTCTCTTGTATCATTGTGACTACATGTACCGACTGACAGAGAGGTCGCTGATGGAGTAGGGGGGCTATTTGGAAATGCCTCTCAGCTCTTGGTTGGGGGGGGGGCTCAAAAGCTTTATAATTAGTTGTTCATCGACAGCATTTCTACTGGCAGATCTAACCAAATGCTGGAGGGGGCTCCTCAAAGAGCCGAGTTCCCCTCCCCAATCTCTAGCTATGCCTCTGCTGACTGACATATAATAATAGAAAAAAAGAATTTATTTATATTGCTTATTTTCTCTTTAACCTTGAAAAGTGTTTATTTTAATTTTGAATAAGACCTACTAGCAATATCACACATGGCAAAAAAACTGTTGCTGAAAATGATGAGGGAGTGATAAGAATTATAAAGAAACCTATCAAGAAACTGCCAGGTGACCAGTGTCTTTAGGTAGCTTGCTATGTTGGAGGCAGTCAATTGAAAAAAAAAATGGAAGAGCGTGAATCGATGAATAAATTACTTCTCTCGCCTTCTGTTTGGTCATGATCACTAAAAAGTTTGAATTTTCAATAAACAAGCGTGAGCGCTGTCTGACTCATAGCAAGGGAACAATTTAACATACACTCATGTTGGCAGTTTTGGTTGGCGGTTTCCAATAAAAATCTTGGCAGTTTTAACGCTTTTTTACCTTTACTTTTTCATGTCTGAATAACAGAAGGTAAAGTGAATCCATTTGGTATTTGATATCTTTAACATCTTGCAACCAACAGAAATTTACAGCTGTAGTTGCCAAGTTGTGGGGAGAAGGTTAAAAAAAGAAAAGAGATATTCCTGAGTTCTGGCCCCATAGATGTTGAGCTAGGTGTGGGTATGCTGGTTGTGGTATCTCTACTCTTTCAAAACATAGTCTGTGTACAAATAAATGGCATCTTGGCCTCACAACCTATGTCTGTCCCCCCAGCAATCTCTTAAGTGGAAAACATCTTTTTTTTCCCCTTACAGAAAGCAATCCTTTATCTTGTGCTCCTAGAAGTTTCCTGCATTGATATGTAAACATGAACATAAATGAAGATTCTTGTCTATTCCTGTAGACACCTTGTGGAGCATGGGGGTCAGCGCAACCATTCTGGTGCAGTTTCAGTAGCTGCTAGGTTTCACAGGGTGGAGTTACTAGCCTCACGCCAAACCCTCCTCCTTTACCCAGTTGCCTACCTAGCATACCATCATAGGCGTATGGGAACTCTTTCATTAAAGGTGGCAAAAAGCCTGATTTTCTCAGAATTTACATGGTTCTAACCGAATTATTCTGATTTGTCTGCAATTGAACATGTTCTACCCCCACCAGCTTCTGTGACTGCCAAGCTGTAAGTCTTTTCTGTCACTCTTACCTTCTATTAAGGCTGAAAAACTCCAACTACTCTGCTATTTACTCATAACTGGGGGGAGAAGTGGATTCATGCCTTTCCAAAGAGCATTAGTGCAAAGTGAGTATGTGCAGCCTCTGATGAAACACAGCATACTGATTCCATTTTCTATACCAGTAAACATTACGCAACTCTGCACTTTAATGATGAAGATCAGATCAAGGAGACACAAATACTTTGGAGCATTTACAAAAGCTTGATTCAAGACTAGGAATAGTTAGAAACAGTAAAAAGGAATTGTTACCAAAACTGTGAGCATTTCTTTAGTTTTTAGGCTGGTCTGGCTGGCTGCCTGGCTATGTACATATCACAGATACATCAATGGGGCTAGAGGGCTGAAAATTTCAACATTTACACCTTATTATATCTGGACAAACATTTTTTCATCCCCCCTCCTAAATAGGTTATTAGTGAGAGGGATCAATTTACAATATAAGTGTATGCTAAATCAGTCCTTTACTTCGTGTCCAGCAGTGTTCGCTCCTGTTTTTTGTAAATATCAGACTTTTTTCTGATCATCATCATCATCAGTCTTTTAATGTGTGTTGTTGGACATAGACCTTCCCTTGCTGGACTTCTCTATCATGGGCTTTGCAGAGCCAGTACTTTCTGTTTGTCTCTCCATCTTATATTCTGCCAGCCTCAGTTATGCATATGATCTCTGAGGATCCATTTTGTGAGTCCTGATGTCTATCAGGTTGTCTGCCATTCTCGCAACATGACCTGCCCATTGCCATTTCAGTTTTCTTATTGTTTCTATGATGTCTTGGACTCCTGTTTTTTCCCCGATATATCATGTTGTCTTGTGATCTCTCCATGTGAGCATGGTTCTTTCATGTGCATGGTGCATACTTCTCAGTTTGAGGGTTATTTCTTTGTTAGACTCCAAGTCTCAACTCCATAGGTGACTATCTGGAAGATGTATTGGTTGTGTCCTCTTCTTTTTAGAACTTATAGGATTTTCTTGTTCTTGTAGATTGAGCTTGCTGAACCAGAAGCTTATTGACCTAGAGTGATTCTTTTCTTGAATTCTTTTCCTTTTGAGGATTTCACAGAGATTCATTGTTGTAGGTCAACGTAGTGATCTACTTTCTCCAGTTCTGCATTTTCAATTTCAATTGTTGTGTGCTTATTTCCAAAGTGATTCTTGCACCACTGCCCAATAAAAAGCCAGAGAAGTAACTTGCCCATTGGTCACCCATTTTTTTCCAGTTTTTCTCATTGATGCCCCTGACACAGCCTGCTGCCAAAAGATGTTGGTCAAGTGACAGTTTCTATTGATTGACTAACCAGATCTGTTTTGTAAATTTTTTAATCAATTTTTCTTGTTCATGTTCCGTAGAATGCATGTCTGGATCAAATGTAAATATTGCCCAAACATTTCCGATCTAGCACTTTGGATCATACTTCTGGACATTACAATAAAAAGCATCAGATCATGAATGTTTTGTCAATGTCACATTCATTAGATCCTAACATATGTTCTCTTGTATGTAAATAAGGGAAGTTAATTAAAACAATAATGTATGTATGGCAATTGAATGTACTTGCAATATACTTTTTTAACAGCTGCTAATCACATCATTAAGTCAGCTTCAGTTTAGTTGGGGTAGGCTTATAATGATAAGATATTTGATAGTTAAATTTGGTATGACTGATATTAGAATTAAGATCATAACTCCAAGCAGAACATTTTTGCATGAAAATTTAAATCGTCAACTACAAACAAGTGCAGCTGACCTCAAGTGTATAGTTTTCAATGTAGTTGTGACGTCATAGATGGAATACTATTTTTTGATCTTATTTATAGCAATGTCAAACATAGCCCTAAGCAATTGTTCAGAATTATTGTTGAAAATATTGATATTCTTGGATGTGACTATCTTTTCACTGAGGCTGTTCCATGCGTTCACAACTATTGTCAAGGAGAAATATTTTATAACATCAGTTGAGGTCTGAATTTATAGTTTTTGTATTCTCTGGTTTTAACTGCAGATAGATGAAGTCAGCATTTTCTGGTCAGAGCATTTTGAGCCATGAATATCAGTATCCACTCTTTGCTTATTGTTTCAGATTCTATAGACTTCCAATAAGTCAGTACATTTATTTTTGTGTTCCAGGGTCCCTAGTTCTTTTAATCTTTCAGTGTAAGATATATATCTCAGCCTCAGGTTAGTCTTGGTGGAGGCTCTCCTCTATACTCTCTCTATGGTATCGGAGTTGTACTTCAGGGAAGTAAATTCCAGATTGAGACACACCATAGACTTGTAAGATTGTAGGGAGCTCTACTCACTGATGAACTTAAATGTGTGTCATTTGTAGCAAAGTGTTTTATTTGTTGTAGTAACTTTGTTTTGAATATTGCTCGGTGAAGTTGAGTGAGTTGCCTGCATAAATATCAAGTTCTTTCTCCACAGTAGTTTCTTTGCATTCGTTATTCATCACATTTAATCAAACTTGTATTAATGAATGACTGTTGTCCAAATCCAATTTATTCATACTTTGAAGCAGTGAATGCAGTACTGCATTGATAAAAATCTGGCTACTCAGGATCAGTGTTTTAATGTTAGAATATTGTAAAGAGTTTGCTTTTAGTAGTTCATATATTATAAATGATCTTCTGAGATTGTTTTCTTTAACATGGGAAATACATTTAAAATCATTAATTGAAGAATGCACTGATAATGGTTTACACTGCATATTGTGAAAGAAATCCATTGCTGCAAAAGATTTAATATAAGAATTAATATGATTTGCCTCAGAAATGTTTTGCAAATACTTTTATTCTATTTCCTAAAAAAAGCTGGGAAGATGAATAAGTCAAGTAATACATTACAGAGTTGTTATCAGGAAAAATCTTCGTAGCTAATGATTTTTATAGAAATTATCACAAAAGATTTCTGACTAAACACTGAAAATATCCAAGCATTGTAAAAAGAAAAAAACATTAGAAATAATTTTCCAAACACATCTAAAAATGCAAAAGCCAATGCCCATAGTTTTGTAAATACAAAACATGCCACATTATCTTTTTATTTATATCTAAGAAAATAGACCAGATACACCTTTTATATTTTACATACATGACCCCAAAAGATATCCATAATAATGGTATAATTTATTTCTTCTCATTCCAACTTGGTAAGTGCCAAAAATATTACGAATTGAGGCAAGAATCACAGACTTTCTTTTCAAATTTTAAGACGTATTACTATAATTCAAATATCTTCTTTGAAGTTTTAATTTTGGCTTTAATTGCAAGAGAATAGCACCAAATTAGTTGTAAAGAAATAAAACTTATGACTTACTAATCAGAGTGAAGTGTTTTCATGTGAATATTCACATCATAAACTGTGACAGCTATTGCTCAGAATTACTTTTGTATACTTAAAGAAGGTTTCAGATTGTTTTTTAATGTCAATTTTTGTTATCCAAAATTAACTTTGATTGTGCCATGATTGATGTCTGCTAACAGAAAATGTTTAACTCTGTAATTGAAATCTTGCAAAAATAAAGTGTCTGTAATAGAAATATGGGATTTGACAAACATTAGTTAAATTAATAATTACTTCACTAGATTTTGAAGATATGTAACTTTTTATTTGAAATATATATTTGTTTACTGCAGGTGTTTGTTGCCTGCCAATTCAGTTCAAAGGTTAAGTGGGTATTGAGTCTTTTTCCGTTACTCATATGTAATGAATGATTACTAAGTCACTTCTTTAACATAAAGTACTTTTCTGGGTTCAATCAGGGGCCTCACTGGAGAGTTAGGGTTCCTTCCCCTCCCACACTTCCAACATTTAGCGCAGTGGTTTCTAACCTGAGGGTTGATAGAGGTAAAACTTGGTGTCTGTGGGCAGACATTTCAAAAGTTTTGAATCTGTGAGCTTGTTGAGTAGGCAGACCTTTCAAAAGCCTGGGGTCCACATGAAAATTCATTTGAATAAACTGTGCCCTTGGTAATGAAAAGGTTGAAGACCATGGAGCCCCTACAACATTGTATAAGGGACCAAAAACCTTATGCTATGAGGCTATGGACATTTATTTGTACATAAGTTGTTGCTAAAAATGATAATCAGTTTTAAAAAAAAATGATATGCTGGTTAGTTGCATGAAACTTTTTTGTTATAATGTGCTTTCTTTGTCTAACCCACCACCCCATGCAGAGTTTATTTCATGTAAACTAAGGAGGCAAAATATTTTGGCTTCTCCCTTGCTTCATGACTTTTTGGTTTCTCATATATCTTACATTTTCAAGAACTCTTTCTTCTCTTACAATCAGACAGTAGGAAACACCCTTTTACTAATCTTTAGTTTTTTTAGTTCATTTCTGTATTGTATTAATTCTCCAATTATTGGATTATGATCCCTTAATTGGAATGAATTGTTCTTATTGTTATCAATTTGTCAATCACTTAAAGTATAATCCTTTAATGATAACATTTAACAGGTTTAGTTAGTCGCTCAATAGGAACCGTCATTGACCAATGTGTTTTGGCAGGGTGCCGTGATAGGGATGATCAATTGAAAGCATTGGAAATAGGGGTGATCTGTAAATAAGTTATTTCTCTACCTCTTTGTTGGGCAGAGATCACTAGGAAAAAAAACAAATTTTCCTAAAACAAGCGTGCATGCTTCCGGGCATAAACTGAGGGACCAATTTAACTTAAATTTTTATCGCACATTGAACCCTCCACTAAAAACCTGGGGGGGGGGAGCAAAAATTTTTTTTCAAATGTAATAAACAGTAAATGTTAAAATTTTCAGCACTTCAGCTCCTTCAGTGTGGCTTGTACATGTGATTTATTCATAGCTGGCCTGCCAGTCAGATCGACTTAGAAAACTTAAGAAATCTATGGTGACAGTTTTTGTTGAATATTTACCACTTCCTGAACAACTTCCCAGTAGGGGTACAGTAATAACTTTTCAGGCGTTTGAGCTGACAAAATGCTTGCCATTTCCTATAACCACTCTCTCTCTCTCTCTCTCTCTCTCTCTCTCTCTCTCTATATATATATATATATATATATATATATATATATATATAGTTATATGAATGGGGCAAGGAAGTGGCCTAGTATGTGACAAATGTTAACCAGGGAGGACAGTAGCCATCAGGGAGTTTGGGAAATGCGTTTTGTCTCGTTCTTTTATTTTGGATTTTCATTTTTGACAGGTGCCAGAATGGTATTCTAATAAGCTTCAACAACACTGCAACCTCAAAATTTTGTAGTCTGTGAGAGAAAAAATCTCATGTGGTGCAAATTTTTTTCCTGTCACAAAAGTATGCACTCTCTTCTGGATTAAACATAGGAAATCAATACTTTTTCCAATAAAAACTCTGTTTCATCTTATATGAGCAATCTACAGAATTTGAATTCTAATTTTCTTTGTGCACTGGTTGCAAACCAAGTATGTGCACACACATGTGTACAATTTAGAGGGAGCTATGACTGTAACCTTGCTCCCAAGACAAATGAAATTATCATGGCTGTTCATAACTTTCATCACTATCAAAACTAATTTTTTGATCTCATACACAATTTCCCATAAAATGTATCCAATAATATCTAAAATATTGTTAGATTTTACTTCCCAAACCATTGCTTCTTTGGAAAATGTATACTTCCAGAATACTTGAATCCCATCACTTCATAATTAATTTGACCAAAGATCAATTCAAATCAGTTTTTGAGTTAAGGTATATAAATTGACGTATACATGCACATTTTCAGAAATTCACTGCAAAAGTGCAATATTTACTTTACAATGAGTGCACAGATACTACACTCTGATCCTAGGCAGAAGGAACAAGGAGCGACACTTTGAACTTAGACAGAGGGCCTGGGAGTGATGCTTTGATCCTAGACAGCAGTGCATACGTAGATAATCTCATCATTTTTGACAGGTACTATGCTAATTTTTGATAAATTCTTATAACACTAACTGTCCTTTAGCTCACTACAAAAATTTGCTGAAAATCTTTCACACAAGAATGCATAACTAATAGCTGAAGATCATTTATTCTTGAAATGAGTCTATCTATTTCTGCCTTCTTTATATAAATATTGATATCATTTCCGGAATTCCACAAGGATCAGTCCTCGGTGGTCCGATTTTATTCATATCATGTATAAATGATTTATCTGATTCCATAAAGTCTAAAATCAACTTGTTTTCACATGACATGGAGATTTTCAAAATCATGGAGGGCCAGATGGATACCGAAATCTCCAAAGAGACGCAGAGAAACTAACACGATTGAGCAGTTAGTCGCAGCTCAGATTCCATTCATACAAATGCCGACATATGTGTAAGTGATTAAGAGGAGAGATAACACAGATGTACATTACAATTTGTTAGGAAAACAACTCCAAATATATCTTCATGAAAAGACGTTACTATTGACAACAAGCTTAGCTTTAATCCCTACGTTAGTGACGAGGTCAAGAAAGTAAAGAACGTTCATTTTAGTTTATGGATGCCAGGACATTCCTCACACTGCATAAGTCTCTAGTTAGAATGTATCTCAACTACACAATTTTAGTGTATCAGGGCACATAATATGAGTATCTTCCCAGTATGGAGTGCAATAAGACAAAACGCCTTTCCTGTTTGATCAGCAAACATATGGTACTCTCTGCTAGAACATATAGTTGTAACGAAGATGATAAATACACTCAAAAATCACGTGGATAAGTTTTGGAAGAATCAGGAGATTTTGTATGACAATTTTAAGGAAAAAATTGAAATAACTATCAGAAGTCACTAACATAAAAAGGAATTTGAAATCTTGGAGTCGAGGAGAGGAGCCTTACAGAAAATGATCTTTAATTATCTTTAATTTAATTATAAGTATATACTTGAAAGGTATTGAGAATCATATACTCTAAGAAAAGGTTTATGTAAAAATAGATTGATGCTCAAACGTTACCTAATTAATAAAAATGATTACTGTAACTGTTGTATTTCAGTTTTTTGAAAGAGGATTTTTTTCAGTATTCTTTATTTCATTTTTTATAAAAATGATCCATTATGTAAATGTTATCGCATCTAATGAAAATATTTTCAAAATAAATTATAACATTCTCATCTATGCATATAAAAGCCGTACATACAAATAAATATGTTTAATTGTATAATTGGTTTCTGTTGTATCCGATTCCTGTTTTAACCTAATATTTATAGCGAATTGGTCCATGTGAAATAGATTATCATAGTTATTAAAACAATAAAAGAATTGTAAAATGGGATAAGCTGTCATGACATATCAATCAAGAATAAGTCTAAGAAATGCTGGACATTTGAAACTGAAATTTTAAAAAAGGTTGAGTGTGCAAGTGCTGTTGTAAAATGCCAGAATTGTCAAATTCAGACAGACTTTTCCCCTATTTATTCTAATAAAGCAATATTCAACTTTTTTTGGCAATAGAATAAGTTTCTTCTAATAATTTGTCGTATCCCGTACAATATCAGGGGTGATTTATCTTACATAACATTTTGCCTTGAGATTTTATGACCTATCATCTTTTAAAATGTCTCATTGAGTTGAGACATGAAAAAAAACAAAACCTTAGAAATAGGATACTGGAATTATTGAAAACAAATTACTTATTAAATTAGTGTTATGTTCCCAATTGCCATCCATACATAAACAACCCCCTCATTTTTGCTGGATATATACTAGTTGTTTTGATATTAAATCATAATTTCTTAACCAAAGTCTTTTAAGTAGACATTGGGTGTTATTTTGATTCTTCTCACTGCTGTATTTGTGAGCTTACAAGTTATATATATCATGTATATTACATATGAGACAGTCATGTGCGTCCACTAGGGGATCAAATGGGGCATTTGCCCCCTCCCTTTAGGCAAGGGTGAGGGATTTGAAAGTTGGAACTTTATGGTTGATAATGGATAATGGTGCAGTACAATTGTTTCATGTAAGCCCAACTCAATGTTCCTATGCAAAAAGACTATATCATTATTTGCTATTACTCACTATCATGTAGGTCTCTATCAATATGATTTACATGAGAGATGTTCCACTCGACAGTGCACCATCTGACAAATAGATCACACAGCAGGTCGTACTTGCTCACACCACAAATAGCAGCAAGTGCAGCACCTTCTCCACGGATGTAACAGGGTTGTAACTGAGATACACATTCTTTTGCCTCTTTCCTCTGGAAACTCTGCAAATATTATACTGCATCCATTGAGCTAGTATTATGACCAGAAGGCCCTCTACTGAAGGTCAATATGTACAGTTGTGTGGTTTGGATGGGTTGCAATGAGTGGTTGTCTTCCAAATATTCTTGTAAACCATTGGTCTGACATTGAGCATTTTTGTAAGCTGTATGAATCGGTGCTGCAAAGCACAAGACTCTCCATGAAAGTTGCATCTTTCTCTCTTTTGATGGACATGCTGACCAGAGAAGAATGGTGTTCCAGTTGTTGTTTTATGTAGAAAATGCCACAGGGAAATGATTTTGTATAAAGGCATTCATGTCAAACCCTTGTGAATGATTTCTCTGGAACAACAATGTTTGGTTGAAGATCTCTTAACAATTGACTAATGGTTCATGAAAAGGAACATTTGTTCAATACCACAAATGTCCAGAGATTGGAAAAGGGAGTGATGAGAGAGAGTTTATAGTGGTAGAAGAAGGAAAAAGAAGGTAAGGTTATTTGTAAAAGAAATAGAGAGTACAGCAATTGTATGGTTTTGATAACTGTGGATTTCGATGTAGTACCATTGGGTTATTGCTGTACAAATTAATGTAACTAAGTATAAGCTAGGGAAAAAAAAACATCAAATTATAACAAGATCTTGAACAATGTGGCTTTGAACAGCAGAGAAAATTTTTGGAACAGATTAACCGCACTAATGAAAGTAGACCTTTATGTGTGCATTGCAGAGAGATGTTTAAAAAGATTAGGATATGGAGAATGCCTGAAAAATAATACCACATTTACTTGTGTATAATGCAAAAGGAAATCGATAAATTTGGGACAAGTTGTCAAGAGAGAAACGGACTTATGCTTTTCATTTTTTTCAAAACTCCTGTAAAAACTATCGAGTTAACAGTACAGCAAAAAAAAAGAACATATTGAAAGAAAATGAGCAAAATCATGTACATTAATGGCTGGGGGAGAGAACACAAAGATAAATAAGAAAAGAAAGAGATTGTTTGGTCAGAGACTGAAAAGGAAGGACAGACTTTTGAGGATAATAAGTGGGTGATAATTCAGAATAAACAAAGCAGAGAAAATCAAAAAGAGGAATATAAAGGAAGCTTACTCAAGATGTGTTTACACATCTCAACATGTGATGGGTGAAATCTCAAATGGTAGTGGGCTGGCCATGTTGCAAGAATAGCAGACAATCGATGGACATAGCGACTCACAACATGGATCCCCAGAGATCACATATGCTACTGCGGCTGGCAGAATATTAGATGGAGAGACGACCTAGACAAATCCAGAAAGTACTGGCTCCACAACACCCACGATAGAGGAGTGTTGCAAATCCTGGGGAACGTCTATGACAGACATTGAAAAACTGATGATGATGATGAATTTGTAAGTAAATTTTGATCAAGTTTGTGTGGTATCATTAAAAGGTGTGACGTTATTGAAAAACATCTATGCTGATCAATTTCATTTTACAAGCTACTAGGATTTCAGTTACATTTTCGTACCTAGAAACAACAAAAAAACACCAGAAATGGCCACTTGAAATTTTCATTGAAAATAATACTTGCAGAATATTTCCCCATGGCAATATTTTACAATCATGAAATGTCACACCAATGGAGCAAGAGGGCTTAAAATTCAAACATTTACTCCTTATTATGTTTAGAATTTTTTTTTCAACTCCTTCCAAAATAGGGTATTAGAAAGGGGTTCTACTTACAATGAAGGTTTATGCTAAATTGGTCTGTTAGTTTGTATCTGGCAGCATTCGCGCTCGTTATTTTTTAAATTCAGACATTTCTTTTAGAGTCAAAGCAAGACAATTCATCGATCATCCTTTTTTTCTAATTTTTTTATCTTGCATCAATAAATCAGTATAGCCCACACACGTACCAGAACTAGTTATCTAAAATTATCCGGAGAAAATAGATTTTTTATCTGAAATTATGGAGAAAAAAAATCTTTTTATTCAAAATTTTTTAAAAAGTCCTAGCTCAAGATTTGGACATGGTTGGTCCAAAATGACCATCGTGACTTAAAAAAGAACTTTTTTGAAAAAACAAAAAAAGTATTTTAGATGGTGCCTAGTGGTGTTCTCTTGCAAATTTTCAAGGTTGTAGCCCCTAAAATGTGACCAAATGTTAGTCCACGGTCATGCTACTCATAAACTGGAAGTCTCTCCTAGTTACTACTTACATTTATTCAAACCTGAAAACTTTTCTATCAATCCTGTAAAAGATTACTTTTTAAAAAAGTGCATTCTAGTATGAACTATGGTAAAAACAGATGGTAAATTTGTTTAGATGAGAGATCTTTTTAAAGAAGATTTGGCTGCCTGTGAATCAAAAGAGGGTTGTTACTTTGTACATGCATAAAGTTGACTGTTGAATGGGATTTAGGTTTGGAGATGATTTGTCCTTTTAGCCTCATTTGTTTACATCTTTTTATATTTTGATATACATCTGTACATCTTAGGAGGTACAATCCAAAATGACGGAGAATAATAGAAGATTAACAATAGATTCAGTTACACATGTGGTTTATTTCTCAAACGGCATTACAGAAACTCTGTTCTCTATCTATTTCCTTCTGGTACATCGCTTTTTGTTTTTTTGAGAGCGAAATTCAAGGGAGATCATCTACCAAGCTTGGAACAAACAAATGTTGCGAATTATATTAAGAATTTAATCTACCAAAACTGTTGACATAAGTTTCTTCAGTTTTTAATTTGGTCTGGCTGGCTGGCTGTATGTATGTATCACGCATGCAGGCTGCACTAATAAAGTTAGAGAGCTGAAATTTTAAACATTTACCCTTATTATATATCTTAAAAAATAGCTTTTCAGCACCCCCAAATAAAAGTAGTAGGGGAAGGGGTTCAATTTGCAACGTAAAATTATGCTAAATTGATCCTAGGTTTGTGTATGGTAGCATTCATACTTCTTTTATTTGGAAGTTCAGACTTTGATAGTGATCATTGTCTAACAAGTGGCAAGAGAAGTGACTCTCTGATTGATCACCCTTTTTTTCTAATTCTTTAATTGATCATTCCAAACATGGCAAACTGTCAGAAGATATTGGTCACATTACAATTTCTATTGAGTGACCAACTAGACTTATTTTTGATAATAACTGAAAGCCATAAAATGTTTTTGCTTCATAGGTATAATAAAATGAAAGTACCACAAGATAAAGCCAGTTTCCATGTGAACAGTGTACAAAGATTTATCTTGTCTTTGACAATGAATCCATCTATTGATTTGGATCAAGAAGATGATAAATGGATTGGTGCTTGATGAACAGTTGATCGAATTCAGGATAAAAAAAACAGTTCAAAAGTCATTTTTGCTGTAGCCTCAAACAAACCAATATTTTATTGCTAAAAACGTTTTAACAATATATTCTTATTCTTCTATTAACTCAGTCAGGCTGGGTGGGCACATAGGTGTGCTTTAAAGTTTGAATACATAATGAGGTTGCATGATAATTATATTTGTATGATTTTGCCATAAATGAAATATATATCTCATAACTGAAAATTATATACGACTCACTATCACAATAATTGAACAGCTGTAGCATAAAATTTGAAGTCATGTAAAAAGATTCCATCTTAGATTAAATTTGGTCAGAATTATGACATTCCTAGCATTTTTTGCTGGAAAACATCTAAGATAGAGTAAAAAAGCATGTAGAAACACCTATATTCTCCAGAATCTAGGTGCTATTCTTACTAAAAAAACATCTTGGAAAGAATTTTTTAAAAAATATCAAGAAACATCTAGATTCTCCAGTATTTAGGTGTTTTCAATGAAACCATCATAATAAGGCCCCTAGAAGATGAAAAGAGCTTTCTTCCCTGCCTAAAAAGCATTTTTTAGAAGGGGTCTAGAGGAATAGTAATGCCAATTTTCAAGTCAGTAGACAAGACAATATGGCCAGGAGCACTGTAACACACAAACATGCATGTGTATAAAAAGGATCGGACCCTTAGCCACCTTTGGTGGCTATGGTAGTTCACCTTCCCAGGGTTTCTTAGAAAATGAGAAAACTTGAATCTATACATCATGTCTCTGCTTTGTAACCCTTGAAAAAATACAGACCTGAATAAATTCACAAAATTCAACCACAATATCAGTCAACCTGCATGTAGTTCTCAATGATTGATGATTCCTCTATTGGTATATACTCTCTTATAATAGATATATATATTTGTTCTTTATATACTGCTATTATAAAAAAAACATATAAAAAAAGTAACAAACAGTTTCCTGGGCCCTGTGTGATCATTATTTCCATTTTCAATCGTCGTAGGTCCACAAGGCTTGAGAGCATTTTTTGTCTGGCACTGGCCCCTTGTCTTGACATTGAATTACTTTTGAAGAGTTTTTTTGATGATTGAACTCCTTCATGGTGTTTTTGTTGTAAACACAACATTTCTGCCAATTCATTCTATGGCCTTCATCAGGTGTAATATCCAAATGGGATGATGGTAAACAGAATTTTCCAATGTTGATAGTGAATAGAATATTCTAATGTGCTACAACATAGGATTTGGGTAATTTCAATCTCATCCTCTTTCCTTATTAGGTTTAGATTTCCAAACCTGAGTAAGGCTGTAGAATGGATTGGCAGGAATTCATATTTACAACACAAATAACAACAAGGAGTTCAATTGTCCAAAAACTCTTTGAATGGTAATGACCTTTCTCGAAAATATAGACTGTACTATTGAATTGTTTCTTGCCAATTTAGACTCACAGCACCAGAAGTCAAAGAAACAGCAAGCCGTTGTTTTTCAAACAACTGTACAAAATCTGGAGTTGACTTCCTTTCCCTACCATAAAAAGAACAAGGATAATCCTCACCAAAATAAAGGGTGTAAATTGTTACATAGAATTCACATTTTCCTACCATGATTTGAACTCCTGACCAACTAAATGTCCAGTTTCTGATTTACTGACTGAGCCAAGTTGACAAGTCTCTGATATTCATGAAAATTTATCCTACCGATACACATGGGCTTATTTCATTCTAATAAATAAATACATGCATACAAAAACATTTATATTTTTACAATTTTTTTATCAATTATATGCACTACATAAAACTTGCAGTGATTATCCTCAATTGGAATAGAATTTGGAATGGACTTTGATTCTATTGCAACCAGTCTTGCTGATGTGATTCATTGCCAATTTATAATTGTCTTTTGCAAAAGAAAGCTCTCATCACTCGCCTTTCATTCAGTGTCTCGTATCACTTCTCAAAGTCAGTTTAACCAGATAATCTGCATATAATTAAGTCCAGGCTCAAGTGATAAAAGAGCCATTTTGTTTCTATGGTTGCCGTGAACAAGTTCCAAATGTGTGCCTGTCAGCAGGCTGTTGCATATTTTCACATTACTGACTCAGTGTCTCTCTGTTCCGAACAGGGCGTTCATCCTCCACCTGCTGTGACAAAAATGGACGGAGAGGTAAAAGCTATGCTCTCACACTGCACAACCCTGCTGGACACACACAATGCAGACTTTGAGGACATTGAGGAACACACAGCCAATTACCTCATCCAGAAACAGGCAAGTATCACTGTTTTTGTTACCAAGCATTGATCAGACCCACGTGAAGTTTAAGACTATTTGTTCCTCTTTTGTTTCTGAAAGATGATTGATCCTAAGAACCAATGATAACCATTCTTTCCTTCTCTTTTTCCATCATTCTCATTTTTTAGATTCTTTTGAGATGTGTCCACACATCTCTATTAGACACTTTTCAGTCGGTTTCACTTACATTGAAAAGCAGAAAGAGGATGGAGGAGAATGTGTGACCCTATTTAAAGAACATCTATTCGAATGAATAGATGACATATCAAGTGTTTTTACAGTGTTGCCAAGTATCATTTTCATAATAATAGCTGAAACTGTCTTTAAAAATGACTAAAATCTGCTAAGCTTTTTATATTTCCAGCTAACTTTATTGTTAAAAATGTTGTACACTGTGGACCCATTATAATGCGGCTGAATATAACGTGGAATCACTTATGACTCAGTTTGAATATGGATCCCAATTTTCAAAATGTTGAAATTGACTCTCAAAATAATAACCGAATTCAAAAATAGAAAGAGCTCTGAGAAATGTTATGTATTGGGCCTATCAATGTTAAATCTAACCATCAGTAGCAAAGACAAATTGAAACTAGAGAGACCAATCAGGTCAGTGTTGCTTACTCAAAAAAATATTTTCTGCACTAGCTTGGCTCTCAAAAAGCACTGAATTTTTTTAAATAGCCAAAAACCGCCAAAAATACTAAAAATAGATAAAAACACACCAAACTCAGAATCAGGTTACACCAACTGTAAAGAGGAAATGAATTAGACCCTTTCTCTTTCATCTGTCACTAAAAAGATTATTAACGTATTGTCAACGCTAGGCACTCACTACATACTTAACCAAGTTTTGTCAAAATGTAACATTCTGGTGAATGAGCTGTGAAGATTTGAATAAAAAAAAAAAAATTATATTCATTCCAGTCCTCCTACAAGACTAGCCTCACCCTAATCCTATACCCACGATTTTCTCTTCATTTTTGCAGAGGTCGGTCTTGAAAACATATATGTGGGGAACTTGGATCAGTGTTTTTAAAATAGAAAAATTTCTTATAACGCAGACTCACTGATAATGCAGTTGAAAATTATGGAGCCTGACTTCCATATTATAGTTGTTGTACAGTGTACATCACCATTCAAAGGCCACTGATCAGGAAAAATGACCATACACTAAGACCTCAGAATAAATTATTGATGAAAATTGATCACTTACTTTAATCTAAAATTACCAATTGTTTTAAAAAAAAACATATTTTTGAATGAACCATCCCCTCTTACTTCTTCCACCACTTCCTGCTACTACCACAACTAGTAATGCTACTACTACCTCATTTAGAATCCTTTTGGAATCAGAAATCACAGATATGGACATAAAGATGGTTGATGCATTGTTGAACTTATGGTTCTTGTTTTCATTATCTCTCTCCCCTATTTTGTGCTCTTTCTCTTTTTGTTTCTTGTTTTTGTTTCTCTTTTTACTCTCTCTCTCTTTCACACTCTTTTATTCATTTCTGAATTAGAAACTGACGATTAAAACTGTCAACATGGGTTTCAGTTTTTGAGTTGCTCTGGCTGGCTAGCTTGCTGGCTATGTGTACAGGCTACACCAATTGAGCTAGTGTGCTGAAAATTCAAACATTTACCCCTTATTTTGTCTGGTGAATATGATTTTTTTATTTTTGAAAATAACCACCTCCCCCAACCCAATAGATTTTTAGTAGGGGGGTTCAATTTTCAATGTAGGTTTATGCTAAATTGGTCCTTTAGTTTGTGTCTGGTAGCATTCACATTTTTTTTTTTAAATTCAGTCTTTATGGTAATTCCTACCAGAGTTGATAGATATAATTTACTTATTGATCAAACCCTTTTCTAATTGATTTTTTATTGAACATCTGCCAAAAGCTGTAGATTATGTGATGGTTTCTATTGAGTGACTATCCAGACCTTTTCCTTGTTCTTTCTTCCTCTCCAATATCTCTTTGTCATTCTTTTCTTATATTTTTTCTCTTTTTCTCTCCAATCTCTGACCTGCTTACTCAGAGGCATAACAGAAAGAGGGGCTATTTCCTGCAAGCCCCCAATGAAGAGAGGTTCCCCAAAGTTTTATGAATAGTAGTCAGCCTACTGCATTTCTACTGACAAATCTCACTGAATGTTGAAGGGCAAAGCCTGCCAGGCCCCCAAATCTCTAGCTTTACCTTTGCTCTTACTCAATCTCCTCCATTCTTTTTTCTATCCTGTCTTTATTTCTCTCTGTCCTCACCCTCCTTTTCTTTATCCTTTTCTTCTTTCATCTATCTCTTTGTTTTTCTCTTTCTCTTTTCCTCCCATCCCTTCGTCTTTCTTGCACTCTTTCACTCTCTTCTTTCATTTCTCTTTCACCTTTCCACTTTCTATGAATTTTCCACTTTATCATTCCCCCTTTTTACTGCCTACTCTTACTTCCTCTCAACTTTTTCTTTCTTCATTATTCTTCTTTCTTACCTTAATCAGAAACCGTCAGCCAAAACTGTCATCACAGTTATTAACATAGATTTCTCCAATTTTCAAGCTACTCTATCTGTAGCACACATACAGGCTGTACCTATGGAGCCTAGAGGGCTGAAAATTTAAATATTTACTCCTTAGTTTGTCTATCTAGAAAAATTTTGTTTCTTGTTCTTTGGAAATTCCCTCTGAAAATATGTTTTTTGTGGGGCGTTGAATTTGCAATGTATGTTTATGCTAAATCAGTCACTGTCAGGCAGTGTTCATGCTTCTTCTTCAACATTTGGACTTTTTTAATAATCACTACCCAACAAAAAGTGAGAGAAGTAACTTGTTTATTGATCAGCCCCTTTTTCTAATTCTTTAATTAATCACCCCCAATATGGCATACTGGTAAAAGCCAGTAGTCACATCCCATTTCTATTGATTGACTAACCAGAATTATTCTTTTTATGATCAATTCTTTGAACAACAGATCCTAATAACTTCTTCATTCTGACTATTCTTTAATTCCCTTTATAATGATCCTAACTGAAACATAACCAAAAATGCTGCTGATATCTGATATCAGCTCAATACTAATATTGGTCAAGTGGACAAGTCCATTGTTTCAAATGATGGGAAGAAAATATTTTCATCAGCAAAATTTTTCCCCCTTTAAGTGGGGGAGTCAGACAAAAGACATTGGTTTCATGATGGTGATTCAGTGACCACCCAGACCTGTCTTTCTCTTCTTTTCTCTCGCCTCAATCTCCTCTCTTTCCACCTCATTACTCTTATTTCTTCATTTTCTTCTCATTTTTTGTATTAGGTTGTTACAGATGAAATGTTATTTTTATTATTGAAATTAAGGATGATATAGACAACAACAAAATATGACCCATTTAGTGCAATAACCTTTTTCAAACAATTGCGAAAATCTCTAATAATAATGAATTATATTTTTATATTGAATCTGCCAAAAAAAGCAATTACATAAATAAATCTTTCACGTTTAGCATTATTCTCTACGATGTGAAAAATCCCCTCGAAAAAAACGACATTTTATGTGTAACAAGCTAATGTCTCACTCCTATCTTTGTCTCTTTCAGATTTTTTACCAACACTTTTTCAATTTTCCTTTGAATCTTTCTTTTTCCTTCTCTTTTTCTCTTATCTCTTCATCTTTTCATCTTTCCTCTTTCTTATTCTATTCTGGGGTTGGCATATTGGGCTACAAGGGGAAATAATCCGAGATTCATCTTGGAGACACAGGCATAGGAATAGCGTTGTTAGATCACCAAAAAGACCAAATCTTTTAATAACAAGCGTTAATGCTGCTGGGCACAAAGTAGGGACCAATTTAACTGGAATGATGTAGATTATAGATTGAACTCTCCATAAAAACCTATTCAGAGGTGGGATTCGTAAAAACAAAAAAAAAGAAGTTTTTTTTAGCTACAATAAGGAGTAAATGTTTAAATTTTCAGTCCTCTAATTCCATTGCTGTGGCCTGTATGCATGATACATACGAACATAGATTGCCAGCCTGAACAACTTGAAAACTGAAAGAAACCTACATTCACAATTTTAGCTGTGGTTTTGGTTGACAATTTTCAATGAGATCATGTGCTTTGTTCCGTATGTTTGTGTGAATGGTGACATCTGTGAGAATGTGAACTCAAAGGTTGTGCATGTACTGGACAATTTCCTGACTTGATTCATACAAAGAATTTGTGTGTGCATTTATGAGCCTGTGTGGTCATGGGTGCACCCTGTTGTGTCTTTTTATGTGAGTCTGTTTGCAGGTATGTTGCCTGATCCTAGCTTTAATCTGTCGCAACTTTATTTATTGCTGGTTATATTGACACTTTGAACCTTCAGTTAATGGGGATTTATAAGGGTAGCTCAGCAGGTCACTGAAAGATTTGCAGGACATGGAGGATTGGTGAGAGAGGGTCTTGCACTCCACTGAATCTTTATAAATTAACATTTGGTTTGTGACCTTCCAGGACAAAGAGAATAACTTTCTGTGAATTCCCTTTCCCCTCTGGCAACAACTGCAGTGTTATTATCCCTCGCTGTTCACAGGTTTTTCTTTCATGGTTTTGATAATTCATGGTTCAGTATCGGATAATTTGATGGGAATATTTTGGGGAGTTTTGCGACATACCATGAAAAACCGAATCATAGAAAATACACTGTACAGTATGTTTATTTAGTTTAGCAAATGAAAAATACATGTATATTCATGATATAATCTTTGTGTTAATGATAAGAAGAAAGATTGTAGAAAATTATTGACTAAAGATTATTTATGTTGACAATATGCACCTGAAGACAATCATTGTTGAAAACTTGTTTCATACTTGTGAACCAGTTAGTCGAATGCTATTTTAGATATTTAGGAATTTTCATCCAATTCACTCTATAATAGTTTTATGAAACTTACTGATTTTGTTGATTAACTGTATATTTTTTTACAGTATTCATTCATTCATTTGAACATTTACAATTTGGAATGGTAAAGTGTTTCTTTATCATAAGGTTTACTCTATAAGATTTATGGTTCTTGGGGACCAAAAGGGTTTTTGGTGAGTTTTTACTTTCAGATTTTGTGCATTCACCCCCCCCCCCTACTCAAGACCCATAACCCCAACAAATGGCAAAGGATAACTGCAATGTGTGTCTATGCACATGAGTATTTCTATTAATACCATATATGCACTCTCTATGATACTTGGTTTTGTAACTAATGGTATTCATTCATTTATTTCTTGATTCATTAATATATATAAAAGTTTTGAGAGGGGCAGTGATGCTGATAATTTATTTATAGTACACAGCAATACCTTGAATAGGAAAAAAAATAACACAAAATCCTCTGGGACTTCAAGATTCAAATGGCTCATTGAATCTAGGCCAGAGGACCAGATCTAGAGAAAGTGGCAGCATACTACGGGGTGAACAGAGTGAAAAGTTGGATGAATATCAAACCCATGCTAGGGGAGTGAAGAAGATGTGGAACATGAAGATAGCGGTAGTGTGAATAGTGGTCTGAGGCCTGGGAATGGTCCCCAAGAACCTTGTAAAAAGAATACTGAGGAGAGTCCTGAAGTATTGAGGACACATACTGTCACTTGATCTCAGTGAAAGCCACCAGTCACTGTTGATGTATAAAGTCAACATATTCAAGCAGGAATGATAATATTGGAAATCCCTGAATATTTAAACACTCCTGAGTAGACTATTCAGTCAGATTTGCATCTGATGCCAAAAAATGCATTGGTATGCAGATTTTCACAGAGAATGAGATAAGATACTGTTTTGCTAAGTAATTCAGTTCTTAGTTAATAGGCTTACAGCATTATAAGACAATTTGCCCCAAGGCATGTCAGAATCTGTAATGAGGAACTTACTAAATAAGAGAAGCTTTTTGCTAATTTTGTGCATATGTATATATTATATATGTACATGAATATGTATTCATATGTAAGTAATTATACATCTATCTACCTATCAACCCCTTCTCTCTCTTTCCAGAGAATCAAATAAGAGTCAAAATTAAAATTTAAAAAAATGGTATATTATGAGAATCATGATTTCAGGCAATGCCATGATTTATGCAAAAATTAAACAGCAAATTAAAGAAAAGAAAGACCAAAAGAATATAAAAAAATACATAGATGAAAATAAAGTTCTTATGGTACATTTTAAAACTTATCTCCTATAACATATATATATATATATTTATATATATATATATATATATATATATATATATATATATAATTTTGTCAAGTTGACTTTTATTTTGTTTTACCTATCTGTGGATCAATTGTTTAGTTCTTTAGATACAGGAATGAAGAAACTGTCCAAACACTCCTTGAAAATGACTGAAGGCAGTCAACAGCTCTGGGAAAAAGATGAACATTAAAAACTTTGGAGAGTTTCTACATTCCTGAGACTAAAAACTAAACGATTGATCCACAGACTGGGAAAATCAAATAGAAAGTTAACTCGGCAAACTTTCTATGTTGCTTTTAATGAAATATGGTTAAGAGGAAAATTGCTATCAAAATGAACATCTTTTAAAATACGTATAGTTATACATGTAAATAAAATGGATAGATATGTCTTCATTTACATACTGTTGTATATACTGTTTTATGAAAGTTTAGTTTAATTTTTTGTTTTTTCTCCTCCCAAATTTTAGCATCTCTAAAACAAATCTGGTTAGTAACTCTATAGAAACTGTGTTGGGACCAACATCTTTTGGCAGCATGCTGTGTTGGGAATGATCAATTGAAGAACTCAAAAATAGGGTGATCAATGAAAAAGTTACTTCTCTTTTGTTGGGCAGTGATAACTGAAGAAGTCTAAATTTCCAAAAAGCAAGCATGAACACTGCCAAGCACAAAGAAGGGGCTAATTTTGCAAAACCTCATGTTGCGAATTGAACCATCCACTAAAACCCTATTTAAGGGAATTTTAGAAAAACAACTCCTTTCCCAGATCTATCAAGGAGTGAATGTTCAAATATTCAGCCCTCTAGCTTCATTGATGCAACAGACAATCGCTGGACATCACAACTCACAACATGGATCCCCAGAGATCACATGCAAAATCGAAGTCAGCAGATGGCAAGATAAACCAGACAAGTTCAGAAAGTATTGGCTCCACGACACCCATGATAAGAAGTCTGGTAAATTTCCAACAATGGACTACATTAGACTGATGATGATGATGATGGTACATACAATACAAGTATAACTGACCAGCCAGACTGACTTGAAAACTTAAGTGTTGACAGTTTTGGTTGACGATTTCTATAAGATATAACAATTATCATTCTCAAAAGAATGAATTTAAATTCTTATGGAAGTCACATTTCAATAAACTTATTTTGTAACATTCAGATATCATTGCTTGATAGATTAATCTTGGCTCCATTGGATTGAAATTGATTTAATCTCTTCAGAATACCTTCATGCTGTGCAAACACATTTGCACAATTAATGATTGATAGATAATTAATTGATAGATAGACAGCTGGATGTACAGATAGATAGAAATGATTGGATTGAGATAGATATGAACAGACCAAGATAGATACATAGATATGAACATTTAAATAGATCTTTTCTAAACTTATTTGAGTCAGGGCTAGTGGTGCCTTCATATGAATTGGTAATCGTTTTAAAAAATTTTTAGTGTTAGTTTGCATTTTTATTTTAGAAAAACTATGAAAATGCTACATTTTGAATTTGAATTCTTCATTTTCTGAAAAGTGTTTCAAGTTATGTTATAGCAAAAAAATTGATGAAAAAAAGAAGAAAGGTCTTGGTGAGAAAATGTACTAGTTCTGAATTAATCTTGTTGAAAAAGGGATTATGATCTCATTTCCCTGGTAGTTTATTAACAAAAGTCCTGTCTACATTTCTGTAAGAAAAAGATAGGCACAAAACTTGTCGACTGACTTTCCAGGTCATCTTGGAAGGTAGAGAAAGAAATTTGTACACAGAATAGACCACCGATTCCTCTCCCAGTATTGGAATCGCATTCTAACAACCTCTTTCATTGAATCTCCATGGGGAATCACCAGTCGCCATGATTGCCTTGTTTTGTGTCTCCCCTGCTACAACTACCATCTCTCTGCATTGGCTTCTGGCTTCCCCTGCTACTCTCCCACTGTTTATTCATCTTTTTTGCCCACAGAATTTCTCTATATATCTATTTGATTTGATCTTTTCTATTATTCTATTCTTGTTGTTGTGTATGCTTATGTAAATAGCAAACTTAGAGAACCTTTCTCTAAACCTATGTTTACATTCATCTTCAAATCAGGTCTTGACTCTTTACTGAATCTAGATATTACATCAGGGCCAGCACTACAGCCCGCAGGCCAAATCCTGTATATTGCTTTGCCTGGCTGCCTCAAATATGGCCCTTGTGTATATCTGTGTATGGTCGTATGTCTGTCTTTCTGTACATTTATATAAATTTAAAACGCATTCATCACTCAAGAGAACTTAATGAATGGCTAGGTTTCCATTGTATGTATCAGCTTAGTGATCCTTGCAGATATCAAATCTGGTGAAGACCAGGCCTTTGTTTTTATCACTATTCTCTAGGCAGCATGCAAGTCCACCCAATGGTTACCACCACCTTAATCACATAGCTCAGCATGTACTTAGTGAGCTGTTGAGTGTACAGGGAATTTCAGCCCAATGAAGAGTTTTCCGCACACATCGTTCATACTGAGAATCAAACCCACTACCTTCTGCATGTGGGTCAGACACATTGCACTATCCTGGCAGACAATTGTATACATTGAGCTTGTAAAATTCCAAAGTTTTATCTAGAATATTTTGTAGCTTTTCATTAACCAGTTTTACAAAAGAAAACAAAAACATTTAGCATATAGTATCATGGCATCTGGATCAGCAGCTTTCTGTCCTAGATTATGTTTATATCACATGACCATTTTAGGTTTCTCCTGTTCCACTAACTCTATCTGCCTTTGGCATTTGCAATTCAGGTTCAAAAGGAAACAGTGTTTATTGTTCATAAATCTTCTTTTTCAATGTCTGTTTTCTTTCTTACCCTTTGCTTGCGACAACAATTTAAAAACAAATCATTAAAAAGAAGCTTACATTCTGATGTGGTACAGATGAGGCGTACAGCTAATTAAGTATCTGGTGCAAATTCAGCTGCAGACTGTCCTGTGCTCTCCCAGGGCAAGGATTCTCAAACAATCAGAAACTGTCAACCAGAACTGTCAACATCGGTTTCTTCAGTTTTCCAGTGAATCATGTGAAAATCAACAAAGCTGGAGAGATGAAATTTTGAAAATTTACTCCGTATCATATCTAGAAAAAGCAATTATGAAAATTCCCATCCTAAATAGGATTTTAGTGATAGGTTCAATCTATAAGTTTATGTCCAATTCATCCTTAATTTGTGTGCCACAGTTTTCATGTTTCTTTTTGATAATTTAGCCATTTTTAGTAATCACTGCCGTGTAAAAAGTAAGGGAAGTAAATTATTCATTGACCCCCCCCCCCGTTTTTTCCAATTTTTCAATTGATCACCCCCAACATGGCATGCAGTTGAGTGATTAACCAAACCTATTTCAGTGTTATTCACCCTCAATCATTCAACCAGTTTTTGATCAATTTCATTTTATTCATCCTTGCATAAATACATAATCCATTTTGACTCTGAAGCCAAAAAAAAAATCAACTAATTTTCCAAATCTTCATTTCGTAAAGAAAATTAGAAATGACAAAATTTCACAAAAAAAGTTATGAGAATTATTTGGGTTTACATAAAGTTAGTAGACAATTGAAATCAGAGAGTATGATTTCTTTTTAAGAAACTCCAGAAAAAATATGAATATAGACAAATAAATCAAGTCATTCACCCTTCTTTTACTACTGTAGATTTATTCCCACCCCACAAATAATTTCATTCATTCTTGGACAAATCATTTGTCAGTTCAAGTACTGGTGCACCACTTGCACCAGATTGGTTTGATCGTCCAGTTCTTCAGTTTTCAATACAACTGGTTGGTCGCGCAATAGAAACCGTCATATGAACAACGTCTTTTGGCAGCATGCTGCGTTGGGGGCAATCAATCGCAAAAGTAGAAAGAGGCATGATTGATGTATGATTAAATCCTCGCAAAAAATTCATTTGGGGAGGAAAATTTTCAAAAAGCAAAATGAAATGATTTATAGACATAATAAATGCTTAAATTTTCAGCCCCGTGGCTCTATTGGTGCAACCTGTGTATGTATGACACACCAAAGCCAGCAGGCCAGCCTGATCGCCACTCTCTGGCATCATCAGCTGGTTCAGTTATTAGTAGTAGTCGGCTATTCTCATTTCCAAGTATTTTGTTTCTATTTGGGCTTGTTGAATCTTTTACTTTTACTATTTGTCAGCTTCAATGTCGCAATATTTTCGTTCAAACAGTTCTTCAGCAGTTGAGATGGTTTGACACTAGAGTTTGTAATCTGCCGCTTAATTTTTCCAGGTTTCTAAGTTGATGCTGATCATCTTCATAGTCTGTTTGAGTTGATCTTTGTAACAGAACTGAGTTCACCGTTGAAGATCTGTTGGAGAAGTTTAGTGTCAATCATATGGCACACATAGCTTATCCATCTGTGATGGTTTCTTCAATGCTTAATGCTATGCTGTTGGCTTGATCTTTCTTCTTTCTCAAGGACTAAAAGATTGGTGACGTAGTTTGATATTCATGACTGATCAAATCTTCTGCTTGTGAAAGTGTATTCAGTTATTTCTGTGGGACAATTTGATCAGTGTATGCTTTATGGTGAGATGTCATGCAAGTGTATCCATTATAATTTTCCTCTGTGTTTGAGATGACACAAGTATTAGATTCATGAGCTCTTCTCATATGTAAAACTGTAAAAAGTGCATCCAAAGAATTTTATGATAGCCTGGATATAATCATTAGGAAAGCTGATAAGTCTTACCACAAATCTTGAGCTAAGAAGGAATGCCATGAAAATATACCGGATTTTTATATACATTTAAATGTGTTTTTGCAGTTCCTGAATATTTGATGATATAGAATGTATATGTGTATCATGATATATACATGCAGTTTATGCCATTTTTATGATCATTTCCTGCTGTGTGCAAGAATGTATATAGCTATACTTATATGTGTGGTTTTATAACATATATTTTGAGCTAGCATGTTTTCCAATGAAATCTCATTAAAAACCAATAAGGATTTTTTCACAGACAATTTTAATTTCTTTTTATGTAAGTATTTCTGGAGTCTGATAACCAAAGAAAACAGACGTCATTTTTTAAGCTGTTAAGAAAACAGTTTTAACGGATGTAATCAAATGTGATTATTCGTTTATTTATGTCTTATTTATTTGGAATCTGGAGATATGTTCTGACAAATGAAGAAAACAACTGATGTCATCTTCAAAGCTCCAAGATAACTTTTTTCTTCTAATCACCCTCGACCATAGCTGGTCCAAAGCCCAATTAGGACATGGCTACTGAAACCCTGAATACATCTTCAATGAACAAATTCAAATCAATGTGTGACAAAGAAAACAAAATCAACTGGGAATCTTGCTGCAGAACCAGTCGAATAAGTCAGTCACTTTACAATTTACTTGGGAAGCATAGTAGTCTTGTAAAATTTTTAGTCAACCCAGCCAAGATTTAGGTAGATTGATATGATTTATCACTGGTAGGACAATTCCATCAGCCTTTCAATGGTGTATCTTGTCAGTTTGTATCGGGGGGGGGGGCAGCTAAAAACATGGAGGTAGGTAATTCCAGCAGACACTGGTGGAAAGTAGATGAAATTCTCTTTCTAAGAATATATCATGTCAATTCATCTTAATTTTTTTGAGGTTAACCCTATTTTGCTCAATATTCTATGGAAGTATTTTATCCAATGAGAGGCTCATTGAATGAGATGTCAACTGCAGACTTGGATCGGCCTCTGGAGTATTTCAGTGTCTGAAACATTTTTAGTCAGCAAAAACTATTTTACTTACTCTGAAAATGCAACTTTTCAATTGCAATGTTATCCTATTAGCCATCTATTCAAATGGAACATGAGAAATGAATACAAACATCATGGAAAAACTTAATGTTTTCCTACACAGATATCTCAGAAGAATTCTAAAGATCACATACTGCAACACAATTATAATTTAGAGAGCACTCAGAGAGCACTTACCCTTGCCAATGCCATTGTCAGGGGAAGTAATTTTTCATAGATCTGCCTAATCATCTGATCACTTCTCCCATAGTCCATGGCCCAGTCCTCAACAAAATTTCCTAAAAATTCATTGTGTGTTTCTGGAGATATCATATTGACAGACATGATAGTTTAGGGATGATATGTGGTGTGGACATATAACTACGACTGAAGGGAGGTAATTGTGCATGGATCTACCCTAAAATTGAACAAATTCATTGGTACCTAGTTTCTTACTCTTTCAGAAAATTGAATTGAAATCCATTGAGTACTTTGGAGATATACCATGGACGGATAGACTGAAATACAGAAAGACATACAGAGAGACATATAGAAGGAGGAACGCGACTGAATACATGTACCTCTCCAACTTCATTGGCAGAGGTAATGAAGAAGTGCTTTGAAGTAATGAGCACAAACTTCTCACTGATAACATCACAAAGAGATTCATAAAGCTAGCTGGATAATTCCCATGCATGCTAGATGATCGCAATGCTTTTGTGATAATGAAGTTGTTTCCAGTAAGTAGGAGGAGACATTCAAGAAAGCCTTCCAGAGTGTTGGACTAACCTCTGGGGAATATATGAGATGTTGCCATGGATCATTCAAAACGGAAACAAATCATTGCCCAATATGCCTTGTCACATGGTAGGACCCAAACAAATTATGCGTACAATTAAAAACCATCAACCTAAACTGTCAACATCAATAAAGGTTTCTTCAGTTTGTAAGTGGATCTGGCTGGTTACGTATGTATCAAACATACAGATTGTACCAATTGAGCTAGGAGGTTGGAAATTTTAACATTGACTCCTTATTATGTCAACAAAAAACTTTTTTTTGTTTTTTGAGCCCCCTACCCCACCATAAGGTTTTTAGTAGGGTTTCAATTTACAATGTAAGTTTATGGCAAATTGGTTCCTTAGATTGTGTCTGTCAATGTTTACTTACTTCTTTTGAAAATGTGGACTTTTTGTGATCACTGCCCAATAAAAGGTGGATAAAGTAATTTATTCATTGATCACCGCTTTCTACAATTTTTCAATTGATCACCCCCTACACGGCGTGCTGCCAATAGATGTTGATCAAGTGGCGGTTTCTATTGAGTGAGTAATCAGACTTTTTTCTCAATTCAAATAGAAGTGAATATGAAAACTGTCCAAAATTTATTCATGGTTGCTGAGAGCCAAATTCATCAGGCACACCACCACGCTGGTTAGAGGTTTAACTTGTCACCTTTCTAGTGGAAGTGGTATCAACACATAAATAACCACCCGGAATTCAAGATCAATTCTAAAGTCAATAAATCTCAATGCACATTGTCGCTGAAAAAAACAAATATACACCACCATATAAATGACACTGAATGACTACAGACAATGGAAGCCGTAGTAATCAAATTAAAAAACAGGTCCTTGTTAGAGGTGATCAAGTAAAAGATAGAAAAAATAAATGAAATAAAATGAATGATTTTTGTTGCCTTTTGTTGGGCAGTGAACACTAAAAAAGTCCGAATTTGAAATGAAAAAAAATAAAAAAGGCAATAATGAGGGACGTATTTAGTACATTCAATACCCCCATGAAAACCTATTTTCATGGGTGAATTTTCAAAAATCGATAAAACAAAAAATTAAAGAATAAATGTTTAACTTTTCAGGCCTCTAGATCTATTGGTGCTACCTGTATGCATGACTCACTCATATATCAATAGATAGATAGCAAGTCATACTCACTTAAAAACTGAAGAAACCTATGTTGACAGTTTTTGTTGACGGTTTCTCACTCCCAACTTGACAAAATCTATTACAAGTGGAGAAAATAAAGAAGTACACCAGAGTACAGCATATGTCTACTTTTCAATTTTCAGGTTTTGTGTATGTCTAGAAGCAGCCATATTTAAAATAATTAGCCACGAGTACACACAGTGTCTGGCACCTTCTAGCTGCATGGGTTCACTACTCTCACCCCAGCATAAATCTAAGATACAGCCTTGCCATATACCTTGTTCTCTGAATTGATTCTCATCCCTGTCTATCTATATAAATCAAGTGTCTTGATTGTTATTTATCCTTAAGATCCAAAAAAGGAATAAAAATATTTTTTTATCTGTGATCAAGTTCAACACAGTGTCACGTATATAGGATATTACTGAATAGCTGATAAGTGCTTCATCATCAGTCATTTAACATCCATTGTTAAACATATACCTTCCCTGAAATTTGCCAGACCTCTCTATAACAGACTCCACAGTATCAATATCTCTGAACCTGTCTAAATCATCATACCGTCTGATTTTCTACCATCTGCAATTCTACATGTGATCTCTTGAGATCCATGTTGTAAGTTGAGATGTCCATCGGCTGTCTGGTGTTCTTGCAACTTGCAAAATTTGAGTTTTGTAATGGAATCTGTATCTTTGAATCCTCTAGAGCACATTGCATGGTTCTCAGTTTACGGATCAATCTCTGGGTTAGGTTCCAAGTTTCAGCTCCGGAGGTGACTATCAGGAGGATGCATTGGTTGTAGACCCTTCTGTTCAAAATTCCTGGGATCTTTTTGCTCTTAAATGTTGAGCTTGTTCTTCTTAAAGATTGCTAATCAAGAGTGATTCTTTGCTTGATTCCTTCTTCTTTTGGGGATTTCATGAAGATTTGTTGTTGAAGGTAGATGTAGTGATCTACTTTCTTTATCATCACATTTGTTTTACTGAAGTTCATGTGATGAGGACCAACTTTTTTGTAGTAGCAGAGAAGAAATTAATTTTTGTTCAAATATTTGTAGCTAAAGGAACCCTTCTGTACCCTCAGGTTCATGACCCACATGTTGGGAACCACTGCATTAAATGATGGAGTGCCTTTTTTCTGATTGAGCCCCTTCCCTTTTGAGGCCCATCCTTTCTGAAAGTCTATGTGCATCACTGTGCTTCTGTGCAGTCAGACTAAGAATGAAGATATGAAGCCAAGAATTCATCTCTATCGAAAGCCATCTTCTTCTTAACCAAAGATTGAAAAAAACTGCAATCATATTTACTGGTCTACTGCCAGTTTGCCCCTTACTTGTCTGCCTTCAAATATGGTTGGCAAATCAGGCCGCCAAGGAAAAAGTTTTCTGCCAAAACAGATGAGAATACAATATAAAAGTTGTTTTTTCTTTGTTATTACAATTATCGTCCTTTTCACAGAGAACCTGTACGACCTCCAACTAATGGTAGATGAACTAAACAAAGAAAGCAAAAGAGTCGGCCTACACATGAACTTCAGTAAAATGAAGGTCATGTGCAACAACCATATCGAGAATAAGAATATAACTGTCAAAATTGAAGATGCAAAACTGGGGGAAGTAGACTTCTACATCTACCTAAGACAACAACTCTCTATGAAACCTACGAAAGAAGAAGGAATCAAGCGAAGAATCACTGAAGGATGGCAAGCCTTTGGCAGAGCTAGCTGAACCTTAAAAAAAAAAGCATGATCCTATTAATCCTAAAAAGAAGAGTATACAACCAAAGTATCTTCCTGATAGTCAGTTATGGAGCTGAAACATGGAACCTAACCAAGAGACATACCTGCTTATTGAGAAACATGCAACATACGCATGAGAAAATAATGCTCAGCTGCACATGGAGAGATCACAAGACAGCATAGTATATCAGGGAGAAAACAGGAGTCCAAGACATCATAGAATTTACAAGGCAACTTGAATGGCAATGGGCCAGTCATGTTGCAAGAATAGCAGACATCCGGTGGACATCGCGATTCACAACACGGATCCCCAAAGATCACACGCAAAACCGAGGCTGGCAGAATACAAGATGGGGCGATGAACTAAACAAATTCAAAAAATACTGGGGAAGGTCTATGTTCAACGACAGATGATAAGACTGAAGATGATGAGGATGATGATGATTGCAATTATCCACACCCAACCCAATGGTCGGAATAATTTTTCTCGTAGAAAATTACATTTTACCCCAAGAGAAGGATTCTATGCAATAGATGTTTTATTGAGCCTGTTTAGAACTGTATTTCCAAAGTGTTCCATAAATCTAGAACCTCCCAAGGACATAGTTTTGAAGTATAGAAGCCTTAAAAAGAAAAAAATCAAGTTGCATTTTCTTTTTTATTGTTGACTAGAAACCAGCCAATTTCTGTTTCTAAACATAGGTAACAAACACAATTTATACCAGGGTCTTCTCCAATCATTCTTATAGGCACAAAGATTTCTTAAGATAAAATTCATTTTTGTAAAAGTTTTTCATGTCACGTATTACTTGGTCAATGGAAGAGTAATAGCAGAGTAACGCAAATACACAAGTACAGTCTACGCTTTGTTCTCTCGGTCGACTGTCCTGAATGAGATCATTTTTAGATGTCCCCAAACATATCTATTAGACAATTGCTCAGTCAGTCTGTTGGTCAGGCAATCCCAGTTATGTTAAATAATAGAAATAGGAAGGAAGGAATATGTGACATAATTGAAGAACATTATTCCAATAATTTTTTTTTTACCAGCAGCTAATGATGACATAATAGAATTTTTGTATAAAAAACAGCCAAAAATGACAAAAACCTACAACAGGTTTCCAATTTTTATTGATATACTTTCAGATTATTTCCTTATCCCAATATTTTATGAGTATGGCAATCAATTGACTCAATGAAAAACTACTTGCCCTTCCTCCTCCTCCTCCTCCTTCTGCTACTACTACCGTGGATGTTGGATGTATTGTTGAACGTATGGTTCTTGTTTTTTTAATGAAGTTGAATGGAGTTGCAGAATGTGAGGAAGAAAAGAAATTCCAAACAATGGAAAAACATAAAATCAAATGATCACATTTATCATTCAGTCCACATCTCTTGATCGAACATTTAGGCTTTAAAAGAGTTTTTATTTTACCTGTTTTTGTGAGTATCTTAAGTGCACACTTTATAAATAACAGAATTCTCTCTCTTTATATATGTGTGTGTATATATATATATATATATATATATACATATATATGTGTGTGTGTGTGTGTATATATGTGTGTGTATATATATATATATGTATATATATATGAGTATATATGTGTGTGTATATATATATATGTATATATATATGTGTATATATATATGTGTATATATATATATGTATGTATATATATATATATATAAAACCAATAGAACTGTCAAGAATAAAGAATGGATGTCTTTGTTTGAAATTTGATTCATTTGTCTGGTGAAAACTATGGAAAACAAAATTTTAAAAGATGGCTGTCCTTCTTTTGGAATTTTGTAAGGTTAGTTATTAAAAAGAAAAAACAAGGTTCAAATTGATAGAAATGTATTTTTTACTCTCTGTCTTTCTTTTCTCCTTTCTGTTCAACCCATTCTCTCATTACATTCCTTGATTCTTTCTCTCTAATCCTATGTCTCTACTTCTTCCTTTCACTTCTACTATGTTGGTGCAAAAATAATTGATGTTTATTTTTTGAATAAACTATCATTCAACTATGTTCATGTAATAAACAATTTCAAAGTGTGAATTTCATTATATTTATTGAAGCTAACTGTTTTCTCTTCACTATTTATTTGAGGCTATCAAATCAAAGTTGGAAAAAAAGCAAAATCAAGCAATTTGTATGAGTTCAAAATGGGGCATAAAGCATCAGAAACTACTTGCAATATCAACTAAGTATTTGGCCAGGGGACCCTCATCAAACGTCCAACTTGACATCTGTTCCAAAAATTTTGGAACAGAGATGAGATTTTTGCATATATGGACATCCTTCTGTGATTGACAAGATTCAACTGAAGGTCAAATATTGAAGCAGACCCACGCAAAACAACTCCTGAGATTGCAAAGGAACTAAACATTGGCCATTTAATACTTGTTTGACATTTGCAACAACTTGGAAGAGCAAAAAAGCTCGACATCATGCAATGACTTTGCAGAATTGAACAAACAAGACTATGACACTACCTCACCCAGCTAACTCATCAGACCTCTCTCTGACTGACTATTACTTTTTCAAGCACTTTGACCACTTCCTGTAAGGGAAGGTCTTCAACAACCAGGCAGCTGCTCCAAAACGCCTTCAAAGAATTCATAGGTTCCAGGACTCTGGAATTCTATGCTCAAGGAATAAATGGATTTGTGGACAAAAATTTGTAGGTTCTGTAAGGTCTTATTTTGATCAATAACATTTATTCTAAGCAGGGATATACTGCTTTAAAGTTGATGGTGAAAAACTGCAATTATTTTTGCACCAACCTTTCTTTTTATTTCTCAACTGTTTCTATTCTATCTCTAATCAGAGGCATAGCTAACGGAATGGGAAGTGCAGTTATTTGAAAATGCCACGGTTGGAGAGGGCTGGCCCCTTTAGGATCCCACTCTAACATCTAATTGCATGTGTCAGTAGAAATCCAGTTATTTATAAAGCATTTTCAGGCCTCCTTAAATTCTGGGAATTGTGTGCGTTTTCAAATAGCACCCCCCCCCCTGGCTATGCCTCTGCATTCACGTCTCTTTAGTCTTTTCTTAATGCCTCTCTCTATTCTTTTCATCTTTTCTAATAACTCCAGCAATCCCTACTCTCTATCATTCCATGTCTTTTTTTTTTTTTTTGTTTCTCTCACTTTCTTTATATAGTATTGACAGTCGATCTCTCATTCTCAGAGAGAGAGAGAATTCAGAGACTCTCTTTCACTTGTTTCCCATTTTGGATTTCCTTGTTGTTATTCTCCTGAGACTATCTCGAGTCACACACCAGCCCTGTTACCTTACCTTCATGATTTCTTTCCTTGTGTATAGCCACTGACCTTCAGCCACAGCCCTTCAGGTAATTGTCATTTATCATGAGAAACTGTAAACCAAAACTGTCATCAATACTGTAAGCATATGTTTCTTCAGTTTTTAAATTGATCTGGCTGGCTGGCTGGCTGGCTATCCGTGTATGTACTATGCATGCAAGCTGCACCAATGGAGTCAAAGGGCTGAAAATTCCAACATTTATTCCTTATTATGGCTACAAAAAACATTTTTTTTCTTTTTGAAATTCCTCCTACCAATAAGTTTCCAGTGGATGTTTCTATTTGCAATCCAAGTTTATGCTAAATTTATCCCTCAGTTGGTGTCTAGCAAAATTTGTTTTTTGAAAGTTCAGGCTTTTTCAGTGATCACAGCCCAACAAAAAGCATTAGAAGTAACTCATGCATTGTTCATCCTTTTTTTCCCAATTTTTTGATTGATCATCCCTAATATGGCATGTTGCCATAAGACAGTTTCTATTGAGTGACTCACCTGACCTGATTATCTTAAATTCCAGTCAGCTCTGGTTTCTCTTCTCTGACAGCCGCAGACAATCGGAACTCTGGAAAATAAAATACACTTGTACATTCACACCTACATAGTAGACATGAAATATCTCTTATACACGTCTCCTTGACTACACGTGCACACACACACACACACACACACACACACAAGAACACTGGCACAGTAAATATACACAGAGAAAATTAACTCACGTACTGATGATATATGTAGAATTTTGTAGTCATAAAGATTAGCAAACATATACTCATACCTGCCTCACACATATTTATTTCTATGTGTTTTGCAAAAAAACATGATTAAGTCTACATGTATATAAAAATAGAAGGGTTCTAGTATCCAAAAAGAGGGGTCCAATAAGTGGGGAAAATGAGTAAAAAGTGAAAAAATACCTCACTGGTTGGAGATTATTTTATATTCAATAACTCTAAGAGAAACCTTTTCTGTGAGATGAAAAATACTATTATGAACATAAAACCATTTTACTAAATATCCAAATATAAAATAATCTCCAGCCAGTGTGGCTTTTTCTTACTTCTTACTTATTTATAACTTACACTTGTGTGTGTATATATATATATATATATATATATATATATATATATATATATATATCCCATGCCCTTTGAAGTCAGTTTATTTTGGTAGTCAGTGAATTCACAATATCCAAACATATCTTAAACACTGTATGTGATTTATTCAGACTAATTTCTTCATCTTTATTGTTCAATATGTGTATACATGGGTACTCTAGACTAATAGTTTTGAAAAAAGCAATAATTTTATACAACAAATATTTTTCAATATAATCTCCTTTTTTGTCAATGCACTTAATTCAGTGGTGAATATTAATCATAGTGATCAAACCTTATACAGTGAAAATTTCTGGTCAAAATTCAGCTGATAACTATGCATCAAGCTACAGACTTTTTGATCCACTCCCTTCTATATACTTTCCCTCTATTACTTTGAAAGGAAACATAAATTCAGAAGACAGTAATGTCGAGTTCCCATAATCTCATATCTGCATAACATGTATATAAAGCATGGTGAATGAAGGATTTTCATAGCAGTAGGACAATACAGGGCAGGGCCTGTGTGTGGAATGATCTTCCAGGATGAGCAATGGATTTTCAAAGTAAGGCCAGCTTGTCCAGGGCAACCTTACCCTTTAAACCAAGGGTTAGCATCCTATAGTCTACTGGGTTGGCATGGATAGGAGCAGGATTCCAAGGTCATAGATGCTAGATAGCTATGTTGGTCAGCTACCCCTTTGCAAGAGTATTCCAATAGTAAAGCCGACCTGTGTTTGGAATGCAGGACATGAACAATTCACAGTTAGTAGAAGCCAAGCTGACTAGAGATCTACTGTCCCTTTGAAGAAGAATCAGGATGGTATGACTGTCTACTGCTTCAAACACAGAATCTCCAGATAGTATGGCACACGGCATAACTTAAGCACAGATACTCCGAATAGTATGGATGCCTGCACTTTAAGCAGAGATCCCAGACGTTCCAACATAGCAGATATGCACTGACTAAAGAGGTCTGCTACACCTTGGGGTAATGACCCAGCGGTGCAGCAGCCAGTAGCTCCTGTCCAAGTCATTGCCTTGAATAAAAAATTCAAAGAATAAGGGGGGAGGGGAAGTGATATTCATTAGGTTTCCTCTCCCTGCAAGGACCTCTATTGCTTATTCATTTTTTTTCATATGGATAACACAATTATTAATTTATCATATATATATATAATTAATAATTTTGTTGTAATACAACTCTTCAGTGTGGCTATTGACTATCCAATATCCCTTCCAGTACCACAAGGTAGGATTGAAACTATCGCTTCAGACCCAGAGGCTAACATTTTACCTTTGCCCTACGCAGAACTGGACAGTTAATAGGACCGAATTGAGAGATAAATTTACTTAAGCACAATTCCCCGATAGATAGATAGATTGATAGATAAATGTATGCATTTATACAAAAATAACTTGAATATTACCGGTTTTGATGTAGTGCAGTAAAGGTATTGCTGTACAAATTAATGAATGATAACAGAGTAAAAGATGAAAACAAGAACTTATCAAATTATAATGAGACCTTAAACAGTATGGATTTGGACAATAGAGAAAAATTCAGGAATTAATTAACCAAACTCTTCATGGTATACCTATATATATGTATATATATATATATATATATATATATATATATATATATATATATATGTATGCAACGCTCTTCCAACTTCATAATAGAGCACTCTGGTGGATGGGGAATATATGCATGAATAAATATATCACTTGAATTCAACCTTACTGACCGTCAAGTTCTGCGTGGCGCAGAGAAGATGCCAGCCTCTGGGTCTGAAGCGAAGGTTTCGATCCTACCTCGTGGTACTGGATGGGATTATTGATAGTCTATAGCTACTCTGAAGAGTTGTAATACAACAAAACAGCTGTCTGTGGATGACACAATAATATATATATATATATATATATATATATATATATATATATAGTAATATTAGAAAAAAATGAAAAGAACTTAACTTAATACTGTGTTTCACATGAGAAGCTGGTAAGGAGCATCTGTTACAAAATGTTTATTTTATATATCGGTTTGGTTTAATGTGATAGGACTGACAAACAGTGAGGGGTTCACTCCTAAATTAGGTGAGGATTATTCTTTTTGTTGTTTTTGATATGGTAGAAAAACACTTCCAACCTCCATACCTGAACTGGAGTATGAATACATACATGCTTTTACATGTATACCTATACAAAGGCAGATCTACGATGAAACTAATGAAGCTTAAATGTCAGGGACCTGAATTCAAGGGAAGCAATTTCATTCTTAATGGGGAAATTTTTCAACATAATTGATGCAGTTTTCTTATTGATCAGACACCTAGATAAGTGATAGGTCTCTAAAATAATTCAAAATGCAGGGCCTAAAAAATGTAGGTTTGCCGCCGTACACACATATATATATATTAAACTAATGCATTAACTATATATGAATTTTAAAATATATATAAATCATAATTATATTCCACAAATATATAGTCAAACCAAAGGATCAACTCCAATGATGCCATCACCTGGTTTAGTAATATTACAAAGAAACATACATGCATCTTTATACAATTTGACATCATGGACTTTTACCCCTCCATATCCAAAGGCATATTTGAGGAAACCATGGAATTTGCCAAAACTTACACCAACATCAATAATAGAGACATTGAAATAATTAAACACTGCAGATGTATTGTACTTCCACAACCAAGGACAATGAATGAAAAAAACGATGTCTGCAGTTTCGATGTCTCTATGGGCAGCCTGTATTCGCCCGAGATGTTGAATTTTATCAGTTTGTACGTTTTATACAATTTTACCTGTAAATTAGGTTCTAAAAATATAGGATTATATCGGGATGATAGCCTACTAACTGTAGAAAATAGTAATGTGCAAAAATGCAAAAGTATTAAAAAATATATTATAAAAGAAATGAAAAAAATGACCTTCAAAGTAGAAATCAAGGCTAATATTAAAATATTACACTTTCTAGACATTACTTTTGAATTAAATAACAACACCCATGAAGCATAAAGAGGAGAAAACTCTGTGATGAAGTACATTGAAAAGGTCCCCAAATCTATTGAAACTAGATTGACTTATAACTCCTCAAACGAAACAATATTCAACAAAGTTAAAAATAACTATATCAAAGCCCTAAAAAGTAGTGATTCCATTGAAACAAACTTTAATTTCAACAAAAAAGTGAAATCCAATTGCAAGAAACAGAGGAACAGAAAAGAAAAACAGAAATAGAAAAATCATCTGGAATACACCACAATTCAACCTACAAATAAAAACTAAGGTAAAATATTCATTCAATTAATAGAACCCCCCCCCCAAAAAAAAACAACCACAAAAATATTTAACAAAAACAAACTGAAAATCAGCTTTAGTAGCACCAAAAATTTCAATACCCTTATTACAAAACATAACAATAAAGTTATTAGAAAGAATACAAATATGGAAACAAGAAACAAGACTGCAATTGTACCAACAAGAATAGTTGCCCTCAGCAGAACACATGTCTCAAATTCTCAGTTTCGCTAAAAAAACAAAAATAGATTTATTAAACAGGAAAAATGAAATAGCATTAAGATGCTGGCATTGCTCAAAATTTTTACTAAATATAACTCAATAACCCATACATTAATACCCTAAAAGTCATATAGACAGTTGACCCACATATTCATTTCAATGAACCACCTAATCAATATTGCCTATTTCCCCTGTCTAAATAAATTAAGAACAATATAATCCACCATGGTCATTTAAGAACCTAACATAGGTAATAAATCTAATGTAAAAATCAAGGTTAAAATCAAGACATCCCTTAGAACACAGTTCAGCATCCTCTTATAGATAACTCCTACACCCAGTCCATACCCCTAGACATGTAACTTATAACCACCAGCTAAACACATACACTACAAACTTAGCAAACAAAATAACAATAAAACAAAAGAAAAACTCCTCCCACCATAGCAACACTCACAAAAATTTTCCCAAATTCCCGAACATGAATCTAAAACATCCATAATAATTCGCCTGAAGAGGCCCAAACAGGACAGAAACATGAATTTTCTTCAATTGTTTATTCTATTTACTATGTCTGAATTGAGTAATATATTAACCATGTAACGACAGGAGATCATTTCAAATAAGTTTCTATATAATATAATACAATTTATAATTCATTCTGTTGGACCAAATATGTCCATTTTTTAAATACACATATATATATATTTGTATTCATGTATGTTAATGGGCATTGAACTTTGTGCATAGGAATTGACTGTGTATACATAGTGTGTTTGCATGCCCTTATGCATGAACTGTTAAGTGGAATAACAAGAGTCCATAATAGTTTGTACCAGTTTCAACCTCAAGATTTAGTCATCTTTGTCCAGTATGTATGATTTACTTCTTATCTGCTTCAACTCTTAATATAAGTAGTTTGGATTTTGTCACTTCATTTATTATATTATTAACTTTGTTAACATGGCTGGCCACTTTATCGGTAACCTTTTGAAAGTCCATAAATGTGTTTGATACATTCATACATCCCAGAAATCATGATCCACTGACGCTAACTCTGACCTAGGGATATTGATCAGACGCAGCGCACGTTATATTTGCTGTTTGTCTGCCCATGTGATCTTTCCCAGAATCATGGCCCTCTGTCTATAATAATCTGACTCGAGGATATTGATCGAAATCGCACACATTATATAGCTTCTGGGTGTTAGTGAAGGGAATAGTAAATGTGAGGTGTGTCAGTGTTCTATTGGACAAGGATTAGCATAGAGGTTTACTTGCCATTATACAGCAGTTATCACGTATTCTGTTGAGAATGAATTCTTTTTTCTGTAGGTGTTTCAGCGATGTTGACTTGTGTCAAAGTTGGCATCATCATCATCATCATCAGCAGCAGCCTTTTAATAGGTGTCATTTGACTATATAGGCTTACCTCAAGGTTAATCAGACTTCTCGATTGTGGATGTTGCAGTGCCAATATCTTCTGACCTTGTCTAAATCGCCACATTATCTCATTTTTTACCTGCCAAAATTTTGCATTTAATCAGTTGAAATCCACATTGTGAGTCTTGATGTCCAGCTGTTGTCTGGTATTCTTGCCACATGTCCTGCCCATTGCCATTTGAGTTTCCTGATGCATTTTATGATATCTGTGACCCTGTTTATTCTGTAATTTAGCATACTGTCTTGTGATGTCTTCATTAGTCCAAGAAATATCTCAAACATTAGTAGATATTTTACACATCTTTAGCATCCAATGCCCTTTGAGTATATCTATTTTGGTACTCTGTGAATTCTCAATATTTGAATATATCTTGATCAGAAACAATCAAGCCAAACCGTCAGCATAGGTTTCTCAAGTTTTCAAGTCAGTCTGGCTAGTTGGGTTGCTATGCTTGTATGACACACACAGGCTGGCTGAAAATTTAAATATTTTTCTCTTTTGTTTTTGTAAATTCACCCGCTAGGTTTTTAGTGGAGGTGGGGGTGTACAATGTTAAATATGAGTTTATGCTAAATTGCTCCTTTAGTTTGTGTCTGGTGTCACTTTTTTTTGAAAAATTCAAACTTTTTTAGTGATCACAGCCCATCAAAAGACAAAAGAAGTAACTTATTGATTGATCGCCTATTTCCTGAATTTCTCAATTGATCACATCCAATATGACCTGATGCCGAAAAACATTGGTCTCATGATGGCTTCTATTCAGTGACTAACCAGATCTGTAATTGTAAGTGGTTTAATCAGACGAATTCCTCATCTTGGTTGTTTAGTTTTAATGTGCCCTTTGGCCTTTCTCAGTGTTTGTTATCTTCTGGAATGTCAAATCTACCCCTTTCTAGCTTCAAATTAAAAGTTGAACTTCAATTCAAAGAAGTTGGAGAGACATCTCGTCTAATGAAATTCAGACAATATCTGAAGAATCTATTCTGTAAATTTCAAGTACATATATGTATATATGTATGTATGTATGGGAACTGTGTATGCTACAGCTCCCAGGCATTGCAGTTATCTTGCAGTTTGGTTCCCTCGAGTAATTATGATTGATAAAAGGGAAATCAAACTTGTCTGGTTGGTCACTCAATAGAAACTATAAAGTAACTAAAGTATTTCTGCAGCATGTCATGTTGGGGATGATCAATTAAAAAATTGGAAAAAGGGGATCAACGAATAAGTTACTTTACTTGCATTTTGTTGGGTAGTGATCTCTAAAAAAATCACGGACTAAGGTATCAAATTAGCATAAATTTCCATTGCACATTGGATTCCTACAGAAACCCTATTAATGAGGAGAATTTAAAAAATGTTCTTTGAAGACTTAATAAGGAGTAAAGGTTCAAATTTTCAGCCCTCTAGTTCCATTGGCATAAGCTGTAAACATGATACATACAAAGCCAGCTAGCTAGACCTACTTGAAAACTTAAGAAACCTATTCTGATAGTTTTGGTGACAGTCTTTGTCAATGGTGTCAAATATATATTTTATGAGAATTTAAGTCACATTATTCATATTTTTTTTTTTCATTCATCTAACCTAACCACATGAGCTTAAATGCAATTTTTGAGTATTTTCTGAAAGTGAAACATCTTCATTCACTTTGAGTGCTGTGATCCGAAAATGTTTCGGAACTGCCGTATCAGGAGATTTTGCGTGAAAGAGTTTTCCAACCCTTCTGTTTTTTTCCTGGCTGTTTTTTTGGAAACGTAGCCAACACAGGAATGCGGTCAACCAAAATAGTATGATGTTCTCTTTGTGAACTTCTTCACCTCAGAGCTGCTTTTTCTGGCTTTTATACAAGTATAGGGTTGTTTTTCTTATTGCCATATGAAACTGTTATTTGATTTCCTTAAGCATCAATATCAAGAAAGTAAAGTTTGCATATTAGAAATGAAAAAGAAATCCTAGAGATGAGTATATTAGAGTGGTAATGCAATATATTTTGCTTCACAGTGCCAAAAGATCATTCGCTAAGTGTGTGCGATATTGTTCATTAAAGCTATATCTGCTTGTACAGACTGTGAGTGATATTTCATTGCTATAGGGTTGAAATCTAACTTCTGTTCCAACTGAAAATGATTACTGCGACTTTTGTATTGTTGAATTCATAGATATATACAACTTCTCACTTCAACCCAGTTGATGAAAGAGCCGCCTACCAATCACTTGGTTGTGATTTCAAATCATGATAGGGAATATGTTAATTTTATATATATGTTTGGTTTAATATGATGGGATAGACGAACAGCGAAAAGTTTACTCCCCTGAATTAGGTGAGGATTGTTCTTGTTCTTGTTAGAATGAAGTCAACTCTAACTTGGACTGGAGTTTGACGATACATAAATTTTGATATGGATAAATGTATGTGTGTGTGGTTGTGATATTCAACAGGATTAAAATGAGTGAATATATAAGCCATAGTATGTATATGTGTATTTTTGTGTGATATTTCTGTGTGTAAATATATAAGCTTTAGTGTATATGTTTATGTGTTTGCATATGTTTGTCTGTTTTAGTGCGATATGAATGTAAAATCTTTTGTATGTATGTTTGAGTGTATTCTTGTATTTCTATGAATTAGTATGTACATGTGTAGTATTTATTAAAATCACAATCGATAAATATATATATATATATATATATATATATATATATATATATATATATTATATATCCATGCCCTCCATAAATGGACCACTGTAGCCTTTGCATATACCAGAACAAATTATCTATAAAACTATCCAAAATTATCTGAAAAAATGATCTTTGAAAGATACATCTTTTATCTAAAATTATCTAAAGTATACCCGCACAAGATTTGGGCATTATTGGTTCAAATTGAAAGATTAAAAAAAGAGTGTTTTTAGGTGATGCTTGGTGGTGTACTCATGCTGATCTTCATGGTTGTAGCTCCAAAAATGTGACCAGGAGCACCTGGAGACACATAGACGAGCAAAAAGAGAAGAATCTGTAGCCCACTACGCTGGTTGGTTGTCATTTGTGAAGCTATCGTGATTCACTATAAGCTCTAGTGTACATTTTCATGTAAGTAAATGTAATTGCAACATTCATTCTATAGATATATACTGAATGAATTTTTAAAAATCATATATTTATATATATCTATAAAAGTTATGAAAAAATGAATATTTATGAACTTCAAACCCAGTAGACTAAATCACGATGCAAACTTTAGCTGGATGGAATGTAGAATGATTTGCACATCTGCCAAACATACACAGAAGATTCCAGGTTTAATTCCCAGTATGAGCGAGGAGTGTAGAAAATTCTTCACTTTGTCAGATTTCCCTGTGCACTCAACAACTAATTGAATGCAATCCAAGCTGTGTTATTTGGTTGGAGGTATACCTTCAGTGGACTTGCATCCTACAAAGGGGGTAGTAATAAAAACTTGTATGAATGAAGTCCTGGTCTTGACTAGACTTGAAAGTTGCAAGGATCACTGAGCTGAAGCTTGCTAAGGAAACTGGGATCTTGTCACTGGACCTTCATACAACAGTGGGGGTTGTCTCTCTTATAAGATAGACGTTCGCTTTAAAAATCTGATGAAGGCTAGGAGTAGTTGTATAAATTGATTTATTTATATTGAATGTTTCAAGTCAAATGGGTGATGACTTGATCTCATAAGAAAATTATATTTATACCATCAGTAGCAGCCATCAGCTCCTCTCCCCCTCTATTCTTTCAATAAACAACCAACTTTTTTTTCCCTTCCTACCCTCACATAAATCTGCCTCTCTTTCCCCCCCTCCCTGTCCTTTTATTAAACTACCTAACTTTTTTCTCCCTTATCCTTTCTGATCCCTTCATTAAATAATTTTCTTTTCTCCCTCTTATCCTATTCACTTATTTAACAACTTTTTCTCCCCTCTTCTCTGCCATTCTCTTACCAGACTACATTTCCTACTTTTCTCCCCTCTACCTTCCTACTATGTCAGACACACTTAGAGCATCAGTAGCAGCCATCAGCCATGTCTGTTGCTGTACATCAGCAAAGTGATGGATCATAGACTAGTCATCATAGTTACTGGGACAAGACAGGCTAGATATGATCATTTGATCTGAGTGGTCTGACAGAAGTGAAAAAAATTAGTCAACTGGACTAGTTAGTCACTCAATAGAAACCAAAATCTTTTGGCTACATGCCATGTTTGGAGCGACCAATTAAAAAAAAGAGTGATCAATGAATAAGTTACTTTTCTCAAATTTTGTTGGGTCATGAGCTATAAATAAAAGTTTGAATTAAAAAAACAAGTGTGAATGCTTTCAGACACAAAGTAAAGAATCAGTTTAGCATAAAATTACATTGCAATTTGAACCTTCTACTAAAAGCCTATGAAGGAGAGAATTTCCAAAGAAAAGAAAAAAAATTTTTTTTTCTGACATGATAAGTAGTAGATATTTAGATTTTCAGCCCTGTAGCTCCATTGATGTAGCCTGTTCACAACCAGATCAACTGAAAACTGAAGAAACCTATGTTGACAGTTTTGCTGATAGTTTTTAATTATCAAAACTATCTTTTTTTGGTTCAGCTGGGGATGGCCATGAGGTCAAACAAGTTTGGCGTTGGTCCCAATTAGATTCAATAAAACCATCTCTGTTTACATATGTATATATATCAAGTGGTAGAAAAGGAGAGAGCCACACGGATGGGGGGTAGGGGATATTTAGCACATACCTACTATTCAATTTCCTGTTTTGTTTTTATTCAAATTGGCCACAAATTGGCTATATTCAAAAAAAAAAAAAATGATAATCCACAAGGGTTTACAGTATCACAGAAATTCTCAGCTGCACAGATTCACTCTACCAATCCGTGAATGATCCCTCTACGATCCCTCAATGTAAATCCTAGTTACAGCCTCATGAAATACCTACTTCCAAAAACCCATTTCTGTCACTGCAAACAGTGGAGGTATCAAAATGTAAAAAGTAAATTGTACTTCCACATGCTGCTTTGTTTATTTCTGGAAAGATTAGTGAAGATGAACTTACCAATTAGAAGCCATCAACCAAAACTGTCACCATATGTTTCTTCAGTTTTTACGTTAGTCTAGCTGGCTGGCTATCTATCTATCTAGGTTGTATTGCAGGTACAGGCTCCTACAATGGAGCTGGAGGTCAGAAAATTTAAACATTTCTCCTTATCATATCTAGAAAGAGAAAATTTTGTTGTTTTTTAAAAATTTTCCTCCTAAGTAGGTTTTTAGTTTAGTTCAATTTGCAATGTAAGTTTATGCTAAATTGATCCCTTTGTGTGGAAAAGCATTCATGCTTGTTTTTCGAAATATCAGACCTTTTTAGTGATTACTGCCCAACAAAAGGCGAGAGAAGTAACTTATCCATTGATTGCCCGTTTTTACAATTTTTAATTGATCATCCCTAACACGGCATGCTGCCAAAAGATGTTGGTCACATGACAGTTTCTTTTGAGTGACTAACCAGACCTGTTTGGCAAGTTCATCATCTCTTCCAGGAAATTCCTTCTACCATCATGGCTTCTGCATTCTCACTCGACATCCGATCCCAATCATTTCTTCTGTTTTTGCTTTTTCCCAAAAATCTTCTATGCATTGTATTTCCTATCGTTTGTTTTTCTCCTCCAGGACTGTGGGTAAAGAAATGTCAGGATTTGGGGGCCTGAAAGAGGAAATTGGCTCCTTTTGGGCCCCCTTCAACATTTAGTAAGATTTGTCAGTAGACATGCAGTAGGTGAATACGTAAAGCTTTTGGGAGACTCCCACCATTTGAGGCCAGGTGGGGGATTTGAAATAGCCATAAAAAAAAAAAAGAACGAGATTATTTACTTATTGATTTGCACTTCTGCCTTGGATTAGAGAATTGGTGTACTATGCTGAGGATGAAAAGGTTGATCCTTGATCATCTACCTAGAATCACTGTGAAGTATTTGTGTGCTCGGTCTAGAATCAAAGTATTGCTCCCAGGAACTTTGGCCTTGAATCAAAGTGTATTATATGCTCATTACGTATTGTATATATATATATATATATATATATATATATATATGGATTGAGCCTGTTAGTAAGGATCCATATACTTGTGAGAAACACAGTATAGCGAGGTTTTTTTAAAGATTACTTTTATATTAAAATCATAGTTTGTACCCAGCGGTGTTAACGTTTGGTTTTTTAAAAATTCAAACTTTTTTAGTGATCACTGCCCTAAAAGGTAAGAGGAGTAACTTATTGATTGATCACTACTTTTTCCAGTTTTAATTGATCACCCTCAACATGGCACCCAACAGTTTTTATTAAGTGACTAACCTGTAATTTAACTGGACAACCATCAAAGATGGCAAAGGGTTTTAACCTTTTTTTATATATGCGTGTGTTTGTTTATAGACTTGAAAATTTGCATCAGTACTCCACTTGGCCTCTTCTAAAAATTCTTTTTTGACCTTTTCCGGGCCTGACGGGTTTATTAATATGTTTGTATGTTCCAGCGCTCCTGGCCAAAATGTTTTTTTTTCTCTATTTTAGATGTTTTCCAGTTGGAAAAAAATAAAATTTATTCTAATCATATCTATCCCTCTATGGAAAATATACAACTTCAAATTTTGTTGCTCCCATTGTTCAGTTATTGACTGTAATGGCTACATTCTATTTGATTTTTTTTGCTGTATGCATTTCTCAAATGTTAAAATACTGCTGTAAGGCTCCCATTTTGAATCAGCTACCATGCAGTTATGGTCAAATTGCATTGAACCCACTGATTCTCAAACAATCACAAAGTCAGGCAATATTGAGCCTGGTCAGTACCTGGGTGACCATCTAAGAATACCACATGCTGTAAGCAGCAGGAGATGTTATAGTGATCCTGGTAACAATCCATAGGAGGAGACTAATCTCCACACTAAACTGAAAAATGTAAGACATAGCCCACCTCCCTCCCCTGAACTCTCTGACTAGCTTGGCTGTGAGCAACAAGAAATGAATGAAAAAATAATCATGCAGTGATAATTAAGGTGGGAAAACTGTAAGCACACCTGGACCTTTATAGCTGACAGATCTGGAAGTCAATGAAATTCCTGAGAAAATTTCTTGAAAAAACAGACAGGTCTGGTTAGGCTATCAACAGAAACTGTCAAATGACCAATGTATTTTGGAAGTATGTCATATTTGGGGTGATCAATTTAAAAAAATTGGAAAAAACAGGTGATCAATTAATAAATCACTTCTCTTGTTTTTTGTTGGATTACTTCAGAGGTTACAATGACCCAAACTTATGATCTTCATGAGATAACCAAGTATATGTGTACCAAGTATTTTATATATATATATATATATATATATATAAATGGATACATGTGATCTCAATTAAAAATTGCGTTGTATTATGTAGAAACTTATTTGAAATGATCACCTGTTATTACACAGTTAATGTATCCCTCAATTTAGACAACATAAATAGAATAAACAATTAAAGAAAATGGGGCTGCTACATTTTGAACCTTACAGCAGCCCCATTCACTTTAATTGTTTATTCTATTTATATTTTCTTGATTGAGTGAATGATATATTAATTATGTAATGATGGGAAATAATTTCAAATAAGTTTCGATGTACTATGATGCAATTCAAAATTTACACACACACATATATATAGAGACTAAATGATAACTGATGTGCAGATGTTTCATATACACACAAATGTTTCCCGGCTTAATCTCGACTTACTTCATGCAACAGTGGCTCAATACTGATATCCTGTAAAGAAGTGTGTAGACAGTTTCTATTTTTGTACCTCTGGCAGCTTTTACTGCATAAAATGCATTAGTAGACAACTCTGTGCACTTTCGACTACAAGGCAACATGTGTTGACAAATACACCCAAAACTTGTAACATGTTTATCAAAATAGAGAAAAAACAGATTTTTTCAAGACACTTGTGTTAAATGACACTACTGCTACAACTCACTATGGATGGTATTCCACTTACGTCAGAACTGACTCACGACAAAGAGATTGGAACGGAACTCTGTCATAATGCGGGAATACTGGTATACATGAATGAATGGCTTGGCTTCATTGACAAAGATTTTTCGAGGGTTTTCCACGATTAGGCTGTGAGATCATGTATATGAAATAAAACTTGAGTCTGTTTTAAGGAGTTTTAAGATGAAGTGTGACGTGCACAGGGCCAACTCAAACTTTCAAATCAAGGGTTTGTATCCTAAAGTCTACTGAAGTAGCACAAATAGGAGTAGGTCCTTTAGGTTGTAGGTTGGATGGAGTCAACTGGTTTGAATGTATATATGACTGTCTCTTTTATTTTTATTTATCGTTATAACTTAGGCCAAGATAGTTATGGGAGTGATTTGCTAACATGTTCAGTCATCCACTCATTTCTCTAACAACCATTGTGGAATGCAAGTAACAGGATATTTTTATTAAGATTTGGCTATGTGGCTAAGTGCAAAGACGCAGATTCATACCTTTCCCAAGAGAAATCGTAAAGTTTAGATAACATTAACAGTTTAAGCTGGAATCTGACGTATTCTGATTTTCATGCCAATACCTGTTAAGCAACCACGTCTATATATATATATATATATATATATATATATATACAATATATACACACATATATATATATGTATATATATATATATATATATATATATATATATATACACATACACATGTATTAAAAACTGTCAACCAAAACTGTCAAAATAGGTTTTTCCAGTTTTTAAGTTGGTTTAGCTGGCAATGTATGCATATATATTGTGTGTACAGGTCACACCAATGAAGGGCTGAAAATCTTACTCCTCATTATGTCTAGCAAAAAATTTTTTTTGTCCTTTTGAAATTCTCCTCCTATATGGGTTTTTAGTTTAGTTCAATTTGCCATGTAAGTTTTTGCTAAATTGATCCCTTAGTTTGTGTTCAACAGCATTCATACTTGTCTTTTGAGAAAGACATTTTTATTTTATTGAAAATCAATCCCCAAAGTAGATTTTTAGTGTGTGTGTGGGGGGAAGGATTTACAATACAAGTATATGCTAAATTGGTCCCCTAGTTCATGTGTGGCAGCATTCAGACTTGCTTTTTTTGTCATATTAAGTTCATCTTTTGATGAGATTCTGTTTTTTACTTGCATTTTTCTGGACATGTGTATGATAGTATATGCAAAAATGTTGGGGCCGACAACCCAACAGTCTTCTATTGCAAACCACGCTAAAATGTAATGGTGTATATGAAGGGACGGCTCTATTTAGCTCCTTTTTTTCTTTTGATCTATATTCAAGTTGGCAACCCTGTGAGGAAGACCTATAATGACTCAACACTGCTCACCACCACCACCACTTCCTCATTATATCATCGTTTCTAGAAAACCTCTGGCATAATTGGGTCAGAACCCCAAATGAAATAAGTTGGAATAGTTGGACCAAGAGATGAGGTTACAAAAAATCTTAATTGAATCTTCCCCTCAACATAGGGGAAACAACATTTTCCTTGTTAATTTCATCTAACTTACAACTACTTATTTGGTTTAGATGGTGTAGTTTATCTGAGGAACATGACTTGTTTTAATTAGTCCTGCTGAAATGGATATCTCAGATTCAGAGTTTTAAAAAACAAGCTGGTGTGTCTAGTCTTTATTCTAGCATTTCACTGGAAGACTCATACGAAGACCAGATACTTGCTCAGCAACATTAGTAGAGACATGAAGAATAAAAACTTCATGTTGCATACTCCTGTCCATGGTTAGCTGAGAACTCTATGATACCTGAAAAAAATATTTATCTACGCTGTTTTCCACTATAAATGGCATGACTTATCTTAGTTAAAAGGTTCTTGTTTTAACAAACCATATCTGACCTTGCACGTTGAATCAGGTATTAAGTCAGACAGGTCAGTTTTTAGGTAGAACTGAAAATAATTTATGCTGGTTATTTCTGTTAAGTTTTGGATTTCATGAGAAATAGCTTCATAAATAACCTATCTAACCTTTTCCATTGAAAATATGAATGATTAATAATCCAAAGGATTTTTTTTGAGACACCATCACTAGAAATTCGTTTGTATATTTTCTGCGTCAATTTTCTTGAAACTTCATTTAGAAAATTACCCCAAGTACCTCAAACTAAATGTTCCATATCTTTGCAACCACATAAGCTATCATCTACAAGCACCTTAAATGGTACTTAGTAACTGATTTGACGTACGGGGTCTTATATTGATTTAAACATGGTTGGTGTGAGTGAATCATACAGTTTTGAGCTGATCTTTCACAACCAGTGCCCATTGCAAGCTTTAATTCTCAAAATCAATGCTCTCATCTTCATTATCATTTTAGTGTCTGTTATTGGACATAGACCTTCCCCAAGATTCACCACACCTCTTTTAACCTTGTCTATTTCGTCACGCTATCTTATATTTTGCCGGCCACGGTTTTGAATATGATTTCTGGAGACTCTGCAAATGACACAATCCAAGTCTATGCAAATTTCCAAATGTATGACTTGATGTTCTAGATTTATCTAAGCATTAAAGCATAGGACTGAAAACTATGAGATCTAATCTTCTATCCAAATTGTAATAAATGTACTCTACTGCTCATTTATACATAAATGAATTATACTCAGAGTTGCTTCAGGTGGAGATTTCTATCCTGGCATGGTTACAAGATAGGGCTACAAAGGTAGATAATCCAAGTTTTATCTCAGAGACTTAGCTAACAAAGACATACAAGCTTCCTGAGGTGGGCCCACCTCAAAAGGCTGATATTGAACCTCAATCCCTATGCTGGGTAAGTCTCTTGGATAAAGCTTGGATTAACTCCCTTTGTAGTATAATCTGACAACCCAGCATCCTGGTACAAAAAAAAGTTATTTTTTTTCTGCTTGATGTTTGATTTATGATGACAAGTATGACAAGTGACTGAGTTAAAATTTCAGATTAATTGGTTGTTATGTATTAGTTTCAGCTTATAGACAAAGATCTGTTAGGTCAGTGAAGAAATAATTGCAATTTTCATCATTTTAAACTTTGATCCTAATTTTGGAATTTGGATGTTCATATCTTGTGCTATTTTAAGGTGTGAATTTCATTTTATTTATTCAAGCTGAATGGGTTTTTTTTCATTATTTATTCTAGTTTATCTGAGGCATCAAAGATGGAAGAAAGTAAATTTGAGTATTTTTGTTGTATGTGTTCATAATTTGATGTAAAGCAGTGGAAACTGCTCACAATATCAGCCAAGTATTTGGCCGGGGGACTGTAAACATACTGCTGAAAATTAGTTTCCAAAATTTCAAAACGAAGATGAGTCTTGAAGATGAGGGTTATGGACATCCTTCTGTGATTGACAACATCTATTGGGGGGGCCATTATTTAGGTACACCCATGCAAAACAACCCAATAGTTTGTAGCAGAACATTGACCACTCAACATTTGTTTGTTTATCATTGGAAAAACGAAAAAACTTGACAAATTGGTACCATATTGTTGAATGAAAATCTAAAAACTTGCCGCTATAAAGTCTGCTCTGCACTTCTTTTGCGCAACAAAAGGATCCATTACTTGATCGCATTTTGACATGTGACAAAAAATGAATTCTGTACAACAACGTTCTGTGCAATGATGAAGCACCAAAACTTTTACCCAAATCAAACCTGCATTCAAAGAAAATTATGGTTGGCAAGTGGAATCATCCACTACGACTTCTTCAATCCTAGTGAAACCATTATAACAAAGAAGTATAGCCAGGAAATTAACAACAGCACCAACAACTGCAAATCAAAAAAGACCAATTCTTCTCCGTGTCAAAGCCTGACCACATGTCACATGAATGACACTGAAATTTATCAAAGTAGGTAATGAAACACTACCTTACCCAGCTTACTCACTGACCCCCCTCTGCTTGACTACCGCTTTTCCAAGCATTTCAACCACTTCCTGCAAGGAAAGGTGTTCAACGACCAGGCAGTACCTTAAAATGCCTTCAAAGGATCAATTGCTTCCAGAACCCCAGAATTCTGTGCTTCTGCAATGCTTGGACATTTCTATTTGGCAAAAATGTGAAGATTCTGAAGGTTTTTATTTTGTTCAATAACTTTTATTTCAAGTTGAGATATACTGTTGTAAAGTTGATTGTGAAAAGCAGCAATTATTTTTGCACCAACCTGATAGATCTCTTAAATTTCATGTGGGATTATACATTTCATCAGGATGTCTTGGATATTGGCAATCAGTTCACACCATCTATTTTCATTTTGGTACCAATCAACATCATTAGAATGATTTACTCTTTGATGACTAGGCATGACTGTACTGATATAATATATATCATTTTTGACAGTGACTGCTATGTATCAAATTGGTGTATGTCACAATTGTCTGCCACTGATTTTTTATCTGTATTCATTGGCCAGTTTAATTACTTTGCATACTGTAGACAACCTACTCCAATATAGGCATACTGGAGACAACATAGTTATAGTTTCTTCTAAAATGCATGTGTATGCAGACAAGATTTGCAACCAATGCATAAAAGAAATTGATATTTACACCAAAGGTTAATAATAATTGATAATTATACTTGATATAAGTACAATAGTATATTATATGTGTAATTATTAGAATTTCTCAGCCAACTGTTTCTGTTAATGAGTTAGTTGGCTTTTCAAGTCCCTCAAGGTCATTTTATTGCATGGGCACTCTGGGCTATAGCCTGTTGGCTCTGTAATTATCATCATCATCATCAGTCTTTTAACGTCTGTCAATGGACATAGACATTCCCCAGGATTTGCTACAATTCTCTATCATGGGCCTCATGGAGCCAGTATTTCCTGAATTTGTCAAGTTCATCTCTCCGTCTTGTGTTCTGTTGGCCTCGGTTTCTCATGTAATCTCTGGGGATCCATATTGTGAGACGTGTTGTCCATTGGTTGTCTTTCATTCTCACAACATGGCCTGCCCATTGCCATTTGAGTTTTTTAATAGTTTCTATGATGTCATAGACTCCTGTTTTCTTCCTTATATACTGTGCTGTCTTGTGATCTCTCCATGTAAGGCTGAGCATGATTCTCTCATGTGCACATCACATACTTCTCAGTTAGTAGGTCTGTCTCTTGGTTAGGTTTCATGTTTTAGCTCCATAAGTGACTATCAAGAGTATGCATTGGTTGTATACTCTTCTTTTTAGGATTATTGGGATTGTCTGGTTTTTGAAAGTTGAGCTTGCTCTGCTGTAGGTTTGCCGTCCCAAAGTGATTCTCCACTTGATTTCCTCCTCTTTTGAGGGTCTCATGGAGATTCGTTGTCCTAGGTAGACGAAGTGGTCTACCTTGCCAAGTTTTGCATCTTCTATCTTGACAGTTACGTTCTTATTCTCAACATGATTATCGCACATGAAGTTCATGTGTAGGCCGACTTTTTTTCTTTCTTCATTTAGTTCATCTAGCATTAGTTGGAGGTCGTGTAGGTTCTCTGCAAAAAGGATGATGTCTGCAAATCTAAGGTTGCTCAAGTATTCGCCGTCTATTTTGATTCCTCTATTTTCCCAGTCCAGGTTTTGGAAGATCATCTCAAGGTAGGCTGTAAATAGTTTGGGTGAGCTGGTATCACCTTGTTTTACTCCTTTTTGGAGCTGAAACGGTTCAGAGTCCTTATGTAGCCTAATGAAAGAGTTGCTGTGATTGTATATGTATTGCAGTACTTTAATGTATACAGGATCTACACCTTGTAGGGTGATGGCCTTCATGACCATGAGGAATTCCTACAGAGTCGAATGTCTTCTTGTAGTTTGCTGCCTTCTCTTTAGGCTGATTTATTGAATGAAGATGGTCCATGGTCGAGTAACTTCTTCTAAATCCAGCCTGTTCTCGTGGTTGATTTTTGTCTAGTGTTCTAGTAATCCAGTTGGTGATGATTTTGTGAAAAGTTTGTATATGCAGTTGAGCAGGTTTACTGGTCTGTAGTTGTTGAGGTCTTTGGTGTTACTTTTTTTATGTAGAAGCATTATGAGAGCAGTTTTCCAGTCTTTCGGGACTTTACTTTGTTTTAAACACAAGTTGAATAGAGTAGCTAGCTTTCTGTTGACGCTCTTACCAGCTTTTTTGAGTAGATCAATGGTGATGTTATCTGGTCCAGGGGCTTTTCCTTTTTTTTGTTTGTTTGATGGCTTGCTTTACTTCCAATGGTGTAACCTCAAGGAAGTCCTCGAACTGATTGTTGGCATTTTGTGTATTCTGGTCGTTGTTGAATTGTCCGTGTTTTGAAGAGTAGAGTTCCTGGTAGAATTCATGGGTGCATTCAACTAATCTATCTCTATCAGTTGTTATGTCTCCATTTGCTTTGAGAATGCTAATTATCTGTTTCTTTCCTGTACTGAGAGCTTTGTTCATTGCTTTAAATCCTCAACGTTTTTTTAACCTTTTTTTGTCTTCTCTTAGTTTCTTCTTTATTGTTTTGTTCATTTTCATTTCTTCTATTTTTTCCCTTGTGGTCATTGGCAGTTTGAGGTTTCTGCGCTTTTTGATTAGTTTCCTGGTTTCATCTGGGATTTTGCTAATGGTCACTGTGTTTCTTGGTTTAAACATATTGGCAGCTTCTAATAGAGATGTTGTTGTTTTGTTTTGGAGTTTGTTGACGTTGGTGTCGTTTTCGTCGGTAAGGATACCAAATTTGTTTTTCAATTCTAGCTTGAAGGCTGGGGCGAGTTCATTTGGTACGTTTAGTGGCTGTGGTCTGGGGTGGAACATTTTCCTGCGTTCTTTATTTGTGTTTATTTGCATCTTACATCTTACCATTCTATGGTCACTCCCTACATTTACTTGGTTTAGGATTTGGATGTCTTTGATGGTGTAGTTTTTGTCCATTAAAATGTAGTCTATTTTGTTTTTGGTTTCATGGTTGGGGCTATTCCAAGTCCATTTTCTAATAGGTTTCTTTTTGAAGAATGTATTCATGATTTTGAAGTTGTTCGTGGTTGCAAAATTTTATCAGATCTTCACCTCTCTCATTCCTTCTTTTGTATCCAAAACAAATGCTGTATCAGAGAATTCTGCAATTATAGGGGCCCTGAAATTCAATTTGAAGAATGAAAATTTAATTGGTTGTGGCTTAGGGGCCCCAGAAAATTGTTTTGTCAGAGGGCCTTGAATATTCTTAAGATGGCCTGAATAATTAGAAGGAAACATATCATAATAGCAAAGAATATTCATTTTCTTAAAATCCTTAAAAAGATGAAAATGTTTTTAATGGAAGTGCAACTGAATGCATTGACCAGAATAAAGAAAATATAAAGAACAATTAAATCCTAAAATCCTAAAAATAAGGGTACACAACCAATGCATCCTCCCAATAGACACCTATGGAGCAGAGACATGAAACCTAACCAAAAGATTGGCCCTCAAGCTTAGAACCATGCAACATGTGCATGAGAAAATCATGCTCAACCTTATTTGGAGAGATCATAAGACAGCACAGTATATCAGAGAAAAGACAGGAGTCCGAGATATCATAGAAACCATTAGAAATCTCAAATGGACATGTTGCAAGAATGTCAGACAACCACTGGACATCGCGATTCACACCATGGATCCTTAGAGATCATATGTGAAATTGTGTTTGACAAAAATATGATGGCATCACAAGCTAGATAAATTCAGAAGGCCCATGAGATCTGGAGAATCTTTAGGAAGATTTATATCCCACAACAGATGCTAAAAGGCTGATGATGATAATGAGTATTGTCATTAGGGAGAGCAAATTAAATTGGACAAAGACCCAAAGTGTTTCTGTCAGACACAGCTGTGTCACTCAGGCTCTGCAAAGATATAGATACATATAAGTCTGGTTAGTCACTCATTAGAAACTGTCACGTGAACAACATGTTTTGGCAGCATGCTGTGTTGGGGTAATCAATTGAAACATTGGAGTTACTTTTTTTCATTGTTTGTTGGGTGATGATCACACAAAAAGTCTGAATTTTCAAAAAAGACTAGCATGATTGCTGCCCGGCATGAACTAAGAGATCAATTTAGCATAAACTTACATTGGAAATTGAAACCTGACTAAAAACCTATTTTGAGGGGTAATTATATAAAAAAACAAAAACGTTTCTTTTCAAGACATAATAAAGAATAAATTTTTTAAATTTCAACCCTTTTGCTCCATTGGTGCAGACAGTACATGCAACACATACATAGATAGCCAGCCAGTCAGCCAACTAGAACCAGACAGACAGACTAGCTTGAAATCTGAAGAAACCTATGTTAAAATTTTGGTGACAGATTCGATTGACAGTTTCTGATTAAAAACATCCAATAATCATGAGGAATTAACAAGTTTCGATAGGATAAAGGACAACGATCAGTACAATCAATTGATGGCACCCTCTACAAACTTTGTATAAAGCAGTTCCTTTCCAGATTATTATAGGAAAACTTCACTCTACAACTATGTATCTCACTCTCTGTCTGTCTGTCTCTCTGTCTCAAGTTATGTGTCTTGCATTTTGTGTCAAGTGACTGAGATATACATAGATACTTCTGAATTCTTCCATCCTAAAAATAGATCTTCATTCAACTCTCGCCAGCCAGTTTACATACTTATAAAATCCATCTTACTCAAGTGTTCAAGTTAGTAACCTTGGCATATGCTATCCTATCATCCCACTGTGTGACTTTCCCCGAAAACATCTATAAATGGCTAAGAAAGCAGTGTCATAAATCCGTGGTCTGACAAACATTAGTAAAACAGGTCTGGTTAGTCATTCAATAAAAAACAGCTCTCAAACATTGTCTTTTAGCAGCATTCCATGTTGGGGGTGATAAATTACTTCTATCACTTTTTGTTGGGCAATGGTCGCTCAAAAAGTCTAAATTTTCAAAGAACACGCATGAGATACTGCCAGAAATAAACTGAGGGACCAGTTAACCATAAACTAATTTTGCAAATTGAACAACTCACTAATAACCAATTATGGAGGGGAATTAAAAAAAACAAAAGGCATAATAAGCAGTAAATGTTTAAATTTTCAACCTTTTAATTTCATTGCTCTAGGCTTGTATATACAACACATACATAGATAGCCAGTCAGCAAGACCAACATAAAAACTGGAGAAACCTATGATGACAGTTTTGGTTGAGGGTGTCTGACATTTTGTGAACATTTTTGAATATTTTATGTTGTTTTAACTGCTTTGCTTATTGGGTTCTTAGCAAACTTCCACGGCTTCCAATTTTTTAATCACTTGGAAGATTTGGAAGTTCTATATTGACTAACACACTTGTGATGTCTTGCTTTTGGTAGTAATATTTTTTTAACCTCTGAGTGATAAGAAAAGATCTTTAAATATCACATTGTCAGGATCTGAAAAGTTCTCTGGGGTGGTATTATCTTATCAGGCTCACAAACACATACATATAGATGGAGACCTCCCCATAGAATGTGCATCATATGCACCTGCTACGAGACAAATATAAATAAGATATATATATGCACCTATCTGTACAAATGCACACACGTCATCTCACCTTGTTGTAGACTACTGCTCAAGGACTCAAACTTGCCAAATATATTTATGATGAGATGCATTTCTTGCGATTAAACAATATCTATTATATAAATAGATATTTGTATAGAGTCAACATATATGCATGGGTCAACTTTGATACATATATATATATATATATATATATATATATATAATGTATATATACACAGTCACATATACATTTGCATAAGTGGTAAAGATATCTGCCTATACATATACTCAACTATACATGCTCTAAGATATATAGGTTATATTAAAATTGTAAAATTCATGAAATACATAATTTCATAATTAGTTCAGTGATCATTAACCAGCTTGGGGTGCCAACTATTACTACCGTAATTAGTTTGATTCTCACTGGGTACCCCACTACCGTGGTCTTGTGTCATACTAAGTAAATAACAAGTATATTCAGCTTCAGTATGTTCTTACTTAGTTTGACCCAAGGCCTCAGAGGTGGGGTGCCCAGTGAGGATCGAACTTATTTCAGTAGTAATGATCAGCATCACAAATTGTCAACATTTGTTAACATTTACCACACTGGAACTAAGGATTTTATGAAATTACTTAGATATTCTGAGATTTCGCAAAATCCTGGGGCATCAGACAAAACCACTAGTTTCACTATCTCACTGTAACATATATAATGCACACATATGCAACGCAGTCAGCCAACCATGCCACACTCTTACATACATTAGCACAGAAGAATGCACATATTGAAAAACTAGGTGAATAGAAAAATAAAATTTGTGTGCATATGGTTAACCAAAAGGCACAAAAACATCAACAAAAAACAGCTGTGTAACCTAGGCCTTATCAAAGAACATGTCTCCATTGTCCTCTTGTATCTTCAAAAGGCAAGTGACCTTCATTTCAATGCTATACCAAGTAATCTATCTTGTTTACAAATCTTCTTTTGTTGCAAATTAATATTTCAAGTGTGTTGATTGTCTCAGAACTTGTTAAACCATCTACCCACCTCTTAATCCACATTCTTGGTCTTCAAGACAGCATTACTGGCCCTCTTTTTTTCTACATACATAAACATGTCAGAATGGGGTGTGAGGCAGCCAGTATTTCAATGGTAGGATAGAGGGTAGGAGTGAGGGAAATAAAGAGTGAAGATTAATGCAGCCCCCCCCCCATCCCACTCTCTATATCCTTTAACTTAGTCCTTATTCATATCATTGATTTTCATCTATATTTTTTCATCTCTATCCACACGTTTTTTGGGGTGCGTTTTTTAATTTTCATCTTAAGACTATCTTCTATCCATAGCCCTATGGGTCAGTTGACACAGTAGGAAAAGACCAGACACAAGATGGAGGGATGAGATAGAAAGGTTTGCTGGTAAGACAGGGCAGAGGTTTGCACTATTGCGGTCATCATGGTAGGAGATGAAAAAGACTTTTGTTCAGCTGGACTTATAATGACTGACGATGATGATATATATATATATATATATATATATATATATATATATATATATATATATATATATATAACCTGAGTTTATCTGCATGATGTAGTAAATAAAGATATATAAAAATAATTTCACTTCAACTACAACCACACTAATACAATAGTTACAGGAAAAAATTTTTTTTATGTCAAAACAAATTACAACTATGGAATAGTTATATTCATGGAGATACAAATTACCAATTAAAATCTTATTAATTGCATATTAAGATAAGCGAGAATCTTAATTCAAATTTAACTTGGGTTCATCTGTAAAACACATGAAATAAACACATGTAGAATAATTTTACTCAAACCTTAATCCATGCTAACTGAATCATAACAAAAGATTTTTTTTACTTCAAAATGAATTTAAGTTATGGAGTAGTTATTCATGGAGATGTTGACATAGCAATAGAGCTGCCCTGTTTTTTAATACTCTTGAAACAAGGCTATGGTAAAATAGCGGATGAACTCCATAATAAAGAATGAAATTATGAATACAAATAAAACTGAATTACTTGCAACAAGAACCTAAAAAAATTATTGGACACTTAAAAGTTTATGTGTTGAAATAACACAAATCATATTAAGAGTGACTTGCATGACATGCGGTTAAAGATACTTTAGGTCTTATTATAAAAATTGACTAAAGAAGTTGTTCTTTTTCAGCATTACAATATGGAAAGTTTACATGACTATATTTTATATTGATGACCCTTCATTTGGAGATATATACAGTGAATGCAAAAAGTATCTAATGCATCCTTATACAGGTTCAAAATTGACAGGATTTAGACTAGTTTTATTCTTGATCTCTGGGGATCGATGTTGCGAATCGTGATGTCCATCGGTTGTCTGACATCCTTGCAACATGACCAGCCCATTGCCATTTGAGTTTTCCTATGGATTCTGTGATGTCCCTGACTCCTGTTTTTTCTTTAATATACAGTGCTACTTAGTAATCTTGAACATTGCAATTTTGAAAAGTACAGGAAATTTTGGAATGAATTATCTGCACAAGTCAAGGTATACCTGCATATACTATGTCCTTGCACAAATCCTTGTGCAATTTCAAATAACTGGTGTTCTTTCAGTGATTAAATCAATCAGCAAAAAGTGTTAGTGAAAGAACTTACCAAAGTACACTCTTACTTTTTCAAGGAAAGCTAACATCCATTGAATTAGGGGAAATAAAATGTTGAAGAGAGACCATTACTTGTTCAAATATTTGGTTGATTTCAAGGAATCTCTTGGTTTATTCAAGAAAAAAGAAAGAAAAAGAAAGAAACCATTTTAAATGGATGTAACCAATGTACAGCTAACAACTAATCAGCTGCTGGTGCTTTGACAGGCCTAGCAAGCCGATGAACTGCTCAAGTAAACTGAGGGACGGAAATGGTATGACAGGTGGATGACCTCACAGGCGTTGGATCATGGGCATGGCAAGGAAATGCTCATGTCCCATGGTTTGTCCATCACTGACATGACCCATCAAACCATTGACCAGCCATATCCATTTCTACCATCTCACTTTGCAGTATGAGTGAAAGATAATGATAAGAATAAATGATATAAAGACAATTCCCCTTGGATTTCTCTATTACTGTGTATACGAGGGGAGAGACAATTCTCAAGTTTTGCAAACATACCTGGCCTTTCAGATTAGGGTTTCTAATGGATAGAACCTGCTTCTATCAAATTCTTCATCTTGTTTATGATTAAATTCTTGTTAAGAAAATTTTTAGCTTAATTTTCCATCATGGATGTGCTGATAGCCTAACGGTTAGTAGCAATTAGAGAATTGGCAAACTGGGTTCAGGAAGTATTGAACATAAACAAGTCTAGCATTTCAAGGGAAATTATGAATCATCCCCCCCCCATGTATGCTGTGTTGGGGATAATCAATTAAAAAGTTAGAAAAAATGGATGATCAATGAATGACTTACTCCTTTAACTTTTTGTTGGGCTATGATCACTAAAAAAGCAGGGACGAACTAGTGATCAATTTAGCATGAACTCGGAGCGCAAGTTGAACCCTTTCCCCACTAAAAATCTAATTTGGTGGGGAATTTTCAAAAGACAAGAACAAACATTTTCCTTACTCATTGAGAGGAGCATGTCTGCAAAATTTCAAATTTTTACTATGAATGGTAAAGGCTGGATGTAGTCTGGATAGATACTTAGATAGATGTGGTGAAATAAGACAATCTGGGAAGTTAAATACAAATATCAGTTATTTATTCATATTTGTGGTGATATTTCACTGGAGGACAGCTTTGACAGACTAAGAAAGCGATTTTAGTCAGTTGAAGCCATCCCCCAGCAAAATATCACCACAAATATGAATAAATAACTGATATTTGTATTTAACTTCCCAGACTGTCTTATTTCACTATAATGTTAAATATATAACATCCTTTCACACACCATGGATAGATATAAATATCAGAACACATGATTAATCTAAATTCAGCAACCATGTTTAAACTGGTCTGTTATGGGTAGCGGTGATTAAAAATGCTGTGCAACAAATTGTTTTTAATACTTTTATAAGTACAATGCAATTGTAAAATTACTTGAATATTAGTCATTTTTTGACAGTAAAGGTGAACCAGTATAAAATAATAAAATACATAAAAAATCTTAGACTATTGTCAGCAGGAGATTTGAAAAATCTGAACAACTGCTAACAATATCAAAACTGACTAGTGAGTATTAAAGTACAATCTCAGATGAAAATCTCTTTCTTGTGTCAGCTTATGACGCATGGCTCACGGACAGATTAAGTCGATTAACTCCAGCGGATTATCTCTTTGTGCTCTCCGAAATTTACTTTTAATACTGATTATTGTCATTTGCAATGGGGGATCGAGGACAGCGATGTAGTGACGGGATAGTGATAGCTCTAATAAGGGGTACTCCTCGGGAATTTAGCTTAATAAATTACTTGTTGGACATGTCTATACATGAAGCAAGCTTATTTACACCTGAATAGGAAAACATAAGCAAAATGAGTTAACAAAACAAAATATCACTGCACATAAGGCATACTTACATATGTGAAATTATATCTCAACATGCATGCATACACACACACATACTTAAACAGAAAATGAATAGATAGAGAAATAAAAATGGAATTAAGAAACGTACATATAGGTAGACAAAATTACATTTACAAACAAGGAAAATATAAATGTTCTGATGTATATATCTCCTTCATGAAGATGTAAATAAGACATTGAAACATTAATATTTTCTTTTCTTTGCTTTAATCTTAATTTGATTCAATAACATGTTTGTTTCTTCAGAGTGTATTCTCCATGTGTTCAAATCATTTGGTATATATATATATATATATATATAAAGGACAATAGTTTTAGGTACTAAATTTTGCTTGAAACTGAATTATTTACTGTAGTGAATGAAACAATGACAATATCCATCACTTATCATATATATATATATATATATATATATATATGTATATATATATGTATATATATATATATATATATATATATATAAAGTCTAGAAAGCTTTACAGCTTTTAACATTAAGCATTAAAAAGCTTTTTTGTGTCACTTCAGTCATTCATTCCCCAATATCTGTCAATGCAATTTGAATAATTTTCTTCAGTGTTTTTTCCCTTGTTTTCCTTTATACTTTGTCACTATAGTACAATGTATAAATTTTCTGTTGTTGGGTTCATCAGTTGTTGTAACTGTTTTGGGGATTTTAAAAACAAAACAGTTATATTAACATGGCACCCCAGCAGTGTTGGTCAAACACCACCTCCCTTTTTTACTGTATAGTTTATATTATGCATATAGTTTTTCATTTTATATAGGATATTATGTATATTGTATATTGATATTTTATACTACATATCATTTATTTTTTGAAATGGTTTACTTATGTTGGTCACTCAAAAAATGTATTTAAGGCAGTTTGTGTTATTTCTATTGAATGTTCACCCATGTGAGTATTAAATCTGTTGTGTCAGTTTGAATCTCAGACTGCATACAAACCTACGTATGATATCATCTTTCAGAATGCTATTTCACAGAAAACTTCTTCGTGTTATACATATGTATATATGAATGAATGAATGGTTTGGCTTCATGAATGATGAACTTGGGAAGGGTTTTCAACAGCAGTACAAAGGCAGAACAATACAGATACATATAAAAGCATAAAAGCATATCTATACATATCCTTGTGAATATATACAAATAATCAAATGTAACCAAAACGTTCATTTTTACATATATGTTATACATATGTTCTGTAATGTTTATCATTATTCATATGCGTACATATATGTGCGTTATATATATACTATACACAGACACACACACATACATACATAGGAAGGTTTAAATCTAATAAAAAACATTTTATTTTGATTTATTGCAAAAATTTATCTGTGTATTTGACTAGGTTAGATGTTAAGTTATGATTGATTTGCAAGTTAATTTTATTGTTCTTCAGAGACAAAGCTCTGAGTTAGTAGGACACTACTAGGTAAAACAAATCGGTTTCACAGAAGTATGATTAATTAAACAAGACATGGTGGAATTATAGTTTGAAGCATCTAGAGATGAAATTTCTTTCCCACACTGCGTGATATAGCTTGTTCATTCAATAATTAAAAAACCCTGATAGTCTAACCAAAGATTTTTCATATAGTGTCTATAACTATGAGAAGAGTCATTAATATTCCCACATTTTTTTTTAGAATCAATTTTGACTTGTTTTTCACCATCATCTTAACTTTTTGTTGCTTTTTATCAAAGCTTTGACTCAAACTGTAATTCTGTTTAAGAAATAAAATGATAAAAAGTAACAATAAGTATGAAATAAAATTAAAAGATGAATTTACCAAAAGGTAAAAACTAGTCAAAATTGATAGTAAAAATATTGTGTTACAATACTTCATCCAAAAATAAGAATAAATTCCACTTTTTTTTCAGACAGTCCAATCTCTTCTTCCTATCTTTGATTTCGATGCAGCATTTCAGCTGATTCATTCTTCGGCCTTATTCAGCTGTAGTATGCTTTGCACTACTGGAGAAAGAGACCAATAAAAGATGCTCTCTTTCCTTACAGATATCACATATTAGATCTGAAGATGGCTGTTGAAGGAATCAAACAAAATGTTATACTAACACCAAAGATGGGAAGAGGAGATTTGGATTGTCCAAAGTTGGAATTTCTATTATAATCTTGTGCATTTTTATTAACAAGTTAGTGCAAAAATAATTGCGTTTTTTGTTATTTAGAACATGGATGCTTATTTTAGAATGAGGTTATATTAAACTATGTTCATGGAATACACCATTATTTTAAAGTCTGAAATTCACTCTATTTATTTAAGCTAAACGTTTTCTTTTTATTATTTATCCTGGTTTATTTAAGGCTGTCAATTCAAAGACAGAAAAAAAGAAAATTTAAGCATTGGACTTTCAATGAACGTACAACTTGACGTTGGTTTAAAAAATTTTGAAATACTGACAAGAGTCTTTAAGACATGGATGTCACTCTGTGATTGATGACATTCAATTGAGGGCTATTATTGGGGCAGAACCACTCAAAACAATTCAGGAATTTGCAGAGGAACTGAAAGTTGACCATTCAACAGGTCAACATTTGTACCAAATTGGAAAAGCAGCAAAGCTTGCATGACACACGAATGACCTTGAACTAGGCCATGAAACTCTACCTCATCCAGCTTACTCACCAGACCCCCTGCAAGTGAAGGTCTTCAGCGACCAAGCAGCAGTATTGAAACACCTTGAAAGAGTTCTTTAGTTCCCAGACCCCAAAATTCTATGCTTCTATAATAAATGAACTTGTATCTATATGACAAAAATGTATAGATTCTTAAGGTTTTTATTTCGATTAATAACTTTAACTATAAACTGAGGTATACTGCTTTGAATTGAAAAACTGCATTTATTTTTGCACCAACTTGATTTTTAAAACTTTTTGTAATCTATAAAATACACTGCAAGTAGATGTTTGGATATGCACATATACATGCAAGTTGTATTGTGCGGTTAGTATTCAAGACTTAAATTCGAAATTGGTGTTCCAAACTACTAATAGATTCTCACATTTTTTTCAAATATTACAAATGTTAATTGTGGGTCGACTACTATAGGTATATAGATATAGAGATCCATTTGTAAGTTTATTAATATGAGTCAGCATATGCATTTGTATGTACATTAAGCTGAGAATTTCATATCTTGCTATAATCTTGGCCCAAATAACTATGTTGATCAAATCAGAGGATGACTCAAATGTCAATTAGAAACTGTCAACCAAAATTGTCCGCAATGGTTTTTTCAGTTTTTAAGTTGGTTTGGCTATATATGTATACATGTATACATCAATGGAGATAGAAGACTGAAAATTTCAACATTTACTCCTTATTATGTCTACAAAAAACATTTTTTAGATTTTTGAAAATACCCCTTAAATAGGTTTGTAGTGAAAGGTTCTATTTACAACATAAATTTATGGTAAATTGGTCCCTCAATTTGTGTTCGACTTCACTAACATTTGTTTTTTTTGTAAATTTGGACTCCTTAGTGATCCAGCTAATGGCTTAAGATCACCTCTTGTCCTAATTCTTTAGTTGATCATCCAAACATGACATGCTGCGAATGTTGGTTGCATAACAGTTTCTATCAAGTGAGTAACCAGACCTGAGTCACTTTATAAACAAGTTATTTTCAAAGGCTATGAAATCAGTTCTCCTATATGTAAAATAGTAATATCAAATTTATATTTTAAATAAAGAATAAGTGGTTTATGAAGTCACAGTTTTTATTTTCGCCCTGATACAAAAAAGAATCACAAAATAAAATAAATATTTTTGTTAAACCAAAGACGCAAATAGTAAAGAACTAAAATAAATGAGAATAAAATGCCGAACATTGAAGAGACAAGAGCTTTGTTTGCTCTGTGCTGCGTACATGCACACGTTTTGCCACCAGTGCACAAAGGAAAGTAAGGGTTAGTCACCTAAAACAATGTAGTGACTGATAATTATACTTTTACTTATAATTATATATTATCAAGAAATGCGTATACAATCCGACAGGATAATTACAAATGCGTTATTTTATTCAAAACTCTATTTGAGAAGACCTCCTGTTGATACACAAACAATGTGTCATTTGGCCTAGACAGTGTAAATTGAATAAACGATTGAAGAAATGGGCTGCTGCAGGAATCATACCTACGCCTAATTGGAAGCAGTCTTAATGTGGCGCCACTGTTATCATTGAGCTAAACAGCCTGCTGCTAAGCCGAAGGCTGAAATAACTGCTTCATGTCCGAATATGCTACTGTTTATCCACTGTCCATATCTGTGCTATTGTTTTTCAAATGCACACATTTATATTATAAAGGAATGGATGTATAACCCAACAGAATGATTATGATAATAATTTCTTAGCTTTTCCTTTTTTCCTAGTTTGTTTTATATAATGGAACAACAAATTGAACATAGTCATTCAGAGTATAGAATTAAATTTCAATAGATTGTTTTGTAGAATGCAATCAGCGGCAGATTTGGCTGCTGGGCAACTAGGTAAAATCCCGATGGACTGGTGACCCTGTGTGCCAGTGCTGCATGGTGCATATTTAGTAAGTCAGTGGTTCTCATACCATATGCTGCAGCACAATAGTGTGCCACAACTATCTCCCAAGTGTGATGTATATATTTTCAAAAGGGCAGGCCATGGGACAAGGAAGAGACCCAGGAATTTTTGTTTTCATTGAGAAATACTTGGTTTCATTTTTTTAATACATTTATGTATTTACTGAAAGTTGTCCACACGACATCTGAATGAATTTCAATTACATTTCATGGCTAAGGAATAATTGCTTGAATTTTTTACAGTTATCTCCCTAGCGTCGTAGCTATATATATGAACTGAACTTGCTTCATTTTTTGTCAGTGCATGGTGTTGACAGAGATATGTGCTTTTCAAATGTCCTTTCAGCAAAAGTGGTCACTTCTTGTGAAAATGAAATGAAAAAGAAATTTTTTGTGTGTATAGAACCTTGTCGATATTAGCAATATGATAATTACATTACTGTGGATAGCAACTAATGAAAAAACAAGTTTCAAGTCAATCAGGATGGTCTTTGTGGGAAAGTAGGCTGTAAAAGCCACAATCTATGCCTGATTCATTTTTAATAATAGTTGACAATAGAACCATGTACATAAATGTTGAAGGTGCATCTAAAAAATCACAATGATTGATATTGCTCAGATTCTACTTATTGAAAATTAACAATCTCAGCTTAAAAAAACATCTCGTGTAACAACTCGATAGAGTAAATCCTTTTTTCTATTAATATTCGGACCATCCTCGTCTTGGTTGTTTTTCATACAACGTTTCAGCCGTTGCACTCTACGGCCTTCATCAGGTATCATCTGGTAGGTGTGGGGAAGTAACGAACTGAACCCTTTATTTATCCGACGGGGGTATATTGACTGCATTTCCCTCTTAGCATTAATAGTATTATTATTGTCTCACACTAGGATTGAACCTAGAACCATCAGATTACTTAGCAGTAATTTTATCTGATTCTGTAACCACTACGCTATGTGCCCATGTGGAGTGCGGTCAATATACCCCCATCGGATAAATAAAGGGTTCAGTTCGTTACTTCCCCACACCTACCAGATGATACCTGATGAAGGCCGTAGAGTGCAATGGCCGAAACGTTGTATGAAAAACAACCAAGATGAGGATGGTCCGAATATTAATAGAAATAATAATAATACCTCATCTCAAAAATTCAGAGATACAGTAACACCTTGGTTAGCCCTCTAGATATATTCTTTTAAAAAGGCAGCAGTCAACTCAAAAACAAAATTAAATCATTTTGAAATAATTTCAACATTTGTACAAGTATTCAGTGCATACATACTTTCATCATAGGGAAAAAAGTATGCAACATATGATTTTTTTGTCCACAGCGACAACTGAAGATTAGGGAGAACATTGGTGAAGAGATAATCACCAGCCCAGAAAGTGGCAAAACTGAGTAAATCAAGGGATTAATTTCAACTCAGAAATATAAAAATTGAACAGGTCTGGTTAGTCACCCAATAGAAACTGTCACATGACCAAATTCTTTTGGCAGTATGCTATTTTGGGGATGATTAATTGAACAATTCGAAAAAGGAGTGATACATGGATAAGTTACTTTTCTCACCTTTTGTTGGGCAGTGATCTCTGAAATAGTCCGAAATTTTAGAAAACAAGCATGAATGCTGCCAAACTTGAACTAAGTGACCAATTTAGACTAAACTTACACTACAAATTGAGCCACCTGTTAAAAACCTATTTAAGTGGTAATTTTTAGAAATACAAAAAAAAAAGAATTTCCAGATATAGTAAGGTGTAAATGTTGAAATTTTCATTCTTCAAGTCTCTTTGCTGTGGCCTGTACACATGATAAATACATAAACTATGTTGACAGTTTTAGTGGATACTTTCTAATTGAAAGTTGATTTTTGGCTATAAATATAAAATTTTACCAGAACCTTCTCTTAAATCCGTATGGTTTCAATAAGGTATTAAATCTTTTACGAATTAAAAAGCCATACCAAGTAACTTAGAAATAACATACTTTGCCCCTGTAAATCCTTTTATAGAGGTTTTGGTCCATAAATACAGTTTAGGCAGCATGCCATGTTGGGTGTGATCCATTAAACATTGGGAAAAAACGATGATCAATGAATAAATTACTTTTCTCACTTTTTGTTGGGCGGTGATCACTAAAAGAGTCTGAATTTCCAAAAAAACAATTATAAATGATGCCAGACACCGGGATCAATTTGGCATACACTTACATTGTGAATTGAAGTCCCAATTGAAAACCTATATGGCAGGGGAAGTTTTAGAAAAGAAATGTTTTTTTTTCTAGACATAATAAGGGGTTAATGTTCATATTATCAGTCCTTTGCCTTCATTGCATTCGAGATATATACATTGCCCACCAGTCAGACCAACTTGAAACAGTAGAAACCTATATTTATGTGGCCTCTGCCGATCCATGTTGCTAACTCAAAAAATATTTTCATGCTAGTCTGACTGCTTAAAAGTACTAAATTATCTTTAAATAGCCAAAAAATGCTCAAGATGGCCAAAAAGCACCAAAAGATGCTAAAAATGGTCAAAAACATCTGAAAAAATAGCCAAAATGTTTGAGCATGTCCACGCTAATTTAGCGCTTTTTCTCATTGCCAAAGCAAGACACGCCCTGAATTTGGCGCAAAGAGTGCTAAATTGGTAACGCTGATGTTGATGATGACAGTTTTGCTTGGTAGTTTCTAATATAGGAAAAGAATATCATCCTCTAATCTGATTTTAATATTTCACCCGATTATCTTGGTATTATATGCTTTTAATGCAAATTAATTCCCTACAAGACAATAATCTCAGGGATTTGTACCCAACATAAATAAAATACATGAAACCTGCTTTCAAGACCCCAAATGAACCAGCAGCATTTATTTTCATATATGAGTGTACCAATCAGTGGTGTAGCTAGAAATAACTAGAGATTTGTTGTCCGGGGGCTGGGGCTCTTGGTTCTTTGAGACCACCCCCCTCCCCAGCATTTAGTGAAATGAAAACTTGCAAAAATAGATATGCACTATGATTTAATTGGTGTAAAGGAACCCAAAGGCTGAATTATTATTCATGTAATTCATGTATATATTATGCCGAATCGGTTAAATTGCCCAATTGGTGAAACCCCCGTATTTTTTGTAAAAATGTTTGAATTCACTTTGGTTAGATGAACTTTTGATTGTAAAAAATTGTTGTTTCATATTCTTGTTTTGATTGAATGAACTTTTTTATTTATTTTTTGTAAAAAAAACTTTAAATTTTGTCAATTAGTCAATTTCACGAATTTGGCACACCATATATACAGATATATCCTTGTTATTGTATAATGTCTGTAAAAACATAGAAGGTGAACTAGATTTTATAAAGCTTTTGGAGATTTCCTTCCATTTTCTTAGAGGAAACTTTCATCAGTCTTTAGTTTAGCCTGTAAAATAGGACATTTGCTCCAAAATATATTGAAGTATACACAAAATCAATTTGAGTTGTCTTAGATTGAAATCTCTTATAACTGTCCAGGATATTTAATGAGATACTGAGGTGGCAGAATACAGTATATATTAATTCTGTGCTTTTTCAAGCTTGAACATTTACAAGTTTAAATCAGTTTGTTCCTGCACATAATTATCTAAATAAAATGCCCAGTGTTAATTTTATGGTACCCAGCTCATTACAATTACAATTACAATTACAATAAATATGTATCTTAATATAAAACTAAGGTATGAACCCTTTCCATTTGCAATTTCATCATTAGCAGCAACAGGTACAAAGGCCTTTTCATGACAAGCATGATTGCGCTAATCTTGACCATGTCTTACTGGAATACTTTTCAATCTCATCTCTCTATTTTGTAGCTTGTCTTTTCCTACTATGTTTACTGTCCTCTTGACACAAATCGGATTGCCTTTTGATCTATCTGTTAACCGTTCTTATTGCTATGTGCCCTCCCCATCTCTATTTTAGTTGTTTAATCACTTGTAAAATATCCTTCACCCTGGTCCTCTTTCATATTCATGTTGTTCTTTTTCTATTACTGAGAGTCATTCCTAACGTTGCTCTTTTCATTGCTCTCTGTGCTATTCTAAGTTTGTTTTTTAGTGGATTCATAAATCTCCAGGTCTTGCACCCATACGTCATAGCTGGTATTATGTATTGATTATATACTTTACGTTTCAAGCATATTGGCAGTTAGTTTCCTGTGTGTCTCCATTGTGATGATAATGCATTGATATCAGAAACTTGAACATAAACTTTCCCAGGATTCACCAGACTTCTCTATCATGGGCATCACGAAGCCAATACTTTTTGCAAATCTTTTATTCTGCTTGGGTCGGTTTCACATATGATCTGGGGGGATCCATGTTATGAGTTGTGATGTCCATCGATTGTCTACCGTTCTTGCAATATGACCAGCCCATTGCCATTTGAGTTTTCTAATGGATCTACGATGTCTAAGACTCCTGTTTTTTCCCTAGTATATTGGGCTGTCTTGTGATCTCTTCATGTGAGGTTGAGCATGATTCTTTCATGCATGCTTCTCAATTTGAGGGTCAGTCTTTTGCTTAGTTTCCATGTTTCAGCTCCATAGGTGACTATTGGGATGATGCATTGGTTGTATACTTTTCTTTTTAGGACGAGTGGGATTTTCTTAATCTTGAACTTTGAGCTTTCTCTGCCAAAGGCTTGCCATCCTAGAGTGATTCTTTGCTTGATTTCTCTCTCTTTTGAGGATTTCATGGAGATTTATTGTCCCAGATAACTGTAGTGGTCAACTTTCTCCAGTTAGGCATTTTCGATTTTGATCATTGTGTGTTTATTTCTAACATGTTTGTTGCACATGACCTTTGTTCATGTAATAGCTGACTTTTTTGTTTCTTCATTCAGTTTATCTAGCATTAGTTGGAGGTTGTTAAGGGTCTCTACAAAAAGGATGATGTTGTCTGCAAATATGAGGTTGCTAGATACTTACCGTTTATTCTGATCCCTGAGTCAAGGTTTTGGAGGATCATCTAAGGGTAGGCTATGAAGATTTGGGTTAGCTGGTATCATCTTGTCTTACCCCTTTTTGGAGCTGAAAGCCTGATAAAGGAGCTGCTGTGATTGTAGAAAGATAGCCTCAGTGACCTTGAGAGTTTTGAGAGAGTCAAGTGGCATTTGGTATTCTGTTGCTTACTACAGACTAATATCAGATAAAGTGGACAAATTTTTTTTTCATAATCTAAAGGCTGAGGAAATAGTAGTTAAGATTTATACTGAATGGTGTAAAAGTCATTTTCTGTTTTAAAACTTAAATAACTTTCTGTAATAAAAAGGTAAACAAAGAAGATGTATTTATTTTGAATATTGAAAATGACTTTGAAATAATTGATGAATATTACATTCTATTAACGCCTTTCATTTTCAGCTTTGCATAGTTGAACCCTTTCGAAGCAATATTTCATGACAGTTGACATTGTATCTGGTTTGAATCCACAAGAACTGTGTATCATTCATCAAATTCACTTAACAGGCTATGATATTCAGTTTCTTATTCCACCATGAACGTTTTCAGCCTATCTTGTACAGTCTTTCTGAGGGTTAATCACTGTGGAAACTTATCACAGACTTGCACAGTGATTCTGAATGTGGGGTTCATGGTCCAAAAGGAGGCAATTTAAATATTGGGGGGGGGGCAATTTGGAATTTAGGGGTAAAGTGTGTCCTTACAAATGGCTCTCCCAACCAACCAGCCTAATGGGCTCAGAAAATTTAAGAGGCATATTATATCAAATCATCGTAGCCCCGCAAATGACCTGCTAGACCAACTAGCCAAGAAGCTAGATTTTTCTCTCTTTTCTTTGTCTTGGTCATATTTTGGGGGCTACAACCTTGGAAATTTGCATGAATAGACCACAAGTCACCATCTAAAAAAATAGCTTTCTCAGGTTTCTATGGCTCTTCTGGACTAACAATGCCCATGTCTTACGCTGGTATTTTTGTACATAGTTTTAGATGAAAGATCTATGTTTTTTTATAATTCATACAATTTTTCAGATAATTAGTTCTGGTACATGTGTGGGCTATGGAGATTCATTTATGCAAAGTGTGCATATATGTGTATATATATATATATATATATATATATTTTCAAGTTTGGAAAACTTTCTCGCATAATATTTTCAAGAAGGGACCTCCAAGATTTACATAGCTTAGAGTCTCTCCGTGTCTAAATCTGGCCTTTCTAAGAGCTTTAAGTTTCTCCAGCAAGCTGGACTCAAGATTTAAATGAGGCATTTAATTATATAACATTATAAACTAGCATAGAACCCATCAAAAATGTCAGGTAACATCTTTGCTGTATTATGGTGCAAAAACAACAAATATACAGAATTCAGAATTTCAGGTAAATTCAAACCATTTTAGTGTTTGTTTTCAGTATTCGTGTCCTTTGGTTTTTAAATTTGTAGTAATAAAGTGATAAATATTGAAGCAATATCTTATTTTAGTGATTTTTAGCAGCTAAGAGCAGATGTCATTTTATATTCGAGGTAGTATTATACTCAAGTGAATATGTTAATAAGTATTAAATATTAAATTAATGTAATTGAATATTAAATCAATAAATATTTTGTAATTGTAGCTCATTGTGTGCTTTTTTTTTGTTTCTCCGAGTGATATATGATTTCTGGTGATATTTTTTTTTTTCACATGAGCCTTCTGTCTAACACCTATCGTTGTTTTGATATCCACTTCCCCTACCAAGTCTCAACGACTGACAATATTTCAGGCTTGAAATCCTGAATCATTTAATCTTTATCATCATTCTACTATGGTCAACATCAGGTGATTGAATTGTGGTCATGGTAGTGTCTCCTAATTTCATATATCAGTTTGGGATAATGTGACAGATGAATAGAAATCTGTCACACTATTCCAAACCAATACAAAAAAGTGACAATGGTTTTTTTATATAGCTATTAGATTAGATTAGATAAATGTGAAAATATAGTCCAATACTTGGACAGAAACATTCTGAGGAAACACAGGAAGCTCATAAGAAATTTTATAAGAGTGTACAAGACAATTTCAAATTCAAGCTGTTAAAGGAGAGTGCTGTCTGCATCACTTCTTCATGTTCTTCAGTCCTAACTTTCCTCTTTTTGTTATGCTTTGCGGATAGTTAGTTGTACTTAAGAAGAATAAAAAAATGAATGAAACCATTTTATGAAAGAGTCTTATTTTTAACTCCACAAGGGACTGGATTCTTTAATAAATTACATTAACTAATATACAAGAGAATGTTGAGATATGGTACAGTCAATGACTGCCGTCTATTCCAAAGAAAAGGCACAGCCAGACTTAATAGGATTCTTTTATTAGTTATACCATGGATTCTCTGATAGAAAAGAAATTCAGGTTTCTATTAGGCTGCAAATTAGCAGGTACTGCCAGGAAATCTGTCAAATATATTCTATCGCTTATTTTATGAATTCGAAGTCTGTAAGGAAAGCATTGTAGTTGTAATTCTTTTTTTATCACATGTATACATATATAAATGTGAACACGTGTGTATATATATATATATATATATATATATATATATATATATATATCTATTTATATATATATATATATATATATATATATATATGAATGCATTACATTGTTTGAAACTCAATTTGAAATAAATTCCCATTGTTGCACAAATAATGAGTCACTCAGCCGAGACAACATAAATGGAATCAACAATTAAAGAGCATTGGGGAAGCTGCAGGAATTGAACCTACAATTGATAAAGTAGCCACTTCAACATAGCATGTCTCTAAACCATAGAGCTAAACAGCTTGACTGAAAGTCAAGGACTGGAACAACCATTTTATCTCCACTCTTCTCATCTTGTTCATTCACTGTCCAGGTCTGCTTTCTTGTTTATTATTGAGAAATGGATATATAATCCAACAGAATATCTATGAATGCATTATATCATTTGAAATGACGACCTGTTGTTTTGCAGATAATGAGTCACTTGGCCCAGACAGTGTAAACAGATTATTTATCCATTTGATAATGATATAATTGTCCATGTTACAAACAACAGTGCAGACATGAAGAGAAAAAAAAAAAAATATATATATATATATGTATATATATATATCTCAAAATATGGATATATGTGGTCTGACAGAATGATTATAAATTGCGTTATATGATATAAAGACTTATTTGAGATGATCTCCTATCATTACACTTGTGCTTAACAGTCGCCGGTAATGCAAAGGCCCAAATGACTGCTTTCACTCCAAATTCTCATCTCGTTTATTTTTAGTCTATTCATCTCTTTCAACGCAAAAGTTATGTATTGATTCTTTAGCTCAATGGTAAGAGCATTACAACATTGAAGTGGCTACCCTATCAATGGCAAGTTCGATTCCTGCAGCAGCCCCATTTTCTTCTGTTGTTTTTTTCAATTAACCTTGTCAATGCCTTGCATGCAGGAGGTCCCAGTTTCGATTCTCAAAGATTGTGGAAAACTCTTTATTAGTACAAATTTCCCTGTGAACTCAGCAGCTAATTGAGTACACTCCAAGCTGTGTGATTAGGGCAGAGGTATCTCTTTGGTTTACTTGCATTGTAAGAATAGTGTTGGTCTCAACCATACTTGAGACTTGCAAGGTTCACTAAGCTAATGTATGTGACAGAAACCCAGGAGTTCTTTACCAGCTGTTCATATTCCATTGGGAGTGTCTCTTAAGAGACAAAGGTATTATCATTAGCACTTTGTAAGTAATTCCCTGTGTGCTGTGGCTCCTCAGTGAACTATGCAGTAATTTTTTCTCGAATAGCAGCGACACTTATAACATCGGATTCAGATGTTTTTGTTTCTTTTCCTTGTTAGGCCAAGATTTTTATGCTTAGACAACAAGAAGGAGTTCAAATCAATTGTCCCAAAAACTCTTTGAATATTGATGACCCTTCTCAGAACTATAAACATTCATTTTGCAAAGGTTTTGTGGACTTTTGTCCTAATTCGATTCATTTTAAGAACACAATGTTCCGGACGTTGTACACTACGGTCATCTTCAGGTGATGAATGGATGTATTTTTTATCATCAGGCTGGACAACACCCGTCTCATCGGTCACATGGAAATGTTCGCATTCCATTGTCTGACATAGGGTGTGGTTCATTTTTTGTTCCCACAGTTGTGAGCTGTAATTGAAACAAAAAATCAACCACACCCGATATTAGACAATGGAATGCGAACATTTCCATGCAACCGATGAGACGGGTGTTCTCCATCCCGATGATAGAAAAATACACCCACTCATCACTGAAAGGTATAACGGCTGAGAAGTTGCATTCAAAATATGAACCAAGAGGAGGACAAAAGTCTGCAAAATGCTTTACATAATGATATTCCCTCATTTAAAAAAAAAAGAAATTCAGACAGAAAGTAAATGCAATCAATTTCAGTACAAGTTTTGAATGAATTTAAAAAACTCTTAACACTTAACAATTGAATGAGATCTTATACTACTAACAAATGCAGATTAATGCTTAATTTCTAATGAGCATGGGTTTTTGCAGAAAAATATATGAGTTAAACGAAAGGCTCATTAGAAACACACTGTTGGTTTTACTAGTCGAAAATTATAGAACAGTGTTAAGGATAAGATTCATTTTAAGTGTCACATGATGGAAATTGTCTTTTGTACTAAGTTCTTGTGATGTATGATAAAGATGGACTTACTTTTTCATTGTATTGTGTATGTATGTGTGTGTATATATGTGTGTGTGAGCAAAAATGTGACCAGGAAAAAGCAGGCAGAAGTATGCTTGTTGTGAATACAAACCATTTTCTGTTGAGGAACTAGTTTTATATTTAAATGAAAAATGTTGCTCACAGCAAAGGATGTCTGAGAATGTTCAGCCGGACCTCTGATTGGTCTAAAAACATTATGTATGGTCATGTGACCAATTTTAAATTTTTGCAAGAGATTTCTCTTGGTAAACTCTGTCTAGAGCCAGTTTGTTAATATTTTGGGCTTGATTATTATTTGATATTTGAGAGTGATGGTGTTCAAATGAGGTCGCCTCAGAAGATAATTGAATACCTACTTAGACACCTCTACTTTTTTTCTTGTAGATAACATACATCAAAAAGATCTAGTAATAACTGTTCAGACACTTCCAATCTTAAGGTCATGGGAGCCAACATACCCAAAATTAAAGGCTAACATCAATTTGACCTTGATCTCAAGTATAAGGCCTTAAAAAAATATGCCATTCAAAATTATGTTTTACAAATTATCTTCTATAATTCTGTTAATAAAAATGTATCCTTCATACTCTTATCAAGGATTTTTTTTCTTCAGCTTGTTACTTGAGAGCTGGGTTACTAAATTAGCCATTTTTCAGCTAGATCTGACTGATTTTTTTCCAATTCAGTCCTTAAAAATTAATGCTAGCCAAAAATCTGGCAAGTTGAAGGCATCAAAAATTTTATTTGCTGTATATTTGATCAATCGAAGGTACAGAGGCATAACTAGAGACATGCAGGGATTTAAGAGCCTAGGAGGCTTGGGTCCTTGATGAGATCTTTTTCAGATTTGACAAGATTTGTCAGTGAAAATGCAGTATGTGAAATACTATTCATAAAGGTTTAAAGAGCCCCCTCCAATAGGGGGGCCTGGTGCAGGGCATTTTGAAATAGATCCCTCTCTCCCTAATCGACACCTCTGCAAAGGTGATTAATTCAAATGCATGTAAACTTAGACATAAATGTGCATGCATACATATATATATATATATATATATATATAGTTATCCCATGCTTGTAGATAGCAAAATTAGCATTTAGTGTTTGTTTTGATGCTGACCTTTAAAGAGGTAGCTTGGACCCCTCCCTCTATCTCCTACACCCCAATCTTCTGTTCTACTCACTACCCTAACCTCCTCCAAAAAGTCAGCCTAACATACCATTATCTCCAATCACCTTTTTGGGGGTCTGGGAACAGTCAAAGAAGTTTCCCTCAGTAATCTCTGTCTGTCTGTCTCACTCTCTCTCTCTCTCTCTCTCTCTCTCTCTCTCTCTCTATATATATATATATATATATATATATATATATATGCGCATTGCTCTTTCCATTGATCCTAGTAGCTGCTGCTAATGCAAAGGCCCAAATAACTGTTTTCACTCCAAATTCTCATCACGTTTATTCTCGGTCTATATCTGCTCAATTCATTTCTTTCAACACAACAGTCATGTATAAGGAAATGGATATATGATCTGACAGAACGATTATGAATTGCATTATGCTATATAAAAACTCTTATTTGAAATGATCTCCTATCATTTCATGGTAATATGAATCACTTGGCTTGGACAAAGGAGATAGAATATGTGCATGTGTCTATATATATGTACATACACACGCATATACATGCATGAAATATTTTAACAAGATATATTTCTGTTTTGTCTTGAATTTACATATACACACACACATATTTGTATATACTTAAATATCTTTACAAGGTTTGTTTGCAAACTAAAAAAATTAGTAAAAATATTAGGTAGACAAAGTTTGTTATTTCTAAAAATATATGTTTAAATATGTATTTGCATATATATATATATATATATATATATATATATATATATATATATATATAATAATGCATCTTCAATTTGTGAGAATACAAGAGAGAAAATAGAAAACAGTTTATCTGTTGTAGATGTTTTATCACAGTGCTCAATATTCAACACAGTAAATAGAGCTATCAATATAGAAAAAAATTAGGATTACAAGAATATATACCTGGTGAATGTCAACAATTCATCATTATTTTTATATATATATATATATATATATATATATATATATATATATTTATGTATTATAAAAGTGTTATATCATTTGAAACTCTTTTTGAAATAAACTCCAATTATGATGCAGTGAATGTATCATTTGATGTAGACAGCATAAATAGAATAAACAATTTGAGAAATGGGCTGTTGTTGGAATTTCAAAATGAGTTTCAAATAATATAATGTATTCATAATTATTCTATCGGATTATTTATCCGTTTCTTAATAATATATAT
>OY735219.1:13042531-13077531 GCA_963457665.1 Thysanoteuthis rhombus | reverse complement strand
TTGAATTAAAAAACATTTTTAATAGTTGAAAACTCAGAGCATGAAAAAAAAAATTTTCCTAAACCTGCTTTGTATTCTCTGAGAAAATTTTGTTTTAAAAAAAGATGAAATTCATGTGGAATAAAAATTTACAACTTACTTAAATGTCAAATCTACATACTAAAGAATTTTCGATCACTAAATTTCTCAAAAACAGAATGAGAGAATGCACAGCCAGGAATACTTTTTTTCTAAATCTTAAAAATGCCCTATTTTTTATTAGTTTTCATTTATTGAACTTTCAAATTAGGAAAGGAATTTACTCTGTTAGAGAATTAATCAATGCGATTCATCTAAATAATTCCAAACTCATGACTAAATTCATCCTAGCTATCACGATTTATTTAACATGCTCCTTTCCTGTATGCTATCATCGTGTAATGGTTATCTCACTGGACTGTCAGCCAACTTGATGATGGTTTGATTCACCATGACTCTATGGAGTGAAAAGGTAGATGGAAACAGTAACAGTGGTATTTATGTATATATATAGAGAGAGAAAGAGTAAGGAGAAAACATGTTTTGAGCTTGCACAAAATATTCATTTAATATACTTCCAAAGCATACATATACCTTAGATTTACACATATAATGTATTTTGAAATAAACACTTACTGAGGTACAAATACACATTTCCAAGTATATGAATATACTTTCGCGCGTAGAATCTTTTGTTTAATCTGAACAGCGATGGATTGTTGTTAGAGAGACAAAGAGATTTGGTCCTTGTTGTGGTTTGACTGTAGCATGCGTGCGGCCCTGTAGATGTGGAAGGAAGGATGCTGTACAAAGAGAATGGGATGCGCGCCAAAGTAGAATGAACACATATTTTTGGCCAGGGAAAAGACGTACATTTAATTCAAGAATAGAATGAAGTATATGTAAGGATAACATATATATGATCAATTGTGAGAAGTAATGTTAGGAGAAGAAATAGTGAAAGGTGGGACCTTTCTTGTCTTGATAGTACTGGTGTCGGGGTTGGAACGGAGTTGTCTGAATGCGTGGATTCCATATAGTTGGATAGCTCCAAGATAATACGTGGAAACCGGGTTCAGTGTGTGAGCCTTACTACCAAGTAAGTGAGTTAACTTGGGGGCTATTCTCAGACACTGATAGACTCTCAATGAATGGACCATGAGAGACAGAGAACATGGAGTTTTATCCATGAGTGTTTCCCAAAGTGAGCATGGTGGTTAGGATCGGATCGGCCAGTGGGTCGGCAAAACAACAACGATCTTAGAGAGAAAGAAAGAAAGAGAGTGGCCGGCCGCAAAGGCCGGTGCCAGAGGCATGGCCAGCTTGGAATACTGGAGCCAATGAGCATTGGACCAGGGAGAAGGAAAGAGAGAGAATGGGTGGCCTTTGCAGCCGGGGCTAGAAGTGTAACCAGCTTGGGGTGCTGGAGCTAATGAGCATTGGACCATGTGCATCCAGGGGTTTTATAGGGGTCGTCGTCGGAAGTGACATTTTGGATATCTTACTAAAAGAAGAGTTTTGTACTTAATTCCTAACTAAAAGTATTGGAGGCACTACAATACAATACGGAAAAAAATATAAACAAAAGAAATGTCGGAAAGAAGTATTTGCACATTATCAAAAATTCATTATTAAAATGTTATTTAAGCAGGAATGCAGGTCTAGATCTCTCTGTACCTGCATAGAAATGTTTGGAATGTTCCAGCAATACTTAACTAGGATATGATTTCATCTCAGTTGTCATCTATCACTTTCATCTTCTTGAAATGAAGAGGTCATGGTTTAGGTGAAGGAGCTCTCAACAAAAAAATATAATTAAGCAACATAATGCAGGTTTGAGCTGCCATGTCATTGCCAAGATGCTCAATATGCCTGTCACTACCATTGGATTGATTATTCTGAAGTGGAAGAAATTTGGCACCATCAAAAACCTCCCTTGAACTAGCACTCCATGGAAAATTTCTTGACAAGCAACTAAAAAAATGCCAAGAACAGTCAAAGTGAATTCCATGGTAACTTGAAAGGAGATCCAAGATGTTTTGAGATCAGCTGGTCATTGATTATTAAAAGAACTATTAGTAATGAGCTATACAGGAATGGGTTAAAATCCTGTATTCTACAGAAAACACCTTTGTTGAAGAAAAGGCCCTGAGATTTTCAGATGAAGTTTCATCATGACCGTTTAGAGAAGCTTAATTATTTTTGGAAGAAAATTCTCTGGTCAGATGAATCAAAAATTGAACTTATTGACAAACTTATCATGCATAAAGAAAAGATGTATATGCCTATGTTCCCTAAAACACCATCCCCACAGTAAAGCATCGAAGTGGAAGTATCATGGTTTGAGGGGGTGCTTCTCTTACAGAGACACATCACGTGACTGAAGAAACCATGAACTGAATGAGTATTTTGGAAGCTAATGTATTCTTTTTCAAAAGAAAGTTGCTGGGGGTTTGTGAAGGGTTACAAAAAAACTTCTCTTAGCAGTAATTGTAAACCAGGGCTATGCAACTAAATATCAAGATATGAAATCAAAGTGTCTGAATAATTTTTTCCACCATTACTTGTTTCCCCTCACTTTATGTATCAGGCATACAGTCAGCACTAATGGGGAAAGGAGGCAGAAAGTTTAAACATTTGATTTTATGTCTTTTTGGGTTTTTAAATATTCTCCCCATTAATGTGTTCTGAGTGGGGAGTTCAGTTCACAATGTAAGTTTATGCTAAATGCTAATTGTTTTTAGAAAATTCAGACTTCAGTGTCCAACAAATGGCAAGAGAAGTAACTTATTCATTAATCACCTCTTTTCTAAATTTTTAACTGATCACCCTAGATATAGCATGCTGCCGAAAGATGTTGGTCATGTGACATTTTCTAATGAGTGATTCACCAGACCAGTTCATGTATAATTTGGTGAAGAATTTCTTCATTTAGACATCAAAGTTATCTTTGCTTGGTTTGAAAATTTTAAAATATTTCATTAATTACGCATGTATATACATGAGTACACTCACTTAAACATGCATGTGTACAATTAAACCCATTACACACATAAAAAGGCACACACATAGATTTAATCTTTACATGCGTATACACATATTAGTATGTATGCATTCATTTAAACATATATGTACACACAAATATAAGCACACTAGCATATGCATTCAAACACCCATGCTTGCACATGTTCATATCAGACCTCTGGTGATTAGAAGTGAAATTGTGATGATTTTGATGATTAGCACCATTTTTATGTACAGGGTGCTCTGCGTTTTCAATTTTGATTGTTGTGTCTTTGTCCTTAATATGTTTGTTGAACATAACATTTGTTTACTGAATTTCATGCGGCTATCTACTTTCTTGCTCTCTTCATTCAGACAGTCTAGCATTATCTGGAGATCATGTAGGTTCTCAGCAGAAAGGACAACATCGTCAGCAAATCTGATGTCACTTAGGTAATCAGCTTTTATTCTGATTCCTTTGCACTCCCAGTCTAGGTTTCGGAAAATCATACAATGCATGCTAAAAGCCTGATTGTGGTGGTGGTGATGATGATGATGATACACCTCCACAAATACCAAAATTTGGATCAAACTTCTCTGATTTTTGTACATAACTTTTCAATGTTCAATCTTGTTTCTACATTTCTTTGTTTTTTGTAAATTTAATGCTTTAGTCTAAATTCTGCCAATAAGGACATCTCAGATCCTTGGCTATATATCACGTGAACAAGCCAAACAAGAGACACAGTTGAAAGTTGATTCCACCTGATACTTGATTATAATTTTCAAGCTGTTAAACTGATATATCATTAATAAGAGACTACTAAGAGTCTGACTCAGGAAATTAAAAAACTCCATATGAGTACTACTAACCCAATACTGTATAAGGATGTTGAAATAGACTTGAAAAGTATCAGATACTTTTTGCACCCACTGTATGTGCAGTTATAACAACTCACACTGTAATGCAAACATATACACACTTATAACCTCAAATTTCTAAAATGTTTGTTGATCAGATAAAATTCTAAGAGAAGCAATTGAAACTTCAGTAACCATAATATTTCTAAAAAATGTTTACATAAAGTGCCAGTGTCCATAGAGATGTCAGTCATCCATATTGTTTAAAGAGAAAGTTGAAATTTTGAAAAAAAACCCTTCATGATCAGTCCTGATTGTATGGGAATTAAAAACCTGTCAACTGAAACTGTCAACACTGGTTTCTCCAGTTTTGAAATGGTTCTGGCAAGCTGGCTGGCTATCTATCTATCTATTGTACCAAATAGAGCTAGAAGGATGAAAATTTAAGCATTTACTCCATATCATGTTTAGAAAAAACAGTTTTTTTGTTTTATAAAATCAACACCACCCCACCTCCAAATTGTTTTTATTGAGGGGTTCAATTTACAATGTTATTTTTTGCCAGATTGGTCCATTAGTTTTGGCCTGGCTGCATTTACAATCGTTTTTTGAAAATTCAGGCTTTTTTAATGGTCACTCCCAACAAAAAGATTAGAGAAATGATGAATTCATTGAGCACGCCTTTTTCCAATTTCTTAATTGATCACCACCAACACAACATGCTGCCTAAAGATATTCAGTCATGTGACAGTTCCTATTAAGTGACTAATCAGACCTGTAATTAAATCTATTTTTACTTGTTTAGTCTGTCAAAATCTTTTTTTTTAACAAGGTTTTGGAAACCCAAGCACAGGAAAATCAATAGATAGTTATCTTCTGTGCAAGTATTTGTGTGTGTGTGTGTGTGCATGATTATACTAAAAGGATACCACTGATTTCGCAAGCATATGCTAATGAATCAAAAGATTGTGTAGCATAAATAGTGATGGTCTGTTTACATTTAAAATCAGCATTACAAGTCTTCATCTTATACCTGAGGCAACCACTTCAGCTACCAACTTGGCTATTATTGAATTTCGAAAACCCATTTTCTGTATGTCTTTTATACCATAAATTCTAATGGACACATATTATTGGAAATTGTCAGGTATTAATCATCACTTTATCAACTCAAAGAATATACTCAACTTTGCAAGGTTATCCTTTGTTAGAAACAGTCAACCTAAACTGTCACCATAGGTTTCTTCAGTTTTCAAGTTGGTCTGGTTGGCTATGTATGTAACTATCACACGTACAAGCTACAAATGTATTGCTCTTTATCACACTTGGCTAATTAGGTTCCTATCAAAAACCATCAACCAAAACTGTCTTCATAGGTTTCCTCAGTTTTCAAATGAGTCTGGCTAGCTGGCTATGTATGCATCACATGTTCAGGCTGTACCAATGGAGCTAGAGTGCTGACAATTTAGATATTTGCTCCTTATCATGTCTAGAAAAATTTCTTAGTTTTTTGAAAATTCTTATACATAAGTTTTTTGTCGGGGATGCATAATTTGCAACGTAAATTTATGTTAAATTGGTCTCTTAGTTGGTGTCTAGCAGCATCCATGCTTGTTTTTTTTTTTTTTTAAATTAACATTTTTTAGTAATCATTGCCCAACAAAAGGTGAGAGAAATAATTTATTCTTTGATCAGCTCTTTTTCCAATCTTTCCCCCAACACTGCATGCTGTCAAAAGACATTGGTCATGTGATGGTTTCTATGGAGTGGGTTACCAGTTCTGTTTTTATATTTAAATGCTCTTGATGTCATTTCCATATGATCACCTGGAAGGTAAAGTCTATTCTGATTCCAGTTCAGGCTTAAAAGCTTTCATCTTCACCAGCAAATTTGTCTAGTACCCCCCCCCAAATTACAATGAAGCAATAAATAACTAAAATGGGACCAACTGACCTTCACCAAGACTACCATCTACTCAAACTGACCCCCAATAAATGCCATGACATTTCTTTAGCAAGATCACACTCAAGAAATTGACATCTTTCTCTTAGAATAAGTTCAAAAGGCAATTATGTATGTAAAACTAAATATATCAAAATGTATGCATTTGTAGTTATAAATGCACTGGTATTTATGGATGCACAGATGTATGTGTGTGTGAATAAGTGGATACTTATGCATATATGTTTATATGGTCTGTGTTTGGTTATTTGTCTCTAAACATTTGTCTTCTTATGATGGAGCAATTGTAAATGCATTTTTATGTAGCCTAGTAATCAGATCTGCCATGTAGATGGTTGGATGAACATATATCCATATAAATATGGGATAAATCACTTTTGTCTATATCACTAAAGCAAATGTGGCGCCCCCTAAATTTTAGTCAAGAATTTCATACAAAACCCTTCTTTCAGCTAGATATCTAAAATGTCACTTCCTTTTTACACCTTCTCTGAACTAACCACCTTTTTATAATCTAGCTTGGTCAACTATATCACTCATCATAACAGGCACTACTTGATAGATAAACCAAACAACATAAGAACCGTTATGCCAATTCTTATTCTTTCCTATATTTCATTCTTACATATAGGAATAACCTGAACTAAACAGGCCTCTTCTCTTCTCTTTACACAATCAATCATATTTATGTTTCCATTCCTTGTATTTCATTTCATTCTTTATTTGTTATGAATGTTATGAATTAAATGTACCTTTCATTTGCTCATTTATATACATGTATATGTCTTTTTTACTCTGTCTAATATCTGCATCCACATCTGTACTTGACACGCATGTTCTCCATACATCTCCTTTCTTCCTCCAACTTTTCCACTGACGCCAATGTGGGCCTACTAATACAGAGAGCATCCATTCTTCAACCTAAACTCTACAGAACCATAATTCTATGCAAATATCAGTTTTGTCAAGAGGACTTTCGTCTGAAGTTACTCTTTTCTACATGAACGTTGGTATAATTTACTAACAAAAAAAGACATTTGTGGCAGATTAATTTATATTAGTTTAAAAACACTTACCTTTTTAATTATCTCATGCATAGGGATGGTTCATGTTTCTAATTAGTCAACAATGATTTTTTATTGGTGGGATTTGATGAGTGGTGCATATAAAAACCTATCAGGATTAGGTGTCGCTGGATTGGGTAAAATAAATACAGATGTAGATATTGGTCTGGTTAGTCAATCAAAAGAAACCGTCATGTGACTAATGTCTTTTGGCAGTATTAAAAAACTGGGAAAAGAGCTGATCAATAAATAAATTATTTTTCTCACCTCTTGTTGGGCAGTGATCACTTAAAGTGTAAATTAAAAGAAAAAAAAACAACTGTGAATGCTGCCAGACACAAACTAAGGGACCATTTTAGTGCAAACTTACATCGCAAATTGAACCCCCCACTGAAAACCTATTTGATATGGGGTCAAAAAAAATAATAGACATAAAAAGGAGTGAATATTCAAATTTTCAGCCCTCTAGCTCCATGGGTGTAGGCTGTACGTGTAATATGTATATAGCTATCCAGCCAGATCAACTTGAAAACTGGAGAAACTTATGTTATTTAGATGTTGATGTATTGATATTTGTTACTATTTTTTGCAAGTAAGTTCTCTTTCAAACAAATATAATTGTTATAAGTATTACTGATAAGGGCTTATTAATAATGGAAATTTTTGTTTCTTTTCATAATTACTTATGGCTTTCCATCATAATTCAAATGATATATGGTTTCTTGAAGGTTCAAGTACTTTCAATATATTTTTCTATTTTTCCGCACAACAGGATATTGTTTTTACCTCTATGAGCTGATAATTAATCATCCGGAACAGACATAGTGAATCTATGGTAGAGGCTAAATTTATTTATCTACCTCCCCGAAAAAGTGGCAGCGGACACCCATGATGTTTTGTAATTATGTGAGAATCTTCTTAAAAATCAGTTTTTAAACAGTGTAATTAAATAAGCAATGTTATTTTGGACGGAATTTTGACCTGTTATGAGTACATTTCCTCCAGACCATCCAGGCATAGAGAGTGCCAGACACCAAAGTGAAAAAAAAAAAGTTAGTAATTAAGATAATTTGGCAGATATTCCTGAGAAAAATTCCGGTCACTGATTATGTTCCATCCTGCTTCCAGCGCAAGAAGGAAGTGAATCCAGCAACTCCTGTTAAAGGTCACATGGATTTCAGCAAAATGTTATGGTGAATCACCAGGTCTCAGAGAGTCTGGAATTCTAGGCCCATTTTGTTTCTGCAGTAAATGGCACACATGAGCTGGATGGATAATAAAATATCCCAGAAACAATTACAGTTTGACAGGTGTCCATCAAAAGCCACACAAAGAGATAAAATGTCTCTTCCTTTTCATGATTTATTTGATATTCTTTAAGTGGTTGTACTTATTCAACGGACATTGCTGGAGAAGAGATAATCCAACTCTATTCCTACTGCTCCTATGGGAACCCAATCAGGGGAAAAGATCAAGATACCATCCACGTACAATACACTTGGATTAAGTCTATAGGGATACTAACCTGCAAAGGAAAGAACTCACAACAGCTATGCAAAACTGAGTCTGTTTCACCCAGTGTGGTGAGGTAAGATGAGGTAGCCCTGAGAAATCCATCATTCCCCTTCGAGGCTTGTATTTCAAATTTCCTGCTTATTGTGGAAAAGTTCACAGGCAGCTGCAGCATGATCAGTTGGATGGTCACGCCTTTTCAATGTTTGTACAAAATCCTCTCATATCTTTTATAAGAAAAATTTGAGCCGAGGTATTCAGTACACCTATCTCTGTAAATCAGGATTCATTTCTAACAGAGAAGAAACAGAATATACGTTGATTTTCCTCTACTTGAGTCATTATCTATCTTCAAAACCATTTTGTTTCTCTTTAGTACTCAACACTGATTCAACATTTTTCTTTTCAATTTTCTTCACGGCTTAGATCTTTGACTGCAAATGGTCGTTTCATTTTGGCAACAAGAATATTCCAGAAAAAAGAGCAAACCCAAACTAAAAATTATTTACAGGCATTAACAGGAAGCATAGACATGTGCTTGTTTCTAAACCACAACATTTGAAGAAACATGCTATGATTGGAAATGAGTAAATTTTTACCTATATTCTTATGTGATAAATAATGTGAATTTATCAAAGACTGCTTGTCACCTATCATATCATGTTTGAATCCATTAATCAAAACTGTCACTAGAACTGTCAACATATGTTTCTTCAGTTTTCATGTTGGTCTGGCTAGCTGGTTAGCTATGTATGCATATAAGTTACATCAGTGGAGCTAGAACGCTAAAAATTTGAACATTTACTCCATATTATGTCTACATAAACTATTTTTTGTTTCTTCGAAATTCCCCCACAAAATAAAATTTGGGGGTCAATTTACATTGTAATTTTATGCTGAATTGGTCCTTTAGTTTGTGTCAGGTTGTTTTCATACTCTTTTTTAAAAATTCAGACTTTTTTTCCATGATTACAGCCAAACAGATGGCAAGAGAAGTAATTCATCCATTGATTAATTGATCACCCCCTCCCTGGCATGCAGTCAAAAGATATTGGTCATATGACAGAATCTATTGAGAGACTAAGCAGACCTGTTTGTATCTAAAAGTCATGATTTTAATATGAGCCATCATTGATTAAGATGATATTTCAATATTTCTTTCAAGAAAAAAAGATGAGAAATTGTTTTTTTTTTTTTTTTGCTTCCATGGGCGTGATGAAGAGTGCTATGAGATTGATGTCAATAGAATTGCTCATTCCAGAAATATAAAAGTAAAGACGAAACAAAAACTTTTTTGTTAATAATGTTATTATTAAATGTCTCTTTCTTTAAATCAAAGGAGGAAATAGATTTCTTGACAATGAATATATGCTTGTGTACAAGGTGCATTATCCTATCTTTGGTAATTTGTCATTGAATATTTTCCAGTTGTCATTTGCTATTTCTGTATTGTCAAACTCTAGTCTATGTCTGGATTTGATTTCATTCTCCTACAATTACAAGAATAATCCTCACCAAATTTAGGGGAGTAATAACTAACATTCCCATACTGTGATTTAAAATCGTGATTGGTATGTTGGTTTCTTACTAGCTGAGCTAAATTGATAAGTCTCACTCATCTTCAAAATTTATCTCACAGATGTGCAAGGGCTTTTTTCATTCTAATAAATACATTTATACTAAAAAAATGTATTTTTATGTATTTTTTAAAATTCATTATATGTACAATACAAAGGTTGCAGTAATCATCTCCTGTCAGAATAGAGGTAAGAATGGATTTTGACCCTGCAGTTGCAAAGTTTGTTATTTATAGCTTGGTATTAGGGCAGCTAGTTTTGAATATGCCAGGTTTGACTCAGTACACAAACTCACTTAGTGGTGTCTCACTGCCTACTGAGTAACCCAACAGGAGAGTGTCTGTTCGTACATGTACAATATCATCTCTGATTGGTTGACTACTTACATTGAGGCTGCACAATTAGTTCTTGAGATATTCAAAATGGCTGGATACTTTACACACTGACCTCTTAGATTTAGCTAACATGTTTTTGGCTCCCTTTGACTGGGGATTCAAGAAAAAAGCTAGAAATATCAAAAACTGGTAATAGCATTTTTATAAATTTTCCTGAGTTTCTCGAAACAAAGTGACATTTTTACAGTCAACATAATAATGCTTCATTGCATAAATGATTCATTTGCCGCTTTTACAAATCTTCATTTAATTTCTTCAACATGAACATAACTTCGTACATAAGAGAAAAATGATACTTTTTTGCCTTTTAGTTAAAAGCACTTGGGTTATTTACATGACAAGGACGATGTTCAGTCAGTTGTTGTTCATATGTCTATCTTTCTTCAGTAAGCTTCATTATCACTTTTCCATTCAAGTGTGTATTGCATTTTTATTCTGGTTTATGTACATTTGAATAATTCCATAAAAATGGCTAAAATGCAATAGATACATACATGTGTAAATATATATATATATATATATATATATATATATATATATATATATATATATATATATATATATATATATATATATATATATAGTAGAATGTGGATTTGCTACACAAAGTAGCTCATGTTTCTGCCCTCTCTGGGCCACATATTACACATCAGAAGTGGCTTTATATTATTGATATATTATTATTATATCATGTTATACTGCTTGCCTGATTTGTATCACATGTGCTATATATATATATATATATATATATATATATATATATATATATATATATATATATATATCTGTAGATATAGATATAGATATGTATATGTTGAAGAGAACGTTGTTTTTCAAGGGGTTCCTTAGAAAATATAATTATTGCAAAAAGCTCCCTAAGTAGTTAAACTTTGAGTATTACTGATTCAGATCCTCTTCAAGAGACCAGCGTACCTCTAGGGTTATATTTGGGAACTCTTAAAATGTGTCTACGACTTGACTGATGCTTCAAGATTTGGTACCTAACAGTCAGAGAGGAATTATCAAAGTTAGAAGCAGTAGCTTCAAAATATGATCAGGTAATTAGCTATATATAAACAGATTTACATTTAAATTTTGATGTCAATGGCATGGTCTGAGCTTTTTTTATACAACCAGTTTACCCTTTGCCGTCAAGAAATGACAGAAATAATGAGGTAATTTGAAGTAGTTCAGTGACAACAGACTTCTTCAGTTTACAATCACATTGAAAGGAATTGAATGGGTGTAAAATCCAGATGCATTTTTAATGAAATATGACTCTAGGAACAAAGGATTAATCATGTGAGTTGATTTGAAGAAATTATTGTATGGGTGCTGTGTAAGATGTCTATTGGCTAAAATGAATGCTGGCTATTAATTTATAATGCTAGGAAAGGTGGTAACATTGTTTGATTTCTTGTTTTGAAATTCATCCTTAAAATATTGATTGGTCAAGTTTCAAATCAATCTCAATTATAGTGACTTTTGAAAATAGCATTCTGTTGACAACTGACGGATATTTGTTATTTTTATTTTATTTATCTATATCATTTTTATAAATGCAGTATCTTTACTATTTCGTAAGAACATGAACGCAACCCTATTGCACTACTTCAGTTACACAAATCAAATTCTATCTTACTACGTCAGCTGCATCCCAAAGCATTACAGAAGACATCAGCATATTGCTATAATTTCATATGTATGAATACTTGCAAATATTCATAAACCAATAATTTATTTTCCTATTTTATTTCAGATAAGAAACCCCAAAATGATCTCACTCATTATGGATATTGTGAAGGGATGTGTTCATTACCTGCCTGTCATAAATGTTGTTCTCAATAGCTATTTTGCTACTAGTGGGCAGCATGTAAGAAATCCAGAAATAAATACATATGTTGGTAAGTATTATCATCTAATAATAATCATAATGATAAACTCTAATATAATATACTACATAATATAATACAACATGTTAAACTCCAAGATCAAACAAAGGCTGTATCTGCAAGGATCTGGCACTCCCTGACTACAACAGAGAACCAACAAGGCCTAGTTGTTTTGTGAGGGACCACTGGGGTACCATGGGCTGTTGGTAATGATGCTTTGGTCTCAAAACCATACCTGACCTCAAGGTCATCACCTGATGAAAGCTTTGTTGGAGGCACTGCTACTATCTTCTAGCAGTAGTTGCATAAATATATTATATATAATTATTATATATTTAACTTTGAGAAGAATTATTTACATACCAACTTTTGTTCAGACAATCTAATCTCTTCTTCACATCTTTGATGTTGACACAACATATCAGACGATTCATTTTATGGCTTTCTTCATGTAAAAACATAAATTAGCAAGGAAAGAGAATTGGACAGAGGACTTTATAATATTAGTCAGGCTAGTTGGCCTCCATTTGAACTTCAGCAAAACAGATGTTATGTTCAACAAACATATTGGGGACAATGATACGAAGATCAAAATCGAAAATGTAGAGCTGGAGAAAGTAGACCACTATATCTACCAAGGACAATAAGTCTCCATTAAGTCATCAAAAGAAGAAATAAAGTGAAGAATCACATAAGCTTGGTAAGCTTTCGGTAGAGCAAGCTTAACTTTCAAAAACAAGAAAATCCCACTAGTCCTGAAAAGAAGGGTATACAAACAATGTACCCCACAGATAGTCACATACGGCATGGAAACAAGGAACCTAACCGAAAGATTGACCCTCAAGTTGAGAACCATGCAATGTGTACATGAAAGAATCATGCTCAAACTCACATAGAGATATCATAAGACAGCACAGTATATCAGAGAAAAGACAGGAGTCCAATACATAGATAAATTCAGGAAGTTCTGGCTCTGCAATGCCCATGATAGAGAGGTTTGGCAAATCTTGGGGAAGGTCTATTTCCAATGACAAATGCTAACAGACTGATGATGATGAATGCATACCCATAGCTTCTCTATATGAAATATATTATTTACTTTCAAGTATAATTCTTTTGATTTTATCACCAGGGTGCTGCAATTAGAAACAGGGTATAATATTGTCTTTATTTTCTTCTAACATGAATTCCCATCAATTAGGGAAAAAAAATTAAGCCTACATCAACTGCTTTTAGACCACATTTGACGTACCTGTAATAATCTAACCTACAAATCTTTATTTCTATTTTTTGTTTTTATTTTTGTTCGTTTGCATGCGAACTGGATGATCTCATTGGTTGATTTACCTTCCTATTATGATATGAGAATAAAAATTACCTCAGAGAAACTCTGAAGACTTTATGTCTGATCATAACACATAAAAACAGCTTGAGATGTGTCGGAACATTCAAAAAACTCAAAAATAGGGTACTTGAGTTATTGATAATTAATTATCCAGTAAAATAGCTTTAGGCTGCTTATTGCTAATCTATACATGAATAACCTGGTCATTTTTTATGGCTTTCCTAGTTATGAATAAAGGTATTTTTTTCTTTCTGTTTCTTTGTTTGTTCTATCTCTTTCTCTGGTGGGTCAAAGCAAAAATGTATCAAACTAAAAATTTAAATGTTAACCACGTCTGTAAATATTCTATTCCTGCAACACATGCAGTACAGCTTGTTCCATAATTTCAACATGGAAAAGTTCTCATTTTCTTTCTTAGTTTAACAAAGAATTCTCTGTTGAGCGGAGGAGAAAAATCATAACCATTAATTCCAACACTGTATGGTTTTCTTCACTTTGTAAAAAAGGTGTTCGACAACTCCAATGTGCAGAGTTTTTTTAATTATCTGATTGCTTGGTTAACAGTATGATCAAGTCTCTCTACTTGGTGCAGCCAAAAGAGATGGATTGTTGGTATATCAATGTCCATAATTTTCTCATCTTCTCAACAGTGACACAAGAAGAAATTCCTTCCTAAAAAATGAAAGAAAATGTGCACTGCACCCCCTCTGATCTCCCAATAAATTCTTGAATGCTTCTTTTGGGGGGGAAGCTAAGTAGAACTTGAGCACAACACTTCCTCCATATGAAGGTCTTATACATAGCAGCTAAAAAGTTGCTCAATCATGGTCAACCTTGGTCAATAGGGGCCTCAGAATTATTTTTTATCTAGAAATCCCAAGTCACTCAAATGTATATTCGAGAATACTTAAATAAATTCAATCCTTCAGATTTCTTATAATTAAAGCCTCACATTTTTTATGTAGCCATTACTTTAAAGTAATTTTGCTATCTATTATTTATCATACATACGTTACCTACTTTTCCCTTAATCTTTGATATCATTTCCTTTTGTAGTGCTGACTTATCTTTACCTTTTTGAACTTGACCAATTGACTCTGCCTTACTTCAAGAAATTGACCAACACTCTTGATACCAACAACATGTACAAGGTATGTTTCATTTATCTGCTTATGATTAAACATTCCACAATGTATAATAAGTATGTGTCATTGGTCTGTCTTTATAATTTAACATATCACCATATGTACAATGTATATCTCATTTGTCTGTTAATGATTTATTGAAATGATAAATAAAGTTAAATTTCCATTGTCCTTCAGTTAATACTAAGTTATATCAAGGTTATGCACATTGTGAGAGTACTACTCCCTTAATATTTAATCGAAACAAAAAAGACTATGAATTACACACTTTCACCTATATTACAAAATGGTATTATATTAAGCATTATTTAATTTACCAAAGGTTTACATCCATTTTAACAAATCCCAACCAGCTTGATTGAGCACATATACCTATAATTTAAAAAGCTTACTGGTTATATCATAAAATTGAACATACACGATTGTGTATAATATATTTTAGTGATGGATTTTATTAGAAGTTGATTTATCACACTTACAAGCAAAAGAAACTACTTTGATCTGTTACAAAAGGCCCAATGGAGGATTTTTTATTATACTATAAATATCCATTTTAGGCAATCTTTGTCTCTGTTTCATCTGATATAAAATTAGTTCATTGGAGATTTATTCATTTTTCTTTAACAATTGTGAGGGAGAGGGATGTCCCTTCAACCGGTTCTGGGACTAGCTATGGCAACTGCCTAGATTTAGGTTTTTCTTTTTCTCTCAGGGTGACCTTTTCCCAGATCAGGAGCCGCAAACCTTCCAAAATAATTCCCTCAATTTTTGAGCAGATTCTCACTTTTTACTGATGAACATTTTTGCTAGAAACCATCAACCAAAACTGTCAATAAAGGTTTTTTCAGTTTTTGTGTTGGTTTGGCTGGCTGGCTGGCTGGCTGGCTATGTATCATATATACCAGATGCGCCAATGGAGCTGGAGGGCTAAAAATTTTAGAATTTACTTTTTACTTTATGTCTAGCAAAACATTTTTTGACTTGTCTCTTTTCAGAATTTCCTCCCTAAATACTTTTTAGAAGAGGGTTCAGTTTGCTATCCACATTTATGCAGAATCAATTCCTCAGTTTGTGTCCAGTTGCATTCATGCTTGTTTTTTGAAAATTCAAACTTTTTCAGTGATCTCTGCCCAAAAAGTGAGAGAAGTAAATTCATTGATCATCCCTATTTCTAATTTTTCTAATTCATAACACACAACACAACAAGCTGCCTAAAAACATTGGTTATGCTATGTTTTTTATTGAATGATTAACCAGACTTGTTTTTTTCTTTTGAAGCAGTGCAGTTCACGTATCTATTCATGAAGTGAAAGTAGCCAAATTAAAGGATACTGATTTTTTTTGATAAAATCATGAACAAAATGTTATATATATATATATATATATATATATATATATATACATACATATGCAAAATGAAATGTTTTTGTATGCCACCTTGAGCATGTGTGACGTAGGTTCGCCACCCTTGTCTTAGGTGGACTATCTCACCAAGCTAGAGGGCTTTAATAGCTTGCTACTTCTCCATAGCTGGTATTAAAAATAAAACATGAGCAAATATCTTGCCTTCTCAATTTCTCTTGCTTTTCTCTCTCTTTCAATCTTTGCTTTTCTTTATTTTTCTAGGTTTCTTCAGTTCACAAGTTGGTCTGGCTGACTGGCAGGTTATGTATGTATCTCACATACAGGCCATCCCCGTAGAGCTTGAGGACTGAAAGTTTAAACATTTACCCCTTATATTTAGAAAAAACAGCTTTTGGGTTGTTTTTTTTTAAACCCCTCCCCCCAAAAAGTTTTTAGGGGGGGGCAATTTTCAATGTGTGTTTATGCTAAATTGATCCTTTAGTATATGTCTGACAGCACTCAGGCTTGTTTTTTGAAAATTCAGATTTTTTAGTGATCATTATCCAACAAAGGCAAGAGGAGTAACTTATTCATTGATCACCCCTCTTTTTAATTTTTTAATTGATCATCCCCAACATGGTGTGCTGTTAAAAAAGATATTGATTATGTGATGGTTTCTATTGAGTGACTAAGCAGACTTGATAGGATTAGTTTCCAAGAAGTGCCCAACTACAATATCAACAAGAAGTCAATGAGCATATCTCAAAAGCTTTTCGCACATTTATCTTAGAGAGGACCATTGTTATGCTAATTTGTACTTACCACTGTCTTTACTAATTCTGCAATTTCAATAAATATAATTAATAGGCTGCCTTATAGTGAATTCCTTCATATTGAAACTAGTGACTTTCTTTTAGCGTAAAGCTTACATGTAGGTATGATCAAGCAAATCTTTACAACCGTCAAAGCAACTGATGGTCATCGCTTTTTTTTGCAGATTAATTCATTTTCTATATATAATATAACTAAATTGTTGACCTTACAATATACTGTATGTCTTTGTTATATGAGGCAAGTAATTGCTCATTCCCCAATCTCATTCCCAAGGTAATGTACTTATTTGCTGGGAAGACCATTCTTGTATAAACCAGACCTTTAAATACCTTATTGTACATATGATGATATCAATTTCCCAGTGCACACATGTGTAAGTATATTTGTGTGTGTATATATATCTGTATATATATATATATACACAAAATTGTTGTATACTAAAGCGGAGTTGTTACAATTCATCAGATCCCAAAGATGTATGTTTGTTGCTTTATCGCTCTTCCCTTATTCTCCAATTATATATAATTCTTTTTGATTAGCTTCCCAGTTGGGTTCTTTCTTCTAGATTGGGTTGAGACTAAATAACATTATAGAAAGTGATTAGGGGTTAAGAAAAGTAGAGTAATGAGTGAAATTGAAGGGAGTTAATTAGTGTTTTGTAGGGGAGGTAGTGAGTACCAGAAGGGCTGAGATTATCTTCCCACACTAGATGTAAATTAATCAAGTCAAGGAGGAAATGAAACATATTTTGCCAGTTTGGGGAAATCATTCTCCAATCTCCTGTTCGGAAGATGGAAGAGGTCTCTTGGTTTCCCTTCCTCTGCCAACTAGTATTTTTAGGCTGTTATCCTATTGTATCTCATTTTGTTTTGTTAAAACTTGGTCCCCAGCCAATGTTCCCTCTAATTTTTGTTGTCAGTGTGCACAAAAATTTTATGTTATACAAATTTTTTTTTCTGGTGACAAAAGTATGTACACTCTTTAGAATTTGACATAGTGAATCAATAATTTTTCAATAAAAAGCACAGTCTATTAAAGAAAAAACAGGAGTTAGAGATATCAAAGAATCCATTAGAAATCTTAAATGGCAATTGTCATGTTTCAAGAATGGCTGAAAAACACTGAATATCACATCTTACAATGTGGATTCCCAGAAATCATACATGAATATGTGGTCACCAAAAAATAAGATGGCATGACTAACTAGACAGCTTCCAAAAGTATTAACTCTGCAATGTCCATGATAGAGAGTTCTGGCGAATTAGAGGGTAGGAAGGTCTATGTCCAAAAACAGATGCTAGAAGGCTGCTGTTGAAGAAGAAGAAGAGGAAGAAGCTCTTTTCTTTCTTCTTTTCTTTTCAATTTTCCTTTTCATCTCATTCTTTGTTACTTTCTCTTTCTTGATAATTTTGCTTTTATATTTTTAGAATGGTTAACAAGCTTTTGATACTGACAATTACTACTGAAATGAGTTTGATAGTTACAACTGTAGCCTTGTGCTAAACCTAGTAAATATTGAGATCCCAGAAATTTTCAAAGTTCCTAGCGTCTCAGGATCAAGATTCCTTTGCATTGTAACAATCTGAGAAGATAAAGTTTATTTTTTTAGCAAAAATTTGGCTGAGGGTGCCTTGATTGAAAAGAGGAAACCAGATGAGAAATGTTGTGCGCCTATAGAGTAAAAATATGAAGTAGTAGAAAATTTAAAACATCAATAGCAGTATTGAAAAAAAATGATGAGCACACGCAAAAGGGTTGAACAGGTTGGGGACCTCTGTTGTTAACCATACTATTTATTGTTTACTATACTGATTGAGAAAAGAGAACCTACACAACCTCCGACTAATGATAGATGAACTAAATGAAGAGAGCGAGAAAGTCGGCCTACACATGAACTTCAGCAAGACGAAGATCATGTGCAACAACCACATCAGGGATAAAAACACTAAGATCAAAATTGAGGACACAGAACTGGAGGAAGTAGACCACTACATCTACCTAGGACAACGAATCTCCATGAGACCCTCAAAAGAAGAAGAAATCAAGCGAAGAATCACACTAGGATGGCAAGCCTTTAGCAGAGCTAGCTCAACCTTCAAAAATAAAAAGATCCCATTAATCCTAAAGAGAAGGGTATATAACCAATGCATCCTCCCAATAGTCACTTATGGAGCTGAAACATGGAACCTAACCAAGAGACAGACCCGTAAATTGAGAACCATGCAACGTGCACATGAAAGAATAATACTGGGCCTCACATGGAGAGACCACAAGACAGCACAGTACATCCAAGAAAAGACAAGAGTCAGGGACATCATAGAATCCATCAAAAATCTCAAATGGCAGTCGGCTGACCATGTTGCAAGAATGGCAGACAACCGATGGACATCACAACTCATGACATGGATCCCCACAGATCACATGTGCAACCGAGGCCGGCAGAATATTAGATGGAGAGATGAGCTACACAAGTCAGGAAGTACTGGCTCCGCGACGCCCATGATAGAGAAGTGTAGCAAATCCTGGGGAAGGTCTATGTCCAACGACGGACGTTAAAAGACTGATGATGATGATGATGATGATGATAATGATAATGATGATGATGATACTGATTGAGAAGTTAGGGATTTCATGAAATTACTGAAATTTTCAGGAATTTCTCAAAATCTCTTGGAATTTCCAGAAATCACTAGATTCCCAATCTTACCATTGCATTCCTTTTTTTCTATTAATTTTCTTGTCTTTTTCAACATTTTTTTTATTTTTCATATCATTGCTTTTCATTTAAGTGTTTCTGGCTCTCGTTAGTCATTTTAACTCCTTTATTACTTTTTTAGTCTTCTTTAGTCTTCATTTTGGTTTATCCAACTTTTACAAATTTAACATCCACAAACTATTTTAACATATATTTATTAATCTTAATTCTATGGCAAAAGTAAATCCATTTTTTAGAAATTAATCTTTCAAAGTGAAAATTGTCCAAAAGGCCCTGCTTAGGGTAACCAAAAAGTAAAAAAATTAAAAATTAAAATCATCTCACCATCACAGTCAGTGACTGAACAACTGTAGTGTCAAAATTTAAAGTCATGTGGAAAAATCCTATTGAAGAATAAATATGGTCAGAATAAATTCTGTTTATGACATCACTGGCATTTTCCACTGGAAAACATCTAAAATGGAGTATAAAAAAACATTCTGAAGAATCTAGATGTTATTAATAAACCCATCAAAATAAGGCCCCAAAAAGGTCAAAAAAATCTTTTTTTCCAAAAATGAAAGATAGAAACATTTTTAGAAGGGGTTTAGTGGAGGACTGTGGCCAATTTTTAAGTGTATAGACAGAACAGTATGGCCAGGAGTGCTGGATCATGCAAACACACGCACATATTAAGATAGAACCCTTTGCCAACTTTGGTGGCTACAGTTATTCAATTCCTTTCTCTCTGTTTCTATTTTTCTCTATTATTTTTTTCTTGTCAATCTCTTTTTTTCTCTTCCTTGCTTCCTTTCTTTTTTGTTCTTTCTTTTTTATCACTCTTTGTCTCTTCTCTGTTCTGCTTTGGAATGTCTGGAGGCAGGGGTTCAATACCAGCCTCTTGAGGTATGCCAGCCCCAAAATGCTAGTATTGAACCAGACTCACTCGGTTTTCTTCAGAATCACTTAATTTCTGAATTTGACGCTATTTCAATAACTGTGCTGGGTAAGTCTCTGAGATGAGGCTCAGATTATCTCTCCTTCTAGTCAAATCTGGCAACCCTGGATCTCAATGACTGCCTATAAAACAAATAAATTTCAAACAAAAATGCTACACACATTTTATCAGGAAGTGTCACCAAAACACTTATCAAAGGTTTCTTCAGTTTCTAAGTTGTTCTAGCTAGCTGACTGACTATGCATGTACCCTGTATACAGGCTGCACCAATGGAGCTAAAGGGCTAAAAATTTAAACATTTACTTCTTATTAGTTCTGGAAGAAAGTTATTTTTTCTGTTTTCTCTAAATTAAATTTTTTTGCAGTGGGGAGGTTGAATTTGCAATACATGTTTGTGCTAAATTGGTCCCTTAGTTTGTGTCAGCAGTGTTCACATTTCGTTTTTGCAAATTTGGACTTTTGTAGAAACCACTGCTTAACAAAAGCCAAGAGAAGTAACTTGTTTTCTGTCCACCCTTTTTTCTGATATTTTGATTGATCACCCCTCTAACACGACATGCAGCCAAAAATCATTGGTCACATGACAGTTTCTATTGAGGGACTGTTTTCTTTTTGCTTTGTTAACTAATAAATAAAACTATCATCTGAAAATAACTTGGTTATATTTTTAACTCTCTAAAGTCAATCTGACATTCTTCTGGGAACCAATTTGTTCATTTTGTAGACTGCTGGGCTCAACAAATTAAAATGTAATAAAAGATATATCCGTTCCTATCATAAATGAATCACTGTAGTCTGCACATGTACCAGAAATAATTATGTAAAAAATTATCTAAAATTACTTTAAAAAATAGATCTCTTATCTAAAATTATCCTTTAAAAAAATACCAGCACAAGATTGGGAAATTGTTGGTCCAAAATGACCATAGCACTTTTTTGAAAAAATTAAAAAATTTATAGGATGTGCCTAGTGTTGTACTCAAGATTGTAGCCCCCAAAATGTGACCAGGAGTATCTCAGGACACACACAAACACATGGACACTCAAAGAGGGAAGAATATGTAGCCCACTTGACTGGTTGGTCAAGCAGGCCATTTGTAGGGCTATGGTGATTCAATAACAAAATCACAATCAAATAGAAGAGTAAAATGCATAAAATATTGAAAACACAAATGATTTAATTATTCTGCTTCTTTGTATGTACAACCAATAGGCTCTTATATTATTAATTCTCTACTTTTCTTCCATTCCTTTTCTGAATTGTTAGTGGGCTATTCAATTTGCAATATAAGTTTGTTATCCCTTAGTTCAAGTCCAGCAACTTTCACGCTTGATTTTTGAAAATTCAGACAATTTCAATGATCACTGCCCAACAAAAGGTTAGAGAAGTAACTTATTCATTGATCATAAAAAGTAGCTAATAAATTGAGATGAAGGTAAAAAGTAGTCATAAAATTGAAAATGAAGAAAATGTTCTACATGAGGCAAAATGTTTCTTCTTTATAATTCATCTATCTTTTTTTTTCCTTTGTGCATAGTTTTTAGACTTTGCTTTGAAACCTGATGCAATAACTTCTTGGATGAAGGATGGCTGGTGCCAGGTGTACGATGAGGAATTTGTGGACGATCGAATTCTGGGACCCTTACTTAGGTATGTATAACTTTTTATGTCCTGATTTTTTAAATTTGAAAATCTTTTGATTCATATTTAAAGGCCATATGGAGAAAATTAACATTGAATGTTAGAGAAACATTTAAGTAAACAATTTTTTATTGAAAAACAAAAATTGGACTTACAAGTTCCATCAGGACATGCAGGCCTTGAATTAATCAACAAAACATGCGGTACTTGAAAGTACCATTAGTACGAGTATAAAAGGGATAAAAGTGTGCAAACAGTCACGTAAGCATAGCGGTGTGAATATAGATAAGAAAGTAATATGTTTATAAGCTAGGAGGGACATAGATCAAATAAATGAGTTGTTGACACTGATTTATCCAAATCAATGAAACATTTGTATGGAAGTTTGTTTTTTTTCCATGCAAACATGAATCATATGAAGATCAGAATGACTTTGAGCATGCAGATGTCTGAACTCACAGATTATCAGAAACAGTCAACTTGAACTGTCAACATAGTTTTCTTCAGTTTTTAAGCTGGTTTGGCTGGCTGACCATCTATCTACAGCACAGTCAAAATCATTGTGCACTTTTAAAAAAATTGTCTTATTTCATTTTTAAACTCAAGAAGGTATCTTTCAGATTAACTTCCACTTGGCACCTTTTCCTTGGTCTCAAATCATTACAAGGTTTCATGGTGACAATAATGGACATGGTCTTGCAGTAATCACGACTGCAAGAGTAATATGTTTCATTTGAGACATGTTACTGCTATCAATGTGGTTAAATGGACACTTAGTGGAAAAACAGGATGTCTTAAAATGCATGCTAGTTCACCTGAGGTAAAACTGCCTCCCTGAGGTCAAGTTCACTTGAGGTCAACCTGAGGTCATGTGAGGTTAACAATGTTTCAAATTCTCTTAGTACAGAATACTAAAATGAATATATAATCCAAAATGCATAAGAACATATATTACTGTTTGTATCTTTGTAGTTTAAACAGGGTTTAAAAATCAAATGAAACAATTTTAAAAAAAGGTCACAATAATTTTGACAGTACTGAATGTATGTGCTGCATGTCACATCAATGGAACTACGGGGCTGAAAATATAAATATTTACTCCTTATTTGGTCTAAAAAGGTTTTTAGTGGGAGGTTCAATTCACAAAATAAGTCTATGCTAAATTTGTCCTTAAGTATATGTCTGGCAGCGTTCACACTTTTGTTTTTTAAATTCAGACATTTTTGTGATCACTGTCCAACAAAGTGTGAGGGACATGACTTATTCATTGATCTACCCTTTTTCCAATCTTCTAATTGATCACCACCAACACAACATGAAAGCCACTAGTCACATTACTGTTTCTGTTGAGGGACTAAGCACACCTGTATGAATCATTATTTGTCAGCAATCTATACTACCATAAGTTGCATACATCAATAATCAGTGTAGCTACTTCATATTTATCTTTACATATTTACATAGGCAGATCAGTAAGTCTGCAGGACAATGACAATAAAAGCATGTATTTTGTACAATGATGTTTATTTTTTCAGCATAATCTTCTTTATCATCAATGTACTTAATTTAGTTATAAATATTAATCACTTGAATCAAACGTAATATGCATACAGTGCAAATATCAGATCAATATATCAAAATTCAGCTGATAATAGATTTCAGGACATATTGATCTACTTTCCTATTTATATATATATATATATATATATATATATATATATATATATATATATATATATATATATATATAATGTATGCATAGTTTAGAAAGCTTTATAGCTTTAGACACTGAATATTTGGAAAAAACTTTTTTCCAAATATTTATGGCATTTTAGTCAATTATTTTCCAATATCTGTTAATGTAATTTTCTTCTGTATTTTTAATGTTTTACACAGAAATATTTATGGTACTAGGTATGAATTTTCCTTGTTGGGAACATCAGTTGTTCGCAATGTTTCAAGGATTTAAAAACAAAACTGCTATATTAACATAGCAGTATTGATCAAACACCACCTCTTTGAAACTTTTTGCATGTTACTGCTGAAAAAGAATTTTCTTATAGAAATTCCATAAATTTCATACAGTCCCAAATCATTTTATGATGTCATATCATTAAAGTCAGTTATTTTCTGATCACTTTTAATGTACTGTATATAGAATATCCTGTGTTTTATACTGAATTTGATTTTATTTCTATCATTCAATTTTGGATCCTAATGTTATATGCTTGTTTTATTGCGAGGATCATCAGCTGTCTTACCATGGACCCATTTCAGAGGAACTAGACAATCCCGTCATCCATTGAGTTACCCTTTGAGAGAAAATATGAGCAATCTAATGAAACCAGAATACTTTGAAATTATCAGATAATAGTTATCACCCTTGACAAATCAGTCATTATAATATAGATAAGGGTGTGTGCAAGCGCAGACCGAACGCTATTATAATTCAGTTGGCAACTTAAAGATCACATACAAAAAAAAAAAAAATCAAACTTTTAGTATTATATAGATAGATGGATAGAAATCAGATCATTATTATCAGTGTGAGTGTGAATCACCCAGATATTTCTCTAGATTCTTCAAGTTTTAGGTCTTCTTCAATTCAATTGAATACTTCCAGAGTCACACACAGATAAACAAAATCAGAACATTAGTATCATATACATGGAAATGAGATTATTATTATTGAGGTGAGCACAAACATAGACCTCAAAAATTTAAACTACACTGCGCATAACTGACTCGTTTAAACACTGCTACTGGGTTAAGTTATTCATGCATCCTGACATTTATATGTATCTATATATCCAGACTTTACCCAGCCCTAACCACTAATTGCAAAAAATTGAAATCTTACGCATACACTCTCTTTTATGATCTTTTTTTTTTTTTTTTAAATTTCCCACCTCTCCAAAAATGTCCTGAGATGGGGGTTCAATTTACAATGTGAAAAATCATAAATGGTGTTATTTTCATCAAGGTAACTTAGTTTAACCTCCATCACCACTTAATTTACAATGTAAAAAGCAACATATATAGGTGATGGTGATTCATAATTTACCTTGGAACGCTTATTATTATTCTGTTACAAACCCACCATTTCATTTATTAAACAACCATTTACCCTTCTCCTTTTTTGACCTTATCTATAAACCAAACTTATACTGCACCACTACAAAGAAGAATTCCCATTAACTTCTGAAGCCTTGTAAAAATTCATAATCATACAATCTGCTTTCTAATAAAACGGCAATGTTATTAGTAGTTTGATACCACATTAATTTTTATGCCTTTCCTCTGTGTAATGTATTCATTCAAATTTGGGAAACTGTAAACTAAAACTGTTAAGATCAACATAGTCAAATGCAACACAGGTTTCTTCAGTTTCAAGTTGGTCTGGCTGGGTATATACCATGTGTATAGGCCACACCAATGTTGCTAGAAAGTTGATGATTCAAACATTTACTCTTTATTAGGTCTGAAAAAAAAGCATCTTCTTGTTTTTTCCTCTTAATTTCTTTTCTAAGTAAGTTTTTGTGCAGAAAAACAGTTTTTTGTTTTTTTCAACCCGCCCCCTAAGGTTTTCAGAGATTGGGTTCAATTTATAATCTAGGGGTTTGCTAAATTGGTCATTTAGTTCGTACCTGGCATTGCTCATGCTTGTCTTTTTTTAAATCTAGACTTTTTTTTACAAAAAGTGAGAAAAGTAACTTACTCACTGATCAACTTTTTGTCCATTTTTTTCAATGATACCCCCAACATGGCATGCTGTCAAAAGATATTGGTCACTTGACAATTTCTATTGAATGACTAACCAGATCTGCTTTTCTGCCCATTCAGCAAACTAATGAACGTTACTTGTCATTTAAGAAACAAAAAAAAGGAAGAAGAGTTTTATGTCAGAACCATTTTGACAAACAATAAATACGTCACATCTTTGGTAGGCATCTTTGCATGGCATACACATTAATGTTCACCGCGTTGTTTAATAGATGTTATTCAAACTCAGAGGTTATGGACTGAACTAACATTGGTAGCTTTATTGAAAACAATCAGAAGAGCATCAATAAAAAATATGTTCAGCAGACAACTTGAAAATAGCTTTTTGATTTTCTACACTGTATCAATATCCAGGGTGCAGCACTGCTTACTTAATGTCTAGCAGCGTTGACATTTTCCTTTTGAACATTCAAACGTTTCTAGTGATGATAACCCGACAAAAAGCAAGAGAAGTAATTTAATCATTTTTTTCAATTTGTCGATTGATCACCCCAAACATGGTATGCAGCCAAAAAGCATTGGTAACGTGACCAGGGAGAAAAGATGGCCCTTCGGGACTATGACAAAGCCTGGGGCAAAGACAGCACCCTGAGGAAAAATTGGTGCCCAAGGGCAAATAAAGCACCAACGGGCAAATACAGCCCCTAGGGACATTTGTATTATATCCCAGAGGAGGAGAGGGCATGATTTATAATTACCCGGTATTATAGGACAGAGGAAATTTTGGGGTCTGAGGCAACTACCCCCTCTCGCCCCTCCCTCTTGTCTCTGATCTCCCTTTGTTTGATTTTATCTCTCACATGACGTCACAGACTCAGTGGCTTGTCAGGAAACATCATTCTATATATACATGAGATCCGGTATTTTTAGTAGCAACTACAACATCTTAACTTTAACACCTTTAATTCAATAAAAACTTTAAATCTTTTACCATTCTCCTGGCTTCCTTCAATGTGGTTTCCACCCTTCAACTTGTCTTCTGCTTCCTTTGTTCTATTTTCCCAAGTCACATTAATTTTAGCTTTCAAAGATTCCAAGACTATAATCAATCATCTCAATTCATTAACTCATTTAGTCTAAGAGTGCATGTAGGTACACTCTAAATTCTAAGGCCATGTTAAATATAGTGGCCATTTTGAATACATAATGAGGTCACATGACTACTACATTTGTATAATTTTTCCATAAATGATATCCTTATCTTATAGCCTTCAAGATGATGAATGATTTCCCTGGGTTTCTTAGAAAATGAGAAAACTTAAATCCATCCATTGCTTTGTAAACTTTGATGGAAAATAGGCTTGAATAAGTTAAAGTGATGATGTCCACTGCACCCATGTAGGACAGTAATTAATCTGATATGTAATTAGTTATGTCTATCTTTGAACAAAAAAGACAAGCTGTTATCTTTGTCACGATCTTTATTGTTATAATTTAGGTTTTGATGCAACAGACCAATTATTTACTAAAATGTGTCCTGAGCATATGTGTGTGTGTGAGTGTGCATAGATATATACCAAGTTTAACTAAGTCTGGCACAAGGTCACTATGGTTGGGCATGTGATAAGGACTAGGGTATATTTATGCATGTGAAAAGAAGTGTAAATATATTTTTTAGGATAAGTTAACTTTGTCCAGATTTCAACTCTACTTCAAGAAGAGAAACATTGTTATGATATGGCTAGAGTACTAGAAATGTCCTTCAATATGTGAACATTTGAGTCCATAAATTTCTACTCTTGACTGTATGTCTTTACTATGAATTGAGAAATTGTTTAATTGATCAAATCCAACATGGCATGCTGCCAAAAGACATTGGTCACATGACAGCATCTTTTGAGTGACTAATCAGGCTTGTCTCACAATTTCTACTGTTCCTAATTGTATGCATATACACTATACTTGTGTATGGTCGTGAGAATACAAAAGGGAATTGTTCTCATAGTATCTTCATCTTCATTTATTGAATATCTAAAATCATTCATGATCTAGAGAGTGATAAGATTCAAACCTCCATCTCAATATTCTGCTCACATCCCAGACAATTCTATCACTCCTGCAATGTCAATTCTACTTTCAACCCTACTGGGATTTATATTGGATGTTTATAGACTTGTCTAAATTTCCGACTCAATAACCTGCTGCTTCTCTGACGTTTTACATTTTTTTGCATATCAATCAGGACAGGATTAGATTAGTAAAGTCAACCTATAGGGTCTTACTGTGGTTTATTATTTAGTTTGAAAATTCATTCTCAAACTCTCAGTATCTGACATCTTCACTAAAATTTGATTTGATTTGAACATATTCTTGTTTGGAGGGGAGGCTGTCGCTTCTGATAGCTTGTTCCGGATCTGTCTGGAAAAAAAGGACTTTCTAACCCTGGTGGCTGCTTGGATTTGTAGCTTCTTGCTCTAACCTCTGGTTGCACTGCTTTGAGATGTAGTATGTTTTTTTTTCCTGGACAGATGCTGCATTTACAGTCTTGGTATGTACACTTGAGGTTATCCTGTATATTTCCAATAGATCAGCATGGGTTCTTCTATAGGATAGTGTCTCCAGATTAAGCTCTTTTAGCCGCACAAAATATGGCAGGTGTTTGATGCTGGGGATCATCTTTCTGGCTCTTCTTTGTATTCTTTCTATACAGATTGTTAAATTTCAAATATCTCTGTATCCATGTTCTCAAAGGTATGGCAGAGATAGCCTAGCATTTTATTTGCTGTGTTGATTTTCTATTGACAGTGTGCTGTGAATTTAATTTAATGTTTTAATAGGGGATTTCTGCTCATTGATGCTAGAGAATATGGAAATAAGGGCCATATTTATTAGGGATCAAAAGGGGCAATTGCCCCAGGACCCTTCTTCACAAAAATATAATAATCAGATAATTTGTTTCTTTAATAAAAAATGAATTGATAATTACTGCTTGGAATTCATTTCATTATAATACCTTCAATTTTTTCAAATAAACTAACACAATTCCTGCATGTAATTCAGGTGTACAGTAATTTGACTGTGGGAAAATTTTGCTGGTATGTATTTACATGTATTTACTGCAGATATGTAATTTATAAACCTTTCTATGTATGCATAACTTGTCAGTTCCACTTACATGAAATAGACAGACTTTCATGTGTAAGTTTTTGTGATTTGTCTTGTATTTTAATTTCTGTATATGAGGGACCTACCAACCTGAAGTGCCGTGAGCTACCAAGGTCTAAATCCAACCCTGATGGAACTGAGACGCTTTCATAACAGCCAAATTGTTTCAAATTTCCAAGGGAATCTATCAAGATATTCGGAAAGTCAAGTTATCACTGGATATCTTCAGGGAAAGGAAAGGCTATGGGAATAAATCCAGACAGAAAATCTGTAGTGGAGCCCCTGGGGCAGTTTGATGTCAACTCTGACTCCCTTTTGACAGCTCCTGCAGCCAAACTTATGCCAAAAATATCTCTCTGCTTTTCTTTGTAGTTCATGACGAGGCTGAGAGGAGAGATTTTGTTGACTTGGATTCCTAAGATCTCCATACATCTTGCCCAGGCTTGCATTCTGGAGAGGTCACTTCAGTGCAGCTGCTGACAGTGTCAGAAACAAAAGGGTTTGTCACTCCAGAATCTGGCTGCAAAGTCTCAGTTGACACCACAGCTCAATCATAGGCCAATCCTTGGTGCACACCCCATTGTTTTCCGAGACAGAGAGATGCCAGCAAGTTATCACATAATTATTTTAATACTGATTCATATCCCTTGGTTATGATAAACAAGAACCATAAGTTCAACAATGTGTCCACCATTCATGGTTGTAATAGCAGCAGGAGGAAGAAGCACAAGTAGTCTTTCTTTCAGTCAATTGATTTTCATACTTGTAAAATATTGTGCAAGAATTATTTTTAATATATCTTGTAAATGGCCATTTTTGGCGTTTTTTTTTTTTTTTTTAACCTTTTTTGGCTTTTTTTAAATAAAAAAATACAGACCTTGTGCATTCTATAATGACATCATTAGCAGCTAGTAAAAAAAATTGATCTGAGTAGATGTTCTTTTGATGACTTCACTCCTCTTCCTTCCTTCCTATTTCTGCTGTTAAACATAACTGGAACAGACCAACAGATCAACCTGAAAAGCATCTTATTGAGCTGTGTGGACACAATAGAAGCAATGAAATCCACATATGTATATGTATATAATTTTAAAAAGTTTTTGATTTTGTTGAGTACTAATCAAAACGTCTGATAAAGTCAAATTTTGTCCTCAAATTCATTTCCATAACTTGATTGAAATCTTATGAAAATATTCACAATACAAAATGATGATATTAAAAAGGATTTGGAGAGGATTTTTTGCCCACATATCTTTGTTAGACACTTTTCAGTCAGCCTGTCGGTCCCACTTTCAATAAAGAAATAAGAAAGAAGGAAGAGATGTGATATCACTAAAAGGCATTATGTCATTCAAAGGTGAAATGCATTAGAAAATCTATACTGATCAATTTCTCCAGCAGCTGCTAATTATGTCACAATAGAAAAAAAGCCCCAAACGGCCAAAAAGCACCAAAAATCTCCATTTACTATTCTTACTGGAAATAATGCTCGCAGAATATTTCATGTCACAAAATTTTACAAGTATGAAAATCAATTGAATAAAAAGAAGACTACTTGCCCTTCCACTGCCTCCTCCTCCTCCTTCTGCTACCACAGATAGTGAATGCATCGTTGAAGTGATGGTTCTTGTTTCATAAGCATTACATATTAATTTCATTCCGTCTGCATGTAATTATTTGAGGCCTTTAGTCTTCAGGTCTAGTGTGCTGACTGTAAATTCTCAGCCGTATTTGTGTAATTACAAATACATACAATCCTGGCTGCTACAGGATCAAACTCCTATCCTCTTCCTTCTCTAACTGAAGATGATTACTACAACTTTTGTATGTATATTAAAGAGATCTGGTAAGTCACTTAATAGAAACCATCATGTGACCAACATCTCTTAGCAGCATGCTATGTTGGAGACAGGGGTGATCAACTGAAAAATTTGAAAAAGGGTTGATCAATGGATAAATCGCTTCTTTTGCCTTTTGTTGGGCAGTAAGCACTGAAAAGTTACAATTTCCCCCACAAAATACTGGAAACAAACTTTTTTAAGCATAGACTTACATTACAAATTGAACCCCACACAAAAATCCTATTTAAGGGGAAATTTTCAAAAAAACAGACAAAAAGCGTTTTCAACACATAATAGGAGTAAATGTCAAAATTTTAATCCTTCTATCTCATTTGATATGGCCTGTACAAGCGATACTTACATAGCTGATGAGCCAGACAAACTTAAAAACTGGAGAAACCTATGTTGACAGTTTTAGTTGACGGTTTCAAATGAAAAAAGAAAACTTTTTCAAAAAACTTTGTTTCAGTTTCTGTGAATAATTACCAGCGGAGTTCCACAAGGAAGTGTGCTGGGTCCAATTTTATTTGTCATCATCATCAATGACATGTCGGGTGTGGTCTGTTCATTCTGTGTGATATGCACAAATGACATGAGGATGCAGGACTCTGTAAATTCAGTCAATGAGAAAGAAACAGACTGAAGCAAGATCAGATTTGACTGGTTCCCTTGGCTGATTGAGTGAAGCTAAATAAACATCAACACAGATGAATGCAAAATACTCCACCATGGGAGTAAAAATCCAACCAACTGCTCCAGCATGGGTCAGCACAATAAAAATGATAAGGTCTCCCTTGAATCATCCTATTTAGAAAAAGAACCAGGTATACATGTACAGAGTAAACTTTAATCTACTAAACCTATCGAAACCTAGGTTAACAAAACCGATGGATAACCATACCAGCTTCTGGATGCTCATACCTTACACCTGCCATTCATCAAATTGGTTCATCCACATTTTGTGTATGAAAATGTGTGGCCACAGTGTCACCAGAAGGACAAAAGATTTAGTCGAGCGCAACATGGTTGGTTCCAGGACTGTCTTACAACATGAAAAAATGCAGTACAGGAGGGTCAGGGAAGACAGAATTGAAACATACAAATTCACCCACAGCACATACCATACAGTCCCTTTGTCATGGAAAGTAATAACATGGCCCGAGGTCATTCGTTAAAGCTAAAAAAGATTCCAATCAATGTTATAACAATTCAGGTCAAGTAAACAGAAACATCATGATGATGTAATCTCTGGGTTAAGAATTCTTGCAACATTGAGTGTATACATTCCTCCATTATAAGATACCGGGAATAGAAAATATGGAAAATGTAGATTCTGGTAAAATGGCACATCAGTTACTTAGAGTAGCCACCTAGTAGAATCAATTGTGTAAGAATAGAATAAAGCATATCTAATAATTACAAACAAATGCAAATTCTTTCAAAAGGAACAACCACTTACAGGGACCAAAATTTGTGGTCTCAATGTTTTCCACTTAGGCAGAATTCACTGTATTTTAATTATGCTTGCTTCATAATTTCCAAATTGATTCTGTATCATTTTGTCGGCAAGAAACCATATGAAAACAGATCTGCTTAATGACTCAATAGAAACTGTCATGTGACCAACTTTTTTTGGCAGCATGCCATATCGGGGTTGATCAATTAAGTAATTGGCAAAAGAACTTATCAATGAATTTTTTGTTGGGCTTTGATCAATGTATCCAATTTTTTTTTCAAAAAGCATCAGAACGCTGTCACAGAAAGTAAGGGATCAATTTAGAATACATTTACATTGCAAATTCCATCCCCGGCCCCTACCCCTGAAAACTTATGGGGAGGTTTAAAACGTTTTTCTAGGCATAATAATAATAGTAAGGAGTAAATATTTTCATCCCTCTAACTCCTTGACCATTTTAAAGACAGAAGAAATCTATGTTGATAATTTTGGTGACAGTTTTAGTTGATTGTGTTTGATAATGTTTGGAATCAAATCAAGCAATAATTGAGTGTTCCCTGGTTTCAGAATCATGAGATCATGTGGCAGGAAAATATGTCCAATTCATATATGAATTAATACACTAAAATTAGCAAATGCACGTGAGAGAATCTTAAATCACCCAAGATGTTAAAATAGAAATTTTAAAATATATATATGAATATATATATGTGTGTGTGTGCTCTTATTTTTTTATAAGTGGAAAGATTTTTCTGACAATGTGTAATTCAAAAATTTGACAGTTTTGAAAAACAACTGAATTATAAATTTTCCTTGTATTTTTGATTTCTGATTATGCATTTTGTACCTGGAGTGTCATCAGAATAAATGACACACAAACTGCACTCATGGTCCATCGAAACAAGGAGAACCACAAAAAAAAAAAGACTGATCATGGAGTCAGCACTAATTTCAGGATATAATATAATCCAACAACGTTTTGGAAAAATGCATGTATCCTCAGTATCAGCAAAAATTATATTAAAATGGAATAAAATACAATCAAAGATGAACAAGAAAAGGGACACAAGCCAAGATTTTAAGTAATAGAAGCCAAAGAATTTGAAGAATCTAAGAGAGAAACCAAATAATCCTGCCAAAACATGATATCATTACAAGGTCTTCATAACAATCTTATATGTTTTTTTTTTATCATTTTAATCCAATCTAATGATGTTACTGATATGAAATGCATGATCGGAAATTTAAAAAAAATTATTATTTAGTTGTTTTCCTAAATCATCAAATCAATAAATTATATATATATATATATATATATATATAATATATATATATATATATATATATATATCATTTTGAAATATAAAATATATACATACTAGCTTTCCAAAGGAAATTAAAAATCACCACCACTCATGTATGCTCCTTTTTACCTTATAAATTATACAGTATTGGCTGTGAAATCAAGTTACCTTGATAAAATACTACCTGAGTGGTTTGAACTATAAATTTATGATTTGAAAAAAATATCATAGACATAAATTAACAAACCAACCTGTTATAAACTTTTATTGTAAATTGAAGCCCCAAACAAAAAACTATTCAGAGGAGGAATTTAAAAAAAAACAAATTGAAAAAAAAAATTTTTTTCTGTGGTGTCATAAAACTGTCAAGTAATTCTAAACTTGAAATATTCCGTACTGTTACTGTGGTAGCTGACCATCGTCTTGAATTAATTATCTGGTCAATTTATTTTCAAATAATTGAATTAATAATTCTGAAAACATCTGGAAGGCTTACAAGTGAATGATGGACAATTATGAAGAATTAAACTCAAGGAAATAATTGGTGATGCAACCCATTTTCAGTATAGATTGGATACCACATTTTGTAGCCATTTTGATCTCAAGATATCTGACAAAATCAATTCATTCAGGCCTGATTTTTTTCAAGGTTTACAGAGCAAGGACATATGTGGTTGGATTAAGTTCTTTCATTTTCTAAGGAACACTGGGAAGTCTCATATCATTTTGAAGGTTATACAATCTGGATTTTATTTATGGTAAATATAATGGTCATGTGACCCTATCATATATTGAAAATGGCTGCCATATTGAAAAAGCTGCATAATTTAAAATGCACCTACCTGCACAAGTTAAGAATAAAATAACAAATAGAATAACAAAACTTTGGTTGAATTTATCACATACTTATGAAATCTTATGATCTAAATGATTCATGTAAGGCTTAAACAAATAGGTGTTATTTCTTTATGAAAAAGATGTATCAAATAAAAATAGAAAATTACCTGATTTTTATCACTATGATATTTATAATATAGCAACTACTGCAGACTTTTGACAAAAAGTGACGTCTGTCATTAAAAACATCTGCTACTTGTAATCAACTAATTTTATCGTAATAATCTTTGTGTTATTAATGAGAAGAAAGATTGTAAAATATTGAATAAAAATTATTTATATACACAATATAAAGCTGGAGATAATTGTGGTTGAAAATTTGTTTACACTCTCCAACCAGTTAACAATGAAAATTAAATCTTTAAAA
>OY735219.1:12955031-13037531 GCA_963457665.1 Thysanoteuthis rhombus | reverse complement strand
TCAGAAACCTAGACTAAGAAAATAAAGGAATCAGAATAGATAGCAAATACTTAGGTAACCTCATATTTGCTGACGACATCATCCTGAGAACCTTCATGATCTCCAAAGAATGCTAGACTAAGTAAATCAAGAAAGCAAGAAAGTAGGCCTTCACATGAACTGAAACAAATGTCATGTACAACAAACATGTAGAGGACAAAGACACAACAATCAGAATAGAAAACAAGGAGCTGGAGAAAGAAGACCACTCTATCAACTGAGGAAAACAAATCTCTGTGAAATCCACAAAGTTTGGATTCAGTTAGCCATTATTCATTATCCATTCGGTTATCCTCTCAGCCAAAATACTTCTCCTCTCACACATAATATCAAAACAGGTCTGGTGGGTCATTCATTAAAAACTGTCATGCGAGCAATGTCTTTTGGTTGCATGCTGTGTTTGGGGTGATTAGTTAATTGAAAATTTGGGAAAAAGGGGTGATCAATGAATAAGTTGCTCCTCTCACCTTTCATTGGGCAGTGATCACTAAAAAAATGTCTGAATTTTAAAAAGCAAGCATGAATGCTACTGGACACAAACTAAGGGGCTGATTTAGCTTAGACTTACATCACAAATGAACCTCCCACTAAAAACCTATTCAGGGTTGAGATTTCGAAAAAACACTAAAAAAAGTTTTTTTCTAGGTATAATAAGGAGTAAATGTTCAAATTTTTGTCTCTCTAGATCCATTGGTGTAGCCTGAACATGTGAAAGGGCCAGCCAGCCCAACTTAAAAACTGAAGCAACCTATGTTGGCACTTTTGATTGATAGTTTCTCATGATGAAATAACCAGTTTCCTATTTTGAGGGATCCTGGCATTTGCAGCCGCTGCATAAAGGTTGGCCAACTCCAGACAAATTAATACCAGTTCACTTGTCACCGAGAACAATGTAACCAACATAAGATTGCTAAATGCAGATAGAGCAAGTTATAAATGTAATTCCTATGATTTTTTTAATTTTTATTTTTGCATCTTTCTGCCCACACTGACTTATCAACATCAAACGTGGACACTGACCAAAGCACAGGAGAGAAAAATCACCTTCTGTGAGAATAAGTGCCTCAGACAAATGGCAAATAAGACAAGGAGAAATTCAATTAGCAATGAAAAAATCAGAGGAATTATTGGAGCAATACCAGTCCACAAATTCATCCAGTGACAGAGAATTGAATGGTTTTGACAACTAATAAGAATAACAACTGAACAACCAGCATTCAGAGTCTACAATGTTAGAAGTTCAGGCGTCTAGGAAAAAAAATGACATCCTGCAGACATTGAAACAAGGGCATGACCAAAACACTCAAGTCCCCTGGTCTGTCTGTCAAAGAGATGACCAATCCAGCCATTGACCGTGTTCTCAACCTCCTGAACGACACTTTGTAGTACATATGAAAGTTGATATTTTAAAAAAGAAAAAAATCTTCTGAAGGAAGAAAAGACCTTCATTTTTGATATGTCTTAATATGGTTCATTTTCAACTGGGTTATTTTGATATTTTCAACGCACCAATGGCTGTTGATCAAGGGAATAGGATCATTTTGTAATTACATAACTTTTCCAGAAAAAACTATGATACAGTAGTAGGTTGTTAGAGGATGCCCACTGACATGTTCCATAGATCATAGCATTAAATCTTTTTGATCATTATATCCTCTAGAGCAGGACTTTCCAAACTGTGTATCACAACATAGTGTATCACTGATAATCTCCTGGTGTGTCAAAAACTTAAGTATAATTCCGTTTACACTGAGTGCAAAAGTATCAGTTACATTTCAAAAAGTTCATTTTAACATTCTTATATACTTTGAAAATTGACAGAATTTGGGCTGAAAAACATTAAAATATTGGAACAAGAATGGACATCAAAAAGTTATGTACAAAAATCCAACCCCTTGAGTTCAAATTCTGTTAATCTCAAAGGTGTATAAGTTAAAACTAACTTTTTGAAATGTGTCAGATATTCTTTGTACTCACTGTATCTTTGAAAAGGTTTTCTTGAGTTGGTTGAACGGCTGGGAAGGCATTATACATTTGGATTGGCTAAAAAACTTTTATTTTTTTCAAAGTGTGTTGCCAATGCAAAAAGTTTGAAAAGCTGTACTCTACAGAGGTGATAAATGTGGATCACTACAGAGTGAAAGATGATTACTTCAGTAATTTATTTCCCATTTAATTCCTTCTAAACTAGCTAAATCATCATGATTTTACCTTTAGTTCTTGAAGCAAAAATCAATACTTTTATTAATTGTTGAGTAGTAATAACAGCACTTCTGGTGCGGTCTCAGGTTTCAGGTCCTTTGGTGATTATCAGGACAATGTATTGGTTGTATACTCTTTTTTTTTTTAAACCAGTGGGATTTTCTTGTTTGCAAAGGTTGAGCTTGCGCTACCTAAGGCTTACCATCCTAGAGTTTTTCTTAGCTTGATCTCTTCATCTTTTGAGGATTCCATGGAGATTCGTTGTCCTAAGTAGATGTAATGGTCTACTTTCTACAACTTTGCATTTTTGATTTTGATTGTTTTGTGTTTATTTCTGACATATCTGTTGTACATGACCTCTGATCTGCCGAACTTTATGTGATGGCCAACTTTCTTGCTTTCTTCATTTAGTTTGTCTAGCATTAGTTGGAGGTCATTAAACTTCTCTACAAAAAGGACAATGTTGTCTGCAAATTTAGGTATTCGTCATCTTTTCTGATTCCTTTATTTTTCCTGTCTATGTTTCTGAAGATCATCTTGAGGCAGACTGTAAAGAGTTTGGGTGAGCAGGTATCCACCTTGTCTTATCCATTTTTGGAGCTGAAAGGCTCTGAGTCTTTACGTAGCCTGATAAAAGATCTGCTGTGACGGTATATGTGTTGCAACACTCTGGCATATACAGAGTGTACACTCTTGTAGAGTGATAGCATCAATGAACTTAGGGATTTCCACTGAGTCAAAGGCCTTCTTAAGGTCTATGAATGCTACCATGAGTGGCATTTTGTATTCTGCTGCTCTCTCTTTTAACTGATTTATTGAACTGAGATGGTCTATGGCTGTGTAGCTTTTTCTAAAGCCAGCTTGTTCCCATGGTTGATTTTTGTCTAGATCTTTGGTGATTCGGTTGCTGATAACTTTGGTGCAAAATTTGGTATATTCAGTTGAGTAGACTTCTTGTTCTGAAGTTGATGAGATCTTTTGGATTTCCTTTTTTCCCTGCCATGGGCACATAAGAGAATCATGCTCAATATCACATGGAGAGATCACAAGGATAATGTTAGAGAAAAAACATGTCTAAGACATCGTAAAATCCATGAAGATATTCAAATGGCAATGGGCTGGTCATGTTGCAAAAATGGCAGACAATTGATTGATATCACAACTCACAACATGGATCCCCAGAGATCAAATGCATAACTGAGGCAGGCAGAATATGAGATGGCAAGATGAACTAGAGAAGTACAGAAAGTATTGGCTCCGCGACACCCATGGTAAAGAGGTCTGGCGAAACTTTAGGGAAGGTCTATGTCCAACGAGGGATGATATAAGACTGATGTTAATGATGAATAACTGCAAATGGTATAACAACTGAAAATGCTCTCTAAACTTTTCAGTTGATAATATTTATAATTTTTGTATAAAAAAATATTTTGGAAACATCATGTGAACAGATGGATGGATAGAAAGATAGAATAATGAAAAGAAAAATACAGCGTAATACATATACCTCCCCAACTTTGTTAGCAAAGGTAATGATTTTCATGATCATTATTAAATTACAAATTAGCAAAGGCTTTTATTTCATCTTTATTAAGTAATTGAAACGTGGATGATGTTCTTTCTACTGTGTGTACTGGAAGTGGTATTCACATTCTTAATATGATATGCATTTGATGGTGAGATTCCAAAACGAAATTTTACTGCAATTAAAATTCAATGTTCACCACTCATGTAAGTGAAGTGGTTAAATGCCTACTATTGTTTACTAATAAGCACTAGCTTATCTATACTAACTCAAGCCAATGTGCATGCAAGGGAACAATGGTGTCTTTGTTTCAGCCTTCCCCATTTCATGACAAGTTATGAAAAAAAAGTAACCTGTGAAGTAAGGGCTGAAGGAAAGGAGATAGAAGAGTGAGACCAAGTGGATTTGACATACATTGAAATCAAAATAGGAATTCAAATGCACTTAGTAAATTTGTCGCAAAATTTCTTATGACAAGATCTACTAAGCTTGTCAATTGTGTACAAGCTTTGAATGTTCAAGTGAGAAGTCCTTTTGAAATGTGTTATAAAATGGTTTTGTTAGATGAACTTACTGCTCATGTCTGTCCAGTTGATTGAGAAATTGGAAGTTTAATGCATGTGAAATGTTCAAAGAGTGAATATATAAAGCAGGGTATCAGGTATATATATATATATAATTCACCAAGTGGGAGTATTTTCCCCTCATTTAATGACTTTAGAGTCATAAAACAAAAAATCATCCATTTTTTTAAAATAATTCCGTTTTTAAGTCTCAATCTATCACCCTCCACCCTTCAGCTCAACTTTTGTTCCGTTGGGCATCAATATCACTCTCGTTGGAGGATGACTGGTATAAAATCACTTGTGAAAACATCAGATAGTGAATATCCTTGCGAAATTATAATGGTTTTAGTTTACTTAAAGTGTGTAACAAAGTGTAATCTGATTCTGCCAATGAAGTATTACCCACCATCTTTCCTTTTTCTAGGGAAGTAACTCAATTTTCGTATGTATTGTGAGAAGAGTGTTTTCTTCTTTGTTCTTTAATATTTAATTTTGTGATTATTAAAATAAATATTATCTAGTCTCTGACATTGGCGGAAGTATTGTGTGTCTGAGTGCTGAGTTGCAAAATGTTGTTTTAAGCGGCATAATGTCCACAAGACAAACAAATGTATACTGTCAGACTAACCTTTATATGCATCTTTCAAAGGGTAAAGGTGGCTATAGGGAACTGACGTTTCAAATGCAATTCTCTAGTTTCTATTGGTTAGAAAATATTATTTTCATTTCCTCTGATTGGTTGTACTATTTTAGTTTTTATAGCAACTCTCAAAGTCATTTTGATCCTGTTTAAGTGTAAACAAATGGCTTTATCTATTCTTGTACTTGCATTCATGGCATTCACTTCAGATGCCGCTTGTGATTATGGAAGCTGGCAGACCAAAAAATTGTCTAGATACTTACAAATTCAGAATGTAACATATGTGTGTAAATTTCAAACAACCATGCTTTTATTGCATGTATAGTGAAGAGAAAAATCTGATATCATGGTGTATTAATATGTATATATATATATATATATATATATATACACACACACACACACACACACATTTGTATATACTTATTTATGAGCAATACTGCATGTATATATATATACATGCAGTATTGCTCATAAATAAGTACATCCCTACCAATTTTTAAAAAAAAGTTAATTTTCTTCTAAACCAAACATAACAGGATTCTATCATTTCTAGTGGGGCATTATACAATCAAAACAGATCATTTTCATTCTGAAACATAGCTCTTCCTCACAGGTGTTTGAGTGAAGGTTATGTGTTTTCTTTCAATATATTGATGTAACCTTCAGTATTCCATCAATGAAATGCAGCTCATCAGTGACATTAAAACTTGCACAACCCCAGACCATGACGTTTTCACCACCATGCCTTACTGCTGATACCGAACACTTTTCCTTGTATGCTTTGTCATAATGATACCAAACTCGTTGAATGCAATCAGACCCAAATAGGTTGATTTTTGTTTCATTCTTGCGACAATACGCTATCCCAAAATGTTGAATTGTTTTTCTTATTCTCCTGTGCAAACTTCACTCAAAAGCTTGGGAAAAAAAAAGCTGTGTTTTGGCATGAAAACAATCCAAAAGACTTTGCCATCAAACAACTGAGTAATCTGAAGAAGTCGAAAGTAAAACTGTTTAATTGGCCAAGCGTGTGACCATATTTGTATTCAATCTAGCACTTGTGGAATGTACCTAAACAGATAGTAGAAAAATAACAACCATCTAATAAGATAGAATTGAAAAACTGTTGGCGTGGAAAAATGTATCATCAACACTACAAGCAGAAGTGAAAATAAAGCGAGGGGTTACGTTAAATATTGATTTTTTAATAACTCCTTTCCCAGAGGTGTACTTATTTTTGGACTGCTACATATTCATATTTTTGGTTACAAAGTTTCGATGCTTTAGATTTGGGTCATAGACAATACCTAATATTATCCGTTTTTTTATAAAGAATTGGTAGGGGTATACTTATTTATCAGTGATACTGTATATGTGTGAGTGCATATATATATATGTATATATATATGTGTGTCTGTGTCTGTATAGAAATTGACCATAGAATGGTAAGATGTAGGTGAACACCAATGAAGAACAGAAAATTGTTCCATACCAAACAGCAACCATTGAACATACCAAAGGAACTCACTCAACCCTTCAAACTAGAATTGAAGAACAGATTTAAAATACTTACTGATGAGAACAACACCAACATCAACGAACCCCACAGCTAAATAACAACCTCTCTGATAGAAGCTGCCACTATGTTCAAACCAAGAAGCACAAAGACCCTTTGTAAAATCTCTGACAAAACCAAGAAACTCATTGAAAAACGCAAAAACCTCAAACCACCACCAACAACAAGGAAAAAAATAGAGGTGACCGAACTAAACAAAACAATTGAAAAATGTTAGGGCTTTAAAGCAATAAACTAAACTCTCAGTATAGGACAGAAACAGATAACAAGCATACTTGAACAAAACGGAGACATGACAACAGACAGAGATAGAATTGTTGAACGCGCCCAAGAATTCTACTAAGAACTTTACTCTTCAAGACACTAGCAACAAAACAATGGCCAAGATACGCAAGACGCTGACAATCAGTTTGAGGACTTGCCAGAAGTTACACCATGGGAAGTTAAACAAGCCATCAAACACAAAAAAAGGAAAAGCTCCAGGCCCAGATAACATCACCATCGATCTACTCAAAAAAGCTGGTAAAATCGTCAACAAAAAATTAGCTTTTCTTTTCAACTTATATCTAAAACAGAGTGAAGTTCCAAAAGACTGGAACTCGGTCATCATAATGCTTCTACACAAAAAAGGAAATCCCAAGGACCTCAACAGCTACAGGCCTATAATCCTACTTAACTCTCATTGTTTATTCTATTTTTGTTGTCTAGGCCAAATGATACACTCACTATGTTATAATGGGAGATTGTTTCAAGTTTCAAATGAGAATTTCAATGATATAACGCAATTTATAATCCTATAATCATATATATATATATATATATACATACATATATATATATATATATATATATATATATATATAGGCAATCAGAAACTGACTTGCATGATTTAAAATTGTTAGATGATTTGGGATTGAATAAAATTTATGAAGGAAAAATTCTCTATCAGCAATAATGTGCAAAGTTTCAAAGACTATATATATGTATATATATGTATTCATATCTTGGTATCAAATTCTACTGCATAAGTCAAGAAGATAAGTCAATTTGAACAATAAGTATCAATAAAGTTTTGCATCGACTTAGTAAATAAAACATTGGGTTGATGTATTGCACATGTGTTAACTTCTTCTACTCATATTTAATACTTGACTTGATTTATCATTCTGTGCAAAACGTTTAGATTATCTTGATGTGATAAACTTTCCGTGTGCTGCCAGCAGTGTCTGTCTATGTCCATTTATTATAAAATATCATCATATTTTTGAACAGTTCACTTTTTAATACGTATTTTTGTGCAGATCAAAGAGAATTTATTCATTAGCTGTCATAAAAAAAACAAATAAACTGTTTTTCCTCTCTATGAAAACTAATCAATACACAGGTCTGGTTAGTCACTCAATAGAAACCATTAAACATTGAACAGCATGCCATGTCCGGGTGATCAATTAAAAAATTTGAAAAAAGACGAATCAATGAATAAATTACTTCTCTCATCTTTTGTTAGGTGGCGATTACTAAAAATGTCTGAATTTAATGGAAAACAAAAAAAAACAAGCAAGTGTAAACGCTGCTGGATATGAACTAAGTATCAGCATAAACTTACATCGTAAATTGAGCCCGCACTAATAACCCATTTTGACGTGGAATTTAAGAGAAAAAAAAAAAATTCCAAACATAAGGGATAATTGTTAGAATTTTCGGCTCTCTAGTTCCATTGGTGCAGCCTTCATGCACAACACATTGATTGATAGATAGCCAGACAGACTAACTTGAAAACTAAAGAAACATATGTTGACAGTTTTGGTGGACAGTTTCAAATATATCAAAATTAACAGTTTCTAATATATCAAAGGTTGCATTTTTTCAAAGTTGATGTAGCTTCTTTCTCTTCAATTCTATTTATTTCTGAATCCTTCAACAATATTTGTAGATGTTAGCACTTGTTCAAAACTGCTGCAAAGACCAAATCATTTTGGATACACCAGTTCTCATATGATCACTTAAGTTGAGCAACATTGAGCCTGGTCAATGTCTAGATGGGTGACCATTGGGGAATACCAGGTACTGTAATCAAAATGAAGCTTCGACACTGTCTATGGACATTAAATAAGCGTTTTTCCAACTTGCTCAGACTAAAAGTGTTACCACTCTTGATAGTAACAAAATTTCTCATTTCTTTTTGATTGTCTCATTCAGTTTGGTCTCTTCAATTTTCTCCTTGTTGTTGTCAGTGGCTTGAGGTTTCTGCATTTTTCCTGAGATTTTACTAATGGTTTGTGTGCTCCTTGGTTTAAATATTCAAGTCTACGCTCCCAAGACCCAAGAGGAAATGGACAAATTCTATGATGACTTAATCTTCCTCCTCCAAGATACCAGAAAATGCTCCACTGTCATCATGGCAGACTTCAATGCATAGCTAGGACAAGGAAATGAACATTGCGCCAGCGAGTTTGGATATAAAGTATAGAAGGAGAGTAGTAAAGAGCTTGTAAACTTTGCAACAGCGAACGAGTTCAAAATCATTAACACCTTTTTCAAGAAAAGACCCAATAGAAAATAGACTTGGGAGAACGAAATAGACTACATCCTAGCAAAAAAAGCAACACCGTTAAAGACATTCAAGTCCTAAATCAAGTCAATGTAAGAAGCAACCACAAATTGTTAAGATGTAAAATCCAAATAAACACAAACAAAGAACACAGAAAAATGTTCCACACAAAATCAAAACCACTGAACAAACCAAAAGAGCTCATTTGATCCTTCAAGCTTGAACTGGAAAACAGACATAAAATTCTTACTGGACTAGAGGAGAAAGACATCAACATAATAACAGCCTCTCTAATAGAAGTTGTCACTATATTTAAACCAAAGAGCACAGAAACCATTAGTAAGCAAAGGAGCAATTACCATTAATTCATATGGGAAAAATTCTTAGCATTCCCAGACCTAAAAACTATCCTTCCATGAGATTTTACTATAATTAAGAGTGCTGCAATAATTGTAGGAAAGTATGAGTTTAATCTTGAAAGGGCATGTCGGTTTAGGGCAGATTTGCAGGATGTTTTGAGTGCCACATAATGGCTAATACCGACAAGGTTAATTTAGTGCAAAAAAGATCTTTCAGTTGGCAACATTTGTATTTTAAGCCTTTCGCAGCAACCACAGCGGCCGACAAATTTCAACCATTAACATTAAGGAGGCAGACATAGTAGAAGGTTATTTTTTTGGTCTGGTACCGCTCAGAAGATTTTCTCATATAAATTAATGGTGATTGCTTCATCACTTAACATCATTTTGGAATGCTGGGCAGGGGGAAAAAGTACTAATGTAGATCTTTTTAAAAGTGAATCGCCATAAAGCAAACTTTCAAAAATTTACAGGTGGGTATCAATGTTCCTTCCAATTTTCAATAGTCAGTGGGCGCAAAAATCTCATGTTGAGCAATCATTTTCCTGTTACCAAAGTATTAGGAATCAATATTTGTTCAATAAAATTTCAGTAAGTTATCTATAGAATTTGAAATCTTTTATGCGCACATCAATTTTGTGTGTGCACATATGGGTACATCTTAGACACAGCTTTTATAAGTATAAACCTTGGAATCTATGTCAGCATAGTGGGGTAGGGAGAAATAAATAATGACAGCAATGTGTTAATGCATAAATACTAACTTCAAAGGTAAACATTGTACCTTGCCTTATTTACCTGACCCATAATGACAAAAAGAGGAATTGGAGAAAAACTTGTAAATAAATGTCTTCTCAAATGACATCCAGTGACCATCCCTCACCTGATCTGGCCTTTACAACTTTCACCTTGCCCCAATTTTCAAACTAAAAACAACTGCTGAAAGTAGTTTTATCAGTGTTTGTACATTAAATTCAAGTCTTAGTGTCTCATTTAACCCAAGTAGGCCCACCTCCGTTAGTTTTCATTGCAGGCTTACATTGTTTAATCTGTTGCTCTTCAAGGTACTTATCTGCTCTGATAATGTGACGGTTCGCACAACTACCTCACACAGAAGTCCTGGGTTTCAATTTCCGATGTGAGTGAAGAATGTGAAAAACTGCTCATAAGGACAAATTTCCATGTGCACTCAGAAACTAATAGAGTATACTGTAAAATGTGATTAGGGTGGAATTATTGCCCCTTCAGGGCAGAGGAGTGTCATAGAAACTCATAAGGATGAGATCTTGGTCTTGACCATACTTCAAACTTGCAAGGATAAACTGCAAAGGAAGGCAGGAATTTTTCACCAGCTGTATATACTCCAATAAGAGTTGTCTCTTGAGAGATAGACACTTATGAAGGTGCCTATTTTATTATTTTCTCTATAGAAGATGTAGTGTGTAAGGGGAAAAACTATGTAACTTTGATTTCTTACTTTACATGTAGACATAGTACTACAGCTATAAGCTGGCATATCTCCTTGTTGCATTTTGTGTATATCATCATTTTTGACTCAGTGACACCTTCAAGGGTGTCAAAAGATCAGGTACTCTAGGGTAACTGTCAGTAAGACCCAATTCTAGTTTGCTAGGACTGTTGAAGCTTTGCTCTGCATATGGCACCTGGTATTCCCCAATGGTCATCCATCTAGGTACTGACTAGGATCAATGTTGCTTAACTTTTGTGATCTTACAAGACCCAGCCTATCTAATATGATGAGAGCTTAGAAGAGAGGCATATAGCACCATTTTTGAAGTCTTTGCTACGATTTGGCATTTGACTGAATTATAGCTTACTGAACTGAAGACGAGTACTCTACCACTGAGCCACGGTGTTCAGTCAATAGATCAGTAAGTACGTACATATTTATACATATAATTGGAGTCTGAGAGAAACTTATCTAATTGTTCATTCTATGATTTCTACAGGTTTCCTGGACTTGGAACTAATGAACTTCTCCGATGTAACTACAAAGGCTTATTGTTGTCTCATTGTAAATGTTGGTAATTAGCATCATTTCTGCATCCGTATTCATAAAGCAGATATTTCAGTTTCTGAGTAGTAATCACGGGTTCAGCACAAACTTACATCATTCAAATATGAAAACTATGCTCAGTGGAGACCATCGTGTGACCAACAACTTTTTGCAGCTTGCCATGTTTCAGGTGATCAATTAAAAAATTAGGAAAAAGGGTGATCAATGAATAAATAACTTCTCTCACTTTTTGTTGGGCAGTAAGAAAGTCAAATTTTAATTTAAAAAAAAACAAGCATGAACACCACCAGACGCAAACTGAGGGACCAATTTAGCATAAATCTAGATTATAAATTTAGCCCCCCCCCAACCTATTTAGGGGTAGATTTTTCCAAAAACAAAAAAAAGGTTTTCCCTGCTCATTAAGGGGAGTGTATGTGTAAAATTTCAAGTTTCTACTATAAACGGTTATGACTGAGTGAAGTCTATATACATAGATACATATAGGTGCCATGAATAGCTCAAACTAAGTAAGTGTTCAAACCTTTCTGTTGTGGGTATTGGTGGTTAATATTTCAATTTCAAGTAAAATGGCAGTTGATACTTGTACTCTTCAAGTAGTGTTCCTATTGTTTTGCATTTTGTTGTTTTCTGTCAAGTACAATTGTGCTTCAAAAATCCTTGCAATGGAATGGGTTTTGGGAGCTAGGTATATGCGAAGGCAGTATCTAGGATATATGCTTGGGGGATCACGAGGATGTATGAAGTGAAACCGTGCAGCTGGGGTCCTGTAAGATCTGATGGGTAATTTGACAAAGAGCTATTAAAAAATGTCTTTATTAGTAGACATTGAACATACAAAACCCGCGGAAACCGAGAAGTAAGTATACACAGTAACCTTACGTACCCATTCCCTAACACTGATCATCGGGTAACATCATTGTAAGCAAGTCACAATTGATTATTCCCTGTTGTTGCTAGACAATTTGATGCCTTCAGGTCACAACATTCAAGAGGATGATACCCTGAAAACACCATGATCACAGTTCTTGGCTGATGATAGAGGTTGGCAGAGCAGCAATAAATTTGTTCAAGGTCTAATATCTATCATTGGGAAGAGACGTATGTATTGTCTGTAAGGAAAGTGAGTCTCTTTTTATTGTCTCTTTCCTTATGGTTAATACATATTATACCTGGAGAGGGCTATAGAATGAATAGTCTGAAAATTGTTTTAAGAATAAAGAGATGGTGAAAAGAGATTGAATTTGCCTGAACAAAAGTCGAAAAGTTTATGACTCTTCTCACAGTATTGACAGGTAAATAGATGAAATAAATGATTCTATTTTTTTTTTGTAACAGGTCCCTGCCAGATTTGCTTGAATATTTGAATCAGCTTCGAGAAAAAGTAAACAATAAAGTTTTACCACAAAAGAAAGAAAGACCAAACACAGGTGAGTTTTTTGATACCTAATTTTTACCAGTATAAGAATATTTCCTTTCATAAAAGAAATTAAATAACTCAACATGAATGTGCATTAGTACATGATTATATTGGAAAACTGTCAACATAGGTTTCTTTTGTTTTCAAGTTGGTATAGCTAGCAGACTATCTGGCTATGTAACTAATTACACTTACAGGCCACACTAATGGAGCTAGAGGGCTGAAAATTTCAACATTCAAAGTCAAACTTCAGCAAAACAAAGACCATGTACAACAATCACGTTGAAAATAAACACAGCAATTAAAATTGAAAACCCAGAACTGGAGAAAGTAGACCACTACATCTACCTGGGACAACAAAACTCTATGAAATCCTCAAAAGAGGAAGAAATCAAGCGGACAATCACTCTAGGATGGCAAGCCTTTGGCAGAGCGAGCTCAAACTTCAAAAACAAGAAGATCCCATTAATTCTAAAAAGAAGGGTAAACAACCTATGCATCCTCCTGATAGTCACCTATGGAGCTGAAACATGGAATCTAACCAAGAGACTATCCCTCAAACTGGAAACCATGCAGCATGCACATGAGAGAATCATGCTCAACTTCATGTGGAGAGATCACATGGCAGTACAATATTTCAGGGAAAAAACAGGAGTCAGAATACATAAGAAAAATCAAATGGCAATGGGCTGGTCATGTTGCAAGAATGCAAGATAACTGATTGGACATCAAAACTCACAATGTGGATTCCCAGAGATTACATGCTAAACCAAGGCTGGCAGAAATCAAGATGGAGAGATGAACTAGACAAATTCATAAAATATTGGCTCCGTGAACACCCACGATAGAGAGGTCTGGCCAATCGTGGGATGTCCTATGATGGAAGATAAAAAAACTCATGATGATAATACATACATAAAACATTTTTTCATTTCTGTTTTTTGAAAATTATCCCCGGATATTTTTTTGGTGGGGGGTTAATTTGCAATGTGAATTCATGCTAAATTGCTAATATGCTAAATTAATCCCTTAATTTGTGTCTGCTGCATTCACACTTGTTTTTTGAAAATTCAGACTTTTTTTAGTGATCACTGCCCAACAAAATGTGAGAGAAGTAACTTATTCATTGATGACCCCCTTTCCTATTTTTTTTAATTGATCACTGCCAACTTGGTTTACTGCCCAAAGATATTGATCACATCCCTCACACATGTGCATTGATACTTGATTAATTTTGCTGATATTTGAGTAACATGGATCACACAACTAGTTCAACTCTTTTACCAACTTACCCCATTGGCTTACTGGTAGAATATAATATTGTTGTATAAAAAAAAAATGTGTGAAATACAAGAATGAGTGTGTATGGATGCAGAAGGATTTGAGCTTCTCAGATGAATCAAGTGATTCTTTCAATAGCAAAGGCTCTGGCAACAATCTAGATTTGAATGATTTTTTCTATTATGTCAAAGAATCAGTATCTGGATCGGACGATAGTGGACACGGCTGTATTAATATTGCTGTTGATATTATTGATCACGGACACAGTGAATCCTCCACATGACACACAGCCTGAGAATTATCTTATTTGATCTTAAGGGTAATTGTTGTCACATTATTTGATTCTTTTGTTATGCTGTAGCTTGAAAAAAAATCTATCGGTAAAAAGGTTAAAAAAAACCTTCTATATTTCATATCTTTGCATAAATGGAATAAATGCTCATCCAAAGGTGCAATATTTGTAAACATGGCAGATGAGTGAAAACTTTCCAGCCGAGCTGTAACAGATTTTACCTCGTCATCAGAGAAACATGCAGTCTTGCGTTATCCAGATTTGAATGTCTAATGAAACTTGTTAATTAACTGATTGATATCTCTGATCTAAATATTCAATTCTAACTTTTTTCCCAAACAATCTTATTAAGGTTACTGTTAGGTATTTCACACAATATCGAGTTATCTCTTTAAAGCCACTGTAATATTGTTAAATGGGGTGAACAAATTCACGCATATGCAAGCCAAAATTTGATAACAAAGAGTTTTGAGTAAACTTCTGTTGTTATTAAATCCTGTTGAGTCTGTCATTTTTTTCATACTAGCAGTTACTCTGTGTGTAACTTATGATCAGTCCAAATGCACACTTGATTCATTTTAAGATTACAAAAATGGATTAATTGGAAATTTTCATTTGGGTTTATAGTTTTGTGGTTCACTGTGTGTGCTGAACACTGAGCAAGAAAGGACAACAGATAAAGCAAAGTTGTACTGATTGGTGCCCAAGGGATGGCATATGCAGCTGGAAAAGACCAGACATAAGATGGTCGAATGAGATAGAAAGGCATGCTAGTAAGATATGGCAGATGTCCATGCAATCAGAGCCATCATGACCTTAGGTATTTGTTTTCATGACCTTGTGTATGTATGTAGTGTATCGATGTTGATTGTATTAGTTGAAGTAAAATTTCAGATTTTTATTTCATTTTTCTCCAAAAAGGAGTTGGATGGATGACCACATAAATAAAGTCATGCTCCTGAACTCAAAAGTAGCATAAAGCTTTATGATTCTAGTCAGGGCAATGCGCATCCATAGACTCTCTATATCAAATGTATTATTGACTTCTAAGTGTAACCCTTTTGATTTTGTGACCAGGTGGCTGCAATAGGGAATAGGGCAGAAATGAATTTCAAAAAAAATTTTAAACATAAATCCCCATCAATTAGAAGAGGAATATTTTCAAAAAATTAAGCCGACAGCAACTGCTTATCAGACATTAGCTGTGCCTAAAGATGCTATTTGTTTTATGATGTTTTGTCATCATGGAAGGAGCAGAGAAAGACCTTTGTCCAACACTGGAGTTACAAGGGATGATGAAGAGGATATATGTATCCATCTATATGTTTCTATATTTGCAATGCACACTCGGATATATATTAAAACAAATATATATATACGCACACACAGTAATTCATTAATTTTATCTAATTATTTGTTACTGTCTATTTTTCCCCTTCTCTTCCTGTTGTGATGTCAGATTGAATGCTTCAGAACTTGGACAGAAATATGCCATTGTTTGTTATCCAACGGAAGGAAGCAATGATATACACTGGCAGCTCCAGGAAACCCAAATCAATTACGGATGCTGGTAGATAATACAATCTTCATCAACGCTGATTACTTCCACAAAATATCGGAAGGACTTGGTCATTGATGGATTGGAAGGATCTCAAACATAAGTTCGAGGTCAGTGCTGATTGGCTAGAGAGGAACAAGGTCTTAAATGGTTGTCCCTCCTCCCTATTGTGATAAGATGACCTCAACTCTGTCCAGAATAATTGAATGCTGGACTGTTGGGCCCCGTGAATATAAGGAAGTGCAAAGTGTACAAAAAAATCCCATCCCTCAGATTCATATATTTACATATATATATATGACATAAGAGTAATTGTCTATAACTTTGAAAAGAGTCATTAACATACCAACTTTTGTTCAGACAGTCTAATCTCTTTTTCCCCGTCTCTGTTTTTGACACAATTGAAGAAGGCCATAGAACGAAACAGCCAAAACATCATGTCGATAACAAAGATGGTAAGCACACATTAGATTGTCTGAACAAAAATTGGAAAAGTTGATTTCTACTGAAGGTGCTCACAATTCAGTAATGATAATAACAAGATTCATAACAATGATAATATGAATCAGGTGCTGCACTGATCAGCAATAGACTTATGAAGATGGAAAGCAGACATTAGATTGTCTAAACAAAAGTTGATGTATATGACATATAAGTAATTCAATATTTGCCAGTGATAAAAAGGCTAGGCGATAAAGATAAATTTTCCTCTCAAGTTTATTACCAATGCCCATGGCCCAGTTAGGGCATGCTCTCCTCTAGTTCAGTAGGGTGTGGTTCAATCTACCGCCAAGTCATACCACTGGAAATGGCACTCAATGCCTCTCTGCTCAGAACTCAGCACAAAGACTAGAATTAAGGAACCTCTGCTCAAAAATAAGGGTTCACAGTCAAATCATGTTGGAGACAGCAGTTCTCATAATATCACCGCAATTAAGCAATGTTGAGTCCGGTCAGTAACTAGATGGGTGACCATGCTATGTGCCGTAAGTAGATAGAGGCTTTGACAGTCCAGGCGAGCTAAAAGTTGTTCTCACTAACGATTGCCAGTATATACCTAATACTACAACACCTTTGATAAGGGTATCAGATGAGAATAATGATACATATATATCAGGGACGTACCCTCTAGGAAGGCAAGTATAAAAAGCAAAAAAATCTACAATTCATCGATTCATCAGTAGATTTGTAACTTGATGCACTAAATTCAATGCATACTCCAGTGAATGGTTACCTCTTTTGTCCCATAATAGTTGTTATATTTACCTGAAATATTCATAGACTAAATGCAACAATTATTATGGGACAGAGGTAGTATTAGTTCCATCGTGGACATGTTTCTCCTGTGCCTTTTAGATTTAGTATAAAATGTATGTAATAATCTCGCTCGCCGATATGCCATGGACAACATAACAAACCACATGTTGACAGGGAATAAAGGCATTGAGAATCCTGCCTCTGCTAGGTGAAATAAACATCAGAGATTATCTTCAGTACAGTCAGTGGTCACAATAAAGGTGTGGGGACTACATGTATCTGTTTTTTCAACAGTGTGTCTTGTTTTTGCCACTATCTATTTTATTTCAGAAATTAACCTTGAAAATGATTTACAGTAATAGCTTGATTGGTGGAGTTTATTTATTCAAAAAATTTCCATACTATTCAAAACTGTACTGTTTGAATTGGCATCAGTACTCCCTGAGGCACCTTCTAGAAATGCTTTTTTTGTTTTTGGAAAAAAAAGCTTTTTCTGACCCTTTTGGGGACATCATTTTGACAGCTTTATTTAAAAGATCTAAATTCTCCAGAATTTAGATATTTCTAGATGTTTTTTTTACTTCAAGTGGAAAACACCATTGATCTTATAAATAGAATCTATTATTACCGTATTTTTTTTTCTGATTGAATTTTTTTACATGACTTGAAAATTTGATGCTATATTTGTTCAATTATTGACTGTGATGGTGAGTCTTAAACTTAGTTATATTAATTTACACAGCAGTACCTTAACCATGCTACATCAAAACCTGTACTAATAAAAACTGTACTATTCAAGGTATTCCTGTGAATTTTTTCCTCCATTACATAGAATATGGAGTTACTTTTTTGGGAGAAATTTTTGTTTATATAACAAAAATGAGACGTAGAAAATCAATTAGGAAATTTTCAGTGACAAACATATGCTGACATTTTGGAATTGTTGCAGAATTGAACTAGTAAATAAATCTTTCTGTATTTATTCATTGGTTTATGGATTCTATTTATGAAATGTTTACGTTGTAAAAAGAAAAAGATTTGTGGAAATAATTTTGCCCATATCTATCCCTCCCATATTTGATTTTATTACTCCTCAAAAATTACCCAAAAGTGTTTTGTTTATATCTTAAAAGATAAATTCCTGGAAAAATTTCAGTAAATCAAAATTTTTAGCTAAATTTATTCTCATGATGATTAATTAATGCACTGAATCAGAAACAAGTGTGACATGAACTAAAGAATTGCTTTGTTTATCAATTTTTGTTTTATCATAATGAATTTACGGCATGTGAAGACTTTCGTCTGATGACAATATACGTCTTAAAGGTTGACTAACTGCTGACCGTAAGTAATTACTCATGGCACATGCCTGATACATACACCCATAAGTTCATCAAGGATTCATCGTACAATGTTATTAATACAAAACACTTAATATATATACACTAACATATCTGAATATTAAACTAGGCTTGGTTGATCTACGGAGAAACTGCTAAAATTCTTAAAAGAAATAATGACTGGTTAGTCACTCAATAGAAACCATCACATGACTAATGTCTTTTGGGAGCAAGCTGTGTTGGTCAATTTGAGAAATCGGAAGAAGGGGTGATCAGTGAATAAGTTACTTTTCAAATCTTTTGTTGGATCATTAGAAAGTCAAAGTTTTCAACAAAACAAGCACAAATGCAGCAGGGATAAACTAGGAACCAATTTAGCATAAACTTATATTGTAAATTGATTCCCCCTTTAAAAACTATTTGATTGGAAACTTTTGAAAAAAACAAAAGAAAACTATACTTTTCCTAGACATATTAAGGAGCAAATGTTTGAATTTTCAGCCATCTAGCTCCATTGGTGCAGCCTGTGCTGTTGGTTTTGGTGATAGTTTGGATTGACGGTTTCATCTGAAAATTATTATTAAGAATAATTAGCAAAACCTCATCTCTATCAATTTGGCTATTCTTTTTTCATGCCAGATAATTCAAAGTGATTTGCTTGTCTTATCCCTGATCTTATCTTTTATATGTGATACTGAAAAATAGACCCGGCTGGTGGTTATAGTGTTGTTGTAGTTGTATATCTACTACCAGCATCAACAGTTGATGTTTAAGCCTTTATTCCAAGTGATTGATTTCAAGGCAGGTGGAACCTCCCCGATTGAAAGATTATTTCAACACAGCCTTCTTACCTACAATGGTGTATCTTCAGGTAGCTAGAGATTGGGTGAGGGTCTCTTTCAACCTTTTGTGAGATTTGATGAATGGAGAAAATTTGCAATGAACAAATATGTACTATCCATCGCTGCAGGTGAAAACCAGCACAAAAGGTAGAACAATTACTTATGCAAGTCATGTACCTACAAATATATGTCCTTGTTATTGTATAATGTCAACAGAAATGCAGTAGGTCAACTATGATTTATTAAGCTTCGGGGTACCCTCCTCCATCGGGGGGCTTAGAGGGGCATATCTTACCTACCCCACTTCCATTTTTTCCTGTACTGGACTAACGTATGCTTAATAAATATCTACGATATTTAGAAAGTGGCTGAAATAATGCAGATATTGATACTTTATCTCTAGAATGACAAGTGTCAGAAACCATCAACCAAACTGTCAACAAAAGTTTCTTGATCACCCTTTTTTCTAATATTTTAATTGATCACCCCCTATACGGCATGTTGCCAAAAGATGTTGGTCATATGACGGTTCCTATTGAGTGACTAACCAGACCTACGCTTTTGTGAAAGTCTTCATGTGACATTATTTGGGAAAAAAATCATTTTGTGGTTCATCTTACCAGACACCTAATAATTCCTCATAACACAACAAAAAAAAATTACTAATTTCCTCATATTAACTCAATCAAAAGAAATTTTTTGCTAGAAGTAAAGTCTATCAATCAGGTATCATTTACTCTGATAATTTTCCTTTCAAGATGATAATTCAGCATGACAAAGATATTCTTCAGAAATCAGTTTTCCAGAAATTGGACACGTGAATTATAATCAGAATTTGCTATCTTTATACAAAATAAGCCAAGGCCTGTTGCTTTGCAATGCACTAAATACGTCATGCTATGTTTTTGTCTGTATCTAACACTGTAGACAAGATAAACATTTTATATCTTGTAAACATGACCCAAAAATATGTCCAAATAAAATGGTATAATTTTCATGTTCTTCATCTCAAGTAGATGGGTACCAAATATATTACAAATTATAGCTACAATCACAGGTGTCAACAGGTCAAAAGTTAAAGGTGTTCAGTCACCTTTTGTTACCCCATGCATAAAGCCCAATTAAACATACATGTGGCTAATAAGACACTTGAGGTATAGATGATCAAATGACAAAAGTAAATTTCCAACATTAAAACACTGCCCTATGACAGGCAACACTCAAATTTTGATATAATGGCTAGTTAGTCTGATTTATATACTTGGTTTTACTCCATAAGTACACCGAGTCAAAAAAACTGACCCATGGGAAAAAAGATCTGGTTTGTCAATCAATAGACACTGTCACATAACTAACATCTTTTGGCAGCATACTGTGCTGGGTATGATTGGAAAATGGGGTGCTCAATGAATAAGATACTTCTCTCGCCTTTTTTGGGTGGTGATCATTTGAAAAGTTTGAATTTTCAAAAAATCAAGTGTGAATGCTGTCAGACACAAACTGGGGATCAATTTAGCTTAAACCTACATTTAAAATTGAACCCCTTCTTAAAAACTCTATTATGTGGGGGATTAAAAAAAATTTTTTTCGACATATGAGAAAATGTTAAAATTTTCAACCCTCTAGCATGATTGGTACAGCCTGTACATGTGGTACATAGCCTGCAAGCCAGGCTTACTTGAAAACTGAAGAAATCTATGTTGACAGTTTTGGTTGTTGGTTTCTAATATTTGTGAAAACATTAAGTTTTAATAGACATAACAGAAAAATATATTGAAGGCAAAATTAAGACTGGTAGAGGTTTTCATTCTAAAGATTTAAAAAAATTTTTTAGAGAGGGTCTAGTGGAGTACTGATACCAATTTCCAAGTTTATAAACAAAATGGTATGGCCAGGAGTAAATTCTGACAAGGCGTTATATCAAAATTAGAGTGTTACTTGTCATATGATGATGTTTTAATTTTGGGAATTTACTTTTGTCATTATAGTTAATATCAGCTTCAACAATGAGCACAAGATGGTTACTAGTCTATTATAGCGGTGGAAATGGGAGGGGGTGCATATGGGTGTGCAATGAAGACCTACCTTATTATTTCTAGATTTTTGTATGTTTTATTATCTACTAATGGAAACATTTATTATTGGCTTTCCTTTGTCAAATCATCCATGGAGACTTACAGAACCCTAGTTACACAGGTTCACTGCATTCATGCAGAAATCCCAGAATAGCATATACTTAGTCTCCAAAATCCATTTCTATCACTGGTTTATTGTTCTTGTTGAGGAAGATGTTCAAACATACAATACCAATATAGTTTGAAGCATAATTTTGAAAAAAAAAACTCAAAAAAACATGAACATAAACAACTAAAGATCCAATTTGTCATATGCTTTCATTGTAAATTGCCCGTCCTCCCCAACCCCGCAATAAAAATCTTTTTAGAGAAGAAATGAAAAAAAAAAATTAGCTACTCATTGAGTGGTGTGTATGCAAAATTTCAAGTTTCTACTATAAAAGGTGAGGGCTGATCAAAGTCCAGAATGATTGATAGATAGATAGATAGATAGATAGATAGAAAGATATGAGTGTCAAAACACATGAATAATCTAAACCTAGGGTTCCAGCACCAAATATTTCTGAGTTATCAATTCCAATTTGTTTTGCATTCTCAAATCTTGCTTTTTATACACTCATAGATATGTTTATTTCCATGTCCAAGTAATTCACTCATTTATCTCATATATACCTATAGGACTGATTTGTTTCTATAGTGTATATCAATGTTTGTAAAGAATTCAAGTGTTTTGATATTTATGCGAATTTATCTTTATATTAAGGGACCCTTAGTAACATAGACATAGTGGCCTCACATAGTGAGCAATCATAGCCATCAAATATGGTGAAGGGTTCTATCCATTTTTATATGTGTGTGTTCGTTTGCTCGCTTGTTTGGTTGTTTGTTCCAGTGCTCCTGGTCATACTGTTTTGACCACAGATTTGAAAACGGACATCCTCCTCAAAAAATGGTTTTACTTTTACTTTTGGGGAAAAAAATGTTTGGGGTTCATTTGTTTATGTATTCCAGCACTCCTGGCCAGACTGTTTTGTTTACAGACTTGAAAATTTACATCAGTACTCCACTAGAACCTTCCTAAAAAAATCTTTTTCAATTTTTGAAACAAAAGCCCCTTTGACCTTTTGGGGGCCTTATTTCAACTGGTTTATTAATAACATTTAGATTCACCAGAATTGTTCAATTATTGACAGTGATAGTGGGTTTCTTTTAGTTTCTTTTTTTATATTTTGATCATTCAATTTATAAAATGAAGAAAAACTCCTTGAACTGACACTTTCTCCTGATGAAGCAATCAATAATGTTTCCCATTTGCTGATTAAAGTAAATCCATCAAGGAATCACAGCTATTTGTTATGAATCTCATCTAAAAAAATAGGAAGTCAATATTTAAACTTCAAGTGAATTGCTTGGTGGTGTAATGATTATCAGTTCAAGAGGAGATTCAACTTTATTTTAGTTTTATTGATTTCATTATAGTTTTTATTATTGAACCTTTGCCTCAAGACTAGCTCAATTTTGAAATTCATCACAAATCCAATGCCTCTGTTGGGAAAATCTTGGAAAGAAAGCTTAGATTATCTCCCCTTGTAGCCCAGTCTAGCAACCTGGTTAAAGACATCAAAGGATTTTCCAAGTTTTCTCTCCTTAATACAATGAAATACTAAATGGGGAAAAATAATTTTCTAACTCTTTTCTCCTCAATGCTATAAGATATAAAATGGGGGAAAAGGTTTGGGTTTGAGTTTATTGACTATGCTAATTAGTTTTGCGACATTAGTCAGTCATTTATCTACACAGGGATTGGCAGCCTTCCTGATGGAGAAGGCTACATAAAACATTTTCATTTTTTTTCGGATTCTACGTATTCACTTAATGTACATGGATCATATTACAAAAATCATACTTAATTTCTATTTCAGACAAACGTATGAATTACCATTATTGTATTATTGATTTTTGAACCCAAAATAATGGTAGTTTTACAACTAGAATTATAAATTTGACTTTCTAAGAAAAATCGTAAAAGATCTTAAATAAATACCTAAACTAGCCAAAGGCTGCAAAAGATGCTGCCATGGGCTAAATGTAATTTACCTGATACAACTTTATTCTTTGATTTGTAGTTCCGGAACCCTTCAATCTAACCAAGCCTCGTCCTAGAAAGGTGCCAGTCCCTGTTACGGTTTGTAGTTTTTGTCTCTGTATTTTTAATACTTATTATGTTGTTGAATATTTTTTTTTGTATGATTGCTTTATAAAGTAATTCAGAACTGTTGAATACACTTTTTTCTTCTTTGATTCAAGTCGTAACAGTACCAGACCATAAGATAAACGGTTCACGATGGTATTTTGAGGGATATCGCTCACTCCAATTCATCAAAGTCCCATAACTGTCCATCAAAAAAAAAAAATATATCCATCTTATATACTGGAAAACCTGTTGCCAAACTTAGATACATTCTTAGTAAAGAGCATGCTGTAGACTGAATGCATATAATAGCCTGGCTTATTTTCTTTCTAACATCTAGAAGAAAACTGAAATGCCAATATTATGTACAACTATATGATATCAATTTTATGCATTATTAAATTTTATTCTGCTGTTGACAAAATTTTAATGTTGAAAATTTTGGGTGAATTTAACACGTAAGGAAATAGAAATTTTTGAGAAACAACTACATGAACTTGAGTTATGCAAACAGAAACAAAAAAATACTGGAAGGTATCAAAACTTTACAAGTATTTGAGTGAAATAATTAGATTCGATAGAATTTTTTTGTTATGGGGACACGACCTAGGGCTCTGGACAAACAGTATTGCATAATTGCCAAGTGTAAGAAGGAATTAGGATACTGTCTCCCTAAGTGAAACAGAGACCACATGCTGTACAAAGCACCAGCATTCCAGTGTCAGAACAAATTTTTTTGTGTGTTCTACTAATCTGATGTGCTAGTATGGCATGCTTTCCTGTGCCATTATATATGGTTTATAAAATGTTTTCCTTTCAGTGAAGAAGACCACTTATTTAATGTGAAGAAATCACTTATTGATACTTGGGTATGGAGATGAATACTTTTATCTTTAAACTTCATCGCTAATCTTAAAAAAGCAGAATTCATGATTCATTGAGGCTTTCTCCAGATTTAAGATGCAACAAAGAAATTCAGAACTTGTACCAATATCAAAAAGACGAAAAATTTGACTTTTGTCCAACTCCAGTCCAAGTTGGAGTTGACCCCCCCCTCCGTAACAGCAAGAAGAACTTGAACGAAAACCAAGAACAATCCTTACCAAATTTAGGGGAGTAAATTCTTCATCATTTGTCTATCCTACCACATTGCACCAAACATATACATGAAATTATCGATTCTCCACTGTGATTAGGAATTATGACCAAGGGATTGGTCTTACCATCTGAACCATACTGACAAGACTTATATAACTACAATTTTTTTTATTATAAATACAAACCAAAGATACAGTAATCATCTTAAAATTGGAATGGATGTAGGGTGAAGTTTGGCTCTACACCAGCCAGGCTTGTTTGATCATTTTTCAAATTTTTTTTCTTGTTTTAGAGGACATATCTTTATTGGTTTCAATGCTGTGAGGAGGTTCAATTCCAGCCTCTTACAAAAAGCATTGAACCTCTGCCTCACACTCACTTGATTTTGAAATTTGATGCTATTCCAATGCCTACGTTTGGTAAGTCTCGGAGATAATGCTCAGATTATTTCCCTGAATCTGGCAGCCCTGTAATTATACCAACACAGTCAGCATGATCAATATGTCACTGACCAAGAGACTGATCAATTTGCATCCTTCCTATGTTCTTCTTAAAGCCATTTTGAATTTGCATACACATATTCAGTATTCAAATGTGATAAGATTGTTGTAGAATTGAACAATCACCGTTCTGCACTGGGGTTACCCTAGGGTCATATTTAGTTCTTGTTACTCTTCCTTTTGTATACTTACAGCTTTTATTCCTCTAACTTATAGAACCGGTAGCTGTCAGAACGTATTGAGAATACGCCTTTCAAAAAAAGAACATCAAACTTTGTTTAGTTTTGGGGGAAATGTGATAAAGATTTTCCTGCTTGTCTTCTGTACCCTTTAGGATAAAGCAGCCCAGAATGCATTAATCCATTTTTTTGATTTATTATCATATCAATAATGCTCTTGCCCAAGGGTTGGCAAATTACAGCCCACAACCAAATCCAGCCTGCCAACTTTATTGAATATATGATGTTGTGTAAAGAAAATTATTTGCTTTCCTTTATCTATGTTTGGTTATTGAACAATAAAATTCAGAATCAAAAAATACAGAGCAAAAGTCTCATTTTAGCAGTGGCCTCAAATGAATCAATGTTTTTATAGCTAAAAATATTACAGCACTATGCAAGCTGTTTCCATAGCCTTGAATGATCATTGTTTCAATTTTCTCATTTGCCTTGACATGAAAATATTTTGCTATTTACCTTGACATAAAAACATTTTTCTTTTGCCTTGATATAAAAACATTTTTCATTTGCCTTGACATAAAAACATTTTTTATTTACCTTGACATAAAAACATTTTTCTTTTGCCTTGATATAAAAACATTTTTTATTTACCTTGACATAAAAACATTTTTCTTTTGCTTTGACATAAAAACAATTTTTATCTACCTTGACATAAAAACATCTTTTATTTACTTTGACATGAAAACGTTTTTTATTTGCCTTGACATAAAAACATCTTTCATTCGCCGTGACATAAAAACTTTTAAAATTTGTTTGACATAAAAACTTTTCTTATTTGCCTTGATATGAAAACGTTTTTCATTCGCCTTGATAATATGAAAATTCATCCATGTCTCATTTAATTACCACTGTTGGTGCTAAAAAAGTTGCTAAAAGATATTCTTGCTGTACAAGAAATAATCTTTGAATAAGTAAATAGATATACTTATAAACCATTAGAAAAGGTTTGTTCTTCAATGAATGTCATGTCTGCATATTAGCAATCATTTCCAAAGAGAATGTCTGTCATGGCATTTCACATGAATTTTGTGATTTCATCTTATTCAACTGTGGTTGAATGATTAAAAGGAATTAACTCTTTATTACAATTGAAATTTCACATGGAAAAAAAAAAGAGGGTTTTGTCAGGGAATAATGAATCAGGTGATATATTCTTATATGTCTAATCAAAAAATTTTTAATCAAGTTATGACCAAAATGCTTTGGATACACTGAAAATCACCAAAGTTAAGCGATGTCAAGCCTGACCAGTACATAGATGGGTGACCATCTGGGATTACTAGGTGCCATAATCAGCTGGAGAGACATATCCTGCAGCCATGCTGATCTTTAAACATATTGAACACATCTCTCTCTTTTAGAAGCCTTTACCATGGCTGAGATAAGGGAAGTGAAACTTGGACGCACAACACTTCCTTCATACCAAGTGCCAAGGCATAGTAGCTAAAAGTGGTTTAACCATGATCAAACCTTGGCTGATGGGGTCCACAGAAAACGTTTTTACCTAAAAAGGAAGCTATCCAGTTCTTATAATCATCAATTTAGTAATTTCATTTTATCAAAGCTATATCCAACCTAATCAAACACAAAATAGAAAAAAATGGGCAAATGAATTGGAGAATTTGAGAAGCGATATTGTTTTGTTTGCTTAACTGCAATAAAGAGTTTGACATTCTCGTCTTTTTTCTCATTTAGTGTCTGGCAGGGGTTCTCAAACTTTCTCTTCCAGGATAACCTTTTGTCCTGTCCTGCTATGTCGACGTAATGCTTATGAAAAATCAAGTGTAAAAATGTATGGATAACGTAGAACAAAGAACAGGCATGTAGTAATTGTTAGTAATTTGGTCTAGTTTAGTGTTACACTTCTAATAAGATAGATAAGATCGGCCCTTTTCAATAAGTAACTCTATTCTAGGCACAATTTCAAAGAGACACATCTGCATATCATTTCCAATGGACACTTTGGGATGAAATTGTTTTATCCTGAAAAAAAAGCACACTCAAAGCATGGAAGAGAGACAGAGTGCAGACATACATGCAAACCAGAGGTTTTGATTTTGCAGAATGATTCTTCTGAGTTGCACTGTGTTACAAACTATGGTAGGTTTACAAGACATACTAGTTGCGTCTAGTTCGTTATGGTCACTTGGAAATTGTAGGGTTTTTAGAAAATTCACATATCCTTGTAATTTCTCTTGCATACCCCAAGGGACATGCGTATCTCAGTTTGAAAAGGTGTAGTGAAAAGGATTCTGTCTCTTTGGATTGCTCAAGTGTGCAACTGAAAATTCTCAATCTTAGCCTTTTATTAGGGATCAAAATGTGGTATCTGTTCTTTTCTTTTCTTTTTTGTATATTTAAAGCACTTTTTGAATTCATTTCCAACACCTTAAGATGCCGGTAGTTTTAGTGACATCTCTTGAAAAAAAGAAATTAAATTCATTTATTGGATTGTGGCACACATTGAAAAAATATAATAGTCATTTCAATACATTTTTGAGAATATAACTGATATTGAACATATATTCAATAAGTGCCTGTTTGTAAGTTATTAAGTCACTTGAAAATTAATCTAAGCATAAAAAATTGTTGTCAAAATCAAACAACTTAGAATTATAAAAACTTGTGGAACTCCATACATTTTCCTTAAGAATTTATGACATTATTACTGATTTTTTATTACCTTCATTTTGATTTTTAAGTTGTTTTTTAACCACAACTTAACTCAGGCCATCAATCTACGGCAGTGAGTGAACAGCACAAGTCAGAAATAAAAAAAATAGGCTCTTGGTGACACCCAAACTCAGGTTCATCTTGTCAGAGGGAAACCTGGTTCTATACACCAGCCTCCACACCCACTTAACCATGAAAACTTTAATAGATCGCAGAAGACCAAATCCAAGACATACAAACCTCCCATCCATCTCAGTATCTTCTGAGCCATGTTCGTTTTGGTTTCTGTACTTGTAATATCAATAATGCTTGAGACTTGAATCAAATGCTTTCAATTTCAGATTCCAAAGACAGGCAATGCAATTCCAGTTCCTGAATGTCTGTATAAAGAGCCTCGGGAAAAGAAGAAATTGGAACAGAAGAAGTTAGAAACTAAAATAATAGCCAAAGTAAGTACAACTGTAAATAAATTGTTATATATACATATATATAATCATTCTGTTGGGTTAAATATTAATTTCTTTATGATAGAATTGTCTTTGTTAGAGGAACATAAAAAGAGCAGATATGGACAGTGAATAAACAAGAGATTGTGTTTGTAGCAGATATTTGAGCTCCCAATTGACCGGTTGGTAGCTTAGCTCAGTCAATGGAGAGTGGCATTACATTGAGATTGCGTTTTGGTGGACAGATGTTTGATTCCTGCTGCAGACGATTTCTTTAATTGTTTATGTATTTATGCTGTCTAGGCCAATCAGCATAATCATCATATAAAAATGGAGTATTGGCTCAAAAAGAGTTCCTTATAAAAATAACACATCATAAATATTCTGTCGCATTAAATATCCATTTCTTTATAATATATATCCATATATATGTGAATGTATATATGTATATATATATGTGTGTGTGTGTATATATATATACATACATATCTATATTTGTGCACGTTTATTCATAGATGTGTGTGTATCCATCTAACTATATACATATATATTTGTGTGTGTGTGTGTGTATGAATGTATCCAGATAATATAAGTGAAAATGTTGGGGTCCACCAACCACCCCCCTCATATTGTGAATCGTGCTACAACATGCCCTGTTATATTGCTGGATGCCTGTACGATGATATTGAAGAGTCCAACAATTTCATTAACAATTTCAAAACTGATTTTTTGCAAAAATAAAAACTGTTAATTTATGATATATTTGAGTAAATTATCTGGTTTTCACTGGATAGGAATGATGCTTATCCCTCTAATCTTAAAAGTAATTAGCATTCTAAGAGAAATTATGAATCACCACTATCTATATATGCTGTGTTGGGGGGTGATGAATTAAAAAATTGGAATGGGTGACCAATGGATAAGTTTCTTCTTTCAACTATTGTTGGGCTGAGATCATTGAAAAAAAGGTCTGGATTTTCGGAAAACAAGCAGGCTCCAACTAGTGACCAATTTAGCATAAACTTGCATTGCACATTTAATCCCTTCCCCACTAAAGAACAATTTTAGTGGATAATTTAAAAGAGAAAAAAATATTTTCCCTACTCATTGAGAAAAATGCATGAGTAAAATTTCACATTTCTTCTATGAATGGTGAGGGCTAGGCAAATAGATATAAATGTTAGAATGCATGAATAAGCCAAACCCAGCAACAGTGATTAAGACGGTCAGTTGTGCGTAGAGGTGATTAAAAATATTGAATTGAGGTTAATGCTTCAACAATTGATTTTCTTATTTCAGAAGAAAATTTGGGAAGTGGACAACCTTCACCTGTCCTGTGCCAGCACGAATATGTCAAACAGAACATACCAGAAACTCAAAAGTATTGAAGAGGAGAGACAGGCCAAGTTACAATTTGACAAGAAAAAGGCAATAGCTTTGCCTAGTTTCCAGGTGAGAGTGTACAGCTGATCAAAGAAAATTTGTTTTGCCACACCTGATAAGTGCCCAACACGCCACCCAATGTGAAAATACTTTTTCATTGGATAACTATGTTTCAATCCTTCCCCTACCATTTGTGATCAATCTCAAATTAGTTATAAAATAACAATAATATCAACTTCAAAATGGTTCATTGGGCATTTATCATGTGCAGCCACTCATTTACTCATCAGATAGAACATTATCTACAGTGCAGAGTTGCCAGAGGTGGGGATAATTTGTGTGTCAAATTTGGAAATCAGGCAAGTCGGGAGACAGAGGTTGAATACCAGCCTCTCAATGCTGACTAGCGTCAAGAGGCTGGTATTTAACCATCTAGTTGATTCTATTTGTAAGGCAGGAATTCAAGGTGTGAAAGATGTGTCTCCCAAAAGACAAATGAATACACAAATGCTTCAAAGATCAATTGTGTCAATGAATCTTCAGCTATTTGATGAATAGTAGCATATCTCTATTTTCATTGTGATATCAGGTCTTTTGTTAAGAAAACCTTTCCAGATGAAGTGCCAGTGTTGAATATCATGTTCTCTCTATTTAACACCACTTGATGTCTTCTCATAAGGATTATCTTAAAGATAAAGCTTATGCCATGAGAACCAATACATGTGTGCAATTGCATGCTGAAATCAAAAAGAAATTGTTATTCAATTATAAAAGATACATTAATTCAACTTCCCAACTCAATCTCTTAAACGAGCAAGCTTCACTTTAAAGGAAGAGGCTTTTATTGAACATTTCAAACACTAGGGCAGGTACCAAAGATGTATATTTAGAAAGGACCAGACTTTATCTGTCATAGTAGTCATGTAGAATGATTCTCCATCTCTTATACAAAACTATGGCTTCAAAGTATTTCTGATACTACTCTTCAGTGATATTTATATCTATAATTTTAGATAAAAGATCTATAACATGTAATTTAGAAAAACTGTAGCCACCAAAGGCTGTGAAGGGTTCTATCCCTTTTCATATGTTCTTGTGTTTGTGTGTTCCTGTACTCCTGGTCATACCGTTTTGTCTACAGATTTGAAAATTAGCATCAGCACTCCACTAGACCCCTTTTTTTTTTTAAAAAACCTTTTTGGAGCCTTATTTTGGTGCTTTATTTCTCTATTTTAGATGTTTTCCTGTGTCAGTGGAAAACATCAGTTATTCCATAAATAGAATTTATACTGACCATATTTATTCTTTGATGGAATTTTTTTGCATTACTTCAAATTTTGACGCTGTGGTTGTTCAATTATTGGCCATGATGATGAGTTTCATTTATTTTTATTGGATTTTCCAAGAACCACTGATCCAAAAAATTTTCAATTTGACACTGCAATGCCTTGTGTGCTTACTGATACATTTGGTGAAGGGCAACTTTGTACAATGGCTAATTATCAAGTTATCACAGTGTAGACACACATACGAACAGATTTCTTTAATTGTCATTGAAATATCTATTGCTTTTTCTTTTTAAATTTTATTCTGACATTTATTCTTCATCATTAAACAGATCTGGTTAGCCGCTCAATAGAAACCATCACGTGACCAGTATTTTTTGGCAACATGTCATTTTGTGGGGGATCAATTAAAAATGTTGAAAAAAAGGGTGATCAATAAATAAGATACTTCTTTCGCATTTTGCTGGGCAGCGATCACTGATAACATCTGAATTTTTTTAAAAAGTGGGTTCGGGTGATCAATTAAAAATTAGAGAATGGGGGGGGATCCATGAATAAGATACTTTCTCTACTTTTGTTGGGCAGCAATCACCAAAAACAACTGAATTTTAAAAGAACAAGTGGGCATAAACTAGGGATAAATTTGGTATGAACTTTGATTGTAGATTGAACCCCTTCCCCCCAAAAAACTCATCAGTAGAGGGGTAGTAAAAAAAAAACGTTTTAAAAAGGTTTATAGTTGACTAGTAATGCAAATTTACAAAAAACTGTAGCATGAAAAATGCATTCTGTACCACATCCACACTTTTAAAACTCGAGAAAAAAAATACCCCCCAAAAGCTAAAATAGCACCTTTTCAAAAAATAGGAATGTTCAAAAGGGATCTAGTGGAGTATTAATGCTAATATTCAGCCTCATAGGTTGATTGGTGCCCCCCCATAGACATTCCAGACAGCCAGGCACAAACTAGTGACCAATTTAGCATAAAGCTTTATTGCTGATTGAACTACCTAATAAAAACCTATTTAGGGAGGAATTTAAACAAAACATAAAATCCTGGAATATCAATGCAAATTTTCAGCCTAATTAGTTGATTGGTGCCGCCTGTAGATATTCCAGATACATGCCTACATATGTACATAGGCAGAATGGAGTGATAACTGAAGCGTACTAGTTTTATTTGTCGATTTCAAATTACTCATTAGCCTCAAAAAAAGTTCATGGATACGTTTGAATTTACATGAAATGATTTTTTGGAAAAGAAACTAGTTACCTCACATTGTTCTGACAATTGAACTCTGTCTTGTTGTTTGTGTAGTAATCATGAGGTTTCGGCCTTTTCATTCTACAGTCTTCTTCAGGTGTGATGGTAGTAAACAGAATATTCTAATGATAGCTATGCTACAATATAGGATTTGGGTAAGGTTGATTTCTTCCTCCTTTCTTGTTAAGCTTTGATTTCCATACCTGGTCCTTGTTGAGTAGTGAAAGCGCACATTGGGTTGAACTACGCAGTTCATTTGTCCAAAAAGCTCTTTGAATATTAATGACGCTTCTCGAAACTGTAGTCAGTATCTTCTCATACTTCAAGATTCAATAGTTCACTACTTCAAAGTTGTGAATAATGTAAATAGTTGTTCACTTTTTAAAACCTTGGATGCACTTGATAAGACATAAATATGTTCAAGTGGAAGAGTTCATTGTTCCAAATGAAGGGTATTTTTGTGAAGAATTTTTATCGTGTAGTACAGACAGAGAAACGAAGAAACAAACAGAAGATGAATTGAAATTTCAATGAGGTATCCACTATAAAGTTAAAACACCATCATTGCCAGATCACATGACAGCAAGTAGATGATAATTTTAGGTAGGAAGCATCTTATTAACAAACACTTTTCTATCAAGTTCCAAGTAAATCTGACTTGAAACAGCTGAGAAAATTGATTTTAAAACAGTTTAAATGTCATCATTGCCAGATCATGTGACCTTGAGGGGAACACTTCTATAAGGAAGAACCATTTTATCTAGGGACACCTTCCTACAAATTCTCAAGTAAATCTGACTTGAGGGCTTGGAAAATTGATTTTAAAACATGAAGTTAAAATGCCATTATTGCCAGATCATGTGACCCTATGTGGAAGATTTTTTCTGGATGAGAAGTATTTTATCAGGAGACATCTTTCTACCAAGTTTCAAGTAAATTTGACAGTTGAGGAACAATACAGGACAGACTTACCAACTGAACTACCTACTAACCAATCAACAGAGCCTCTGATGGAGAGATGAGAATGCCTCTAAAAAGTCACACTGCTCTTTACAGAGAGAGATTTCAAATAAGCTAATCTGTTCTTAACAAATGAATTGAGCATACATTTTGAATAATTTCCTTGTATTATGCTCCTTTGAATGAATATTAAACTGTTAAGCACTAAGAAAAGAGTTAAAACTAGCATTCCAAGGGAAATTATGACCCACCACCGACCATATATGCTGTTTGTGAGTTGTCTGTCAAGAAACTGGAAGCATTTGAATTAAATAATCTATGAAAATATACTCATATAAAGATTATAAATTTATGTACAGGGTTGGTGAAAATTAGATTAGAAGTTGATAGCTTGCACAAAGCCCTGACCTTATGCGCTGAGACTTCTTCTTGTGGCAGTGGGTGAAGGAGGAAATATACCATACTAAATCACAAGCTGGAGGTGTGCATTTGACATGTTATGGCCAACAACACTGCCAGACTTTCTGCAAAGTTCTATAGAAACACAAACAGAAATTGGTGCTTATATTGAATTTCAACAAAGTCAGCAAATTCTATCATTGTATGAACCACAGTAAAGCTAGTTTGACTACAACCGACCAATAAATAATGAGGTTATAACCAATTTCCAATGGGGAATTCTTATCAACTCCCCTGTATATAAAATCTACATAGATATAGATGCAATTTCACAAATTATCAAGAAGCTAACAGTCACCAGATTGGCTAGACAAGAAGAAAAAAGATAGAAAGAGGGTTAGATAGAGCTCGAGGAAAAAGGAAAACTTGAGAAGATATACTAACTACTTTGTGTCCTTGGGTCTCTCTTGACCTTTCCCATAACCTAATCGGACATTGTTTGACATTTATTTCTACTTTATATAAAGGATCCAAAGTAGTTTTTTCTTTTCTTCTTTCCCTTTTCCCAACAGTGTACCAATCAGAATGGTCATGTTTTCTTGGGGGCTTTTTTTAGTGTCAAATTAACAGGTGACAAATGGATGCCTATGACTATCCAGATATCATACAAATGACTGCGTATTGTCTATAACTTTGAGGAGAGTCATTAACATACCAACTTTCCTTTGGACTATCTAATCTCTTCTTCCCATCTTTGCTGTTGATGCAACTTTCCAACCAATTCATTCTATGGCCTTCTTCTTTCTGAAATAGAAAATTGACGAGCATTGCGGTTAAGATTTAAATTTTATGTTTGATACCGTTTTTTTTGTTCATTTGCTTTGCACCATCAGAGAGTGAGACCAGTAGGAGAGACTCTCTCTCTCTCTCCTTACAGATATTAGATTTTACTACTATAGAAGGGCTCAGCAGACTTTTTTACTGGATCAGGAATAGATTTTTGAATAAATACATCTCAGAATGAATGAAAATTATTACTGTTCAATTAGTGACATCAACAAAAGAAGAAGGGAAAAATAGGTTTCAAATTTAGGAAAAAGCTAAGGAAAATCCCTGCAGTAAAAATTATCAGGAAAAGTTCTATTGATACAATCATTTTCTGAAAGCAAGAAGAACTGTAGAGGTAACATGGACTTCAAGAGTCTATTAGAAGATATGGCGCTGGTATTCTGCTACTTGTATCGGCAGCATCCACAAATATACCATAAAGTTTGATACTAATATCCTGCAGTACAATAACAGAAGTAAATTTCATTGAATTCTAATATGTTCCACCTCTAATACATCAATATTATTTGATTATTACAGTATTTACAGTAAGCAATGTATCTGTTAAATGTTTACACCTTGATACAAGTCATGAACAATATGGCACTTGAATGGCGTGTCTAGTAGTATTACAGGGAGCTAAACCTCAGAAACAAGAAAATCCCATTAGTCCTAAAAAGAATATCCTAACAATAGTCACCTATGGAGCTGAAATGTAGAACCTAACCAAAAGTTGACCCTCAAACTGTGAAACATGCAATGTGCACAGGAGAAAATCATGCTCAGGGAGAGATCACAAGATGGGACATTGTATTAGAGAAAAGACAGGAGATATAGAAACCTTTAGGAAACTCAAATGGCAATGGGTTGGATATGTTGCAAAAATGTCAGACAGCCAGTGGACATCACAACCTGGATCCCGAAAGATCATATACAAAACTTGTTATTCTTGGTAGAAGCATTCAAATTTATTTGGAGAAAGTGAGGATTTTTGACCCTCAAAACGTTTGAACAAAAAAAATTGATCAGTCTTCCAAATGACCTCCATAGTTTATTGATACAAATAAGTAGAATTGAAAATAAACAAGAGAAAATGATCTGATATCTTTGAAAATATCTTGTTTATGTTAAAGGATTCAAAAAAGAGATGCAAGACTAGCGCTCACTCATTTAATTTCCCATCGCTCGGAGCAAGGCCAGTGAGAGGGTTGTGAGTGTGTCTTTGGTTTGCCTTATTGGGCGTAGTGTAGAGATCAGCTTCCTTCTTAGGAGTATTGATGGGATTTCCACAGTAGGCACTCTACATGATCCTCTGCTGTTTACAGCGTCTAGTATTCCCAGACGGTCATCATCTACGAACTGACTTTGGTGATCTTGATGAAGCAGCACAACTGCTTTTGCTTTTAAAATTTAGATTTTTGGTCAGTATAAATCAGTAATTCTTGAACTGTTTCTCTCCATGTCCCCTCGACAGCTCAAAAAATTGATGACTTCCTTTCTATAATAAAATAAAATTGATGTTGAAAAGGTGTAATGATATAATGTTTTGTTAGAGATTCAACAAAATTTAGTCTCAAATCAAGAAAAAATATCTATAATGAAAACATCCTTTATAAACAAAAAACCCTTGATATATATACTTTGGGGCAGTTACTGAAATTTTTAGAATTTCTTTACTGTGTGAAACTTCATACAACTTTAATAACAGATTTAAGAAGTAGAATTATGGAATCTACAGTAAAATTGATAATTAGCAGGTCTGGGTAGTCACTCAATTTTGGCATCATGCAGCGTTGGGGGTGATCAATTGAAAATTGAAAAAGGGGTATCAATGAATAAGTTACTTCTCTGATCTCTTGTTGAGCAGAAATTACTGAAAAAAAGTCTGAAAAGCATAGCCAGACAGACAGACAGATGGACTAACTGATATATATATACTCAAGATAGGGGAGAGAAAACACTCTACATGTGTTTCATGACTGATCCATTTATCAAGAGTGCTGGATTAATCAGTAATTATAATCAAGGCAACAAAATTAGTAAGATTTTAGACAATTTGATAAAGTCATGACTAGACATCCCGATTCCCTTAAAATTTATCAGCTTCACCATCATAAAATAATTACAAAAATTGAAGAATATTTTGACTAGAGTATGAAAATAGATTAAATGAATAATGTATATTAAATTAGATAAATTTGTGATGATGTTGATGGAATTAGATAACCAAAAGAGATGGATTTAGTCTTTGTCAGTGTGAAAGATCGTTTTATTTTCTGGAACCAGGGAAAGAGGAAAACATTTGACTTTGGTTCATTTGTCTGACTGATAGGTAGTTGGATGGGTGGGAGATTGAACATGGAATGCCAAGTAACAAATTGTCTAAGTATATTAATGGAATTGCCCATTGAGGTGTTACAACCAGATAAAAAGTGGTTTTGTTTCATTTTTTTTCAGCCATATATATTGGTCTAATTTATCTGATGATTTAAAAGAAAAGGCAAATTGATAGGAGTGAGATGGTGTATGATGTGATAAAATCAACTTTAAGATTTTCAAATTCTTCGGTTGAAAATGTTGGTAGAAAATAAAATTTCCCTATGTAATTAGTGTTCCTAAAGATGATATGAGTTGGTTTGAATGCAGTCTGAGATTTAAACCAAAATAGCTGATTTAATAGTCACATGGGTGATCACTCAATAGAAGTGACATGAACGAGTCACATCTGTTGTTGTACTTACTGATTCTTCATCATTAAATATATTTTTGAGGTAACCTACATGAGCCCTATGTTTTTAAAAAAATTCAATGATGTGTAGTATAAAATAACATCCATACACAATACATACCCTGTGTAAAATAAGCAACTACATGCATGACATCAGCTGTATATTAAAATCATAGCTGCAAGAGAGATGGTATTCGATCAATTTTCCACTTGGTTGACTCTGGTGTCAGACAAAATATATTTCCTAATAAAATGACTCTACCATTATCACATACTTGTACACATATATATTCATATACGTATATATATCTATATATATCTATATATATATATATATATATATATATATATGATGAAAATTTTTATCGATGGAGTTAAAACACAGATTAGTTCAAAAGATATTTATCCATGAATGTTTCAGAGAGTATGACATCACCAGCGGATGGAGAAATGAAGAGAACTGGGGTTTTCTGTTTATTGAGTGGATGGGGTGGAAGTGTGTTTGGGGTTGTCCATGGGTTGATAGCTGGCCTTGTGTTTGGGTGAGGGTAAGGGATCGTATACCGGTCATTATGCTATGTTGAATGGGCACTTGTGTAAAGGTGTGGTTGAGGTTGGTTATTTTTTTTTCTGTGTGAGTGGAATTAGTGCCCTGGGTATGTATGTATGTATGTGTGTTTGATAAGTTGCAACTATATATATATATATATATATATATATATATATATATATATATATATATACTATTGTGTCATCCACAGACAGCTGTTTCGTTGTATTAGAACTCTTCAGTGTGGCTGTAGACTATCCATTATACCATACATTACCACTTTTTCTGGCTTTATCGATGAGATCAAGGTGTAGTATCTGTTCCACGGCAGAGCCCAAGACGCAGTTACTGACACTTGCCTGTCGAATGGGCAGGAGATTGGGTGTTGTGGATGGTGTCAAGACTGAGTGTGCTGGTGCAGTGTGTCAGCCAATGAAGTTTTACTGAGGCTGCTACTCGTCCATGGGCTCTCCTATTATTACTTGGCCCAGCTGCGGAGGGTCAGTTTCCCCGGAGCAGCACTGCTCCATTGCAATTAACAGAGCAGGATCCCTGGTGGACGCTTTCATGGCGGAGGTTGCTTTGGTTACATTGCAAACCGAAGCCGTGTCGGCTGGAGCCATTTTTGAACGGATGGTTTCCTATTCTTCCCTCGTTAAGCTTGACCTTGTGTCATATTTTGCTGTGGTGGGACAGCGAATAAACCCCCCCCCCGTTATACCATCCCACACCACATACCGCACCACACAATTTCTGGCCTTTTCTTTGAGAGTATCTGTTCCACGGCAAAGACCGAGGCGCACTTGCCCAATATTGGGTTGTGGGTGGTGTCAAGACCGAGTGTGCCGGTGTAGTGCGTCAGCCAATGAGGCTTACTGAGGCTGCGCACAGCTACATGCATTAGGGAGCCTTTGGACTGCCCTGGGACAGCACTGCTCCATTGCACTTAAAGGAGCAGGTCGGGATTGGCCTGACGCCTTGACTTGGGCTATTTTTGAACGGATGGTTCCTATTCTTCCAACGTTGAGCTCGTCTGTGGATGACACAATAGTGTATATATATATATATATATATATATATATATATATATATATATATATATATATATATATATATATATATATATATATATATAGTTACAACTTATCAAACACACATCCATACATACAAACCCTGGGCACTAATTCCACTCACACAGAAAAAAAAAATAACCAACCTTAACCACACCTTTGTGTCACATCACATTTTGCTGTGGTGAGGCAGCAAATAAACACACCACCAGTACCCCGAGGTAGGATTGAAACATTAGCTTCAGACCCAGAGACTGGTATCCACCCTCTACTCCACGGAACTGGACAGTCAGTAAGGTTGAATTTAAGCGATATATTTATTTACACATATATATGCCCTGTCCACCAAAGTGCTCCATTCCATGTTTGAAGAGATATGTCCAACTATGTAGTGCATGGTCTGGTCTGTATGCAGACAGCTATGCGTAGATCAGGTGCAGTGTCCATACATACTGAGTTACTTTTATAATACAACTACATATCTGTGTCTGAAGTACAGAGCATATATCAGTGCCTCAAGCTAATTTATAGTATACATCTTGCTGGTGTATGGTCTGTATGCATAATACTGTGACTGGATCAATGCATACCATAGTATGAATGCATACTGTTTGTATTATGGACCACATGAACATATTGCCACATCGCTGCACTGTTATGCACTATTCACTTCAGGCACGGGTACGTAGATGTATTATATGTGTCACTCAGTATTTTATGGAATCTGCGTCTAATCTGGGCAAAGGTTTCTGCATTCAGACCAACAGGACTTATGTTATCATGTTGCTTCTTTGTTCATTTATTTTGTTTCGTTATTTTTCAAAAATGTGCATTTTTTAGATCTCCAAGTTCATTTTAGACAAACAATGCCCAAATCTTGTGCTGGTATCTTTTTTTAGATAATTTTTCAGATAAAAGATCTATTTTTCAAGATAATTTTTTTAGATGGTTAATTTTGGTACTCTCATAGGCTACGGTGATTCATTCATGCAAGAAATATGTGTATTATGTTTCTTTTCTTAAAAAAACTTATTGAAATTCAAATATATCCGTGAATTTATTCCCAGGTAATAAGTAGTAAAGAAATAAACTTAACTGATTTTGATGTGTCTTTCAGCCACCAAATCCGATTAAGATGACAAAGGCTGCTATTCTGAGAGAGGGACAACTACATTTGAAGAAGGAAGAAGCCGAGATGCGCAAGTAAGAAATTAATTTTGCACATACGTATATGTGAGGGGAAAGAATGTAGATCCAAAAGAATGTTGTGGAAAAGTTGACAATATGAAAAAAAGGAAAAAAAGACCCAAGACTACTTGGTACACCTCAAATTTTCATTAAAGAATGTAAAAGCTTACATACATTTCATCCGTGGATCCTGGATGTCATCAGAACTTGTTTTGAAGGATATAGTGAAAATTACAGAAATGCCCCGACGATGTTTCGGGTAGAGAAATTGTTGGGTATGGTTGGAGAACAAGTATTTTTTTTCATTACTCTTTATTATTTTTCTGATTTATGTAAGTTGGGTCTCAAGACAAATGGAGGTATATATGTACGTTCTTAAAGTTTAACGATTATATACAATTTCTTAGAATTGGTATAAATCTCAACTGTTACAAACTATCACATCTACTGGAAGAAATTACTTAAAAATAGTTTTTGCTTTAAACAAATACTTGAATAACTCGATATCTTGCACTTTTCGTTCAAGGGAGATAACTTTTTTATTCAGTCTTATTCCCTTTGGAAATAATTACGTGTTAACATCATTCATATGAATATCATTAAAAATCGCTTCAATTCAAAATTCCAGGTATAATTTTCAGTGGGTGTGCCTGCAAACCCATAAGTTTATATCGAAGATAAAACATTTATGCCACAGTTGCAGGGAAAAAGGACAGAAACAGAAAATTAAATTTATAGATAGAAGTACGCATAAATGTCATTAAAATATGGCTTTATTTTCATTCTGTTTTTTCTTTCCAAGATCAGCATATTTTGAATCAAGTATGCATAAAAAAAGTTTACAAATTAAAGTGTGTGCATATATATATCAAACTGACTATTTGATAACACAGAAGCATAACCCTAAAAAAGTCTGCTATTCTTCAACAAATGATTATAAAATCATTGTTCATGCTTCCTAATTTTAATTTTTCAAATACATAAATAGATCTAGGCAATACGTTTCTTTCACAATTTCAAAATACTTAGTGTTTGCTACTCTCCCGTTAGACATTATTGCTTACAAATAACTGCATATTTCAAATATTGTTAGATTTACCACTCTGATCAAGCTGAAAGGCAAAACATATTAATGGAATAAATTTTGATTTACGAACACTTATTGCTTTCTTTGCTTAATGTCAAATAAATTCAGACTGATAGATGTAAACTGATATTGACCACCAAAATAAGTATTCATTCTTTTCTTGTCTTTTGCTGCCAGGTCAGTCAGAGGATAAGGGCAAGGGGAGTATGGTCCTTTGACTCGCATTATTGAGTGCAGTGATCAGTTTCATCCTGGGATGATTAATGGGATCACAGGAAGTTCTCTACATGATCCCTAGCTGTTTACAGCACCTGGTATATCCAATTGGTCACCCATCTAGGTATTGCTTAACATTGCTTAACCATAGTGCAGAGTTACCCATCTGTATAACTCATCGTCATAATCAGCATCAGCATTTTTGCATCCATCGTTGGATTTAGATATTCCCCAGGATTTGCTAGACCTCTCTATTATGGGCATCACAGAGCCAGTACTTTCTGAACTTATCTTGCTTGTCATGCCATCTTATATTTTGTTGGCCCAGGTTTAATTTAATTCGCACATGATTTCTGGACATTGTGAGTCATAATACCTGCCATTCTCGCATGACCAGCCCATTGCCATTTGATTTTTATATGGATTCTATATCTCAGCCTCCTGTTTTTTCTCTGATATATTGTGCTGTCTTGTGATCTCTCCATGTTACATTGGATATAATTCTCGCTTGTGCACATTGCATGGTTCATGCCAAAAGCTTACCAAGATGGTGTGATTCTTTGCTTGATTTCTCTTTCTTTTGAGGATTTCATGGAGATTCATTGTCCTAGGTAGATGAAGTGGTCTACTTTCTCTTGTTCTGTGTCATTGATTTATTGCACAATTAATTCTATTTCAGATGGGAAGATCTAGAGAGTGGTACCAAAGACATGTCCCCATTTGTTCAATGGCAGACAAGCATGAAAAACCGTGATCGAATGGAACAGCAGAATGAAGTGGAAAGTCTTCGACTTAAAGCTAAGATCAGCCATGAAGATGCAATCCTTAGCAAACATAAACTTAAGGAGAACAACCGACAACTTGTTCAAGAAATCAAACAAAAGGTTAGTTAACATGTCACATTTATTTATCCTTCTGATATTTAGATTAAATGATATTATAAAGCAGTAGTTCCCAACCACTGAGCCATGGACTGTTGCCAACTCACAAAGGTTGTGCTACAGGGCTGCAAAGAAAATAGAAAATAAAATAAAAACAAAGTCATTCCCTTGGATCTTTATATTAAATTTGTTTGATCAACCCTTTTGAAAATTAAGTGTATTAGCCACGTATAAGTGACTCATTGTTGACTCTATTCTGATCATGATTAACAGTCCCTCCCTGCAACTGGTTTGTAGGAATATTGTCGATATTCAATCAGGTTGCAGTGAAAACAAAGGTTGGGGAACCTTGTTTTAAATTGGTGAAATGATTATTATTTCAAATCAAGCTGATTGTTTTAAAAAAATATACAGTAGTCTCCCTTCCTTCACAGGGAAGATGTTCCAATTGTGGATAGTACCAAACCCTATACATACTATGTTTTTTCCTATACATCAATCCCTTTGATTAAGTTTAATTTATTAATTAGGCATAGCATGAGATTATCAACAATGAGATATAACAAAATACTATGATAAAAGTTCTGTGACAGATAAAAGATTCGTTCTTACCTTAGATCTTAGGAACCTCAGCACTGGTCACTCTGATCCTAAGCCGAGAAATGCTGACACTAAGCGGTGGTACTTCTGTCTTTGATCAGAGGGGATTATCTGTGCACTCATTCAAAAAATATGTATATATGGCCACACACATATATATATATATATATATTGGAATTATGATAGATTTTTAGCTTTTATTTGAATTCATGCAAAGAAGATTTGCATCTGTATTTGAATAGTGAATGCAGAATAAACTTTGAAGCCGTTTGATGAACAGTTCCATTCAAGATGTTGAAAGTTTGCTATAATTGTTTGTCTTTGTTAATCCGCTTCCAGGCCGACCAAATGATGCAAATCTACCTGCAACAACAAATTGATGAGGAACAACAAACAAAGTAAGTAACACGAATTGTTCTGTTTCTCTATCATTAATAGATCTGGTTAGTCACTTGACAGAAACCATCATGTGACCAACAGGAATGCCATGTTAGGGTTGATCAATAAAAATTGAAAAAAAAGGGTGATCAATGAGAAAGTTACTTATGTCAACTATTGTCTGAATTTGAAAAAAAAAAAACAAGTATGAACAAGCTCGGCACCAAGTAAAGACCTATTTAGCATAAACTTATAGAGTAAATTCAACTCTCCCACCAAAGAACTATTTAGGGGAGGGATTATGGAAAGAAAAACAAAAAACGTTTTATTAGATATAATAGTGAGTCAATGTTTAAATATTCATCCTTCTAGCTCCATTGGTGCAAGCATGTACCAGTGATACATACATATATATATATACATACATACATACATACATACATAGTGAGTGAGCCAGCAAGCCAACCAGACCAAAATGAAAACTGAAGAAATATTCTGGTGACTGTTTCTAATTATCAATCATAAAGATAACAGTTGTGCTAGTGATATAAACAAATATACAAAACACTAGTTCACCAATTGTATCCTTCCAAGGAGATGGTCATAAAAACTTGATCTTGACCAAACTTGAGACTTGCAAGGATCACTAAGCTGACAAGCTTGCATGGTGGTATTCAAAAGTAGAGAGTGACTTTGGGGTATTGAGTGGGGAATATTGGAATGCAGCTGTGTTGTTTGTCTTCCTTTTTACCTCTTTCTTTGAGATTTTAGAAGAAATGCATCATGGGTCTTCTCTTCCCCTGTGACCGAACAGACAAACAAACCAACAAATGTGATTCAGGTTTTTACATAATAAGGATGCAATGTAAGTTTATGCTAAATTGGGCACTAGTTTGTGTCTGCTTGTTTTCTGGGAATCCTGACCTGTTTTAGTCACAGCCCAACAAAAAACAATAGAAGTGACTTATTCATTGATCAATCCATTCTCAAAATATTTAATAGATCACCTCCAACCCAGCATATATGGGTGTTGATGATTCATAATTTCCTCTGGAATGCTTGTTGGATTATAAGATTTCAAAAATTTGCTTTTTAAATCAAGTATCCTGTTTGGGCCACATTATGATGAAATGATTTTTTCCTCCAAAAATAAATTAATTGAAAAATGGATAAGTTACTTAACATTGGTTCAAGAAAGCAATGTCAAAACTGAAATAATTTTAGCTAAAGATATAAATTATGATAATTAGAAACCATAAACCCAAACTGTCAACATAGGTTTCTTCAATTTTTAAGCTGGTCTGTCTTGCCAATGGAGCCAGAGGACTGAAAATTTAATACTTCCCTCTTTGTTATGTCTACAAAAAAAAATAAATTTTTTTAAAAAATTCCTCCTCATAATAGGTTTTTTATCAGAGGGGTTCAATTTGCAATGTAAGTTTATCCTAAATTGCTCACAAGTTTGTGTTCACTTGTTTTCTGAAAATCCCAACCTTTTTTTAGTGATCTAAAAGCGAGGGAAGTAACTTATTTCCAATTTCTTAATTGATCGCCAAAACACAGCATACTCTTCTTTATGTTCTTTAACTAGAATTTTATTTTCAATTTTTCTGATTGAGAAATTATATAATTTGCATAACAAAACTACTATTATTATTTTCATGATTTCTCCAGGCAAGTATTATTGTATGTATGTATGTATGTATTAACATCCTCTGTTTATGCCCTCATTGAGGGTGTAACAGGGTTATATAAACACTGGCAGTTGTCAGTAAGGACCATTCCAAACTTGCCAGATCTATTAGAGCTTTGTTCTACTTAGAGCACCTGGTATTCTCCAATGGTCACCCATCTAGATACCGAATGGGCTTGAGATTGCTTAACTATGGTGATCTTACTAGAACCAGGGTATCCAATTCGATTTGGCCATAAGCCTTGGGAGAAAGGTTTCTCAATTCTGATCCTTGTGCTGAGTGTCCAGCAGAAAAACATTGAATACTATTTTTAAAGTCCATGGTATGACTTGTTGGTGGATTGAACCACAACCTACCGAACTGAAGGCAGGCACTCTATCTCTGGGCCGCAGTGATTAGTGTAAGTGTTATTAATTAATCAAAACCTCTACCTAATTTCTTTTTGTCAAGGTTGAAAAACTTTAACTATCCACCCATTCTTGGAAAAGATAAGACACAAACTGATGGTCAGATACATGCATTTGCACTCAATTCAGAAGAAGATAGCATTATCTGTGTCAACTGTTTTATCATTTGCTCCTATTGCAGTTTGATAATTTCATTACTAAAAAAATCAAGACGCAAAAATAATTGCATCACTGTGTAACTATTACGCAATATGCAATTTCATCTGCTGCTTCTAGAGAAATGAAAATCGGTAACCTTTAGTTTATCATCTGTCACCTCAGTTATTGATTGTCTGAGTAGACTTCTTTAAGATTACTTTTAAGCCTTCTGTTCTCTTTCTTCATAAAATATTTTATAAAATACAAATCCAGTGGGTCTTCTTATAGCGGAGGACTTATAATGGAATCACACTTAGTGAGAGGTCCACATCGCCAGAAGGAAGATCTTTTAGCAAAATATTTTTCGATTAGGGAGAAAAAAAACTTCTGAATTTCATAAAATTATCCAGTCATCTAGATTTCATTTATAATTATCTAGATTTATATCTAGTATCTACGTGTCTATTTTCAGACTGACAGACATTTGGTGAATTATGATGAGATTATTTATTTATTTATTGCATTATTTATGTTTATTTGTAGTTATACATTATTTAGAAAGTAATTATTACATTATGAATCATCTAGAAGTTTATTATTAAGGTTTAAAGGTCTAATATTTTTATTTGGAATGGATTACTGAAATTCCCTAGGTTTAATTATTAACTTAACAAATTTTCATTCAACTAGACATTTTGTGGAATAGATTGTCCTTGTTCAGTGAGGCACCACTCTATATAAAAATGATAATCTACTGTTCAAAAATTCTAATGATCATGTAATAAGATTTTTTAGAAGATTATTACCAATGTTGGTATGCACTCTCAAAAAATTTGCCACCCCTGGTATAGGACTACTGCAAACAAAAAACGAAAACTGACTTTTAAAAAATGTAGTTTTTTCCAATAGATTTAGAAATTGATTTTTATTTTGTGAGGTTATTTAAGGATCATTTACTGTTGAAAAGTCTCAAAATCATTTTTTTAATCCTTCTTCTTTTACATTTAGCATGCTAAGTTCACTGCAGAAAAGAACAAATAAGGTGAATAGACTTTTGTGGTCAATTCAGATCAGTTTGATTGTACAGTGTCAATCTGCTGAATAGGGTTGCTATATTGGGCTACAAGGGGAACTACTCATTATGTATGATATGTTTGGATTATTTCCCTCGTGTATGTGTTCATTTATTCACAATGCCTGCCTGTGAAAATAAGAATTGAAAAGCACAGAAAAGCTGTAAAAAGCAGTGACACATACAAATCCGGCATGAAAGATTACACTTAGAGGGCTGCGAGGTAGGCACAGGTCCTTATGGGATGAAGTACAAATTATTGATGGGAGAGTATTTGGTGTATACAATGACTGAAGGAAGCAGCTCACATACTTTTTTTAGTTGAACCAATTAGCTGACCGAGCATTGTTATCAGTAACATCTGGGAGCCTCAAATCATGAGATTTCTCAGAAGAAAAGCAAAACAGATCACCCAATGCAAGGGAGGAAACTCGGAAGTACCCCAATAACACAACCTGGCTGTACAAAAAATGGATATGATGTGTCCAATCCAATCAAACATGCACTCTGAGTAGTGATTCCACATTCTAGAACCAATAACACCTGATGAAGGCTGGAGGGTACACGGTCAAAACATTGTTGTGAGTTAATGTGTAACAAGGAAATAGTCCAAGCACACCATAGATAATGATTGATATACCCCATCTAGTAAAATTCAGGGGAGATAACCTGTTTCGTATGCTGTTATCTGAAACCTGAAAATGTTATTTAAACATATTTTCTTGGTAAAGGAAGAAACAGGGTGGATAGATCTGGCAAGAAGGTGGGATAAACCAAGCTTTATCTCAGAGACTTACCCAACACATGCTTTTGAATAGTTTCAAATTTGGAAATCAAGTGAGTCTGGAGGTAGAGGTTTCAGAGGTCAGTATTGAACCTTTGCCACCAGATTTGCTCTATTTCCTAATTCTATGCTATTCCAATGCCTCTGCTCGGTAAGTCTCTAAGATAAAGCTTGATTTATCTCTCCTTCTGGTCAAATCTGGCAACGCTTTTTATATGATTTTAGAAAATGAAAGATTTTGAGTATTTGCCTCTACATATTCTTTAGGTTCCACTCTCTAATTATTGTATTGTTTCCTTCTTGATTTTTACATTTCAATGTCTTCATCTCCTCTGCAGAAAGATTGTTCTCAGCATTGCACAAGCACATAAGAAAGCCAAAGAAGCTAAAAAGAACATGACTGAATATAAAAGAAAGATTGGCAAGTATTATTATTGTTTTATTACTGAGATCTGATTATGCTGACCAATAATTTATTCACACAAGCCTGTGCAAAACTGACATTAGGCCCAGGCAAGATGAAAATGTAGGCCTTCATTTCAAACTGTTCATCAAGTTGGCCTCTTTTTCAAGCACGAGTGCATAAAATATAAAAGGCAGCACTAAACAACTAAGTTAATAATGAAACAATTTCAATTATAATTATGAATGATGTCAAAGCCAAGTTTACTTAAATTTGATACAAAGATAAATATGATAAATTTGGACATAAGTTGGTTTCAGTTATTTGCATTTATTTATCTATATTTTATCTTAATCTTTTTGGAAACCTCTTTGAGAAACTATTATTTTGTGCTAAAGGGTCTGTAAAACAAGACAAAATGTACTATGCGTTGTTGAAAGAGTTATCTATACGGTAGACTGAATATTTGGTTTTGTGGTATATTTGTGTGGAATTGTAATGAAAATGGAAACACAGCCTTAAAGAAATGAATTATTTATTCAGGTATAACAAACAAGAAATGCATATTTTAGTGAATCGTCCTTCAAGTGTCCGTGTATGTTTTGGGAGTGCTAAGTAAAGTCTATTAATGGTACTTACATTTTGGTTCAACTGTCACACTTACATTTTGGTTCAAGAATGCATAGTAAGAAGATTAGGGCATTTGTGTATTCAGAGCACATGTCAGGGAGGATATGTGTCTAGAAGCAATGAGAGAAACTGCTGATAAGAGAGTGAGCAAAGAGCAGTTGCTTTTATATATAGAGATTACTGGAAGTGATGGACTACTTTTAGGGCCTCACAAAGTGACTTCTGCAGTCACTGTTTTAGTGGCTAATATGGTGTAGTAATTCATATAACTTTTTATTCATTAGATTCTTCTATTTATTTTCAAATATATATTGACCGTTATGGTCTCTTTGAATAATTTGAATCACTATTGCTCCCTCTTGATTCTCTTTTCAATATCAATATTCTTTAGCAAAGAGTCTCCCCTTTTACTCTACTTAGAAGAGTAGGGCCTCTAAAAATCATAGGCCTATGCCAACTGGCCGACCTGGCGACTTCCGCTGTTCTAAGAAATGAATTACTCTTCTGTTATGTAAAATAATAAGATAATTATAATTCTTCTTTTGCAGTTGAAGAGATGCATAAAGAAAACCAGCAGTTAATGGCCGATGCTCTTGAACAAGCTGAGGTTGAAATGAGAAAGCGACTTGAAATGATTAATGAAATTCGAGCCATGGCTGCAATGTCAGTCAATCGGCATCAAAAACTTGTTGACCTCACACAAACGGCCAACGCTGGCCTCCTGAGTGAAATGTCCCTTGTTGAGGTAAGATCTTCTATTCAGATTTCTTGTTTCCCTCAGGAACCGCTACTTCTCTCTAATTCATCTTATTTCCCTTTGGCCAAAGTTTTTCAAACTGTGCGTCACCACATTTTAGTGTGCCACTGATAATCTCAAGGCTATAACCTTGAAAATTTGCTAGGATATATAACTAAACACTATCTAAAAGCAATTTTTTTTGGGGGGGGGTGTCCAAAAAGTGCTTTTTGGAGTCTCTATGGTCATTTTTGGACCAAAAATGACCAATCTTACCCTGGTATTTTTAAAAAGATAATTATAGATGAAAGATCTATTTTTATGATGATTTTTTAATAATTTTTCCAGATGATTAGTTCTGGTACATCTGCTGACTATGGTGATTCACTTATCTGAGGTGGATATTTTGTATATCTTTGAAAAGATACTTTCCTTGATTCAGTTGAACTGCAGGGATGATATTATATATTTGACTTAGCTCACAAAACTTGAGTAATGTGTTGCAATGAATTTTATCCTTAATAAGTGTGTCCCTAATAAAAAAAAGTTCAGAAAGCTCTGTCTTGGGCAATCACTTAGCATGACTCAGGGATGGATAATGATTAAGGCTTAACTGTTTAATTTCTGATTATACAATACCATCAATTCCTGATTTTACTCTAAATTTTATAGTAAGTAATGCTTAACTCATTAGCTTTGTGAGGTATAAAAGCAGTGAAGTAATTGTGTTGCTGTTACTATAATATATAAAATAATGAAATTACAAAAATTTCAGTTGGTGTTGTTATGTTCATAAATCAGTTTTGTTTTCTTTTTATAAAAAATTTGTTCCTTTACATATATTTTCATCTATTTAAAACTCAAAATTTTAGTAAATTCCTGAATTTAACAATAAATTATTATACCTTTTCAACGTCAAGTATGTTTATTATAGTGAGGGGAGGGGGGCATCAAATTTTTCATCTGTTATACAGTGTACAGAATATAACTTATTTTGCATTCACGAGACTCATCTTTCCTTTATTTATAGTAACTTTTACATTTACTCTCCTTGTTCCATTTTATTTCTCTCATATGGGTATTTTCATAATGTTTCATTCTGCTTTTTAGTTGAAAGAACGTTTAGTCTTGATGAAAAATGAGAAACAACGGCAACTCGAACAAAAACGAGATGAAATCCTGGCTTCAAAACAGGTGAGTTTGTCATGGATTCAGTGCCCTGTACATACTCCCAAAACCAGCCCTACACAAAGCTGTCAGCAATGAGTTTATTTTTCAAATCAAATCTGGTTGTTTCAATACCTAACTGTGTTTCTGTTCATTTTAATTTTTAAACTAAATGAAATCCAAGTTTTTCAATACATTTCAGTCTTTTATTACTAAAATCGGTAAAGTAGCAACCAGAAACAATTCTTATCTTTGCAGCAACAAAAATAATAATTCTTCTGCAACATGGGAGACAAAAAAAAAAAGAATCCATCATAGATTTTCAGGGAGATGCAACATTCCCAAGATATTCTGTGAGACTTAAACAGCTTAGAATTTTCAATGAAGTGGTCTCAGTTTATGAAAATTTCTATGAATACTTACAAAATTGAATGTCAGCCACATTTATTTGTATCATTATTTGTAGTCCCTGATTCATGATCATCATCAGTCTTTTTACGTCCCCCAGGATTTGCCACAAATCTCTATCATGAGCATTGCAGAGCCAGTATTTCCTGAATTTGTCTAGTTCATCTCTCCACCTTGTGTTCTGTTGGCCCCGGTTTCATACGTGATCTCTGGGGATCCATGTTGTGAGACGTGATGTCCATCGGTTGTCTTTCATTCTTGCAACATGGCCTGCCCATTGCCATTTGAGTTTTTTTAATAGTAATTATGATGTCACAAACACCGGTTTTCTTCCTTATATACTGTGCTGTCTTGTGATCTCTCCATGTAAGGTTGAGCATGATTCTCTCATGCACACGTTGCATACTTCTCAGTTTGTAGGTCTGTCTCTTGGTTAGGGTCCATGTTTCATTTCCATAAATGACTATTGGGAGAATGCATTGGTTGTATACTCTTCTTTTTAGGATTTTTAGTGACCCCACTAACACACACATCTCTTATGGAGATACCAACCTCATCTATTCTTGCATACACTTTCTTCTGTTCTCTGATGCTATCTCTAATATTCATGGATTTTTTTTTATATGTTTAAATAAAAGGCAACAACTGCTGACTGTTGTATGCTGAGAAAGGGGACCATGAACCTCTTGTGCAAAACAGGATGAGCTTCATTTTTGGTAGCTAAGATCAGCCACTTTAGCCAGAAATGCTTGACCTGAACACACACGTTTTTATTATTTCCTTCAGCTGTTAGCATGGTTAGAAACCAAACACATTCCTAACTAGCAATGACAAACAATGAAAGCATGATGATGGTTTGATACATAATTTTATACAAAGTTATTTGATAATTTGATTTAATAGTTTATTTCAATACGATAATAACTCTTAGTCTTGAACTGTATTTCACCCTGGACTCCACAGTAGCAAATGCACTATTAAAGGTTCATATCATACAGAAACTTGAACTGTTATAATTGTATTTAGAAGCTAAACTGAAACTAATTTTATTTTCTCTGCAGGCTTCAGAGGAGTTGGTCCTTGACACTTTAGACATCATCTTCAAGTATCGCAATGAGCAATCAACATCTCGCAAGTAAGTGATTGCATAGGTTTTGTGAAGTATATACAGAGTTTTATTATTCATTCTGAGATTACAAGGATATAATATGGTCAGGTCATAAAGTGTCACAGCTCAAAAGGTTGAAATAATTTTGCTAGTGTCTTAAAAAAAAGCTTTATGAATAGTAGTTCACCTACTGCATTTCTACTGTTGAAGGAAGCCCTTCAAGAAGCCAAGCCTCTCAGGGCCCCCAAATCTGTCCAAAGCTCTGGTTAAACCTCTGTTTTACACTGAAATATGGTGAGGCTGTGAGGTCTATTCATTTGCTGCCCCTCCGCAGCAAAATATGACACAAGGTTGAGCTTAACATGGGGAAAATAGGAGCCTTCCATCCAAAAATGGCTCCAGCCAACATGACTTTGGTTGCTAAGTGACCGTAGGAGCTAAAACAACCTCTGTCACGAAAGCGTCCACTTTGGGACCTGCTCCTCTAAGTGCAATGGAGCAGTGCTGCTCCAGGGCAATAGATCCCCCGCAGCTGGGCCAAGTAATAATAGGAGAGCCCAAAGGCCTCCAGTGCGCAGCCTCAGTAAAACCTCATTGGCTGATGCACTGCACCGGTGCACTCGGTCTTGACACCAACCACATCACCCGATCTCCGGCCCTCCGGCTCTGCCTTGGAATAGATACTACACTTTGATCCCAAAGAAAAGGCCAGAAATAAGGGAAGTGAGGCTGTGAGGCATAACTGAAGAAAATAAAATAGAATGTGATGGCATTTTGATCTTCACTTCCAACCCCCATCTTAATTTACTTCAGAAATTTACTTATTGCTTTTTTATCACAACTTTTTTTTTTTCACTCAGACCGATTATTCTATGGTAGTGAGCAAATAGCTTTGGACAGAATAAGTCTTAGGTACAATAATAAAGCAACAAATAAATCAAGATGAAGGTAAAAAGTAGTCATCAAATTAGAATAATGATTTATGATACTTCATCTATTAAAAACTGAAACTACTAGATTGTAAAAAAACATGGCTGCCAATCATAATGAAAGAGTGGGTTAAAGGTATTATTTGAATGTCTGCCCTCTTGATGTGTCTTAGCAAACTTGAGCAGGCAGGCATTAACCGTGCTCTTTTAGGAGATATGGATTCAGATCCCACCTAAGGCTTTTTTTTGTTTCTAATCAATGCTACTAACTCACTGTCAAATAATTGGTCTGCATGAAGGAAAAGTTGCAATAAAAAAGCAACTAATGAATTAAGATGAAAGTAAAAAGTAGTCATAAAATTAAAACAATAATTTTTAAAACATCATCAGTTAAAAATAAATAAAAAAGGGATATGTTGATATATGATATGACAATCTTGGAGATGTAATAAAAAGCAACAGAAATTAAGTAGCAAAAAATAACATCTTGTGCAATCCGATCATGTTTATATATCTGTAACTGATCCTTTTTTATCCACTTCCAAGAAGAGGTGAAAGGAGGAATAGTCTTTATAAGCAGTACTTCAGATGGTATTAAAGTTACTTTTTTGTTACTTTTGCTTTTAATAAATGAGAAGTTAGTGACAATATATTTACAACACATGTAGTATTTGGTGACAAACTACAATATAGACATCTGTAATCTTTTGTGAAAAGAAAGTGCATATATTACAAAAGAAAAAGTAGACTTGTTACATTTAAAATTAAGATTTGAAACTTAACTGAATTTCTTCAGCATCAATCTGGAAAATACCTCTTTAGTCAGACTCAGTTGTAGAAATTTGAAACCTAACCTTCTTCTACTATTAATTTTTTACTAGTTAAACTTCTTGCATCCTTATTTTATTGTTGCTTTTTACCTACTGAGCTATGAAAACCCTACAGTGGGGGGGGGAATCTAACTATTAAAGGGCTGCAGTTATATCATAATACAATACATATCACAATATCTTATTCACAATACAATATGTATCGCTATATTAGATGAGCTCAGGTAAGGAAAACAACTTCCAAAAGAAAAGTGTTCGAAAAATTCAATATGAAAAACTGTTATCAGAATAAAAAGTTAGGAGAAAAATCCTTTTGAAAAAAGATGTACTTGAATATCTGGTAAATGTATTTCTGAAGATTTTTCATTTTTTCATTCAATCTAAGAAAATTAGAATTTTAGATGAGCTAAAAAATTGATAGTATTGTTGAGAAAATTGTGTGTATCATTTATCGCCAAAGTGAAAAATATTGTAATGCATTGCAGCCCTACTCTTCCTCTAGGCACCATATTTGTTATTATTACACCTGTAGTATAAAAAGCATCAATATACTTCATCTAATAAAGATAATTTTTCTCATGTATTTCCCTTCATCTCAATTTCTATAATTGCCTTTTAACTTCTTTTGTCTTTGTAATAATTCACTATTTTTCAATTCCATGTTTGATTGGGCTACAATGGGATATAATTCAAGCTTCAGCTCTGACACTTACCCAACATAGGCATTGGAATAGTGTTGATTTTGGATTGAGCAAATCTGGAGGCAGTAGACTTGATCTTCCTCTCAATCCTCTGCCTCACTTGATTTCCAAATTCAATGTTATTCCAATGCCTGTGCTGGGTAAGTCTGTAAGATAAAACTCGGATTATCTCTCCCTTGAAGTCAAATCTGACAACCACGTGCCGCATTAGATTTAATCCTCGAAAACCGTCAGTTTGACCTGAAATGTTTTTTGATGAATTCAGAAACTATTTTGCACTGGATAATGGTCAAGTAATCTGGCTAGCCTCTAAATATTCCTTTGTTCTGTTGCATAGAAACCAGGCCAGAGAAAGGAAACATATGAAGCCAGAAATCACAGATGAGAAAGTGTTGGCCCTTCAGCAAGAACTAGCAGAGAAAAAATCCGTGAGACAAGAGAAACAGTTGACGAATTCTGTAAAGATTGGCTCAAAGAAATTGAATGAAAATTACTCAATCTTCACCAAGGTCAGTCGAATAATATCATCTTATTGCTACCGTATGTTGAATTTAGATATGGAGTAAGATAACCACTCAACAAAATTTCTGTTGATTTTGAACAGGCATTCTCAATGGAGGTGATATCTCACCCAAGGGAACAAAAGTTGTGCTGGGATGGATGATAGATGGTCATATACAAATGGATTTTTATTAGAAAAAGGCAATCTCTTCTTTCATACAATAATGTTTCTAATTTTTCAAGATTTTTTCAGGGATGAAGTATTGCAACATTATTAATTTTGAGTTAGTTTTTATCTTCATCCAAATTTTCAGTTGCTTTTTATCATAACTTTGAATCAGACCGTAATCCTACAGCAACAATTAAGCAGTCCAGTCAAAAAATAAACAAGCCCACAGTCAGAATCGATCTTACATACTCTAGCCAGAGTGGTTCCTGACTGCTTTTAACCATTCAGTCATGGGAGCTTTATAGTTAAATGGAAGCTGATTTTACGTAGGATTATGGTCAATTCAAAGTTGTGATAAAAACCAACTGAAAATTAGGATGAAAGTAATAACTAGTCAAAATTAATGATAACTCGTATCATGGTAAAATCAAAAAAGGGAAGCTACTCCAACTTGGTAAATTATGAAATATTTTTAAAAAATTGTTTTGATTATTAATTTCTATTTCCATTATCATATTATTTCGTTATGCATGCATGTGTACGTTGTCTTAAAGCTCCAAAGATCTGCTGTAAATAATTTATCATGACATTTGTGTGGCTTAGCCAAGATAAGCCGTTACACAATGGAAAGCATTGTTCCTTTTGTAAGATGAGCAGTCAAGCAAATTGATTTGAGTATTTATTTGACTAATAGCATTGATTTATCTAGAGCAAGGATTTTTAAGGGAGACAACTTTGCCCTTGAGAGGAGGGGGCAGTCGATTCAAAAAGATAACAGGACGGGTAGGGGAAAAATGTTGAGAAACCTTGTGTTAGAGAGGAACACACCTTTAAGATGTAGTCAAGTGGTCAATTTTTTTTTTTTTTCTACAACTCAACTTGTGCCGTCACTCAATGGCAATTTTTTTATTTCAAATACGTGCTGTTTGCTCACTGACAAAAGGCAACAGCCGTAGTTGAGTTGAGATGAAAACAACTAAAAAATCCATATGATGGTAAATAGTAGACTAAATTGATACAATAAACGAATCGAACTCATGCCTTTAACAGTTAATGCATGAAGATAACATAGACCAATTTTTAACCATCAACATTTCAAAAAGATCAGTTGTGACAGACGTCAATGCACTTGACATTACCACTGATCAGGAGCTGCAGACCAATATTTTTCCAGGGATGGTGAAAAGGCTAGTTTGTTCTTTAAGATACATCATTCTAGTAGAATTTGAACAGTTTCTATGTCCCATAAAAAAAAGCAATCAACAATTAATACAACAGCTAATAGAAAGCAAGAAAATAAAATATAAACATAGCAATGTACCAACATATAACATACAGTAACTTGACATTTTTTGAAGTGTCCAAATGTGAATCGATGTTCAGGTCCACTGGAATTATTGATCTTTTACATAAATCAATCACAAGAATTGTATTGATTTCAAATGGCCACAGATGACAAGTGTTGCTGAGTCATTGTTGGATGTAAATACATTTCGAGACGCCACAAATTACTGAAAGTTCTTTCCTCCGAGGCAGTAGTTTCTGTGGGTGTTGGGCACATAAAATCTCACGCTTCAATGGCGAAACATTCTTCATTGATTTTCCCATTCGCAGCATAAACTGTAAACTTTACAAGCTTCATGGCAAATATAATTCTAAGCTGGTTGAATTGATTTGATATGAATGTAATCAAATGTGAATTCTTGACTTGTTCTGTCCTTGAATGTTGGGAAAGAATAGCCTTCAGCTGACTGAGTTGTTTTCATTGTGCATATGGTGGGACTTTTTTTTCTTTCTTGATGAGGATGGATCTGGAATATCGAGATGAGATGCCTTCATCAAAAATTCATCATAATCTTGTAAACATCACGTCAGCCCTTTACTTCCACTGAGAGCAGTTTAGAAATTAGCCATCAGAGGTCAAGGGCAATAATCTAGGGTTGGTTGCTTCCCTTTATTTGCATTTAATATCGATGTAGAATGGCCAACCTTCTTGGCCACGTAATATAGAGACATTACAAGCACTGCATGATGTTGATGCTTTTGCTTGAAATTGAAGGTACTATTTATTTAAATTTCAAATGCAGTTCTATATAGATCTATGAAAGTATGAAATCAACTTCCAATGCTTTATCTTATCAACTTTTTTTGATCATTTGGGCAACAATCCATATTTCCTATTTACCTCTATATGATATGATTATAATACATACAGTACATTATTTCATATAGTCACTTTAAATTGATATAAATTTGAAAATGGTTATTATTGAAAATATTCCAAATCACCTGTAAGTGAGCATAAATGTGCCAGATATGCCTTCCAGACACTGTCATCACTATTGCCTATTTAGATTTTTCTTAATCTAGATCTAGATGTCTTCAATTGTGTGTAGATATCCAAAATTGCTGTTAGGAGAATTTTTAATGAAATAAGTAATTATTTGATTATGTAAATGTTGAATCACATCATCATTTGGTCTGTGTTAACAAACTTAGTATTTATGGTAATTCCAAATACTCTCTTGTAATTTTGTGTGGACTAGAAAAATGGCTGGACTAGTGGTAGATATGGTGGAGTGAGTGGAAAGAGAGATAGCATTTCATCATCAGTCTTTTATTGTCCATCATTGAATATAGACCTTCACCAGGATTTGCCAAAACCTTACTCTAATAGACGTTGTAGAGCCACTACTTCCTGGACTTGTCTAGTTTGTCTTGCCATCTTATATTCTGCCAGCCTCAGTTTCACATGAGGTTTTAAGGGGTCCATTTCTTGAGTCCTAATGTCTAGCAGTTGTCTGCCATTCTTGCAACATTGGTCATGTTGCGAAAATGGCTTTTTAATTTTCTAATGGATTCTATGATGTCTCAGACTCTTTTTTTTTCCCCCTAATATACTGTGCTGTCTTGTAATCCCTCCATTTGATGGTGAGCATGATTCTCTCATGAGCATGTTGCATGGTTCCAAGTTTTAGGGTCAATCTTTTGGTTTGGTTCTATGTTTCAGCCCCATAGACAACTATCGGGAGGATGCATTGGTTGTATACCCTTCTTCTTAGCACTGGTGGGATTTTCTTGCTCTTCAAGATTAAGCTTGCCCTGCTGATAGCTTGCCATTTTTGCGGTCCTAGAAATTTACCTAGAGGTCGACTTTCTCCAGCTTTGAGTTTTTGATTTCAATCGTTATGTGTTTATTTCCGACATTTATGTTGTACATGACCTTTGATTTGCTGAAGTTCATATGAGGGCCGACTTTCTCCATTCAGTTCATCTAGCATAAGTTAGAGGTCCCGAGACTTGGAAAATAAAGGGATTAGAATAGATGGCAAATACTCAAGCAACCTCAGATTTGAAGACAAAATTATTCTTTTTGCAGAGACAGTATATATGTACTTCTCAATTTCAATTATTGTACTCTCCATGTCTACTAATGGAGACATTACTGAGTACCACCTGGTCTTACAATATATTTAGTTCCCAAAACCCATTTCCATCACTGGGTTGGTCCTTGTGGGTCCAAAATATCTATAGTATATCTAAATAGTCATGCACTCATCAAGCTGCTATATTCAAGTAGAATAAGTTCATTGCAATTTTTTTTCAAATGCAGAATTTTTATTCCAGATATAAATAAATGGAATAGGTTGCCATCTTGTGTAAAAGTAGTACATGTATGAATACTTTGTCAATAACTTGGACAAATTTAAACCATCTGGAATAGAAAATAAATTATCAGGTCAATTTGCGGACTTATCAGCTGAAATATATAAAAGAATTGAGGGAAAATAAATGAATAAATAAATGTACCTGGTAAATGTTTCTCTGTACTGGAAAGCTTGTCATTGATTTTTTTCAAGTTTCATATACTTGAGTATCAACATGTCATGGTCTGGCATGGCCCATCACTCCCCATGGTTTTCACACTAAAAATTACACCGGCTGTTCCTGCTGGGTTCTCAGTACCAAAAGGCCCAGCCATGTCACTTGCTTTGGGTGGGGGTGATGTGCTCCGAAAGCAAATACCCAAACCCTTCACCAAGAAAACACCTGTTCCCACAGAGTCATCGGTCCAACAGCGACCATTTAAACATAGCCCTAAAACTGTCTCCAAAAGGACAACATTATACATAGGCACCTACATTGTCAGAACACTGTTAACTGACATGCACCTAACCGATCTAGAAAGTGAAATCAAAAATGTCAAATGGGACATCATAGGCATTAGCGAGGTAAGAAGACCCGGAGAAGAACTAACAGAACTGAGGAGCCGATATCTTTACAGCTATGGAAAAGAGAAAGAAAAACAAAGTGGAATAGGCTTTCTCATCAATAAGGACCTCAAAGCTATCTCTGACAGAATAGCTAGCATCACCATACAACTTTCAAAGAGGTACAAACTCAATATAATCCAAGTCTATGCTCCCACTTCGCAATCAATCCAAGAGGAAATAGACAACTTCTATGATGACTTGAACTCCCTACTCCAAAACACCAGAAAACACTTGAATGTCATTATGGGAGACTTCAACGCACAGGTAGGCCAAAGAAATGAAGATTGCATCAGCAAATTCGGATACAAAGTACGGAATGAGAAAGGAGAAGATCTTGTAAACTTTGCAATGGCTAACAGATTCAAAATCATAAACACTTTCTTCAAGAAGGGACCCAATAGGAAATAGACTTGGAAGAGCTCCAATCACGAAACAAAGAACAAAATAGACTACATCCTACAGAACAAAAACGATATTGTCAAGGACCTCCAAGTTCTGAAACAAGTCAATGTAGGCAGTGACCACAGAATGATATTCAGGAAAATGTTCTACACCAGACTGCAACCTCTAAACATAGCAAAAGAACACACTTGATCTTTCAAGCTTGAACTGAAAAACAGATTTAGAATTCTTACTGAACAAGACAACACCAACATCAACAAGCTAAACAACAAAATGACAGCATCTATAATAGAATTCACCACTATATTCAAACCAATGAGCACACAACCCATTTGTAAAATCTCACATGAAACCAGAAATCTCATGGAAAAACGCAGAAACCTCAAGCCACTGACAACAACAAGAGAGAAAATCGAAGAGACCAAATAAATTAATCAAGAAAAAACGAAAGGAGGACAGAAGAAGATGCACGACGGCAGTCATCGAATTGACTCTTCAAAGAGGTCTGGGCTTCAAAGCTATAAACAAAGGCCTCAACTCAGGACAAAAGCAAATAACAAGCATACTCGAGGAAAATGGAAACCTAACAACAGAGACAGGATTGTCGAACGTGCCAAAGAATTTTACCAAAAACTATTCGTCCGAACAAGGACTACAAAACAATGAACAGGATATGCAAGACGCGAGCAATCAACTCGAGGACTTCCGAGAAGTAACCCAGAGGGAGGTGGAACAAGCCATTAAACAGACAAAGTAAGGAACGGCCCCTGGACCGGACAACATCACCACTGACCTACTCCAAAACGCGGGTAAAATCATCACTAGGGAGACTGGCCGTCCTTTTCAACTTGTGTCTAAAATAGAGTAAAGTCCCAGATGATTGGAACACTGCTATCATAATGTTTTTATTAAAAAAAAAAAAAGAAACCCGAAAGACCTCAACAACTACAGGCCTATAAGCCTACTCAGCTGCGTATACAAACTTTTCACAAAGATCATCACCAACTGAATCACAAAAACACATGATGAAAACCAATCACGAGAGCAAGCTGGGTTTAGTAGAAGCTACTCGACCATGGACCACCTGCATTTGATAAATCAGCTGAAAGAAAAAAGCAGCTACCACTCGCCATTGCATTTATCGACTTCAAAAAGGCGTTCAACTCAGTAGAAATTCTTAAGTTCATGGAGGCCGTCACTCGACAAGGTGTAGATCCAGTATATGTCAAAGTGCTGAAACATATATACAATCACGGCAGCTCCTTTATCAGGCTACATAAAGACTCAAACCCCTTACAGCTCCAGAAAGGAGTAAGACAAGGTGATATCAGCTTACCTAAACTCTTCACAGCCTGCCTCAAGATGATCTTCAGAAGACTAGACTAGACTGGGAGAGTTAAGGAATCAGAAAAGATGATGAGTATCTGAGCAACCTCAGATTTGCAGACAAATTGCCCTTTTCGCAGAGAGCCTACACAACCTCCAACTAATGATAGATGACCTAAATGAAGAGAGCAAAAAAGTCGGCCTACACATGAACTTCAGCAAGACAAAAATCAAATGCAACAACCACAAAAAACACTAAGATCAAAATCAAGGACACAGAACTGGAGAAAGTAGATCACTATATCTACGTAGGACAACGAATCTCCATGAGACCCTCAAAAGAAGAAGAAATCAAGCGAAGAATCACATTAGGATGGCAAGCTTTTTGCAGAGCTAGCTCAACCTCAGATCCTATTAATCCTAAAAAGAAAGATGTATAACCAATGCATCCTCCCAATAGTCACTTATAGAGCTGAAACATAGAGCTTAACCAAGAGACAGATCTGCAAATTGAGAACCATGTAACGTGCACATGAAAGAATTATGCTGGGCCTCACATGGAGAGACTACAAGACAGCACAGTACATCCAGGAAAAGACAAAAATCCATTAAAAAACTCAAATGGCAGTGGGCTGGCCATATTGCAAGAATGGCAGCCAACCAATGGACATCGCGATTCACAACATGGATTCCCCGTGATCACAAGCGCAACCAAGGCCGGTAGAATATCAGATGGAGAGACGAGCTAGACAAGTTCAGAAAGTACTGGCTCTACGATGCCCATGATAGAGAAGTGTGGCGAATCCTAGAGAAGGTCTATGTCCAACAATGGACATTGAAAGACTGATGATGATGATGATGATACACACAGAGGCATTTTTATCTAATGAATAAATGAAATTGCTGAAACTTTTCCTTTCTTCTTCTTCAGATGCAGAATGAGAGGATGCGATTCAAACGGCTGGAAGTCTCAAGAGAAAAATCCACACAACAAAAGCTCGGTCATGAATTGAAATTTCGGACCCCAGTCAAGTGACAAGGGAAAACATTCAATCAGGTGACCCCGAAGTGCCAGGCGTTAACCAGGAATACTCCAAGTAATCATTTTCTGAGAGAAAGTTGAATCCAATTAATCTTATAAAAACAAGTCAATTATCATTTATTGTTATTGCTATTATTACCTCTGCCAACAAAGTTGGAGAGGTTTATATATTATGTGTTTTCTTTCCCATCAGTCTATCCACACATATCTACTAAAGTTCTCAAAGAATTTCAATTGAATTTTCGGGAAGGTTGGGCCAAAATTAACCCAGACTCACCATCATGGTCAAAATTTGAAGTCATGTAAAAAAAATTCCATCAAAGAAAGAATATGGTCAGTATAAATTCTATTTATGTCATAGCTTGTGTTTTCCATTGGAAAGCATCTAAAATAGAGTAAAAAAAACATCCAGAAACATCTAGAATGTCCAGAGTTATTCATAAATCCCTCAAAATGAAATCCCCAAAAGGTCAAAGATGCTTTTTTTTCTGAAAATGAAAAAAAACCTTTTTAGAAGGGATCTAAAGGAGTACTGATGCCAATTTTCAAGTCTGCAGACAAAACAGTATGGCCAGGAGCGCTGGAATACACAAACACAAATACAAAAAAAAAAAAAAAAAGACATAACCCTTCACCACCTTTTGTGGCTACGGTTGTTCCAAAGTCTTAGCCACCAAAAGTGGCTACAGGTGTTCAATTTTTGTTTGTTAATGAAATATAGATTATCTACAAGTATGTTTTTCAGAGTTAACTTCATCCTTTGTGTACATTCAACATTTCTGGATAACAGCTGCTCACACCAGGTGTTATTAGGTTGTTACACATGAAATGTTTTTTGAATAGCAAGTTGAAGGATTATTATCAATTTTGACTACCTTTCTACCTTCTTCCTAACTCTCAGTTGCTTCTCATCAGTTTTTTTCATTGAATCAGACCGTAGCCGATAGCATACGGTGAGAATTGAACTCATACTGTGTAGCCAGTATATGCCTTGCAGCTTTTAACGATTCAGCCAAAGGAACTTTATAGTTATATGGTAGCCAATAGCCTATGGTGAGAATTGAACTCACACCCTGTAGCCAGTATATGCCTTGCAGCTTTTAACACTTTAGAATCTAACTAAAATTAATAATGATGTTGCAATACTTCATTCAAGAATAAATTTGAAAAAATTTAAAATAAAGTTGAAGGATGATATAAAGAACAGAAAATGGTGAATATCTATTTAATCATTTGAAGTAATAATCTTTTTGCTATGATCCCCAAATGATTATATACCATCTCTATGAAATTCTTCAGAAATTCAGTGAAAGCATGAATTATGGCTTCCTTATTATTGAACCTTTTATTAAGGATCTGAAGTTCAAAATGCTTAAAGAGATGATAATCTGTAAAAGAAAAGTAATGGTGAATATAGAGGGTACTGGAGGACTTCACATCACAATTCTCTAAGCTTGGACTCAGTTAGCTAAGAGGTGCAAAGTCTGCCACTGTCATGGAGTATTACATTCACTTCATGCAGGACCTATTTTTCCCACTCTAACCTCTCCTATTACCTAGAGATGTCCTAATTTGAACAAGCTTGAAATCTAGTCCTCTTTCTTGGGTAGACACAATTGCTGTTAAGGGCCCAAGACCTGATTATAATGAATTATATCTCTATTTGCATTGAATCTGAAAAATAGAATGCAATGACATGAGCAACTCTTTCCAGGGTTGCCAGTTTTGGTGAGAAGGGGAGATAATCCAAGCTTTATTCCAGAGACACATGCATTGGAATAGCGTTGAATTTGGAAATCGAGCAAGTTTTTAAACATTACAATAAATCATTATAACACATTTTTAAAAAATCACCAAAACAGAATTTAATAAATTAAACAAGTTTAAAAAAGAATTGAATTATTTTTTCATTGCTAAAAGCATATTGACCAAATAACATTGTGCAAAATGATTTTTTGTTCCTGAGTAGTGAGTGTTATTTTCTATTTGTTTATGTGTAAAACGTATAGAAAATGGCTATTAATCCCTTCAAACTTTGCTTTTGTGGCCAGTATAGTGATATTCATTGTTTTTCTTACTTCATGTGATTAAAAATGTACAAATTTACCCGTTGTCTAATTGATTCCAAGTAGATTTAAAATCATTGCCGTCCTGGTCACAAAAGCAAAATCTAAAGGAAATAAATATCATTTTCTATACTTTTTACATATAGTTGATTAGATCACTTATTAACAAAGAAGAGATAAAAAAAAAAAGAGGGTAAAGGAGAAGAATCTTTCTTTTATGGTATCAGCAAAGAACAATCTTTTTTCTTTTTCCCCTCCAACATATAATAAATGAAAAGTGATATCAAACAAGAAACAGATTTAGAAAATTAGGTTTCTTCTATCAGTCCTCACCTCACTATATAGTTATAGCTACTACAGCTCACCATATTTTTGTTTGATGAATGCTTGAATGAATGACCCTACTTCTGGATTATCATCTCAATAAGATAGTAACAGTTGAGTTGCTAAAATGTTCATAACCTTTTTCTATTTACATTTATTGGTACTCTCGGATTAGTGGGGTACAGGGCATAATATGTGTAAAAGACTGAAAGTTATTCCCTTAGCGTTATTGTATTGAATAACCTTGATTGGTTATTAAATTGTTTTGTATAAAAATAAATCATAGTTTTTTAATAAAATCATTGTGTTTTTTAAAGGATTCTGTGTGTATGTCCAGACTTGTATATTTAAAAAAAGATCTTGTAATTAAAAATTTTTTTTTTTTTACATGTATTATACCCTGGACCCAACTATAACAAAATTACCCATTTATTTACAATGACATAACTCATTATTAAGTGTGATTTGGACTAACAAAGAAAAAGGCAGAAAAGAAAATTTTCAAACATGTTTATATGCCAAAAATCTTTTCAAACACATTTGTATGAATTAAAAAACGGGGGGGGGGGTCAATTGTTTAGGGTTCTTTCAGTTCAGGATAAATTCAAATCTCTGAGTGAAATTTATTTTTATTGTTGCCATGAAAGTAACTTTTTAAAAGTAATTACATACAGAGATGCTACTTTAAAATGGTTCCACCAGAAATTTTGAGAACCAAAATATGGGATCCTCTAGGAAGGGCTAATTTATCTAAAATATAAATTTTTTTTTTCTATCACCATACAATTAGATTGGATGATACTGGGTCCTTACTTAATATATTTTACCAGTCATGCTGGTCTCTTCAAGAGTTTTGAAATTTTAGAATTTTGAAAAAAAAAATTTCAACAGACGTTTAGTAAAGATTTGCTCATTTCTTTTCTCTTCCTGAATTAGGCATTTTAAAGTCATTGCACTTACAATAACAGATACTACAATTTGATCTTAAACAAAAGTCTGTGCAAGAAAGAATTGTATTAAGTTACGAAGATAACAGATACAAATGACCATAATCTTGAAATGATTATTACAACTCTTAATTTCATAAACCACTTGATACCACTCCTAATTGACAGTGGAACTCCTCAGTGGAGGAAATAAAGTTAGTTAAAATTATCATGACAGAATAGAAAAAAATTGTTTTAATCATGTGAAACTGAAAGGGAGGTAACTTTGATCAGTAGTCATTCCGCTTGATATTACCATTTAAATTTTCTTGTCTGAATAAAAGGAATTTTCTTCTAACAAACATGCATTTCTCTGTGGTGTCTTGGTTTTTTTTTGTAAACAGTAACACTACCCAAAGAAGAGGAATAAAACCCAGTCAAAACATCATTTTAAAAGGCACATCATAAAATGAGTACGTTGATTAAGATTGACCGTGTTTGGATGCTTCGCCGGAAACCTTTTCACTGAAATGATATTGTCTCGCCATCCGGGCTTCTTGTTTCATCACGAGAATATTATTTTAGATTTTTTTTTTCCCCACCTATGAATCGATATGTTTACTGTCTCAAAATATACATATTTCATTTGCAAAAAATAAGTAAATAAACTTGACTGTTTCAAATGTCATTTCGGCAAAAATAAGTTTTTGGCGAAGCATCTGCACGACAAAACGGTTGTTAGACGTTATTCAGCAAAAATTCCAAGAACCAGATTGACATATCTCAACTCTTATTTCAATTCGTTTTCTATTCTGTCATTTTTAAAAAATTTTCATGAGTGGTTCTGTGAAAATTACCAAGCAATGCTTAGCAATAATAACCCCAACAGTTACTTTATCAAAGGCAATGCTTGGTAACTTCGTTAATACACTGTCAACTCTCAAATACCACTTCTATTGATTGTGGAACTCTTCTGGGAATAGAATGAAAAACGATGGTATTCATTCGTAGATAAAAACGAATTTAAAAAAAAATTTACCTAAAGTAAAGGGAGGTAAGTTCAGTCAGTTTAATTTAAGAGTTAACTGATACATAGAATTGATGAAGAAAATGACTTTCAAAACTTACACAAATCACCATGTATGCTGTGAAATTGTACATGGTCACTTGAGCATCAGAATTGGACAGTGCCTAGTATAAGGAAGATCACGGTGGAGGAATCATTGGGACAACCATGCAGACACTTAGATGGTCACTTTCTCAAAGGCCAGGGTCACCACAAAGTCCAGGGAGGAAAATGAAGTTGCTCTAATGGTATTCTGGTAATGTTGATGGGGATATTGACAAGAGCAGCCCGAGCTGGTTTCTTCAGGTTCTCAGTGATCATCCAACTGGAATAACAAAAGAGAAAAGAGACATTTTTAGAATTGTAAGAAATTTTACATTTTGAACAAAACATAATGTAGCTTTACAAAATAGTTACCAATTTTATTAATCAGTTTGGACCCACACACACACCCACACACACTAAAAACCGATTGAAGGCAGACTTTAGAAAAACCCAGCAATAACGTTTTTTCAAGACATAGGGAGAAAAAGCTTAAATTTTCAACCCTCTAGCTCTATTGGTGCAGCCTGTTTGCACTACACATACATACATTTCCAGACCAACTAAACAACTGAAAAAACCATTATTGACAGTTCTGGTTGATGGTTTCTAATAAAGACTATGGCTGCCTGATCTGAACATTCAAAAAAGTGGATATTCCGGGTCACTATAATATGAATACATGAATAATACAGCGACATACTAAAATCCTTCGAATGCAGGTCAATAGAAACAAATGGCACAGTGTAAAAAAAGGCTATAGGTAAAAAAAAATGGCTTTTTTCCCTTCACTTCATTTTTAGCAGTAATAACCATATAAAAAAATCAATGCACGCAGCTGAAGAAAAAGAAAAGCAGTACATGGTAAAAACTGTTGAGTTAACAACACCATAAAGACATCCTCTGGTCTCTTAGCCTCTCTCCCTCCTCTTTACAGTTTTTTTTATTATACATGTTTTTTTCCAACCCCAGAGAAAATGATGGAAGTTGAAATTCTAGACTTTTGAAAAAAATTTTTTAAGATTCAAAAAAATTCTTTCTGAAATCATGAGAAAATTAGAGAAAGCAAGTGTTACAATGTAACAGACTTGTATGCATCCATTAATTACTTACCCATCTTTACCAAGTAAGAAAAAGGCTGGGATGTTGATCGTTCGCCCAGTGTTGTCTTGAATCATACTAATGTATTCGTTGTCGTTTGCCCGGTTGTCATCAGCAATAATGACCGCTATAGCTCCAGCCTTTTCTGCATGGCTACTTTTTGTTACAAACGTACATTTTCTGAAAAATTTCATAGTAATACATTTTTGTCTTATTTTCATTTGATTAAATCTTAGAAATCATTATTTTTTTCAATTCTATGACTTCTTTTTACTCTCATCTTGATTTTTTTAGTTGCTTTCCATTGCAAAAAAGTGGCATTTAAAAGAAACTTATCAATTGAGGTGAAGGTAAAAAGAACAGAATTACAAATACTGATTTAGCAGTAAGTATTAAAAAGTCAAAATCTGTGGAACCACATTTTGCATGAACCCCTACCATCATTTTGAGGCTCATGACTTTACTATGATTCATTATAATATTATATATATATATATATATATATATATATATACACACACACACACTAGTTTATCCATGCCATCAAAAATTGACAATGTTCAAATAATGAGTTGCAATGCAATTTTTTCAATTTAATGTTCAACCAGAATGAATCTAGATTTTCCATGCATTTGCAAAAAAAAAAAAGTAAGGGGAGACTACTCTGTAATTAGCATTCTACAGTTATCCCCCTTGACAAATGCTACACACAAAAAAATATAAGCACACACATGGCAAATTATACAAGTAGATAATTAAAGCAGTAAGTGTGTGTATTATATGAATACTCAGACCTTTTAAAGGTGAAAGTCATTCTGAAAAGTGTATTGAGTAATTAATAAGGAGAAAGTATAGTTGATTTTATAGGTTTTTCAGTGTTTTTTATCATCATCTGCAGAGCATTACCCTGAACAAAAACATGTTTGGTTAGTTACTTAAAAGAAACTGTTACATTACCACCTTGTTTTGGCAAGCGTGTTATATTTGGGGTGATCAGTTAGAAATTGGAAAAATAGGTGATGGATGAATAAGTAACTTCTCTCACTTTTCATTGGATCAATAGAAAGTACATATTCGAAAAGTCTGAACACGGCCAGACACTGACAGAGGGATCAGTTTAGCATGAATTTAGATTGCAAACTGAATACCCCCCCCCCAACAGCTAAAAACTTATTTTAGTGGCAGTTGGGTTAAAAAAACAAAAAAGTTTCTTCTAAACACAATAAGGAGTACATGCTTAAATTTTCAGCCCTTTAGCTCCATTGGTTGGGCTTGTATGTGTGATATATATATACATGGATAGTCAACCAGCAGAATTGTTTAAAAACCAAAAATACCTATATTGACATTTTGTTGACGATATCTAAAAGTATGGTGAATTTCTGGTGTTTATTCACATCATAATAATAAATATTGATTACCTACAAATATGTTTTTAGAGTTACTTTCATCCATCATATTTCTAAATAGTGTAATGGGCAAAGTAAGGTGACAATCCTTTCACAAGGGACTTAAGGTCACTCAGTGAGATAGCTAGGGGGCCAGTTGAGCTTGGCTCCTTGAGGATTCATACAATTCATGTATGCATGAATATATTCTTGTTATAATATAATATCAGTAGAAATGCAGTAGGTAACCTACTGTCTATAAAGCTCCAGGGGGAGGGTACTTTTCAAATAGCCCCCTGCCCCCAGGATCACCTCTGTAGTCATTTTTAACATAATGAATATGGCAGCGCTTTTTTGGTTGTAACACTTGGCTGAGAGAAGCTCAAAAATGGGTTTTGAACAATTTGGCATGGGTGTTCTGTTTTGAGTGTTAAAGTTTAAGCCAAGGTGATCCATAGTCTCAGGCCTATCGAATGTATGACGGGGGTCTTACCTTGGAGGCGATCATATTTGAATGAGCTTAAATAGTTTTGTCTTTTTTTTGAAGAAAAATCTAACCCAGAAAATTTACTTCATTCAAAGTTTCATAATTTGATGATATTTTAAAGTTTTATTCCACAATTCTTTATCATATTTAGAGTTTCAACTTTGCTTACAATATTATTCGACATTCTTTTCATATAGGAATAATGTATTTTGGAAAGATATTTGTTAGAGAATTTCCGCAAACTTTTAATTTGACAACATTAAAACAGAAAAAATACCTTCTGAACTTTGGTATCCAGTGGATTTTTAGATCACTACAATCTGTTTGCTTGAAAAAATCTCCATGCCCTTGACAATAAAAAGCTGTATCATTAAATATTACGCACTTTCTAGGACAATCTCTTCATGTAACATAAACGTGTTGGAAGAAGTCAGACATTTGAGAGGCAAAATTCTAAAAAATGAATTTTTATTGTCAAAATCTGTGTTTTTATCAAAAAGAAAAATTGTAGAAAGATACAAGACTATCTTTATATAATTAAATTCTTCACAACAGGAATTTTTTAGAAATTTGACACTGCAAAAAGTATTTTTTCAATAAACTCTAAATGGCATCTTAATGTTGGAGAAAATAATGAAATAATGAATGCTTTACTTTCTTGATTTTGTCTTTTATTGTATATTTAATACAATCCAACATGAGTGTGAAATGAAAAACAATGAAACTTACGATAAACTGAAATTTTCTGGATTAATATTTTTTTTTTAAAAACAACAAAACTGTGTAGGCTTATTCAAGTATGGTCACCCGCAGGGTAAGACCCCAGTCATACGTTTGGAGGGCCTGAGACAATGAATCACCTTGGCATAAGCTAATTGGGCAAGTGATGATTTGACATTAAGAAAAGGATGTTGATGATTTATCATCATTCAAAATTGAAGCTTAAAAAAGCCTTAAAACTGTAAATTTAAATTTATTAGAAGAGATATTTTTGTGCAGTAAACAAAACTTGGAGTTGAAAAAAATTAAAAGACAGTTCTCATTTAAATTTACTCTCATATTTCATTTTGTTCAGAATGAATTAAGCAGTAGACTAAAGTTTGAGAATTATCTATAATTCAATTAAAAACAAAACTGAATTTACTTTTGATTTTTATTAACTTTCAATAATATTAAATTTACAGTTTCAAGGCTTTTTGAAGACTCATCGTCATCAAATGGGCTTACTTCAAATGAGAAGAGGCATAAATACTCACCCCAAATTGACTAAACCAAATAGTCCTTCTCAGTCAAAAAAAAATGGAACTAAAATGGATAGTTTTTAAATCCAGAACAACTGAACGAGCACAATTTTTCTGAGAAATAATTCCATGTATTACTTACCCTTTTTTGAGTAAAACAATAGAACCTTCCACTATGTAGTCATTAAGAAGAGTACTACAACCATGGTGTGGTCGACCAATGACCAACTTAACTTTATGGTATGTATATGACTGTAATGGAAGAAAAAAATTATTGCATTTATTTTCATATAAAACAAAAGGAAATCTTTTCAACATTGTGAGAAAGTCCATTTTACAAAGTCTGATAATTTCTCACTGATGAAGTTTTGTATTGTGTGGGAATTAGTGTAACAAGAAAAAATTGAAAAACAAAACAAAAAGAAAATGGACTCTTTAAAAAGTTAAATAGAAATTAAAATGAGATGACTGAGATATGCTGGATCAGCAGCAGCAGCAGCAGCAGCCTTTCAGAGTCTATCGTTGGACATACACCTTCCCCAAGATTCACCAGACTTCTCCATTGTGGGCAATGCGGAGCAAATACTTTCTGAACTCGTCTAGTTCATCATACCATCTAATATTTTGCCAGCTGCATTATCGCATGTGATCTCCATGGATCCACATTGTGAGTTGGGATATCCAGGAGTTGGCTGACATTCTTGCAACATGGCCATTTTAAAACTAAAAGTCCATGAAATTCAATCAATTTTTGAGTATGGTGTCCTTAATTCTACAAAGGCTGGTCAAATCATTTTAAGATTGAAAATCAATGAGTGAATCTTATTTAATCCAGATAACTGGATAACTAATCATAAATGATAGTAAGACTAATCTATTTTCATTTTGGTCAGACTCCCACTAGGTGATTTCATTTTTGTATGTAACAAAAATGATGGATGACAATGATAATAACTAGATCAAAAACTAGTGATGTCATGCATGAATAACAGTGATGTAAACAAAAACTGATGACAAATTTACTCCCACAGATCGCTTTTGGGTGGATTGCCTATAAGTAACATATTGCTGACAGTCACAACTGTTCATTCTCACAAGTGGATTTATGATTCAAAACTATTTCCCAGAAAAAAAAAACCCATAAAACAAATCGTCATTGACATTACTTCTGGGGTTTTTTCCCCCAAGATATTATTTGTCGATTTACAAATGTATAAGATTTTTAGAAGAAAAATTCTTTGTCGTATTTTGATTTCAGAGGTTGGCCAACATGCTTTGTCTTTTTTTATTTGAGAGGGTGGCTAATGTGCTTTGTTCAATTTCAATTCAAAAGGGTGGCTAAAATGCTTTGTTTAATTTTGGTTCAAGAGGTTGGCTGACACAATCTGTCCTATTTTCATTTGAGATGGTGGCTATAATGCCTTTGTTTAATCTTTATTTGAGAGAGTGGTTAAAATGTTCCATCATATTTTGATTTCAGGGGTTGGTTAACATGCTTTGTCTAATTTTGAATCAAGATGATTGCTAACATGCTTTGTTTAAAAAAAAAAAAAAAAAAAAAATCATATTAACTTCATATAAAATACAAAAAGCGAAACCTATTTTCAAACTCCCAGTCGCCATGAGTCAATCTAAGCCAAGCAAAGGAATTTGACCCTAGCACAGACAAGCTTCTTATTACATTTTTATCAGATACAAGATAAAAGTAGTCATAAAATTAAAAATACTCTAATAAAATAAAAATGTATTAAAAAACAGAAACTACCGGAAAAGAAGCTAACATCATCACTGACCGAACTGAAGGTGGTATTCAAAGGTGTCATTTGGATTTTTCTCTTCTGGTTGAGTCTTAGTAACTCAATTAGTAGAGCAGGCGGACTCAAACTGTGCTCCCTCTGTAAGAGATGTTGGTTCAAATCCTACCTAAGGCTTATCCTCTATTTTCTAATCAATGCTGTTAAAAGTAAAAGTAATTCTTACATTAAAAGTAACACTAATGTAGTTTATACCCCTGTAAAGCACCTACATGGAAGAATATTTATAAATTACGTTATATTAATCATAAAAACTCTTATTTGAAATGATCACCAGTTATTCCACAAGAATGAACAATTTGGCCAAAACAATGTAAATAGAATGAGCAATTACAGAAATTGGGGCTGCTGCAGGAATCAAACCTGCGACCTTTCGGGTAGCCACTTCAACATAGCATTGCTCTTACCATTGAGCTAAACAGCTGGCAGTTATACGAAGGCCCGAACAACTGCCACAACTCCTAATTCCCATCTTGCTTATTCACAGTTTATATCTGCTCTATTTGTTTCTTACAATGCAACAATAACCTTACTAAGAAATGGGTATATGATCTAACAGAATAATTATACATTGCGTTTTTATATTTATCAAGTAGAAACTCTAATTAGAAATGATCACCCATCATTATACAGTGAATGTACCATTTGGCCTAGAGAACATGACTAGAACAACCAATTAAAGAAAATGGGGCTGCAGCAGGGCTCAAACCTGTAACCAATATTTAAATGCCATGGATAACTACAACTTACAAATGGGGTTCCAAAGTTCTCTGCAGATCTCATCTTGTAGATATAAGCAATGCTCTCAGGAGACAGGATTTTCATATACTGGTAACTCTCTCCTGTACAGACTCCATGATGCCAACACACTGTTTTGAAAAAAAAAAAAAGTAAATAAAATGGCATATTGTATTAAATTAAACCAATTTCAAAGGCATATCATATTCAGGTGTGCAGTACTACAGGAGCTCACCAACAAGTGTTTTGTCAGCTCTAACACCTAAAAAGTTAGCACTGTACCCTTGATTATAATATATTAAAGCAATTTGTCAATTTTTTTTAGCACATCCACAAAGAATCACTCATAAAGAATAATGAATGTACATATTTGTATGAAAAAGAATGGTATCCAGATTGATTTCAACTGAATATTTTCAAATTATTTCATGCACTGCCAAAGTAGGAGCAGAGACAACGCCTAACAGCAGCTGTGCTATTTCCTAAGGTTGTTGAGACATAATATTCGATCAATGGGCATCATAGACCACAGAAAATTTTGCAATCCTTCATACCAGTACCCAAGAGCAATTGTTCCCTCTTGTTCTGTGCAAAAGTTTCTTGAAGAGTAGAATTCTGGAAAAAGTGAGATCATTGCAAAAAAACATGATAACAGTACAAAGCAAATTATAAAACCATAAAAGATTTTTTTCAAATTGAGTTGTATTACAGGTACACAATGTTTTATTTGAAAACCTTGGGACAAGACACTTTTCAGAATTTTTCAGATTTTGGCATGTGAGTACAGGCACCATATGGTAGATAATTAAGTTGATTATCAGGGGATGGCAATATCTCCTGTAAATATTCACAGTAAGTGAGGTAAATTAAGACAATGAATAGTATTACAGTTTATTTGTGCGGTGATAAATGGAATGAGATGAAGATAGACCATAAAATCACTGGCATTTTTATCTTTAATTATTGATAGAAAATATCCAAGTAAATTTCATTTCTAAGTAACAAAAACTCCCATAACTAAACATTTTCTATGGAAAATAATGTTTGATTATCTGAGCTTTATGGTTTCCAGAGTTTTGGATAAGAGATTGTGTAGTTTTGATGTATAATCAAGTTATGGAAGAATGGTTTGCAAGGAAAATAACTACAAACAAGCAAAACTTATTATCAATGATTTCTTTCATTTTAATGCAACTATTTACCTTCAACTTATTAATTTTTTAGCTTATTTATCTCAAGACCAAAGGGGATCCGGTCTGAGAAAAGTCACAATAAAGAAAAATAGTATCAAAATGAAGGTAAATAGTAGAATAAAGATAAAAATAAAAAAAGATTGATAATGATTTACAATACCCTACCTCATATCCTGAAAATGAAGCAGAACTTGACTAAATGACATACAACTTATTCATTACAAGTGAATTTTCCATTCGTTGAATTTACCAGTTAGTCATTGCTATATTTTCTGATAATTTTCCTGAAAATATTCCAATGTTTACAAAGAAGTATAATCAGGAAAATTCGATCAATTTTTAATTTCAGAGAATAGTCTTTTTTTTTTTTACTGATAGTATAAATTCACGCAAAATCTCTGAAGGATGACATAAGGGAGATAACTCCCTTGTTTTTATAGTGATTTGTTTCAGAAGTTGGTAATAGTCTTAAAATTGAGAAGAATTCTTAGAAAAGATGTTCGAATAAAAAAAAAAAAATTAAGATAAGACATAAATTCGTTGAAATCCCATCATTCATACTTTCTACAGAACTAATTGATTCTAGACGAAAAAAGACATTTATTTTATAAACTTTTGCCTTCAAAAAGTACCTGACTGGAGAGGCTCTTATCAATGGACTCTAATTTCAAATCATCAGGATCAACAAATGAAGCTTCGTTTTGGGGGTATCCTAGAATTAACAGACCCTGTCCGAATCGAAACTATCGGCTACAATTCAGTTTAACATCCAAAATCGTCGCGCTGGTTGTGAGGGCAACACTCGGTCAATCAACGAACAAAATAAAAATGGAAATTTTTATACGAGAATTTTCAACAATCTTTCTTCTTACTAACACCACAAAAATTATAACGATAAAATTGAAATGTTGAAAGTTTCGGCTCTTTTCATTGACCCAGTTGGAACGAGGCGGTTTGTCACCAAAAGTCCGCTACCAAAGATCAAATTTCAAAGCGCAGCGCGACTGAACATTGTACAGTACATACATCGGATTTTAATTTTACTTGTAATAACTTGACTGTTACTGATCGTCATGAAATGCAGTTTTGTTTTGTTTTTTTCTTTTTTAGATTTTTAATATTGAACCCCAAAAGCTTTCTCTACCGAGGTCCCTAATGAGAAGAAAAGCAATTAATCATCTAAAGAAGTTGGGGACGCTAGCTTGCACGTCTCTGATTTATCGCCGAGATTTTGTGCGAGAGTAAGAGCAACTTTTCGTTGATTGAGTTTTTGCATAAACTCAAATCAACCCCCTGTATATGAATTGATAATCTATATTAACGAAAAACAATATCAATGATTAGTTTGTTTATTGTGTACAATACGTATATACAAATAAAGACAGAAGTGAACGAATCAAAAATTAACAAAAAAATTCCGATCTGCGCTGTTTCTAAACATAGACTGATGGCTTGTATAGTTGCGATAAAATTTTTAAAGAAATTAAGATGAACGAAAATACTAGCCAAAAAGTGAATCCTGAAAAAATGGCGTTTATCTTTTTTAATGTGTTGCAATTATTTTTTCTGTAGCAGACGAAAGGCTCACTGAATAATTGCAAGAGAGACTATTATTGGGTTACACCACCACGGACTTTTTGACAACAAGGCGAGGTGTCCGTAAACACGCCCAAAACATGTAAGATATCAATTTCATTGTAACAATCTTCATGTCATCGGTAAGACGAAAGATTGAAGAAAATTCTCAAATAAAAATTGTGTGTGTAAACAATATAAAACCGGAGATATTTGTGTTTGAATGTGGTTTTTACACTGAAAAACCGGTGTAACGTGAGAATTTGCATTAAGTTATCAAGAATGAAAGATCTGAGTAGATTCGATGTAATTTACTGACCTGCCGTGAACAATAATAATTGGAGAAAGGAAGAACAGCAACCGGACATGGGTAGGAGATGTCCGAACATAGGCACTACCTGGACTTGTTTAGTTTAAGTCGTCAACATTACAAAGACAACATGGTGGATTTTGCGTGCGTCTACGGTGTTTGCGTGTGCCTGTTTAGTTAGTCGGTTACTTGATGAATATAATCATTAAAGTACATTATCAGTTTGTTTTGTAGTAAGGCTATTTTTATCTTTTTACATATGTACTTCTCTTCGCCTTGCCTTCACTCATATTCCAATCACTGAATGTGGGGCCCCCAAATCTGCGGGTAAACGGGGAAAGTCATGAAAAAAATATAGTTGTATAAAAAAAAAAAGTCGTAGTACTGTCTTGGGAAAAAGTTGTAAGAAAATAATCATAACTCTATAAAAAAAATTATATGACTTTTATCGTCAGCATTTACTTTATCAAAATTAATTTATTTTTTTAAAATATCACTTATTTCATGACTATTAATTGAATAAATTAAATTACTTTTTTCCTGGCACAAATTGACTTTTTCTGTAACTTTTTTTCATACAGCTTACTTGCACCTGGATGGTTTAGTCTCGAATTTCGATTTTCCTAATCTCTTCAAAATAATTAACAATAAACTATTTTTTACGTTAAAATGGATTTATAACATAGTCTTTACGCTTTTCTTGCACTTCATTAAATATATATGAAATAGATAAAATAAATGATCATTTAGACAAGACAGTTATTGTTTGTATAGCCCAATGTTAATTAAATCAACTCCTAAATTTGAACTATAAACGTCTCAGTTGCCCAACTAAGCTTCAAAATTAGTAATAAACTATCTCCGAGGACATTCCTTTAATATATCCAAGAGTTATTCCCCTTGCAAGATTTCTTTCACTTCGGAGTCCGGACACATGAAAAAAAAATATCTGCGAAACACACCATGGTAACTGGCCCCAAATTGCCTATTGACCGATTAGTTAAGGCTTAGTCACGGCCCTGCAACTGTCACTGAAAGATGTTGCGATCACTGTGCCAGAAGGATTATGCGAAGAGAAATGGGTTATAAATTGATGTGATTCAATGAGATATTCTCAAGCTTTGTATAGTTATTGGTTGCTCAAAGTATGATATGATCGGAAAGGAAAGAGTGCCCTTTCACATCTTTCCAGGAAAAGGAGAAAAACAGTAAAAACGTTGAGTGCAGGCTATGACTGAACCATGATGGGAACGAGAGGAATCCGAATAGAAAATATGTTTACATTTGTTGTAGAAATCCCCCTTTATTTTTAAAGGAATTTTCCATCCGAAATTTCGGGGGGAAAACTTGTTTTTCATGTGATAAGGATCTTCCCCCGCTACTCTCACACATTTTAGAAATAGGGTGTGGAAGATTTTCAGAAGTTCCGTTACAATATACAAGCTACTTTCATTAACCACTTCGAAAAGAGAGAAAAAAAAGTTTTCGCCAATACATTTTCGGGGCTGCCACCCGTGGTACCACTCGAATTAACGTAAGAGTAATTGACAGTTTACGTGAAAATGAATGTAAGCTTTGAAGAGTCAATTCATTACAACGGACGGAAAGTGGAGGTCAAGTTTACCACTACAGTTACTTGTAAACAGAACCCCCTCGTAAAGCCTGAGTATATATTTTTTTTAAACTAACAAATTCCAGGAGGATCGTTAGGGTCTAATGCAGTGGTTTCTAAACTTTGAAATCTCAGGAACCCCTTAAAGGAAATAATTAAACATTTACATTTACAATGATAAACAATTTTTGACCTTTTGAAGAAGACAATACATTGATTATTATATTCATTCGAATTAAGATATATGGTAAAGGTTTGTCTACAATTATTATGTTTTTCAATAGCTTTGCGATGGATGATGCCGTTTCTCTACCTTGAGATTCGCCGAGGAACGCTACTGCAGACCCCCCCCCCAGCATTATTCGTTGGATCCCAGAGTCAGTGGACCCCACTTTCGAAACCACTGGTCTGATGACTGAAAAATCACAAAAAAGTACTGGCAAAAAATTTGTTTCAGTTCCCAAGTCATCAAAATACTCATATCATCATCATCACAAGTTTTTGCTTTTTTTTTTTAATCGTCCGTCGTTGGACATAGACCTTCCCAAGAATTTGCCACACCTCTCAGTCGTGGAGTTAATATTTTCTGAAACTGTCCAGTTCGTTTCGCTATCTCATATTCTGCCGGCTTCGGTTCCACATTCAATTTCTAGGGATCTATGTTGTGAGTCGTGATATGCCCCAGTAGTCATTCTTTCAACATGACCAGCCCATTGCCATTTGAGTTTCCTAATGGTTTCTATGATGTCTCGGACTCCCACCCCCCCCCCTCAATATACGTTGCTATCGTGTGGTCTCTCCATGTGAGGTTAAGCATGCTTCTCTCAAGTGAACGTTGCATGGTTCTTAGTTTGCTGGCCAGTCTCTTGGTTACGTTCCATGTTTTAGCTCCATAGGTGACTATCGGGAGGATGCACTTGTATACTTTTCATATTAGGACTAATGGGATTTTCTTGATCTTGAAGGTTGGACCGAAGGCTTGCAATCCTAGAGTGATTCTTTGCTTGATTTCTCCTTCTGGGTATTCTATGGAGATTCGTTGTCCTAGGTAGATGTAGTGGTCTACATTCTCCAGCTTTGCGTTTTCGATTTTGATCGTTGTCCGTTTATTTGCGATCTGTTTGTTGTACATGACCTTTGTTTTGCTGAAGTTCATGTGAAGGCCAACTTTCTCGCTTTCTTCGTTCACTTCGTCTAGCATTAGTTGGAGGTTCTGGAGGTTCTCTGCATAAAAGACAATGTCGTCTGCAAATATGAGGTCACTTAAGTATTTGCTGTCTATTCTGATTCTTTTGTTTTTCCCCTTCTAGAATTTCCCTCCAACCGACTAAAAGCCGACGCTCCACTTTTTAAAATACTCATATATGACATCCTTAATTGCTAAGTATTAAATTCTTGCATCAACATCGTCAATAAATAATAATTTAGCGCGATTTAACCGATGAAAATGATACTATGATATATATTTCTAGAATTTATCCATTTTTGAATATTACCCGTAATTTTTTGTTGAATTTTATTTAATCAATTTAATTTTTCTGAAAAAATTAAATATCATTTTTTGAAAACTACTTTGCACTCCTCTTTTTTCTTGCATAATATTTTGTCTTGAAACTTTATGTCCGATAACACCCTTTAAAATATACATGGAAGAAACTTAAATTATCAATTACCTAAATAATTAAATTACCAAATAAATCAGCTTTATGCTTCTTAATGCCGATCCATACATAAATAGCCCCGTAATTCTTTACGGGATATGATAGCACGAAATAATCGATGAAAATATACCAAAACATCCCAAAACTCTTCTGTAACTACAGCGTAATGACTGTCTGTTTTCACCTAATGCAATGAAAGACTGAATCGGACCATTTTCACCATTGCCTATTCAAACAAACATAACTCGGGATTTTGCTACCTGGGATGGCCTTCCAAAGCATCAATCACTGCCGGCTGATACCTGTGTAACTTGGTGGGTTTTTTTCATCATATTAAAGCCTATCAAATAAGCTAAAATAAAAAATTTAAAAAAATAAAAATAAAAAAACAAAAACTACAATCTTTTTGGATCTATTAATGAATGATTATTCATTGATAATTAATATCAATTGCAATGTGCATATTGTACAATACTACCAAATGGACTTCTTCATTTTTATTGAAAACTTTCTGTAAACAAAACAAAGCTTATCATGCAATGGAAACGCACAATAAATTTCGACCTGATAAAATCTATACCCTAAAAATCATTGATCTCTCCAAGCAATGTTTTTGATATTTTATACGTACAATGCAATTGGAAAATTACTTGATAATTGCCATTATTTGACATTTCTCTAACATTTCTATACACAATACATTAGTAATAGTTGTAGAAGTATTTGTACACGTACGTATGATTTCAAATGACAGGTCTTCACCCATTTCTTTTCCTTGGCTGCAGTGCTGGGATAATTGACTGTGTTGTCAAATCGAAAGATATGTTTGCTCTAGTTTGGTTACCAAAAAGCGCAGAATAATCTTTTCAAAAATGCCAGAACACACCAAAAAAGAGCTGCAAATGATGAAAAGGTGTCCAAAGAGCGCGCACTAATTTTGCAATTTTCGCATTGCCAAAACAAGAAACGTGCTAGAATTAGCGTGAAAAACGCTTAATTGGCAACACGGATAATTGGGTATCATCTGCTGATTATTAGGAAGAAAAGTAAATAAAGAAAATCATTTGAGTGATTTTTTTCCAATAATACAATTACAACACCCTGTATCGGGCAGTTGTTGATGTTTTGACATACCTTGCTTCTTTCTGACTCTCGAACACGTTCTCCTCGTCATTCCTTACCCAGGAAGGATATTTTGGGGTTTGGTATAACGCAGTGGTTCTTAACTAGGGCGTACCCCCCAACCCCGGAAGCGAGTAGTTTCAAAAGGGGCGCAAGTCAACTGAGAAAATGAATTTCAGGAATTCCAGTAATTCTCTTCTCAAATTTTTGTATAATATCATAATGAATATAATATATTAGTTTAGCCTTGCCGTTAAAGTATGACGACAATAATTCAGTATTTAGCCTTGGTGTCAAAGAATGACAAAAATTAAGTAATTTTCCAATTGCATTGTACGTATAAATTAACAAAAACAATATGCTGCACGGCATTTTCTTCCTCTTGTTCAATATTTCCTGACCCAAAGGTAAAATTCAGTGAAGATACAAATCATCAAGTTTAATGTGACATAAAATTCTATTTCTACAAAGAAATCTGCGAATTGCTAACTATTATATATATTACTGTACTTGTCTCAAACTAAACATATCTTTGAAGATGATGATGGCGTAGAGACAAGGTCCAACTACAAAAGAGGACGTGATGGTGAAATGGTCAAGAACCGCTTGTATAACGAGTACTGTATGACAAAACGTTTTGTTTTGAATTAATTTTTTTGTCATAGTAACCAATGATTTCCAAAGGGCCGATCCCCAAAGTAAAGGGTTTTGAAAAAAACTATAGTTTTTCTTAATGCAAGACAATTTGATAATAATAATTTGATACATTGTTTTACACAAAGTTTTTTTTAATAATATGTTTTAATGAGTACATTTTGATACAATCACGCAAGGGAGGTAACTCCCAGTCTTTCACGCATAATACGCCCTGGATAAAGCTATTACTAAGTACTTACCTTTCATTCTTTTTTTCTGCAGTAAGAAAAAGAGAGAAAAACAACAACAGGACAGTAGGGCCCTTCAAGTATTATAAGGTCCTACAATGGGGGTATATATTCTTACTATATAGGCATAAAATAGCGTGGAATTTTGTGACAAGTCTTTCACTGTATCATACTGACATCAAACATGTGAGAGTCTTTCTCTTTTTAAACAAATATGAAGACGACGACAGAAATGATTAATCTTTGTTCACTTCTATGTTACGTTCAGAATTAAAAGTTTTATAAAAAAAATTCAAGGTAAAGATTCGGTTTAAAAAAACAAGATTAATTTTTAATGCAAATGTACTTTTTTTTTCTACTATGAATTTCGTAAATAAAAATATTACTCATTTTTATCACTACCAGGTAGAGTTCTGGAAATGCAAGAATTTTGAACGCTGCAGAAGGATGGGCAATAGTTTACGAAGAAGTCAGGAGATTTGGGAGCGGATCCATTCAAAATTATTTCCCAAATGTCCTAGATTGCCCGTAAGCACACAATATCTCTAAAAGTTCTGTTTGTCCATACGCGATCGCAGAAGATCTCAATGAATTTTAGTGGAAGAGTGAACAATAGATTAGGAAAAAGGATGATAAAATCTTTGAGCGGATCCATGCAAAATTACCTCCCATGTATTGTAGCTACCTGTCCACACCAGAC
>OY735219.1:12607531-12952531 GCA_963457665.1 Thysanoteuthis rhombus | reverse complement strand
AGTATCTTGAAGATTCTTCAGTCTTATTTGTCGAATCTGAAGCTTAAATGAATAAGTACTACACATTTTTTTTCATTGAAATCCGATAATTAGTTGATTTTTGCTAGATTTTTGAAATCTTGGTGTGGTTCACCTTTGGAAGAATTTTGAAGAAAAGGGAGTACTATATATATATATATTTTATCGCAAATTAAATTCGGTCAAGATTTGATTATGGTTACATCGGCGTTCTCCAAGAGAAAAGTTTTAGTTTTTCATGCTTTCAATTAAACCTTTGAACCTTCCAGGAATTTGTCAGTCTGGAGAAAAACATTCATTAGGGGTGGGGGTTCTATTTACTATGTAATTCAAATGTTAAACGGGACCCTTACTTTATGCCCGTCGTATGAAACTGCTGGTGTGAACTATTCGAGTACTTTCATTATTGCAGTTACGTTGTTTGGAAAAAGTCACGTCCAGCTCTCGGTAAGTGAGGGAATTTAGCTGATTAGACACTGGCGATGTTCATTCCTTTTTTTTGTCTAATCGCTTCAATTTATTCATTTTATCAAGAATTTCATACTTGGATAAGCCGAGATAAGTCATTAGAAAATGGAAAGCATTGTTCCGATTGGAAGATAAACAGTCGAATTACTTGTTGCGAGTATTAATTGGTCTGAAGGCATTAATTAGTCGTTCTCAGCGGGGACTCTATCGCTTCCAAATTTGAGTTGAGGGTGTGAGTAGATAGATCTTTCAAATGACCAAAACGAGGCGATAGGGACAAATGAGATAAGAATCATAAGTTCAATGATGTGTCCACCATCCTTACGTCCATATCTGTGATTTACGATTTCTAAACGAAGTAGTAGTACAATCTCTAATCGTGGTAGTAGTAGTAGTAGTAAGTGTAAGTTTAAATTAAAGGAAGGGTAATTTTTTTCAGATATTCTCTATAGTCTTAGAGTAGGATTATTTTATTTGATAAGTGGGCTTTAAATGAGTATGTATAACACTTCAACTATAGCGGGAAATTGAAGAGTTCAGCCAATTTTAAGCCATTTTAAGGTAATTTTCGCTATTAATAAGAAATGATACTTGGTAACATAATTAAAAAAAAACAAACGATTGGTACGTCATCTATCGATTATTTTCCTTCCTCATTTTGTTGTTTACGTATAAAGCATTTGTAGAAACTATCTATGATAATAATGCTAAATAGCTTTGTCTGGCACTAGGCCGAGTATCATTACACAGAGGAAACCGTTTATTGTGATCATTTGGGGACAGTATCTTTTACATAACGACTGGTTCATAACACTTAATCTATAAGAATGAAGCTGCTTATTGTAATCACTTTAAATAAATTGTTTGTCGCCAACTGATTTTGATAACATACGCAATTAAAAAAGCAACTTCCTCTGTATTTCGTCCCCATTGACTGGGATATGCTTTGGTAATATTTAGTATCGGAACTCTCCATTACGTAGATCTGAGACTTAATCTCAACTTCAAAAAGTTTGGTAATTTTTACAACAAATCATTCTTTTCTGTGTCGAGCTGACCCTGGAATCGTTTCAACTAATAAAGGAAGGGTTTCTGAGCTTAACAAACACAGTCATCTCCGCCAGCCATCGTACGAAGCAGTAACGTAATAAATCAATTCTATTCTGCCATTTGTCAGACAAATATAACAATTGAAATGAAGTATTTTTTCCAAAAATAGAATAGTCGCCATCGGGATAATTTTGTTCCAAAATTAGTTACTTTAATGATTACTGAAATTTGAATTTTTTAAAAAATGAAATAAGATGAAAGTAGGACTATTGAAAAGTAATTACTTCAATTGTACCTCTAAGAAAGACGTTGACTTTTGTATGACATGAAATTTCATGTTACCTACAAGCTGAGGCATTATTCATTTCTCTTCAAATATTTACAATATGATATCTATTTTAATAATATGAGAAGATTCAATAGCTTACATATTCTTTTGAATCTCTCACTTTTTGCAGGAGTAACATGTTGGAATAGTCTAGAAGAAAATGGTGATCAATGGGCGATTTTGTTCCTTTGAATGTTTGAAGTTGAAACACGATTCGAAAAGTGAATTTTTCTGTCAATCACGAACTGTTGTCAAATATCATACACACACATACACGAACTTTTTTCTCTTATTTGCCTCTGTCAAATTGAAAAGAGGTACATATGTCCCTTGTAGTTAGTGCGTTTTAAGATCCTTCCTTTTTTTACAATGTTTTCTTGTAAGGATATAAATGTTGAATCTTTTTTTAAATTTTTCTGTGGGTCTCGTAAAATGAATTCCCCGAAAAATGTTTCTTTGAAGAGATCGAGTAGTTTGGGTCACCATTAAAATGAATGCATGTGTTTTAAAAAAAAAATACTATTTCTATATCAACTCCAGTCACATATAACAGTAAAGTACATGCAAAGGGGAAAATAAAAACAAGCCATATTTTTCTATAAAAATACAAATGTTTAATTATAAACAAAAAGGGGCGAGTTTGAGAAATCCAAACGAAACATATGTTAAAGAACATCGGTAATACAAAGTGATAAACATTTGTAAATGAAACATGCAAAATGAAAAGAGAAGATAAAAATGTGCACTATGAGGTGTTGGTTCGAAACAATATTATAGAAATCTAAGAAAGGAGTTTTATGCCAGCTTACAAGCAGACAAGCCAATGCGCGCTTGCACGTTGGCGGCCATGCTTAAATGAGCGCAGACGTTGGACAAGAGCAAGATAAATGCTAAAGATTCTGGACCGAAAAGGACCACTTAGGTATGGTTTTATTCTCTGTTGTAAATATTGCCGCGAGAGCCTTTTCAGGAGTTACATTGATCTAACTTTGTGGACAGGTGCATCTACGTTTACACTCACATATTTTAACGTCATAGAAAATATATAAAATCTTATTTTGGTTCAATTTGGGCCCCGAAAAATGTTATTCAAGAGTTTATACCAACGTCACACTTTCTCTGTTCTTTATCTTTCTTTCATTTTCTTATATCTGTCTCTTTGTATCTTTGATTTTTCTCCCTTCCATGATTTTTATAATTCTTTTTCCATACAACATGTATCACTCATGATACATACGTCATCAAGTTGCTGTATATCAAAGATCCCAAATTCAAATTGCAAGGAGCATATGTCAACTGAACACAAAGTGCATAAAATCTGGTAATTTCCCAAACACTATATCTTGATGGAGGAATAAACAACATATTTTGACATGAGCTAACATCTGGTTTGTACGTCGGATTCAAACATTCACGACTCGGCAGGGCCGCCAGTTTTCTGCAAAGCAAGTGACGATCATTCACAAACTGTCTTGCTTTCTTCATATAAGATTCTTTGTTTTCCCATAGTTCCTCGCTAGTGATGTTGGAAAGGGTCTCCTCTATGCAAGTGCTCACATCGGTGTAATCAAACTGGTTACAATAACGCTCAAAAATTTGGCCGTAATCTGTGGGCTCTATGTCGTCGACGTTGATGGACGAATAACACTTCGATTCGGGTCCGTAAGAGGGAATAAGTTGGATCTTCGGATCACTCAATAAGCAACCGATGCTCAGAGATTCCATCTCAAATTTTGCATAGAGCATAGTTCTTTGCAGGTCACATTTAGCTAATTCATTATACAAACAACGTCTGTTTATAATTCGGCAAATTGAAGCGAAATCCTTGTTAATCCTTCCGTGCACCCGAGGTTGTGATTCACATTTTCTTGCAGGAACGTCACAAGATCGAGTTTCTTCTTTGAGTTTCATGGCTTCCCGGCATGCAGTTCTTTGTGCAACTTTGACTTTGGAGAAATCTGCCATGTTCCTCACTTGGATATCAATGGTCGAGTTGGACTCGTAGATGTTTTCCAACAAGCAGTCATAGTATTTGTCTTTGTTCTGATGGCATAACGTCACCAGCGGTAGAAACCCCCTACGTTGAGGAATAGTTGGTGGGCCTGTTTCGAGAAGTAGAGTACATTTTGATAAAACTGATTGGTGTCTTGATTTATGACCGGTAGGAAGGCCATCTTGACTTGTCACCATTGCGACGGTGGCAAACAACAGCGACAAAAATGGGATTCTGAAATACATCTCTTCGAATCCGTTGCTTGTTACAAACTTTTATGGGAAAATTTATTCCTGGGCGAAAATTTCTCTTGCTTCGGATTTATTTGTGTGTAGCTTTAAATTATCGTCTGCCTCTTCTTCTTAGTGAATTCAGTGTTTTTACTTTCGTCTTGGCGCCGTGTGACAGGATCCAAGCTAGTAGCCTGTGACTACTGTTTAGGTTACTTAGAGTGGCGCGTCCTTTTTATAGGAAAGTTTGATCCAATTACTGGGTCAGTGATACCGGTCTCGAACAAAATACAATCATAATAAATGATAACCCGCTTTAATTTTCTTTATTCACTAGCAGGTGTGTCAGAGGACAATCCAATGTTTCTTCATTCGTCTTGATATAGTATAACAGGATATAAGTAAGCAGCCTTCGTTTGAGTTATTTTGGTTTAGGAAAGTCGCACCCGGATACATTGTTTTTGACGTCTGTCTCGGACAGGATACAACCATATCAGGGGAAAATCCACTTTAGTTCAATTCGTTTACAGTAAACACCTCACTTGAAGGTGTGGTAGCACAAAACAGAGATTCTAATCAGATGGTGAAGCCATGACAAACAACCGATTTATTAGGTGGATAATGTAAAAAAGTTCGTTTGTTTTATTTAGTAAAAAGATTTTTTCTGATATTTATTATTGGCATGAATCTTACTGAACAACTAGCCGTGCCACCTGGCGAAAATCTCTAAACCAAACAACACTGGAGAGAAAATGTTATTTTATAGAGATTTCATAAAATCAATTAAGGGTTGGTGAAGGCTGCGCTCGTGTGACCTCCATCCGACCAAAGGTTGGGCCAGAACTCATTCCCCGCCAAAGCGCAACCTCGGGTATACCACTCCAAAAAACTTCAAAATCAATTTTTCAAACAACTGAGGATTCATGTGCTGACTTTTGGTGTTAGTAGTTCGCATTGACATATCGGATTTAAATTGTGCCAACGTTTTATTCTGCGTTTAGGTTTTGGTTGAGTTAGGCTTACAATTTTTCCTCAAAGAAAAGTTGTTTTTATTGCTAGTGTGAAATATGCTGCCAAACAGGCATAAGCACTGAGAGAAAGATAATTACACATTCATGATTATCTATGAAGAATGGGAAGTGAGGGTCCAGTTCAGCATAATAGCAACATTGTAAATAGAACCCCCTCTTATAAAACCTTAAAATATCTCCTTTTCTGAACTGACAAATTCCCGGAAGCTTTGAAGATCTTAGAGATTGGAAATTGAAAGAAAAAAAATCTAAAGGAAGAAAAGTGAAATTTCTCTCCATAGAGGTATAAATTCGGTCTGCCAATTGTATTTTCCTCGTTTCTAAACACAAGTGTATCGTTGATCTTACCGATTTCTTTAGCGATAAAAATCGTTTTCCTTTCATGTGAGCGCAAACGCCAACCCCATTGAAATCAAACTTTTTTCTTTTGTAAAATTCGATCTGGATGCTGTAGGTAAAGTGAGATCTGCTGATTTGAGATATGCCTTTGTTATGCATGGTTCACGCCTCTTCAGAGCACTGACACATTACGACTAAGTGCCTCCAATCTAGTTTCAAACCATAGACAGCATTCGTCGCATGTGTGCAGGTTCAAATGAATGATAAAGAAACCCTTCCCTGGATGATTGATTACATATTTCATTTTATGGAGCTAATTCTAAGTTTTCTAATATTTTGTTCACTGAGAGCACGAACGCAGACGGCATTGAAATCGATGAACTTTCTTTTACAGAATTCGACCTAAAGATGTATGCCATAGGTAATTAGAGACCTGCTGATTTCGAATATGCCGTTGTTTCTTTTCTGTGATGCGGAGTTATCGACATCTTGAGCACGAACAATTTATAATGTAATTTAGTACTTCATAATATAGACTAGATGAGGTACGCGGTGTTGTCCAGGGGAAAACCTCTTTAAATCTGACAACACTGGTATGAAAATAATATTTTATTGAGATTTCATAAAAACTCCAAGCAGATCTGCATACCACCTTTCAAAACCTTCTGGAAACTGAGAATGCATTTGATCACTTTTGGCGTTAGTAGTTTACATGTTGAAGTAGACTATCGGATTCAAGATGCACAACTTAAATCCAATAGTCTGCTTCAACATGTTCTATGGTTGCGTTTGGATTAAGGTTAGTGTCATTTGGGGGGGGGGAACCCTGTTTTATTGTCAATTTAGGGTTGGTTTCCATAGAAACTTCTGCCAAATTGGCGTAGGCACCGAGAGAAAGAGAATCCCCAACCATGGTCTCCAATGACAAATGGGAAGTAAGGGCACAGTTCAGCATTGTAAATCGAACACTTTCTTATAAAACCTTTAAATATTTCCCTTTTGAAAACCTACATAGTTCCGGAAGATTTAAAGGTCTAGTAAATTGAATGCACTTCGAGAGAAAACGAGTAAAACTTTCTTCATCAGGTCTTGAGATCGATCCGCCGATTATTTCTTTGGCGATCTTTTTTTTTTTTACGTATGAGCGCAAATACAGGCTGTGTAGAAGTCGAGGGTTTGATTTTCGTAAAATTTGGTCCTAAAATTAGTTTAGCTTAGTCTGGTGGTATTTTTTGGGATAGGTTTTGTGTTAAATCCTCTTCTCCAGGTTTCTGAAACCATTTTAGATTCTCGCATAACTTTTATCAAGTCTCTTCTTGAAAGAATTCACATTTTGGAACACTATTTCATTAGGTAGACTATTCCATATGTATGTTGTGGGTAAATTGTTTCCTGTTGATTTCGGGTATGCTTTCGTTGACATCTGTGATCCCCTCACCAGTTGGGCCAGCACATCTTCCATCGCAGACCCGCATACTACCTCAGGCAAACTGACATAAGCACTGAGAGAAAGAAATTCACTTCCAGGGTCACCTATGGGGGTTGGAAGACAAGGTGGCAGTTTAGCATCATAGCTGCATTGTAAATGGAATCCCCATTTGAGAAATATTTGAAGTTTTATTTCTCAAACCTGACAAATCTCTAGAAGGTTTGAGGGTCTAATAAATTAATAAACAGTCTAGCACTATAACTACATTGTAAATAGGGCCCCCTTTTATAAAACTTTCGAATATTTCCTTTCCGGAAGATTTGAAGGTGAAATTGAATGAATGCGCGTAGAATTGAATGAAAAAGGTTGGATTTTATCCACTGGGTTTTGAAATCTGTGCAACGATTGTATTTATCATGTTTTCAAACACTGATGTAGTGTTTTCTTCAGCTATAAACATTTTTATGCCAGCGGGAACTCAGGCCCTATAGGAATCGGATTAATTTTCAAGAAATTCGACCTAAAGTGTGTGCTGTAGGTAAATTGTGTCCTGCTGATTTCGAATATGCCTCTGTTTTTATGCTCTGGTTGGCCAAGCAGACATTCTAAGGTTGACCTGTGCAGGCCAGTGTGCGTCCTCGGGCCAACTAGCAATTGCACTGAAAGGTGGCCATGGATACGAATTTCTCTACGACGAATAGAAATTAAGGCTGCATCTCAGCATTATATATACATTGTAAATAGAATTCCCTGCTATAAAACCTTTAAATATTTCCTTTCTCAAATTTCTAGGCGGTTTGAAGGTCTAATAAATTGAAAACCTATGAAATTTAAATAGAAAGATATAATACTTTATATAATAGACACCGCGATAATTAGATCCGCTAGAGAAAAAGAAATCTCATTCGCAGTTCTCCAAAGACGAAAAGAAAATGAGGATTCAGTTTAGAATTATAGCTACATTGCAAATAGACCCCCCTCTAAAACCTGAAAAAATGTTATCAAAACTGTAAATTTCAGTGAAAATAGTTTGAATGAATATAAAATTGAAAGGAAAAAAAACTTGGTCAGAATTTGAACTTGATCCAACGCTTCTATTTTCCGAGGCTCTGTTCACTTGATTATTGAACAAGCATTACTTTGAGACGACTAATTATTTCCCAAAAGAAAATTGACCCCCTCCCCACATTGGGGTAAGTTCAAATTATTGATTTGAAAAAAAAAAGACCCCCCCAAGATGATATTGATTCAAAATATACGTATAGTTTGGTTTCATGGATCTAACTAATACTTTTGTGAAGATCTTAGATGAAAAATGAAATAAGATAAAATATTTTTCGATGGATTTATTTTGAGTGCACGAATGCAGACACCATAAAAATCGGACTTTTTTTGTAGAATTCAACCATAAAATGGGTGATGTAAAAAATTTGTGACTTGTCGATTTCGGATATGCCTAAAGTGAGGGTCCAATTTAGCATAATAACTATATTGTAAATAGAACCCCACCTCTATAACTGAAAATGTTTGATCATAACTGATAGATGTCCGTGAGGTTTGACGGTCAAATAGTTTGAAAGAATATAGAATTGAAAGAAAAAAAACTTTCTTTGTTGGAATTGGAATTTTATCCGCCTAACCTGTGATCCGATGCTTTACCGGCTACTGAAATGCAATGACTTTGAAACGACGAATTTCAGCTAAAAGATAATTTTTTTCAAAGCATCGTCCCACCCCTGCCTATCAGAGTAGATCTAAATGAATGAATAAATATTCCTGGGGTGGTATTGATTCAAAAGACACATATAGTCTGATTTCATCGATCTAACTCAAATAGTTTTTCGAGAAAATCCTAGATGGAGAAAATTTATCCTTTCGACGGACTTGTTTTTTGAGAGCATGAAGAAAAAATATTGAAATATAAATCATTGTCAAAACGTTCTCATTTTCATATTTACCGCATTTTGTAACATGCAGAAACTAAATTTTGCATGAAATATGTCTAAAGAAAAAAAATTGAGGGAAATTTTCCAAAGCCTGTCCTTGACCCCACTGATAGGGATTCGTATATTCTAATCTTAACCTCCACCTTGCAGGATGCAAGAAAATTTAGGGGGGTAAGATTTTTTTTTAATGCGACTTATATGCTGAAAATAAAGTTGTTGCCAGTAACACTAAAGACAACGGTTTTCTTTGGTATCCTCCTCAAAATATCCGTTTTCCCCTGATAAATTATATTGCATTTTCGAAGCTTATTTTTGTTTTATTTCTGATGGAATGATTATTTATTTTTGTTTTGGGCGTATTGACCTGGATTATCTAGTACTTATAATATAATCCAACATTTGTGATCAAGAAGACTTCATTTTTAAAACAAAAATAAATATGATAAAAAAAGGGTCTTACCTAGTTCCTTTCGATTTGAAACGTCTTGGATCAGAGATGAAAAGAAAAATAGTACCAGGAATTCAATACAGTTTATTTCATGTATATTATCACAACTATTTTATCCACTTTAGAAACGTCCAAAGCAAAAACGAACATGTCCGTTAGTCACTAAATAAAAACTGTCACGTGATCAATGTCTTTCGGCAGCATTCCATGTTCTAGATGATTAATTAAAAAGATTGAAAATCAATGAGTTACTTCTCTCGGCTTTGAATTGAACAAAAAAATATGAACCCCATCAAGCACGATCTAAGGGACTGATTTACCATAAACTTACAATTTAAATTGACCCTCCCACACTAAAAACTTATTTTAAGGGGAATCTTAAACAAAAAAAACAAAAACAAAAAAATTCTAGAGTAAATGTTTAAATTTTCAGTCCCTGTACACGTGACCCACACACACACACACACATATATATATATATATATATATATATATATATATATATATATATATATATATATATATATATAATTTAATAAATAGATAATCTTATAATACTCCACTGAAATGTCCACCCGTCTGTTAATGAGCGCTAGGATATTAGGTATGAATCTAGATAATTATAAATGGAATCTAGATTATTCTGCATAATTTATGAAATATCATAGTTTTCATTGCTCTCAAATTAAAAATATTTCGCTCAGAGATTTCTGGGGTCAATTGAGACATCTCAATAATTTCGTTATAAAACTCCTTTGCTATGAGAATTATACAACTGTAACAATCGTACTCATACATGCATACATTTTAAGCAGATATGCTTCGTATGGGTTTTTCTAGACTCAATTTTTCTCAAATTTAACCATGAACTGTCATTGGTACGACAATTAAATAGTTGCTGAAGAGATCAAAAGATCTCAATTGTCGCACAAGCAATTTCAGGCAAGTGGCCACAGCATAAGTACAATTCTTCCTGAAATAAAAGTTGATTAATATTATTACCGATCAATAGTCATCATAGTTATTTCCCTTGGATCGTTCAGCGTCTCTATTATCTCTCCTTGTCTTGAGTAGGACGTTCAATGCTAGACTCTTGATGCTGGCCAGCTAAACCTTTTGTATTTTGCTAATATAAGCCCATAATGTTTGGGTGAAATAGCATTGAATAAACAATTTACATGATCGAAGCAGTGTTTATACCGTTTTCAAAGCCTCCATACATGGAATGTGAGATCAATAGAGTAGGGACCGTTCTCCTTAGCTATCCGAAAGTAGAGAATTTCACTTGACGCCATTTCGGTTTATGATGGGGAGAAGCAAAGAAATTTTCTTTGATTAAATTGATTCACAAAATATTGTGAAATATTCTGTTAGTATCATTTTAAATAAAAAATCATAAATGGCCACTTTTGGCTTTTTCTTTATGACTTATTTAGCAACTGATAAAAAATTGATTGAAATAGATTTCCTTTCAATGCATCACACTTTTCTTTCTTTTTTTTTAATGACGATACACCTTTTAACGACATGCTTCTCCTTTCCTCTCTATTTCCATTGTTTAACGCAAGTGGGACCACCAGAGCGACCGAACAGCATCTAACAGAGATGTGTGTACACATCTGAAAGATCAATTCATTTACTGGTAAGCAGATAATGTTATCGAAATATACAGCTAGAGTATAGTAGAAAAATAACTTGGACAAAACAGCTAACTCGGATAGCAGTAGAATTTTTTCTTCTTCTCCTAATGATACTGCTACAATTTATGAGAGAAAACAGAAACCTATCAGATCTCTGAACTTTGCATACTAGGCTCGGGGGGGGGGTGTCTAAAATCAATGCGATTGAGGTATGTTTACGATTTATGAAGAGAAAAGAAAGCATCTATTGTAAAATTACTATTCACATACGATAAGCTTCAGTATTTACAATATATATCGTGTGTTCCTGTGCAGTCGTATCTGCTTCTTTTCCGGGTTTTTTTCTTATTCATTTTTGTAACAAAAAAAAAACGTATTTTTAATTTGATCAAAATTATATATTTATTCATTTTTGTAAAAAAAAAATGTATAATTCCATTCCTTGATTTTTACGCAAACGTTTATCATCATTTTTGAATAAATGAATATAAATTAATACGTAGTTTTATGTATTTACTCGAATTTATTTTGCAGAACTAAAACGTGACATTTTTTTTCTTAAATCTAAACCGGTTTCTTTCTGATTACGTATAAAGAGATTTATGAAATTATGATTTATGAACATATATTTTAAGATAAAAAAAGCAAGAACAAAACAATATTTAAAGAAATTATGCACATTTATTTACCATATCATATATGGATTTCTTCTTTTAAGAAAAAATAGAATTAAAAAAGAAGATACCGTTGAATGTAACTGGTCCAGGATTAAAACCAAAGTTTTTGGTGATTGTTTCGTGCTCAATTAAAAGCTCATTTCTCAGTGTTTGCACCACTATTTGAATTTAAAAACAAAACAAAACAAAAAACAAACAAACAATGTACGTTAGTTAGTGTTTAGTATTTTTTTTTCTTAGGGTTAGTCACTTGTATATAACACTTCAACTGACACTTGTCTCCAAAAGCACATGATATTGAACGTTGAAAATGATTGCTGTGTTCAATAAAGCGCGGGGAAGGTAACAATCGCCTGCTATTAAATATTGTATTACGACTACAGTGATAATAATATGATAAAAAAAATCATGAAAAAAAATTATCGCCTCATTTTGATTGACAGTCTTTTTTCTGTTGAATGTGTGGTCAGTTGATATTATCAGCTTTGTAGTTTTAAAATTTATATCTACTTCTCATTACCAGTAAAAATGTACTTCTTTATGATTTTAATAACCAAAAGTTTATGTGAAAATCAAGTGAAATTTGAATAAAATATGTTTTTTTTAAATCACAAACTTTCAATTTTTTTACGAAAAAAAATGTAGTTTAAATTTGGTCGATAGGATTTTCAAGAGAGTAAAAACGTAAGCAGAAAGAAGCCTGTTTCTAAAGCAGATGTTTACACTTAATGTCCTCCGTTGCAAAAATCGCCAATGGTTTTAATTCGATTTTTATGCACGATTGTATGTGTGCACAAACAATACATTAGTTAGTTGATTATCACTCACAAAAATCTTTTCTCTTCATAAATCTTGTAGACGATGTATATTGTAAATACTACATTTTGTATCAAAATTTATAGTGCTTTTACAATGTATACTTTTATTCTTATAAATCGTAAATATGGTGGTAACTAAGTACAGCTACCCTTTGCAGGGGTTAGGGGTACCATTGGCGTATATTTTTGCTGCTCCTCCCCCCCAATAAAGAACATTCAGTGTCCGAAAACCATAAATACTGCACCATAAACCTTCTGATGAACAAGTACTTTACCAATCGAAAATGGAAAACGTACGAAAGAGTAAATGAATTCGCGTGTAAAACGTTTTAACCGCAATTATTCCCAGGTTTGTATTGTCTACAAAAATTATTTTGAGTTGAAAATTTTCAACAATTTTTCTTATTAATTACACAAAGATTATTATGATAAAATCAATAGATTCCTATATCCAGAATTATTTATGATTTTTTACCCTTTGTTTACATTGTACAGCATATTTCCCGAAATGTGTTGTTTTTGTGAAACGCTTCAAAACTCAAAAAGATATTTTCATTAAATTATTCAAGATTTGTGGTTTTGATAAATCAGTACAATGGAAAAGGGTAATAATACAAGCTCTTTCCATGTAAACAATGAATGAAGACTTGAATCTTTGGTGAGAGTATCTTAGGGTTTTCCGTCTCCTATAACGTGACGTTTGGGCACCTATTTTCACGTACGAGTCTTGGGTGAGATAGCCTGATGCACCTCAACCCTACTCTTTATGCTGAATACTCAGCGAAGAGGCATTGAGTACCACTTTTAAAGTCTTTCGTATGACTCGACCATGGATTGAACCGATGACCTACCAAACCAGAGGCAAGCGCTTTATCATTAGGCCATGATAATTAATTATCATACTTGAAAGGTGTCTGCAGCTTGATAGAAGTACGTCAGATGATTTTTTTTTCTCTTCAACATTGAATAATCGATCTTGTGTTGAATTTTGCATCGTACAAGAGAAAATATCCTTATTTTATACGAAAGATATTTGAGGAGATCTTTCTAGGACAGTAAAGAAATTCAGGTTGACTTCCTGTTTTCCGAAATGCCTAGAACTTCGAGTATTTTGGATTTCGGAAATTTTCAGTTTCGTGTATATTTACATATACATAATGTTTTATCTTGGTAATGGGGGTCTGTAAGGTGAGTCGGGGGGCAATCTTCATTCTTTTCCTTTTAAATTTAGATTGTGCACAAGAAAAAAGTGATTTTTTTTTAAACGTATAAATGAGTTTTAAAAATATTTGAAAGGCCATTTTATTTAATTTCTATTGTTTACTGGAAGTGTTCGTGTAAAGAAGCAAGGGAGGGCGTTGTTGAATTGAATTAAAAAAATGATGGTTTAAAATGACAAATAAAATCGTTAAATAGATAAATTAAAATGTCTGGATGAATCATACGTGTGGGTCTGACGGTGACGATCTGTTTTGACTGGAACATTTTTCGTCTTTCACTGTTTGATGTAAATGGCTTTACGTTCCTGAAATGTTACAAAGATATTCGTACTACTGTCAAAGTTTGGTTGAGTTGAATGCCCTAGGAATTAATCTATTCACTCATCTTTGAATTCTACTACAGTGAGGCCAGGTTTTGGAATTTTCACTCGTGACATCGTTGACTTTTTTTAAAGTTTCAGATTTTGGATCATTCTGTTTTTCAGAATTTCCGATAAGGGGTACACATGTAGAAGTATCTTGATTTTATTTTTCATTTTTATAAAGATGAAGCATTGTCTGCCATTGTTGATTTTTAATTTATCTCTTTCGTTCCTATTTCCTTTCATCTCAATTTCAGTTGCTCTTCCTCGCAACGACTCAGGCCACCTGATTTTTTCTCCTCTTCATCCACTTAAAGCTTTCAAAATCTACTTATGCTAATGTTTTTCACGAATGGAAGCTTTTATTTTAATTTCAAAACAAACATAATATTTCTTTTCACGTCTTCCATGCATAAGAATGTCAGCTCAATTGGATTTTCAGAACTTCGCACGGGTGAAGGGAGAGGAAAGTAAATAAGGGCTCTACGTAAGCTGATGTTTTTATGCACAGAAGATTTTTAATTTTAGAACAAACATTCAAGTTCTGTAAGAGAGCATAGAAGTGATTCGCAACATTTTGGTTGCTCCAACGAGCACGCACTTATACATGCATAAAGTATATCATAAACAAGCCAAGGTGATATTTGAACCCACAACCAGAACGGCTACACTGAGTCGCATTTGTATAAAGTTGAGATATTTAAACCATGATTGCATTGCAGGTTTTACAAATATACAGATGCACTAACAGCAAAGTGAATGAAGTTCATTCAAACAAGAAGGAATAATATTATTAGAGAAAGCAGACATTCAACAGGACTGATTTGTAAACCCAGAACAGTAATATAAACAATTGGATACGGTTTATCCAACAGTATGATAATGGAGGGGGACAATGTGGAAACCACGTTTGGGTTTTGTTTTTATTTTTTTCAATGAATGAAGAAGGTTTTTTTAAGAACAATGACAAATGAAAATGTAAAAGGGGATGAAAGGGAAACCCCTTCCTTGTATCTCAGCAAGTTTCTCCACACAAATAAAAAATTACACCCACCAATCTCACGACCCAATCCCCACCTTTCGCATTTTATTGTTCATATAAGCTTCCATCGACAGCAAAACATGTCACAATTTTTTTTTTCAAACATGTTTTCCATATTGTCTCTTCCTCCATTTCTATTATCATAAACACAGTGCATTAGGGCACAAATTCCCAAAGTGTGCGCCGTGGCTCCCCACAAGATAAGAGTGAATAAGAGAGAGGGAAAAGTTTGGGAACCACTGCGTTAGGGAATTGATTTTTCAAACATAAAATTGAGCAAGATTTCAAAAATAAAATTCTGCAGTTATTTTAATAGAACTGAACGAGGTGCCCAGTTGGAGTCATGAACAAATGTTACTAGGCCATGTTTCGAGTCGAACACACCAATTATTTTGAAAACTTTCACCTTTTTAAGAGCAACATTGTGCGTCTCTTCACATCAAAAGCAAGAATTTGGATTTGGGATCAGTTCAGTGTCCGTTTTAAAATATTGCATTCCAAACCCTGAATCATCAACTCCTTTGTATTTTTTACCTAATGAATTATTTTTCATTTTAGACACTATTATTTGTTTTCATTCATCAGCAGCAGCAGCGGCACCAGCCTTTTAACATCCATCATTGGACAGACTTTCCCCGAGATTCTCCAAACCTCTCTATCATGGGCGTCATAGTGTCAGTACTTTTTTCGAATTGTCTTGTTCATCACACCGTCTTATTTTCTGCCGACCACAGTTTTGCATATGATCTCTGGGGATCCAGGTTGTGAGTCTTGATGTCTAGCGGTTATCTGAAATTCTAGCAATATGATCAGCCCATTGTCACTGTCACCTTCTTATTAAATTCTTTTTTCGAATTTTACACAAAATTGTCAATCCATTTTTCTGATTCAACAGATTAATTTCAGTCAAAAGCTAAATACAGGGTTTGAAACAAGTTTTTAGTCAGAAACTTCTCTAACACACTTGATATCTATCAATCAAAATTTAAAAATTCCTTCCCTAGCCCACTAATCACTCAGTAAATATGGAAAAAAATCAACAAAACTCCTAACATCAAGGTGCAACAAATGAAATGTATAACTAAGGAATGAAACACTGAATTTTTTTTTTATTGAGGCGGAGGACAAAAAGAAAAATGAGAGGGGGTGGAACTGAGAGGAGAGGGCTCAAAAACGTGTGTGAAAGTTCCTGAAACAACTTTTTTCTCCCTCCATAGTACATATATATTGTTTATAATCATAACTTTGGAATATCATAGTTATTTTGCCAATGTTTCTGTAAATTCAAACATGAAATTTTATTATATGTACGTTCGGTTTCATAGAAAATTTATACAAAAAAGCCAAGTCTGACCAAGTATTCATCTTATTTTCCCCTTTAATCACTCATTTTATTCTCTTTATATAATTTTCACCGGGTGTCGGGTCAAAACCTAATCACTTCTTCCTTTGCCCATTAATCTTCTGAAGAATTTATCATCTACAAAACTTCTTGCACATTTCATTTGTTTCACCTTGGTATAACTGAGCAATAAAACTCTTCTCGAGGCGGGGGCCTTAAAAAGTACCTGAGAGGTCCTAAAACCACTTTTTTTTTCTCTCTCAAATTTATAGCACATGCATATATTGGAGTGGATTAGAGCTGTTTATAATCATATCTCCAAAATATCATATTTATATTGGCTGAAAAAATAAAAGCACGCGTTTTTTTGTTTTTTTTTTCTTCAACGGATTAAAAACAATGAATGATTTAACAGGGTCAACAGATTTGAAAAAGACACTTAAAACTCTTCGAGAATTGATTAGAAGGATATAGACAAAGGTAGGTTGACTATTTCGTCAACTTTTGTATGACTTGAAAGTTTCATATCAGTTAATTGTAGAAGCAAGAATTGTGCACATGCACAGAGATCGGAATTATCGATGTATTGTAAGGGACGTAACTCTGGGTTATTGTTCAAAGTTACGTGCCCTTGAGGAACACAATGGTTGCTAAGAAAAACATTAAAAAAACTCAGCGATTGGAAAAAAAAAATTAAACAAAAGAATACACTACAAGCATCCATGTGCAACGAGGAAAATAGATAAAATAGAAATAAATGAATACTCGCCATCACAGTCAATAACTGAACAACCGTAGCGTTAAGATTTGAAGTCATTTAAAAAAAATTCCTTTGCAGAAAAAATATGGTCAAAATAAATTTATGACATCACTGGCGTTTTTCATTGGACATTCGAAATAGGATTGAAAGAAAAAAAAAAAAAAAAAGAAAATAAAATCAATCTAGATATTATTATACCAGCTCCAAAAATCATGCAAGAAAAAAAAAAAAAAAAAAAAAAAATATTCAGGTGTCTAGTGGAGTACTGATGCCAATTTTCAAGTGTCTGGACAAAACTGTATGGTCAGGAGCACGGGAACTCAGAAACACATTATCAAACACATAGACGTATTAAAAGACTAGAACCCTTAGCCATCTTTAATGGCTATGATTGTTCAATAGGAATAGTGGAAATGGATGCTAGATTTAATTGACAGTGGAACTCTCCAGTCACAGAAATAAAGTTTGTTAAAGCTATCATGACACCAGCAAACTATAACTAAATGTATTTGAATAATTCCCAAATTTTAAGCTGTGTCATTTATCTGGTCCAATCAATTCATCGATATGGGATCTAGCCAGCTGAGATAAAAAGGTTGGCAAACCCTGATCAATAACTTCAAGAGTCATTAACATAACAAATTTTGTTTGGATAATAACCTTTGTATAGGAGGTAATTATTTCATTTGTGTATCTAGTGTTGCTGAAATGAACTGAATTGGTTGGTATATGAATGACTATTTTTCTGCTGCCATTATCAGCAAAAATGTTCTCTCCAACCCTTATGGATTTTTCATTGGATGAAGGTTGAAGAATGAATAGGCCAAAATGTTATGGTAATGATATCAAGAAGACAATAGTTCAAAATGTGACATCAACCAATTTCATTTTTTGAATTTAAAGTATCACATTGTTTTTTTCTTTCAAGTAAACATAAGTTTCCAATAACAATCATCTAAGAGTTTATACTGTTTATCAAATAATCTTCAGATGAAAATTTTCCACAATCTTTCTTAATAATAATCATAATAATAATAATACAAACATTATTACAATAAAATTGACATGATTACCAATTTCAGGTATTTTTATCAACAGATATCACTTTGTAAGGGTCATCAGCTCAAGCTTCCGGAGAGAAAAAATGAAAAAAAACAACAAAAAAAACATGATAAAATGACAAAAACATACCAAAATTTCTTATTCAGCATAAACTGGCTGTCCTATTCTTACAAACAGTGCAAAATTGCATTCAAAAATTAAAAGAAAAATTAATTGAAAAAATTGCAGCAAAATTTCCATTACTGAAAATAAGTTGGGAGATTTTTCTGGCTGGAACTGGAATTTTGCTGATGACATCAGCCCTTTCCTACTGAATTGTTAGAACAAAATTTAAAATCCTCAGCGTACACACCCAACTTGCAAGAAACAATAAAAAGAATTCTTCTGTAGATTATCATTTTAGGCCTTCCTCAAGTGGTTATCTTTTTTTATGCACACTAGTTGTAGGAGAAGCATGTAGTCACTGCTACATTCTGCATGCCAGCATGCAGAAAATGATTTGTAAAATAGAAGGCTTGCTAATCAATCAGACCAGCAACAAGGGAAAAGGTATACAATCTATTTTATAAAAAGAAATTCAACACAAGATACTTACTTTAAATATTGAATAGAGAATATAGAATTGTCTAATAAAATCATTGAAATATTAAAAAGAAAAAAGAAAAAAGTACTGGCCTTAAACATTATTTTTCAGACGTCTACTTGACATGACTAAACAAAAAAATAGACTGAGGTACACGATCATGTTAAGGCACACCGATCAATATCACCAGGAATACAGCCAGCAGTCATTTCAAATTTTTCATCCAATATGAATTAACAAGAATATCAAGTTTTACAAGTAATTTCCAATGTCCTATCACGTTGAACTTCACGTTGAATCAGGGTTCATCAAATTGCAAGTACCGAAAACATTACTGGGCCTGAGGTTCACGATAAATAAATGAAGGGACAGGTCTGGTTAGTCACTCAATAGAAATTGTCACATGTCCAATCGTTTTGGCAGTCTGAATTTTCCAAAAAAAAAAACAAACAAACAAACAAAAAAAAAACATTGGGAGATCAATAGAGCATCAAGTTGCATTGCAAACTTAACCAAAAACTAATTTCAGAGGGAATTGACCCCCCCCCCCAACCCAAAAGAAATGTTTTTTCAAGACATAAGGTAAATGCTTAAATTTTAGGCCCTCCCTCTGGCTTCACTAATGCAGTCTGTACTCTCGATATTGGCATACACAAGACCAATTTGAAAACAACAACAAAAAAAAACAAAAAAAAACTTATGTAGACAGTTTCTAATAAATAAAGATTAAAGTGAGAAAAATATTGGTGACAATGAAATAATAAAGATTTGATATGAGAATCTATCTGATAATCTTATGAAGTTGTCATCAAAAATATTTTGCTAAACTATTAAATCATAACAGTAATAGTAGCCATGGCAGGGTTGAAAAAAAAAAACAACGGGTATTATGGGAAGGAAGAGAGGGTTGCAAGACAATCTACATATGTATAGTATGACGAATACATTCTATACATCTACACCTTTGAAATGAACAGGAGTTGCATTTAAACATCAGAAGTGTGAGGTTGACCTTTTTTTTTTTTCAAATTGTATCAAGTTTTTTCCAACAATCAGATAAAATGGTTTGTTTATTATGTCACTGGGTTGCGGGATTACTGCATAAATCTGAACAGTTTCAATTGAGAGACTTTTGTAGATCCCTGCATTAAATAGTTTTCTCCTCATAGAACTGGTGGGTGGCATGCATAAAAAGTATAACTCTTCCCCAACTTGATCATGCGGTCAATTATCCTGCTGTGTGAGTGAAGTACAAGGTGCTACCCAAAAATTCCAGTAATGAAATAACCTACACTAGCTCCAATTTTTCCACAATACCCTTGGGCATGTATAAAGTGGTCCAAGCAATTTTTCCATAATTCCAGACACCAATTTTGCAGCAATACACCTCATGTCCAACAAAACTCAATGAATGCTCCTCTTTGATAGTCCTACAATATCACAAGCATCATGGATACTCCATCTACAATCTGCAAGCATAGCACTTTTTCAATGTTTCCAGGTATTATGCTCATCCAGAAGGGTCATTGCCTCTGATGAACGTTTTTCCTTCCTTAAAACACTTGTACCAGATAAAACTTGCTTAGGGCATTGCCAGTAAAGGCTCCCTGAAGGAACCAGTGAGTTTCTGAAGCTGTCTTAATCTTGAAGCAGAATTTGATGCAGGTTCTTTGCTAGGTCAGTCATTTAAAAAAAAAAAAAATCAGAACAAGATGTTATAAAAGTGAAACCCAACAACACATCCACACACACACCAAGGTTGCTGCTGGCTCTAAAGAGTAACAGAAGGTTTGTTCCCACTGTTTAAATTACTGGAACTTTTGGGCAAAAGCATTTACTTTTTCAAGACAAGCAGCCAGGCTTCTAGATCTTTATGTTACCAAGAACAGGTCATCACAAGATAACTTCTAAAACTCTCACAGTTGATGGCTTATCCAGCCACAGCAAACTTCTAAAATACTTCTTGTAGGCCAGGCATCAAAACTGGTTTTGCACCTCATTTTATCAGTGCCTCTATGGCAAAGTAGACTTACCTTGACAAAGCAGAAATGTTAAAAGGAAAAATGATAATGTCCAAACTGTGGGCTACTCAAATTTTTTTTTTGCGCTAAATCAACCTTGAAAAAGCATTTAAAAAAATGCTAAAAAGCATTGCTAGCCAATGTCTGGCCATTTTAATAGCTGAAAATGGATGGGAAATGGCAAAAAATTAGTTAAAGTAGCTGGGGAAAAAAAAAAAAAAAAAAAAAAAAAATTAAAAACAGTACTATATGTTTAATTTTTCGCATGGTCAAAATGCAAAAAGCACAAATTTGGCAAGTGTTGAAACTATGATCAAATATGAACACCCAAACTAGCAAAAAAAAAAAAAAAAAAAAAAAAAAATCGCTATATATTATATTATAGCTATAAAATGAAGACATAAAAACATGATATTTGGGCCATGGGTAAATTTTACTAGTCAGGTAAATCCTTAAACTGAAAAAAACAAAACGAAAAACGTATTTAATATTAAAATATCTGCTTCTGATAAACCATACAAAACTATAAAATCAGATAAAAATTTTAGTTCAATGGGATGGAGGTTTTCTAAAAAAAATCAGAATCATCAGATCCCCCCCCCCACCTGCAAGTAAAATATATTTTTTGATCAAAAAATTTTAAAAAAGAAAAAAAGCCATGAATCAATGTTTTTGGAAAGTACAGACAAATATAACAAGCAAAAAAAGAAAAGAAAAGAATATAAGAATTTCGAAAAAAAAAAAAAAGAAAAGAAAAAAAAAAAAGGCTGTTTTTATTTAAACACATTTTGCAAGTCAAAGACATTTACAGTCACTGAGAGTGTGAAGTATTTAATGAAACTCTGCCTGCAAGGTGAAAGGGTCCTCTCATTCCCTCTCAAAGTTGAACATTTTTTTTTTCTCTCTCCAAGGTGAGCCTGGTAAATCAGCTTCTCTTAACCAGCACTATGTTGTGAATCTAAATGTCCTCTCAAGACTATTGGGCAATCATCTTGAACCCCCATTCCACAGGCTGATCCCCTGTCATCACAAATACGTTGAAAGCAAGGTTGCCAGATTCGACCAGAAGGGAATAAAATCCAAGTTTTATCACAAAGTCTTACCCAACACAGGCATCTGAATAACATCAAATTTGGAAATCAAGCCAGTTCGGAAGCAGAGGTACCAACCTCGAGGCGAGCTCAACCCAAGAAGCTAGTATAGAACCTCTGCATCCACACTCAACTGTTCTCTAAATTCAATGCTATTCCAGTGCCTGTATTGGGTAAGTCTCTGAGGTAAACCTGGGATTATCTTGCCTTCTGGCAACCATGGCTGTGAGCTGACTTGTCAATAAAGAGGAAAAAAGAAATAAAAACAAAAAGCAAAAAAGTCAAACAAGAAAGAAATAGAAATTATTTTTCATTTTTTTTTTAATAATTTCTAAACAGTCGAGAAAATATAGAGTCTTAAAATTTTTTAAAAAGGAAATTAAAAAAGTTTGCTGCTAACTTTATGTATAAGAATGTTTGTGAAGCTATTCTCATTTCCTTGATAGAAAGAGAGATGTGTGTGTTTGTGTGCGTGTATGTATGTATGCATTATATATATATAAGAGTAAATAAAGAGGGGGGGGAGAATAAAGTGTTGTTCGGAGAGATAGATTTTATTAAGACAAGGTTGGGGCTTGGGTCCTTCAGGCAAGCAAGCAACAACAATCATGTTTAGGTAATGTGATAACAAGTAATAACAATTATGAAGAAGAAGGCTTAACACTTAAAATGGGTAGAGAGAGAGGAAAGGGTAGGAGGTTGAGAAAAAATAACATAGAAGAGGCTGAAAAGGGAATATAGGCTGAAAGGGAGAAGAGGAAAAAGGCAAGGAAAGGCTAGAGGGGAGAAGACCACAGCTTTCGAACCAGGTGCAGAATATAAATATATAATTTACACATGTATACATACACTATTTGCATAGGCATGCTCCTTCAGAAGTGACATAAACTCAATTCAAATACACTTGTGGTTTAAAATATACAGGCTTACCAAACATTCATACAATAAATTTTGCATATACAGGAATTTCTATTTTTTTTGTTATGACAAATTTCTGCAGTTAAAATGTCATCCGTAAAAATACCAATAAATGAAAGCTATTAAATGATTTCCTCCTGAATAATTAACTGTCTGACCAACTAGAATCTTAGAATATAGAAATCAACTATTATGTGATGCAAAATGCAACAGAGTTTTTAATCTATTTAACTGTATTCTCATGTTATATGAAAATGAGACACTATGCATTTTTTAAGAGGCTTAAAAACCTGAGGCACATTGGTAAAAATTGCAGACATCAGGGAAATTTATTTTATATATATATATATATATATATATATATATATATATATATATATATATAAGTGCAAAGGAGAGATGGGACTTACCTAAAAGTGTGAAGCGATATCAAGAGAACATGCTTTGATAGGAATGAATGTATAATGAAGGGAGGGGATTGCAAATAATGATAGCCACTAAATTGTTAAATTTTAACAAAAAGATACTTTTTCAATATTAAGAATACTTGGCTAAAGTAATTAAAAGTTAGTCATTATTTCAATATGAATCTAAAAATCAAGCCATGCAGTCAGGCAGATTACTGTTACAATTTTAAGACTAAAAAAAAAAAAAAAGACATGATTCCTATTGACCAATCTTTTACCTAATGTAGACTTGAAAAGGAAGAGAAACAGATAATAGCAAGAATAACATAACAGGTTTCTCTACTTATAGGCCCAATGTATGTTTGTATAGGTTGAGAACCTATTATTTGAAGTGCCTAAGACCAAAAGGATTTCGGAATTTTTTAAATTTCAGAATATTTTCAAACATGATATATTGGGGATCGGGACCCGTAGGTACAGGGAGTATCTTGGGTTTTTAATGTTTGTTTATCTCCCATTAGATTGTGAACAAAAAGTTTTTTTTTTTTTTTCTTTTGTAGTGCAAAAAAAAGTTTTCAGACTATTTCAAAAGCCATCTCATTTCATTTTTACGGTTTATTGGAATTTCTTTTGTATCGACACACAACAAGCATTGCCTTTGAGGAGTTACAGATTTTGGAATAAGTGGTCCTAAACCTGTTTCATTGTTCTCCACTTATACCCCCAACTAAGGCTTACTCTTTCCAATCATGCTGTTATTTGTTGCCATACATAATGACCCTAACTGAAAAGTTGTATTAAAAATAAAAAAAAAACTAGAAATTAGGATGAAGGTGAAAACTAGTCAAATTTAATAGAAATTTGAAAGTGAATAATTGGAAACTTTTGCAAGTTGTACTTTAGCTTAGATAGCAACTACTTATATATAAATAGAACGAAAGCCAACAATTAATAGAAAAAAAATCAGTAAGACAGGAGCTCTCAGTGAAAGTCTCCCATGTCAGATCTAAATTCTATTTAGATCAAATATAGACTGAGATATAGGCAATAGGATTCAACAAAAGTGCTTTCCAAATTCAAAATTACATTGGCAACACACTTATCAAAAATAAATTTCCTCCGAGATACATCGCTTAAATTTTATTAAGAAGAAGCTAAATATATAATATCATCCTAGTAGTTCAACTGACCCAGGAAAAGATATACAAAACTGTACTTTATTTTATGACACACGGTAAGATTATCAGTACCATGCTAAAGTGCCATGACAGTTTGGAAAGCTCTATGAAGATATAACACTATTTCTGTACCTTACATAAATGAATCACCATAGTCCGCACATGTACCAGAACTAATTATCTAAAATTATCTTCAAACAAAAAAAACCTCTTATCTTAACAGATAAAACAAAGGTCTCAAAATGACCACAGAGACTAGACAAAAAAACCCCAAACATTTTCAGCTGGTGCTTAGTAGAGTACTCATGCAAATTTTAAGGTTGTAGCCCCAAAAATGTGACCAGGAGTGCCCAGAGATAGACATACAAACAAGCAAAGAGAGAAGAATCTGTAGCCCACTTGACAGGGCAATTTGATATAAGTCAAATATTTTTGTCCTCAAATAAATTTGATATCACTATCTCATTGTTATGCTAGAATACCTTAAAACTTTCAGAGAAAAGTCAATTCTGTGAGGTTTTTTTGATAGTGGATACAAAAAAAAACGCTTTTATCAATAGGTTTTAATCATAAACACAGAGGATCAGCTCAAGAAATCTTCAAGGAAAATAATTTGCATAAAATTTAGCAAATTACTGAATGGTTAAGTGCAGTGTTGCCATAAGGAAAGATAATGCAAGCTTTATTTCAGGAACTCACCCAACACAGGCATTGGAATAGTGCTGAACTTGAAAATTAAGCTAATCTGTAGGCAGTGATTCAATACCAGCCTCTTTGAGCCAGCCTGCCAAAAATGGCTGGTACTGAACTAAATTCTGCACTATCCCAATATATGTATTGGGTGAGTTGTTGAGCTAAACCTCAAATTACCACCTCTTCTGGCAACCCTAGTTATGAGAGACTAGAACAACGACTACACAATAGGATTGAAAAGGAAGAATCAACAGCATTTTTTCTTATTGTAGTAAATATAGCTTGCTTACGTTCAAAATATAAAAATAAACTTTGTAGTTCAGATTGAAAATAATGAGCAACCCAAAATGCAGACGAGAGACTGTGTGTTTCAAAAGAATTTTTGCAACTAATGAAATCGAAAATTTAGTTCACAGAAACACGTAATTTATTACTTTCAAAACCCAATTGCTCCAAGAACCCCAAAAATTATCCAAGATAAAAATGTACGATTTTTACGAGTTTTGGTGGACTGGATAAAAACAGTGAAAAGGATTTTCAAGCAATGTATCCACCCTGAGGCATAGTATGGGGGTGGGTCATGGTGGTGCAGTTTTTTCCCCCAGTGTAAAGTTGACACTAGCCCAATGGTCTCGAAACTAGGATCCATGGATCCCTGGAGGTCAAACAAATAATCCTTGGAGGTCTGCAGTCTGAATCTGACAATGCAGATCTTGTGGCAGAGAAACATCATTCATTGCACAGTTATCAGTATACATTATCATTGTACACAAATCTGTACCATTTATTAGAATTCAAATAAATGTAATCCATTTTAGATATGATTTTCAAGGGTTGAATTGTTCATCATTCTAGTTCATTGATTGCAATCTAAAAACTAAATGTTGAAAATTGGGGTCCATCAGAATATTTCCTTTATAGAAGGGATCCTCTGGTTTTCAAAGTTTCGAAACCACTGCTCTAGTCTATAGAGCTGGTAAATAATGATGCCCTCACCTAAGATCACTGCCCCACCCCTCAGCACTGAGAACCCTTGCTATGCCACTGTAACATGGAACTTGGCTCTCAAACTAAGGACTATGCACGGAAAAAAAATAATCATTAGACACCACGTGGAAAGATTGCAAAACATCACAATTAGAGAGCTTTCTGGGAGCCATTAACTAATTCAAGTGGCGATGGGCAGGCCATATTGCAAAAATATCAGACAACTGCTGGACATTGTGACCCACAACATGGATCGGTCGAGATCATAAGCAAAACAGTGGCAAAAAAAAAAAAAAAAAAAAAATGAGATGCATTATGATTTGGATAAATACACAATGTTTCGGTACTGTGACACGCAGGAGGGAAAAAACTGGCAAAACTTGGGGGGAAGGACTATGTCCAACAATGGACTTTATTGGTTGATTAGTAGAAGGATAAAATTGTGGCACTTTAAAATTTCAACTGCCTATTTAGAAAAAAAGATGTAGAATAAGAGTTAAACATCACGTGGAAAGATCGCAAAACAGCACGATATATCAGAGAAGCCATATGCAAAATTAGATGGCAATGAGCTGGCCATGTTGTGAGAATATCAGACGACTGTTCATAACTTAACAATAAAAAAAATGAAAATTTCTACCAAGAGAATAAAGACCACCAACATCAGCAAATACCATGGAATAGATTACAAGATATACCCCAAAACGTGAATATAAAAGTTATTTATAACATTGGATTCAGTAAGTAGAAAATAACATTATATACAAATTTTGCATAAATCTATTTCCAAAGATGGAAAATTGAATGTTTGAAAGCAGCTAATCAAATGTTTCTCATATCAATTCTCAAAGCTTAGCTGTTAGATTTGGTCAGCAAGGGAGATAATCCAAGCTCTCAGAGGCTTACCCAAAACAGGCATTGGGATAACATCTAATTTGGAAATTGAGTGATATGGAGGCAGAGGTTCAATACTAACCTCGAAGTACTGAACCACTGACTTCAGTCTCTGGGATGAAGCTTGGATTATCTCCCCTTCTGGTCAAACCTGGCAACCATCTCTCCGAGCATCTAAAAATCCATAGAATACTATAATTTATTTCCTGAAATATCACATGTTCAGAATGGCATTTTTTTTATTGAGAAGCAGGATGCAATTGCTACTCTTTGATCACCTTGAAATCATAGAAGCAGCTTATTGGTCACGTAATTCAGACATCAAAACCAGTGACAGAAAGTCTATAGAAAGTATGAACTGTTCTTTATCAAACTAGTTTACCATTGCAGTCAAAAAGTGACAGTAATACTCAAGTAATTTTGTAATTGCAATTATGTAAAAGCCCAGAATATAAAGAGAAGGTGAAAAACTACTTCCATTGAGAAACTGTCACGGAATTCAAATGTTGTGTACAATCATCTTTCTCTTACAAATAATGAAAGTTGTCTAAGGGAAGTAACTCTTGCATGATAGATGGACCAACAAACACAGTCTGTGTATTATACAAGTTAGATTGGAAAAAAAAAATTCAATCATGGACTAACCATTTGTATAAAGAGAAAAATACATACACTCCACATAAACCTGATTATAGATGAAGACAAATTTATACTCAACCGGTGTGTATGCAACAGAATAGATGAGATATGAAGATACTTATATATCACTAGTAGTTCAGCCATATGCACTTGACAAGCCTTTTTTTTTTTTTGTTTCATTTTTTAAAAACAAACCATGCCAAAAAATAATTATATGTAGGAGGTTGAGTGCACAACCCAAGACTAAATGGGAGTTATTACCCTATAAGTAGGAAATGATAATTGTATTCACTCATGTCTATCTGTCTACACAATATTTCTAAGAATTCTCAATAAATTTCAATGAAATTCTGTAGAACGGTGAGTCATGGGCAACAGAAGAAGTGATCAAATTTCAGGGGCAGCTCTAGAAATTAAAAAAAAAAAAAAAAAAAAAAGAATCTATTGAAAGACATATTTTCATATACTAAGAAATGGTAATCAGACTGAAATATCAGAATTACAGTTACCTCTCCTTCATCGTAGCAATATATATGAACTGATTTTCATTCAATTTTTAGTGTATGGTGATGGCAGAGTTGTGCGCTCTGATTACTTCCTAGTTATTTTAGAAGTAAATGATTTTATCAACAGAATTTTGTCTGCTGCTTTCTTTGTGGAAAGCAATGCATTTTGAAAAATTAAAAAACATTGCCACAAAATTAACTTGCTCTGTATAATTAATCATGGAAGGTGAGAGGGGCAATAATCATCATTTATATAATGAGCAGTCTCTGTCATACACAGTACTAGTAGCAATCATCAGCCCCTCTTCCTTCATATCCTCTTAAATTAGCATTCATTTCTCTCCTTTCCAACCCTCTTATTAAACTACCTGACTTTATTTCATCTCCTTTCCCTTCATACAGTGTCTGCCACACTAATAATATCAGTAGCAGCCATCAGCCAAGCCTGTCATCATACACTTTTAACCATCAGCACAGCAACGGGTTATCAACTACTAGGAAAAAAAAAAAAAAGAAGAATCTGGTAACCTCATCAATTTTCCAGCATTATCAATATTTTTTTTTTCTTGATAGTGAAAATAATTGTCAAAATGATGTAAGAGACTAAGTTTAGAATTAAAGAAAAAAAGAATGGTGGGGAGAATGAATTTGTGTACTCTATGTAGCATATTATCTTATGAATTAACTCCTATAGAAAATCTACTTGGGTATAAATTTTGCATTAGATTTCTATAAAAAATTAAAAAAAAGATTCATAATAGACAACCAACCCTACATTTCAGAATGAAAATATTAAAGAGACTTTTCAGATGTTTATACAATATAATACAGCACACAATGAGTTGCAAATACAGGTACACCACTAATTTCACAGTACCTCTTTTAATCTGGACAAAAGTACAAGCAAACGATTGGATTTCTTACGGCTCTAACAAAGGTCAAAGCATATGAAACAACGTTGCCTTGACAATATGTTTGAGAAGATAACCAAGAATAAGGAGTGTCTATGTTGTAATCCAACACCTACTAATCCTTCAACTTCAAGTGACCAGGATGGTTATCCTTTGAACACCTCAAAATCAATAATTCAACTGTGAGACAACCAGTAATTCTGACTGTCTTCAAAACCTTTCTGCTTAATTGATTTGTCACGTTGGAAGTGGAAGTACTTCGGGATTCTTTGTAAATACAGTACTGTATCAGTTTCATTCATTTTAATGTAGAGTGTTAGGCCATTTTATTCATATTTAATACCAAAGTATCTAACAGTCCTAATGCTTTTAAGTTATGAGATATGAATAATTAGACACAATTCTGGAACAAAAAATGGTGTACCTGCATTTATAATTTTGTAATGCATAAATAAAGTTATAATACAAGTGAATTCCTAAAGCCTACAATTACAGGGCTTTCATACCATATCAGCATGCATACATACATACCAAAAGAGGCAGGCAGACATGTATTGAAGCTGCCTACACACATGGATTTATTTCATAAAATGCAAATAGATCTTGTGCATGTGTAAGTCTATATTCCCAGCACCTGGGAATACCATAATCAGCAGAAGATAATTAAAAATCAATTGTTATAGTGAGTTGCTTTTTTTTTTACCATGCTTCATATATTTTTTTTTTTAGTTAGAACTATTGACAACATTAGCTCTTCAAATTCTCGTGGATTAAATTTCATTCCACTTTGAAGTGTTTGTATTTGTTTTGTGCGGTCATTTTTGATACAACCTTATCTCCATATATCTAGGAGCATAAAGATTTATATATTGTCCCATCATTTTGTTTAGTATCCAGGCTGAACAATAGATAACAGAGTAGTTCAAGGTGGAATCAAAAAAGGGGATATGCCTTAAAAAGTTAATAGCTTTGATTTCTGAAAGATATTCAGAAATGGAATGAAAACAAGGCAGAAAGTTCTAAAGAATTAGTAACTAAAACCAAAATTTAAAAAAAAAATCCCATAGGATTATAAACGACTGATGACAAAGTCCTGGTTTCTGTCGCATGCACCAATTTGGTGATCCCTGCAAGTCTCAAGTCTGAATAAAGTCCTGGTCTCAAACAAACAAGTTTCTATGACCACCCCCTTGGCAAGATGCGAGTCCAAAGGGATACCTCCAACCTAATCACACAGCTTAGAGTGTACTCAACTAGCTGCTGAGTGCACAGGGAAATTTCTCCTGATGAAGAGTTTGCCACTTTTTGCACATACTGGGAATCAAACCCGGAACCCTTTGCATGCGAGGCAGACGTGCTAAAAACAAAATTGGTCAATGAGAATATCATTCAAATTTTTTCCTTCATGACAATACAGACCATTAAAGCTTCTCACACAGGGGAGGCAAAGGGAAATGCATTGATCACAGGAAAAGAGTTGGGAGACCAAAGTAAACCTGGACAAAGTCAAGTGTGAGAAAAAAGTGGCCTGACTAACATGGGTCAGGGGTGTGGAGTTGACCAGAGCCTGCTGGCATAACAAGAATAAACAAAAGATAAAGCACATTCTAATCTGAAGAATTTTCTAATTAACTCTTAAATTCATACCAAAAGAATTTTGAAGTTATAATCAAGGGAAGTAACTACTGATTAAAAGTTACTAGCCTTGCACTTTAAGGTAATTCTTGAAAATTCAAATCACAAAAGAGCTCCATTATTTTTAATTCTATTCACAGAAGGGTTCCACTGTCAATCACCAGTGGCATCCAGCAGTTCATGAAATCAAGAGTCAAAATTCATTTTATACGATTTATTTCCCCCGAGTTCTTGAAGATTTTACTAATGCTGTCAAAACATACAATATGAAGCAAGGCAAAAATTATCAACAAATCAAATAGAGGCAAGACTTAGAAAGATGTGATCTTCATTATTCCGGTAGTAATTAGGGGTGAGCAATACATTCACCAAACACTCTCCCCCCCATGTAATGCTAAGGCTTTAAAATGTTTGAGAGGGAGGGAGGGTGTCATGATCAATTTTTCTATTCCCATCAACTTAAAAAAAAATTCAAAATAAGCCCTAACCAAATCTAATCGGGGAAAAAAAAAAAAAAAATTAAGATTCTGCCTTTTTGCAGGAAACAAATAATTAAACTGTTTTTCCTCAATTTTAATTATTCAATGTTAATTAAAACAGTTAAATGAACAGATTGAGCATTTTTTTAATACTTACCAGAGCTTTTGTTTCTCAAATTATTTAATTGCTAATTAAACATTGCTTAGTCAGGTTGTGTCATTTTATGACAATCAATATCATGCGTTTTCTTTTGAATGCAAAAATTGTTATTTCAGTCTATTGATAGTAGCAATATGAAATAAGATTGATTTTTTTTTTCTTTGTTTATATTTTCAGTGGATGGAAATTTTAAAAAGTCAAGCTCTAAGCCCCAACAAAGCCACTGCAATAGCCTTAGTATTAATGAGTATATAATAGAATAGTTGGTCAGTCTCCAGGCCTGTTCTGAGCAAAAGTGATTTTGACCATTTAAGTGTTGTGATTGATGGGTTTGGCAGGCTGTCACCATTTGAATGGGTTGATTGGGAATGCAGAGTCTTCTTATATCATTGGCTTCGTAAGTAACACTCTAAAGTCTAAGGGTCACTCAGCACCAATGGTCTGGTCAGTTGATTGGCTGGTTAGTGAAGTGCAGTGAATGTTACCAAGGCCAAGGCATCAAGATGATGTCCTGTAAAGAATAGAGTTGTGTTTCTTTTTTTATTGTTTTTTCAAGCCTTTTGTTTGTTTTTTGGATTTTTTTTATAGAAAATTTTACAGTGATGGAACAAAAGTGTTTATTTTTCCTCAAAAACATACGTCCTCTTATTTACAACTGTATGAAAAAAGTTAGGCTATTTTTTTTCTTCAATTTTTTGTTGATTTTATTATTTCACTCGAACAAAGTTCAAAGTTATTTATCTTTTTTTTTTTCCTTTTTTTAAAATTTTTTTTTTTTTGCCGGCAAGTAAGCCAAAAGTGGAAAAAAAATAAAAACAAAACAAAACAAAAACATTTCCAATCTCCCTTGAAAATTTTTAAGATGAGCTGAGATTGCATCAATTATTGAAAATTTGTTTATATTTTTAATGCTTAAAAATGTTTCATTTATAATTTGGCTGTTTTTTTTAACCAATGTATCACATTGCAAATATTTCTTAACATTGACAGCAAACAGTCTTTTTGAAATCATAGAAGATAAATATCAAGAAAGCTATACTGACAAATTCAATTAGAAAGGAATGCACATCTTTATAAAAATTTTCATAATGGACAGTCGGACATATTTTGGCAAAGTGGTCACATGACCAAACACAGTGTTTCATGTTCCATGCCAAGATAGTTTATTATAGACATTTTCAAATCTTCTAATCTTTTGTCAGTGAGAAATTTTGATATTTATTTTCTTTGATTTTTGGCTGGACTATTGATGCCGTTAAAAGTTTTAAATAAGCATATTTGCAATATGATATATAGTAAAAAAATTTTTTTAAAAAGATTTGCATCTTTAATCATTATCTTCTTTGATTTCTTTAAATTTGTACGGTGGTATAAAATATGCCTCAGGTTCGAGGATAGTTTCTCATTTCAACTTCTTTGTCACGATGCCCTCCCTTTGTGCGAGGTCCTTTGTTTCCGTGCGAGTCGTAGCGAGGACCTCTCCCATGACCAGGTCGTAGGCCTTGGAAAGAATCCCCAGGATATGGAGGTGGAGGTGTCTGAAATAACAAGAGATTCAGGTTTTAGCCAAAAAAGAAGAGAAAAATAAAGAAATATTTCAGAAATAATATATAAGCGTGTCATGTATGAAGGTATATATATATATATATATATATATATATATATATATATATATATATATATATATGCGTACTCATCAATATATATGCTTTACATTTGAAGAAATTTTTTTCTCTCAAAGTTGGTTAAATACCTGCGAATTGCCTAACTTTGCTAAATAAGGAAAGTTTGCTGTGTTAGACATTATATAAGACCCCCACCCTTTTATCCCACCCAAAGAATGGATCAAAAGACAAACTTGAAAGGGTGGGGGCTGAACACTACATGATGAATAAGAAACTCAGGCAAATGCATTCTTTCTTCTTAATATTCCCAGCTGAATAATGGAAATTCCAAATTCAACACTGTTCCAATGCCAGTGATGGGTAAGTCTCTGAGATAAAGCTTGGATCATTTCCCCTTCTGGCAACCCTGCTTCATACAAGATGAAATTAAGACCAATAAAGACCTATGATATATTTTAGTTCTTAAAAGGATTTAGGTTTCATGGACCCAATCCATCATCTTTATTTTGCTCAATTACCAATAGAATATGTTGAGTAATTCTGGTGTCTTTTTCATACATATTTCTAAAAAATGGATACATGATCCAATAGAAATGATTATTTATTGCTTATATTTTATTTAAACTATCTGAAATGCTCTTCCATTATTAGTGGGGGGAATGTATCATTTGGCCCAAGTGACAAATCATCATCCGTCATTTAACGTCTGTCGTTGGACATAGACCTTCCCCAGGATTTGCCACACTTCTCTATCATGGGCGTCGCGGAGCCAGTACTTCCTGAACTTGTCTAGCTTGTCTCTCCATCTAATATTCTGCCGGCCTCGGTAGCGCATGTGATCTCGGGGGATCCATGTCGTGAGTTGTGATGTCCATCGGTTGTCTGCCATTTTTGCAACATTGCCAGCCCACCGCCATTTGAGATTTTTAATGGATTCTATGATGTCCCTGACTTTTATCTTTTCTTGGATGTACTGTGCTGTTTTGAGGTCACTCCATGTGAGGCCCAGCATAATTCTTTCATGTGCACGTTGCATGGTTCTCAAGAATGAACAATCAAAGAAAATGGGGCTGTTACAGGGATCAAAGCAATGACCTATAAGGTAGCTGCTTCAATGTAACGTTGCTCTTCCTATTGAGCAAAACTGCAGCAGCCCCATTTTTTTTCCAATTGTTTTTTCGTTTCTGTTCCTAATTACATGTTTTGCTGACTAGCACCATCATCGGATTGGTTTCAAATGATACTTTTCAAACTTCATTGTTTTCATGGGGACCACGCAACATGTGCCAGCAGCATTATTTGATATTCTTTCTTGGATATTTCAATGTATTTTAGTTTTTACTATTTACATTATATATAATGATGAAAGAACAATTTTATCTGTTCTTGACCTCCAAATAGCTGAAACAGTGCATTGGAGCAAAAGGTATTCAATTAAATAACCTCTAAAATGTACCAAATCAAAGAAGGCCAAAAAGAAGTAGTTGAAATTGTACACAGAGGTATCAAATTAAGGTACCTCTGAAATGCATTAATGCCTACCCCCCAATATGTGGGAATCCCTATTTAATAATACAGATTAAATAAAACTCCATGAACAATATAGATTAGAAATACATATTCAACATTCAAATAAATATACATTAATTCAAGTTATAAAAATATTAAGCTTTAAAAAAGATTTTTACAAGCTTATTAGTAAAGACAAGCATTTATGAGGCAAATTTTATTTAATTTTCTTCAATTCTTTTTTTTCAGCTGATAACTCCCAAAATTACCCTATCAATCTATTTTATATTCCATATGATCAAAATAATTATAGTGTTATCAGTGTTCACCCTCACTTCTATCTATATTACAGCAACCAATTTGTTAAGGGACATAACTAGAATCTTATCAGGGCAGTCTCCCTTATTTGCAAATGCATAAAAATAATATACTGTTTCACAAAGGAAGTAACAGTTTGTTTCTTTTATTGTTTCAAGATTTTTATCTTTTTCATTAATCATATGCAATCACTGACTTATAAAAATGTGTGTGTTCTCGTGAACGAGACAAGGGAAACTAGCAAAAAAAATATTAATGACGATGTAGATGACTTCAGACTAAAAACTTATGCTATTCATAAAAAAAACAAAATTTTTTACAACAGCAAGCAATATTGAACTCAATTTTTACTCTAATACAACAGTTATACAAGTATATCACTATAGACAGTGTTACCAAGGGGGTGCTTTTTCTGCTAAATTTAGTGTTTCTGGTTTCGGCAGAGCAAATAGCATCAAGTTAGCATGGACATGCTTAAAGATTTTTGGACCATTTTTAGCATCTCTTCAGTGTATTTTTGCCATTTTCATTTGGCAGTCAAACTATCACGAAAAGATTTTTTTGAGTTGGCAGCACTGAACGTAGGGTGCATGACACTATAAAACATTTTTTCTCCTTCATCAACAATAAATTAGCGGATTCTTGAAAAGCAAAATAATACAGCATGAAAATTAACAGAAAAAGCAGTGAGAAAAAAAAAATGGATTGACTTTGGTGAAATAGAATCCTCATAGGACGCATTACACTTGTGCACGTGTGCGTTCCTGTTGCACAAATAAGCGCAAGTATTTTGTGATTTGGGGAGGGTGAGCACTCCTTTTCATACTGGTTTTCCGCATTTTAAATTTCAAGCTTAAGGAATGAGAAAACAAGGGTTAATGCTTAACTAGGATTGTACACTCACCGAAAAGTGCAGTTCACATTCAGAATTTTAACTGAAAAAAATTAAGTATTACTAATTGAAACATCGGGATAATGGGTAACCCTTGAAAGACAGGCACTGATATTGAAAAAAGTTACCTTCCTTTATGGCTATAAATGGCTTGATTTTCATTTTTCATTCACAGCTAACTTAATGGCTAAAAATGTTAAGTACACTCAAAAAATCATACAAAGGCTCCTGAATTGTTAGCAACACTACTGATTGACGTTTGAATTTTATTTCAATAAATATAATATATAAAAATCTTACGATTGCTCAGTCAGTTAATTGATGTCTAAATTTTACTTAGATATATTATACAAAGATCATAATTATACTCTCTAGTTTCCATTGTGTTAATTTCTGATGAGTTTTATAATTATTCTTTACAGAGCCTTTGAATGAATTTTTGAGCATATTTAACATTTCCAGAGCCTTTGTATGATTTTTCGAGCATACTTAGTATTTTTAGCTATAAAGATAACTAAAATGAAAATCAAAAATATAGAAAATTAAAATAGCCAATTTAGCCATTTTTAATTACAAAGGGAGGTGACTTTTTTCAATATTTACACAAATCTTTTTAGTGCCTGATTTGAAGGGAAAACTGGAAAACGAAAATCCCATTTCAATGCTTTCATAGTGATGAGTAAGTGACAGAAGAAGTTGGATCACGTGAACTTTGTGAACCCATCGAATTGAAAGCATACACAGACTAAAGAGTCATACTGTATTAAGCAAAAGTTTAGAATTAAGGCAGTGTGTGGCTGCGAGTGCAGTTTTTTAAAGAAACACCAACAAGTATCATGAGGGGGACAGATTCTGCGGTAATTAATTTAAAAATCTATGTATTCATATGAGTGAACAATATCTTCTTCAACTTTGTCAATAAAGCATTTAAAAACCAATCACTTGAGAACAATATCTTACACTTTACAGATTAATTCCTAGAGAAAGGTCATCAACATTCAAAAAGTGTTCCAGACAACAGAACTAAAACTAAAATCCAATGTTATAGTGTTGCTACCATTGTAAAAATTCTGTTAATTACAATCACGTTCAGATAGCACACTCAAAGAAGGCTGTAGAATGGATTGGCCTAAACATTAGGTTAACAACACAAACAAAAAGGAGTTCTATCATCTCAAAAACTCTTTGAAATTAATTCCTGTCTTTTCAAGTTTCTTAGACTTTAAATCATGATGGTTTACAATCAAATATCTTACCCTTTTGACTACCTTAGCAGGGAGAATGTTCAATACACAAAACTTAGGGGGAGCATTTTCAAATGATAAAACTTAGAGGGGAGGTTGTTTAAATGGCAACTTTAGGGTGGAGAATGTTCAAGAGAAATCATTCCATTCTACCTTGTCTACAAACACTTATTTGATAAACCCTGTAGTTGAAAATTCCAAATTTTCTCTTTTAACTCATAGAAGATTCCATTCCTTGTCATAACTTATGGAAGCCAGATGAATGGCATCCAGTTGTGATGGTAGTAGGAATATGTCAGAACAGACATGGAACGAAGGAAGTATTGTTTCAATCCTATAAAAACCAAAATGCATCCATTATATAATAAAATAAAGAAAAAGCAAAATTTATTCATTCGTAGCAATGTAAAAAAATCAAGAGAGAAGATAACTTGAACCAAAAAGACATCTTATATGGTGTCATAATCCTGGATTGACAGGTTCGGCCAAAAGGAGCTATTTTCACTAAGACTTACCCAACATAAGCATTGGAATAGTGTTTAAAATCTGAGTGAGTCTGGAAGCAGAGAATCAATACTAGCCTCTCAAGGCCGTCTCACCACAAGAAGCTGATATTCAACCTCTGCCTCCAATGCCTGTTTTGGGTAAGCCTCAGAGAAAAAAGTTTCGATTATCTCCCCTTCTAGCAACCATGTCATAACTCATGAAGAATAAATGCCAATCAACTAACATTCAAGTAAAAAGGAGACAATCTTAATATAACGAGAACCAAGACAGATATCCATACCTTGCTTAAATGAATCGCTGTATCCCGTAAATGTACTAGAAATAATTATCAAAAATCATTTAAAAATACCAGCACAAGATTTAGGCATTGTTTGTCCAATATAGCTATAGAGGCCCCAAAAGCATTTTTTCTTAAAAAAACAGAAGCATTTTCAGATGGTGCCTAACTGTGTACTCAAGCAAATTTTGAAGGTTGTGGCCCAAACCAAAACTGTGACCATGAAAACCTAGAGACACATAGACAAGCAAAAAGAGAAGAATCAATAGCCCACTTAGCTGGTTATTCAGGCAGGCTATTTGTGGGACTACAGTGATTTAATCTATGGTCTAATCATGCTGATCACCAAGGTTAAACAGTGTCAAACCAAATCAGTGCTGTAAGCAACTCGTGGCAAGACGAAGCAAAGCTCAATATGATAACTAAAAGAATAGCCAAGGTATAATAAAAAAAAAGCCATGGTATAACAAAAACATAGGTCCCTTTCAAACATGACTCAAAAGACAAAATAAAAATTGGAAGAGGGAGCAAAGTCGGGTCAGCACAATTTCAGCCACAGATTTAAAAAGAAAAAAAAAAAAAAAATCATTCATCAGTGATCTGTATGAAAAATCATTTGTTTTAGTATTTCTTTCTTTTTTTTCCAAGCCTATTTCATTTTCCAAAGTAGTTTAGAATGAATAAATCTAAGCACGATAATTTTTCACCTCTTAGGAAAAACTGAATCCAGTACATACTCTTAATTGGTCAAGTAAAAAAACTTGGTGATCACAAGAGATTGATGGTTGCAATTTCAACACTGAATAGTTTGGGGGGGGGGGAGAAAAGAAAAAATGGTTAAAAAGATCCCCAAATTACACGCCACTATCTGAAGAATGATGATGATGATGATAACAATGAAGACAATAATAATGATATAGTAATAATGGAAGCAGACACGATCAAACAGATTGAAACGAAGGAAAAAGAGAGCAAAGGATACCCCAGAAGAACAAGAAAAATACTAAAAAACCAAACTCAGCAGCAGAAACTTGATCAAAGGAATAAATACCTGAGCAGTTTCCATTGTGAGATACAGCAGTCACAAATTGTTGAACTTTACTTTAGAAACAACTGCTCCATTATTTCAGCTCAGAGAGCTTACTGACGTTTTAAAGGTCTCTACAATAAACCACAGATAGTTGATGCTTTGAAGCAGTACATAATAGGTGCAATTCGCGAATTCAGACAAGAAACTTCAAATAATTTCATAAACAATTTTCTTTTGAGAGCACATTCATATATTGATGCACAGGGATGACATTTAAGTGATGTTTTTCATAAACGAGTTAATTAAACCTGTCTTTCAGATTTCCATTCACATTGAAAATACATTTACAAAATAAATCTTAAGCGTTCTCAAATTTCTACTCTACGTTTGACAGACCTTGTATACAGAGAGTTTTTCTCCCCGCTCCCTTAGAGAGGAATTAACTTCAAGATTGTTCATTAAACCAACATAATCAAATAGAGAAAAATTGATCTTTCTTTATCTAGCATTACAAGAGCAAAGGGGATAAGGAAGAGGTAGAGTGCCAAAGCAAATTGTCAGATGGGACAGGGTTTCTAAAAGCATCTGGCAGGCACGATGGTGCAGCTGCAGCTTACTTGTTAGTCTTGCGCAGAACCACTTTCAACACAGCCTTCACTTTTCAATACAGCAGCAACAGAAGAGAGAGGAGAAGAGGAAAAACAAATCAAGAGAGAGTGAACCATTTTTCATGATTCTTTAAGCTAGTGTAAAATCTGCGCCCGTCGTAGGTACAGTTGTGACATACTTGATGTCTTGGTTGAGGCTGTCGGTTTAGATTCAGGGTCCGTCTTGGTACAAGGCTGGGTCTGCGGCTGGTCGGTTTGCTGCTTGGTGTGTGCACTGCACACACTTTAATGAAAGCAGCCATAAATAGCACCAAAACTATACACATCAACATCACAGCCCACCAGTGGATCTGAAAGAAAATAAACAATCTTAGAATTGATATTTCTCGTCTAGGGCAGTGCATCTTAAACAGGTGAATGATTCATCAAAAGGTATAGTTCTATACTGTGCATGCACGCACACACACACACATTTTGAAATTAGTGCACAGAAGAAATTGATTAACTAAAAAAAAATGCTGTGTTGAATGAGTTTTTGATTTGATTTGATTTCCAGCAACTTTGATGATAATGATTAGCAAATTGATTGGTGTTATTGCTATTTTGACATAGAATATAAATAAAGTTAAGAAATACTTATGCCTCATTTAATAGAGCAAACTGAACACAGTAATTCTAAGTATAGAATGAAATCTCAACTAAATACGTTAATTGGTAGAATACAATCATACTTGTACTATATTGAAGCATGCCAATACAATACAGGGGGGAATAGTCATATTTTTCTATACTAAAAAAATAATTTTCATGGTAAACACATATGATAATAAAACATTTCTAAAAATCTAATTAAGTTCCAAGACTGTTTTATCTAATTGGATGAAAAGATGTAGATCATTATTATTGATTTTCTTGTGACCATTCACCTTCATCTTAATTGTTGCTGCTTTTTCATCCGAACTAAACTCAGGCTAAGTTCTTTTCAACAGTGATAGATTAACTGAGCTATCAATTTTACTCAATGCTGAAGGGAAACTAAAACTGTTGTTTGCCAACTTTATGTAGCTACCCCACCCAAAATTCCAAATAATATTTCCGTCAGTTTTCTTTACATATTTTTTCATATTGTTCAAAAAACATGATTTAAATAAACACTCATGAAATGAGTTGATCTATACTTTTTGCTTTTCATACAAAAAGAATCACAGTTATCCACTGTCATTCAAGATTCAGTCTTGAATAATTTGAGAATATTTTTGGAAGTTTTACAGCATATTGCGAAAATACACTGTACAGTATAAGCAAAACATAAAAGCATAGGAAATCAGAAATGCAGTGATAATCTTTGTGTTATTATTAAGAAGAAAGATTGTAGAAAATTATGAACTAAAAATTATTACAGAGATAATATAAACCCTGCTGAAAACTTATTTTGGTTGATAACTCAAACTTACTCAATGTTTACACTCATGAACTGGTTAGTCAAACAGTATTTTAGAAATAAATTTTTTTTCTAAATCACTGTACAGTGAATAAACCCAATTCAATTTTTTCCTAGATGAAGTATTGTAAACCATAATTCACAATTTTTTTCATTTTTATGCTACAAATATTTTTATAGCTTTTTATCGTAACTTTTCTCAGACTCGATGGAATTTTTCCAAAAAGCAACAAAAACATTAAGACAAGGGTAAATGGTAGCACAAAAGTAGGGGAAAAAAAAAAATGTTAATAATCGCTGCACTGTATGTTTCATGAAATTTACGGTTTTATTTAATTAACAGTATGATTTTTTTTTTACAAGCATCTACCAACCTGTTATAAGTTCATAAACACCATTATATTCAAATTGTTAGAAATATCAAGGGAAATCATGATAAAAAAGACCTGCTGCTTGCTGATAATTCATTTCAGAAATTTACATTTTAGTTTTTACAAACAAATTCCATCTAGGGTTAGGGTTGGGGCTATATTTAGAATAAGGTTTGGTATTAACATTGCATTCAACACTAAAAGAGTTTGAACATCTTCATATTTATAAAACTAAAACGAATATACATTTGCAACTAATAATGAAATTCATTAAATATTTTTTTCCCATGCGATTAGTGAAAAGCGATTCTAGAAGTTGCTTCAGCATAAACAGTAGCTGCTGCATAAGACAGTATTATTGATTATCCCCCATTGATATTTTGAACAATTAGAGTAAAATGGACTTTATGAACCCAAAGCAAATATTTACCCCCCCCCCCTTTTTTGTGTGTATCTGATGAACATTTTTGCTATGGCTAAAAGATAAGAAAAAGTAAAGTACATACAATGATCCACTCTCTTATAGTCTGAAGTGTTTCTGGATTGAATATCAGATTCTTCAAACGAGCAAGAGGTCCTTCAGCATCCACTCTTCGACATCGATGGAAGACATCACAGTAGCCACGGAAGTTATCGCAAGGAGAGCCTGAAAACATCAGAAGAGAGGTATAGCAAGAGCAACACAAGAGGCTTATTCAGGTAATGTTTGGAATAGTGCCTGTCAGGAGTCTGGAGACAGAGGTTCAATACTAGCTTCTTGAAGGTAAATTCTGGAGATAAAGCTCGGATTATCTCCCACCCCCTTTTTTAGAGGGAAGAATACATGGTTAAAACAAAATCTGAATGAATCCTAGATATTCAACTTAAGTTCAGAAAAAATATTCAGCTATATTAAATCCTAATAAAAGATCTGATACACTCAAAACAATTAGTCAAAATTTTGAAAACAAATTTGGTGCATATATATATATATATATATATATATATATTGTGACAACAGAAATGAATACAACAATTAAAAAAATATATAGATGGATAAATAGTATTGTCTACATGAATTTGTCACAAAATTCCAAATTTAGATATTAACAAAGGGTGAATGTAACAATAAAAATGTCCTTAGAAATTTTTTTAATGTTTTCTGGCTCTTACATTGGGCGTTCTTTGAAATATATTTTGTTTATGATTGATATAGTTACCCGTTGCCATTAGTGGGTTTTCCATTTGTGGTTCCAATAATCTGCTGTTCAGTCATGAATACACTAATGGGGATATTTTGGGGTGTATAGTGGCGTGCCATGAAAAACCATATCATAGAAAATATGCTGGTCAATATAAACAAACTGTAAAAAGTTCAACAAATCATAAATGCAAACCAATTTATAATATAACAACTACCATGGACATAGAAAGTGATGTGTTAAAATTTTTTTTTAGGTCTTAGCATATTCATGTTTCCCTGAGATCCCTAATCCCTACAAATGGCAAGGTCTGACTGATTTCTATGAACATGTAAGGAGATTTTTTTTTTTTTTTTTCGAAGGGGAAAGTTTACAAGTGCTGTACCTGCAGGCAGTTTCAGAGGAATTCTCTTAGCTTCATTTATCTCCAACAGTAAGTTCTTGAAAGGTGAATTTTCACTTTTTTTCACACTGGCAATATCTTTTGAACTGATACATTCTCTAGTTACATTGTTTCCTGGGAAAAGAAAAAAATTTTAAAATACATTAACCGGGATAAAAACAGGCAAAGAAATAAGCAAGGACAATACAAGAGAGATTTAAATTCTCTGAGAGAAATCTTGGATTATCTCTGCTTATGACCAAATCAGGCAACCGTGTTTCAGGTCATAACAAAAAAACAAAAATGAAGTGTTAGAGGGTGTGAAAAAAAAGAAGAAGAAAAAAAGAAGAGGAAAAAAAGAAGAGGAAAAAAAGAAGAGGAAAAAAAGAAGAGGAAAAAAAGAAGAGGAAAAAAAGAAGAGGAAAAAAAGAAGAGGAAAAAAAGAAGAGGAAAAAAAGAAGAGGAAAAAAAGAAGAGGAAAAAAAGAAGAGGAAAAAAAGAAGAGGAAAAAAAGAAGAGGAAAAAAAGAAGAGGAAAAAAAGAAGAGGAAAAAAAGAAGAGGAAAAAAAGAAGAGGAAAAAAAGAAGAGGAAAAAAAGAAGAGGAAAAAAAGAAGAGGAAAAAAAGAAGAGGAAAAAAAGAAGAGGAAAAAAAGAAGAGGAAAAAAAGAAGAGGAAAAAAAGAAGAGGAAAAAAAGAAGAGGAAAAAAAGAAGAGGAAAAAAAGAAGAGGAAAAAAAGAAGAGGAAAAAAAGAAGAGGAAAAAAAGAAGAGGAAAAAAAGAAGAGGAAAAAAAGAAGAGGAAAAAAAGAAGAGGAAAAAAAGAAGAGGAAAAAAAGAAGAGGAAAAAAAAGAAGAGGAAAAAAAAGAAGAGGAAAAAAAAGAAGAGGAAAAAAAAGAAGAGGAAAAAAAAGAAAAGGAAAAAAAGAAAAGGAAAAAAAGAAAAGGAAAAAAAGAAAAGGAAAAAAAGAAAAGGAAAAAAAAGAAAAGGAAAAAAAAGAAAAGGAAAAAAAAAGAAAAGGAAAAAAAAGGAAAAAAAGAAAAGGAAAAAAAGAAAAAAGAAAAAAGGAAAAGTGTACTCACTGCATGATACATAGCAAAGGAGTTCTCTGTCAATTTCAGAATCATCGTCAGGAGCAGTTAGGAAACATTCCTCCCAATGAATTTTCTGGCACACAGGACCAATGCAATGCTACAAGAATAAAATATTGATTTATTTAGAAGTTTTGAAAAAGCATGGGAAACAGTTGTTGGCAAGCATTCCATTCCACTATGATGAAATTCAAAAAACATAGAAATAATAATAATTCAATTAACATTCATCAAGTGAATGAAAGTGGAAGCCTATTGTCTATTTGTATCATAGTGAAACTCGTTACACTGAACACAGATTTTTCTAATGATTTGACATTGAGACCAAGGGATGCTAAATCAAGGGAGATAATATCGCCATAAAAATTATCTCCCTTGTGATACTGAAGAAATGCTCATTTGAAAATAAATGTGTTATTGGATGCATGAAAAAAGGTTATTTTACTGATTTTTTCAAAGAAAATTACATCCAAATCATATTTCTTTCGAGAATCATATTTGATAAATAAAAAATCAATTTCTATTCTTCATGGATACTTTTTGAATTAGTCAAAAATGTCAGGATACTCTCCATTGATTGTTATCACAATAAGAGAGTATTTGAACAACTGTGGCCAATTAAGGTGGTGGAGGTTACTATCCCTTTTTATGTGCTTTTGTTTTTTCTGTTCCAATTCACATCGGTATTCCACTAAACACCTAAAAAATTTCATTTTTTTTTTTAAATTTTGGAAAAAAAGTCTCTTTGACCTTTTGGGGGTCTTATTTTGACAGGTTTATCAATAACAACGAGATTGATCTAGAGGTTTCTTTAATCTACTTTAGATGTTTTCCAATGGAAAATGCCAGTGATGTCATAACTAGGATTTATTCAAACCACATTTAATCTTTGATGGAATTTTTTTTTTTTTTCAACAAGACTTCAAATTTTAATGCTAGGGTTGTTCAATTAATGTCTGTGAATGTCTATATTCTTATTATAAATACTTGATTCTATTTTACCTAATCTTATGGAATTTTTTTTAATACTATCTCAACCAGACATATTTTAGAGAAGGAAACAAAATGACGGCTAAACCAGAATTGTTCACTTTAAAAAAAGGCGAAGATTCAGAATATTTTTTTTTTTTTAAGGACAAAGAAAGCGCACCTGGAAGGTTTTCAAATTTTAATCGCAGTATTTATACTAAATAATCAGGTAAGAGAAATCATTTCATATTTAGGGATACCAACTTATAGTAAAAGTTCATTTGTAATAAAGATTACTAACATAATTTTTTCAATTCTCCATATTCGACAGCAAATAAAACCCTCAACCCGAGAGAAAAAAAAAAAAAAAGGCTCAAAAGCACACCTATCAAATTTTAATGTTAAGAATGAAAGAGAATCATGCGACCCACCAACTCCTAGAAGACTTTCCAAGTGAAGAGAGGGAATTTGATAGGGGAGGGGGATTCTAGAGGAGACTGTGGGCAGACTATACTAGAAAATATTGAAAATTATACACCTAAGATTTCTTGTGTTTCTTGGAATATCTACTATTGAAAATGAGTGTGGTCCAGAAGTCTATTCAAGACAAGATTCATCAAAAATCTAAACCAATTGAAAGAATCAAAATAAATCTAATGAGAGAAATTCAAGTAAATGTATTTTTCTTTTAATTCTTCCTCATGAAACAAGGGGTGAGCAAAGACAGGGTCTGACATGCCATCAAATACAGTACTTAGAAAAAACTTAGACAATGAAAAAGTAAAGCATTAAATTTAACTGGAATCATCCCTGGTAACTTACACAAGCCTGGGTTCTGAGAAAAACATTTATCTATAGATACAAATCAAAAAAGGTTTTTAGGATTCATTAATTCAAATTAGCTAGATGAAATATGAGAGACAAAATGCTTATATGAAATCTAATAAGAAAAATATACAGTAGTAAAAACTTAGTTAAATAACTTCTTCTATAGCCTTTCATTGTTCACCCTTCCACAAGATTTTGTAAAAATTCATTGAAAACTTTATAAGATATTGTATGAACAGACACAAACACATACATAGCTGTATGGGAGGAAGAAAAAGAAATATATCCTCAAAATTTAACATCTATTTCTCTACCAAATCGCCCACCCTTCTACAATTTCATAGAAATCAATCAAGTACTTTCAGGTATATCATGTGAATAGACAGACGGACGGAAAGAATGAAGGACATGACTGAACATGTATATATATTATCATTCTTTTCCAACTTTGTTGGCAGGGTTAATGAGTAAAATATTTCAAGATTTGTTTTTGTTTGAGCTGCTAGACTACTATTATAGATATGGTGGATATCAAATAAATAATATCTCAAACTTTATAGATCTAGTTTGAGTTCTTTCATAGTGTCAGTAGCCATATGCAATCTGATATGAAATGAATCGCATTTTATAGCTATGAAAATTTGCATTTGAATAGAGGAGGCTGACTTTGCTAAGGTTAAAAGTTGACTCCCTTGAAGGGAAGCTCTCTGCTCTTTTTTACTTGGTGGGGCTCAGTGAGTCAGATGTGCAGATTGTATTGCTGCGTTATAAAACCTAGTTCAAAGTTCAAAGCTTTTGGTGGCTTCTTGCCATCATTTTTGAGTCGATATGCAGCTTTTTTGACTACCAGAATTGTGAAATTAAACAAGCTGTAAAAGGTTCAAGTGCCGTTGGATTTTTTCACCCTCTTTGCCAGCATTTTGAAAAACCCGAAGATTGTGGCTAATGTAAGACTAGATTGTTTTTTTTCTTTGTACTTTGAACAGGGAAAAGGTAAAGCATTAAATGAATGATACCATTAAAACACTCAAAAATCTCCAAAGGATAGAGAGTGAGTTACCATATTTGTGGGCCTATAAAACATGATTTATAAGGGTATTCAGGGGATTACTGCTCATCGCAATTCACTCAAGTTCTATAGTTGTATAATTCAACATTTGTTAAATGGTCCAATGGTCATAACACAAGCACTTTGGATGCAGTGTAATATTTGCATTTAAAAAGAATTTTCTAAACATGCATCAAAACATGCAGCAAATATGGTATTCATAATTTGAATTTATACTTACCCCATCAATACAGACTTTACTCTTAAAGTTGCAGAGGGTCATGTTCGATTTGTACCTAGGCTGTGGACATTTGGCATGACGACCAGTACAAACAGTTAAGGAATAAAAACTTCTTGGGCCTTCAATTCTGTTTATGAAGGGGAAGAAAAAAAAAGTCAAACTAAGAAGTTTATATATATATATATATATATATATATATATATATATATATATATCCTTGCATGCAGTTGCAACTAGCACACCATTTCAGGGGCTTTTCCAGTAGGACTTTTGCAGTGCAAGTTTCCCTAGCAGAGTGTGGTGGCTGCACCTGATGGACAATTTGTGCAACAGGGTTAAATGAAAGAACTGCAGCAAATTTGACAGTAGAGCCTAAAATGCATAATTGATGTTCTAAGTAGACTGATTTGATCAGATTAAAACTGAATTTGGAACAATTTGGTTTTTTTAATTTATTAATTTATATGTACTATAAAAATCACCCAAATTTCTGATTTTGATAGACAGGTTGAATCAATCATTATGTATGATACAGTTGAACTACTTTCCTTGCTTATGTGTTTATTTCTTCACATTCCAATTGTGTAAAAGAATGGAAAAAAAAGGAAAAGGATAAAAAAGGGAAAAGAAAAAAAAAGAAAAAAAAATGCTTTCAACATGAGATTTTTCTCAGATTATCAAAGGATATTCGCATGTGGAATCATAAGTACAGCCTTCAGGTTCCATTCTGTGGCAAAGTCTTTTATCATCCGCTTTTACAAAATCACAAGTGCTTCCATTACAGCACGGACCGGCCGTTTCACTAAAAAAAAAATAAAGGGTTTAGGTTTTTTTGTTAACAGACAGCTATAAATGCACATTCAAAATTCCATATTTTTTATATTATAATCAAAACAGTTTCTTATCAGTTATTCAAAGTCAATTCAAGATAACAAAAATTCTTTTTATGAACATTTGGCAAAAAACAATCATGTACATCTATAGAATAGTATTTAGGTAAGGCGTCTTTCTGTGAAGTAATTATTTGTAACCTAGTCTCACATACAATAACTACTGTTGTGAATCCAACCCTCAATGAGTACCCCACATTCGTGGCCTTGTGCCATACTAATTTTTTTATTTATTTATTTTTTACAATTGTAAGAGATATCAATGTTGAAAATAAATCAAAACTTGAGAGCATTAACTTTTTTTTTGCCAAGAATTATTTCTCATGTTGATAAATGAATTAACAGCTTGTAAAATCCAGGAGGGAAAAAATTTACCAACATGCCCTTGGATCTAAATTTTTAGCACATATATTTAGTTCAGATTGCATAGGAAGAATTATTTCTACTGGTGGGTGATAATTCAAGCTTTATCTCAATGAATTTTCCAACACAAACACCAGGATAGTGTGCAATTAGGGTAACAAGCCAGTCTGAAGGCAATGGATGCCTGTGTCTTAGAAATATAACACATGTTATCTTCCCTTGTAGCCCAATCTGGCAAGTCTGGGATAAAAAAATATCCATTTACGATTTTTATTGAAAATAATACTCAAAGAATATTTCCATACCACAATATCCTAGAGAATAAGAATCAATAAACTTAAAAGAAAGACTACGAGCTTTTCTTCCTCGTATTACTACTAGTACCACCACGGAGGGTGGACACATTCTTGAACTTGAGGTTCTTGTTGTTTTGTTTTTTTTCCAAGTTTCTACATGAAAATTTAACTTCTGCTTACCTGCATTTAGCGTTGCTCTTCAATTTGCATTCCTGGCCTCCCGGGCTGCCGCGATAGTGACAACATTTGTTGTTGGCGCAATCTTCCTTGTAGCCACAGTCGCACTCTTCTCCCTCTTCCACTAACTTGTTGCCACAGAAGGCAGTCTTTGAGGCTAGACAAAGAAATTTAGTATATGTTAAAAAAAGATTAAAAAGTGCTAAACTGAATACTGAATATTGACAATTAACATTGGATTTATTCTAATAAGAGCAGTGACCATTCCAAAAATGCAAGTTTGGAAAGGGAAAAACTTCATGGTGTGTTGAGCAGCCTGCTATAATAGTCATGTAAAATAATTTTCCGCCTGTTCCATGAAACTACAGCTTGGAAGTATTTCGGTTACTTTCAGTGTTACCAATTTATATATCTTATACCTGAATTTAGATCTATTACAAATCTAGATATTTTATATCTGATTTTAGATCAATGATTTTAGATGACATCTATAATTGGTAACTTTTCATTTTATTTTAGATTTCTCAAGAACCACTGATCAAAAAAATCTCAAACCCAACACTGCACTGCCTTGTGTGATAAATAATATATTGCCATAATTAGCGGATACATAGTATAACATAAAAGAGTAGAAAGAGAAATTTTGAATCTGTTTTTAGAATAAATCCTGAATAGCTTCTTTTGACTAATACTCATCAGATGACCAACGTTTGAAGATATGGTGTTGAAAAATAATTTCAACTATTTCGAATAATATATCTGGCAAATTTCAACTTTGTATAAAGGCCAGTTCTCAAGTAATTGCAGAGCATTAGATTTCAAGAGAACCAGCAATCAAAACAATTTCTAAATCGACACTACAATGCCATATGGAGAATGATAACTTCGTACTCATGCCAGTTGTCAATTGTGCAAACACACAGAGATTTTTCCAGTTATAATTCAAGGCAGAATGAAATGAAAGGAAACTGCAGAATTACGAAGTTGCCTCAGGAATGAGCAATCTAGTGGAGCTGAAATTTGAGCACTGGGACATAGTGATTTGTATTTTTGGTGGGCAGTGGGCTACAGATGCCAAAAAAATGTGCAAATATATTTTGGTATCTGTAAAAAGCAAAGGACAGTGGAAATCCCTGCAAGAACAATGTACAGAAAGTGATATTTCATCATAAATTGCATGGTAACAAATTCTTGCTAATTTGATGTTACTAACGGCGATAAAACGAAGAATGAGAATCCATGAAAGAAGAACAATTTACATTGGACACTATAATATATACATACACACACACACACATATATATATATATATATATATATATATATATATATATATAGAGAGAGAGAGAGAGAGAGAGAGAGAGAGAGAGGGAGAGACAGAGAGAGAGAGGGAGTGAGAGAGAACACTATATATATAGTACATGTGGTACGAATCAGGCAGCAGTATAACATGATATAATGTGATAAAGCCACTCTTGAGGAGTAATGGATTCATTTCATAGATTGTCTCGATACATACAACTTTCAACTATTGAAGTTTATATGTTTTAGAGTAAAACTGGAAATGAATAGTAACAAATCCATTGCCTACTATCTAAATATATAGCTATATATATATATATAAATGTATCAATATATTACAGAACAATATATATATTATAAAGCAATATATATATATATATATATATTCATATATATTATAGAGCGTTACATATATATATGTTATAGAACAATACATATATATATATATAATAGAGCAATATATATATATATATATAAGAGCAATACATATATATATATATAAGAGCAATACATATATATATATATATATATATAAGAGCAATACATATATATATAAGAGCAATACATATATATATATATATATATATATATATATATATTATAGAGCAATAAATATATATATATATATATATTATATAGCAATATATATATATATTATAGAGAAATAAATATATATATATATATATATTATATAGCAATATATATATATATTATAGAGCAATATTATAGAACAATACATATATATATACATGTATATATAATAGAACAATACATAGCAATATATATATATATTATAGAGCAATATATATATATCATAGAGCAATATATATATATCATAGAGCAATATATATATATGTATCATAGAGCAATATATATATATATACTATAGAGCAATATATATATATATACTATAGAGCAATATATATATATATATATATATATATATATTATAGAGCAATATATATATATATATACATATATATATTATAGAGCAATATATATATATATATATATATATATATTATAGAGCAATATATATATATATACATATATATATTATAGAGCAATATATATATATACATATATATATTATAGAGCAATATATATATATACATTATAGAGCAATATATATATTATAGAGCAATATATATATATATATATATTATAGAGCAATATATATATATATATATATTATAGAGCAATATATATATATATATATATATTATAGAGCAATATATATATATATATATATTATAGAGCAATATATATATATTATAGAGCAATATATATATATATATATATATATATTATAGAATGATATATATATATATATATTATAGAATGATATATATATATATTATAAAGCTATATATGTATATATATATTATAGAGTAATGTATATATATATACATACATTAAAAAGCAATACATATATATATATATATATATATATATATACATACATTCACTAAAAAGCATTACATATATACATACATACATACATTAAAAAGCAATACATATATATTTATACATTATAGAGCAATACACATATATATATACTTTATAAAGTAAAACACACATATATATATATATATTGCTCTATAATATATATATATATATATATATATATATATATATATATATATAATAGGAAAATACATATATATATCATAGAGCAATACATATATATATATATACATATATTATAGTGCAATACATATATATATACACATATATAAATTATAGAGCAATACATATATATATACATATATAATTTATAGAGCAATACATATATATATATACATGTATATATTATAGAACAATACATATATATATACATGTATATATTATAGAACAATACATATATATATACATGTATATATTATAGAACAATACATATATATATACATGTATATATTATAGAACAATACATATATATATACATGTATATATTATAGAACAATACATATAAATATACATGTATATATTATAGAACAATACATATAAATATACATGTATATATTATAGAACAATACATATATATATACATGTATATATAATAGAACAATACATAGCAATATATATATATATTATAGAGCAATATATATATATCATAGAGCAATATATATATATCATAGAGCAATATATATATATGTATCATAGAGCAATATATATATATATACTATAGAGCAATATATATATATATACTATAGAGCAATATATATATATATATATATATATATTATAGAGCAATATATATATATATATATACATATATATATTATAGAGCAATATATATATATATACATATATATATTATAGAGCAATATATATATATACATTATAGAGCAATATATATATTATAGAGCAATATATATATATATATATATATTATAGAGCAATATATATATATATATATATATTACAGAGCAATATATATATATATATATATATTATAGAGCAATATATATATATATATATATTATAGAGCAATATATATATATATATATATATATATATATATAGAATGATATATATATATATATATTATAGAATGATATATATATATATTATAAAGCTATATATGTATATATATATTATAGAGTAATGTATATATATATATACATATATATTATAGAGCAACATATATACATACATACATATATACATTATAGAGCAATACATATGTATACATTATAGAGCAATACATATATATATATACATTATAGAGCAATACATATATATAGAGCAATATATATATATATACATTATAGAGCAATACATATATATACATTATAGAGCGATACATACACATATATACATTATAGACAATACATACATATATACATTATAGACAATACATATATATATACATTATAGACAATACATATATATATATACATTATAGACAATACGTATATATATACATTATAGACAATACATATATATATACATTATAGAGCAATACATATATATATACATTATAGAGCAATACATATATATATACATTATAGAGCAATACATATATATATACATTATAGAGCAATATATATATATATATATATATACATTAAAGAGCAATACATATATATATATATACATACATTAAAAAGCAATACATATATATATATATACATACATTAAAAAGCAATACATATATATATATATACATACATTAAAAAGCAATACATATATATATATATACATACATTAAAAAGCAATACATATATATATATATATATACATACATTCATTAAAAAGCATTACATATATACATACATACATTAAAAAGCAATACATATATACATACATACATTAAAAAGCAATACATATACATATATATTTATACATTATAGAGCAATACACATATATATATACTTTATAAAGTAAAACACACATATATATATATATATTGCTCTATAATATATATATATATATATATATATATATAATAGGAAAATACATATATATATCATAGAGCAATACATATATATATATATACATATATTATAGTGCAATACATATATATATACACATATATAAATTATAGAGCAATACATATATATATACATATATAAATTATAGAGCAATACATATATATATATACATGTATATATTATAGAACAATACATATATATATACATGTATATATTATAGAACAATACATATATATATACATGTATATATTATAGAACAATACATATATATATACATGTATATATTATAGAACAATACATATATATATACATGTATATATTATAGAACAATACATATATATATACATGTATATATTATAGAACAATACATATATATATACATGTATATATTATAGAACAATACATATATATATATATACATGTATATTTTATACAGCAATACGTATATATATATATATATATTTTAGAGCAATACATATATATGTATACTATAGAGCAATACATATATATATGCATATTATAGAGCAATACATATATATATGCATATTATTGAGCAATACATATATATATGTATATTATAGAGCAATACATATATATATGTATATTGTAGAGCAATACATATATACATGTATATTATAGAGCAATACATATATATATGTATATTATAGAGCAATACATATATATATGTATATTATAGAGCAATACATATATATACATGTATATTATAGAGCAATACATATATATACATGTATATTATAGAGCAATACATATATATACATGTATATTATAGAGCAATACATATATATACATGTATATTATAGAGCAATACATATATATACATGTATATTATAGAGCAATACATATATATACATGTATATTATAGAGCAATACATATATATACATGTATATTTTAGAGCAATACATATATATACATGTATATTTTAGAGCAATACATATATATACATGTATATTATAGAGCAATACATATATATACATATATATTATAGAGCAATACATATATATACATATATATATATAGAGCAATACATATATATACATATATATATATAGAGAGCAATACATATATATACATATATATAGAGAGCAATACATATATATACATATATATATATAGAGCAATACATATATATAGAGCAATACATATATATACATATATATAGAGAGCAATACATATATATACATATATATATATATATAGAGCAATACATATATATACATATGTATAGCAATACATATATATAGAGAGAGCAATACATATATATATATGTAGAGAGAGAGCAATACATATGTATATATATATATATATATATATATATATATATATATATATATATATATTAAAGAGCAATACATATATATATTATACAGCAATACATATATATATTATAGAGCAAAACAAATACATGTTATGGAGTAATACATATATATACTATTGAACAATACATATACATATATGTATATTATAGAACAATATATATATATATATATATATATATATACATACAAAAATATATTAAAAAGCAATATATATATAATAGAGAGCAATATATGAATTGTGGAGAGCAATATAAAGATAATACAGAATATATATATCGTGCAGAAAAATATATACGTATATTGTATAGAACAATATATACATACATATATAGTACTGAGGAATTTATACATACATATATTGGACAGAGCCATATATACATATATTTGACAGAGCAATATATACATATATTGGACAGAGCAATATATACATACACACATTGGACAGAGCAATACATACACACATACATTGGACAGAGCAACATATACATACATACATTGGACAGAGCAACATATACATACATACATTGGACAGAGCAATACATACATACATACATACATTGGACAGAGCAATACATACATACATACATACATTGGACAGAGCAATATATACATACATACATTGGACAGAGCAATACATACATACATACATACATTGGACAGAGCAATATATACATACATACATTGGACAGAGCAATATATACATACATACATTGGACAGAGCAATATATACATACATATATTGGACAGAGCAATATATACATACATATATTGGACAGAGCAACACACGCATACATATATTGGACAGAGAAATTCACGCATACATATATTGGACAGAGCAATACACGCATACATATAGTGGACAGAGCAATACACGCATACATATATTGGACAGAGCAATACACGCATACATATATTGGACAGAGCAATACACGCATACATATATTGGACAGAGCAATACACGCATACATATATTGGACAGAGCAATACATGCATACATATATTGGACAGAGCAATACACGCATACATATATTGGACAGAGCAATACACGCATACATATATTGGACAGAGCAATACATGCATACATATATTGGACAGAGCAATACACGCATACATATATTGGACAGAGCAATACACGCATACATATATCGTACAGAGCAATACACGCATACATGTATCGTACAGAGCAATACACGCATACATGTATCGTACAGAGCAATACACGCATACATATATCGTACAGAGCAATACACGCATACATATATCGTACAGAGCAATATATACGTACATATATTGTACAGAGCAATATATACATACATATATTGTACGGAGCAACATATACATACATATATTGTACGGAGCAACATATACATACATATATTGCACGGAGCAACATATACATACATATATTGCACAGAGCAACATATACATACATATATTGTACTGAGCATCATATACATACATATATTGTACTGAGCAACATATACATATATATATTGTATAGAGCAACATATACATATATGTATTGTATCGAGCAACATATACATATATATTTTGTATCATGCAACATATACATATATATTTTGTATCGAGCAACGTATACATATATATTTTGTATCGAGCAATATACACATTTATTTTGCATAGAGCAACATATACATATATATATTGTATGCAAAAACATATACAAATTGTAGAGCAAAATATACATTGCTATTCTACAGAGCAAAATATACATACATATTTTACAGAGCAATATATGCATATATATATATTGTAGAGAGCTGAATATACATATATATTGTAATGAACGATATATACATACATATATATATATATTGTTGTGAACAATATACACATTCATATTCATTGTAGCGAACAATGTATACATATATATACTGTAGCAAACAATATATACATACATATATATCGTAGCGAACAATGTATACATTCATATATATCGTAGCGAACAATCTATACATTCATATATATCGTAGCCAACAATGTATACATACATATATATCGTAACGAACAATGTACACATATATATATATCGTAACGAACAAGGTATACATACATATCGTAACGAGCAATATATACATATATCGTAAAGCGAAATACATATATATATCGTAACGTGCAATACATACATATATATATCGTAACGAACAATACATATATATATCATAATGAACAATACATACATATATATATAGTAACAAGCAATACATACATATATATATAGTAACAAGCAATACATACATATATATATAGTAACAAGCAATACATACATATATATATAGTAACGAGCAATACATACATATATATATAGTAACAAGCAATACATACATATATATATATAGTAACGAGCAATACATACATATATATGTAGTAACGAGCAATACATACATATATATATAGTAACGAGCAATACATACATATATACATAGTAATGAGCAATACATACATATATATATATAGTAACGAGCAATACATACATATATATCTCCGCAAGCAATATATACATACATTTTGTAGCGAGCAATATATACATATATTTTGTAGCAAACAATATATTCGTATACATGTATATTGTAGCGAGCAATATATATATATATACATATATCATAGAGAGCAATACATATGTACATATATATTATAGAGAGCAATATATATATATACATATATATTATAGAGAGCAATATATATATATACATATATATTATAGAGAGCAATATATATATATACATATATATTATAGAGAGCAATATATATATATATATATATATATATACATATATCTTATAAAGATCAAATCATATATAAATATACATATATATTATACAGAGCAATATATATGTATACATATTGTATAAAGCAATATATACATACATATATATTGTAGAGTGCAATATATATATATATATATATACATATCTATTGTACAGAGGAATATATATATACATATAGATTATAGAAAGCAATATATATATACATATATCCTAGAGAGCAATATATATACATATATATATCGTAGAGAGCGATATATATATATATATACATATATATATATATATATATATATATACATATATATTGTAACGAGTGATATATATATATACATAAATATTGCAAAGAGTTATATATATATATATATATATATATATATATATATATATATATACATACATATATTGTAAAAAGCAATATATATATATATATTGTTGAGAGCAATATATATACATACATTTATATATTGTAGAGAGCAATATATATATATACATCCATATATTGTAGAGAGAAATATATATATATACATCCATATATTGTAGAGAGAAATATATATATATATATATATATATACATTCATATATTGTAGAGAGAAATATATATATATATATATACATTCATATATTGTAGAGAGAAATATATATATATATATATATATATACATTCATATATTGTAGAGAGAAATATATATATATATATATATACATTCATATATTGTAGAGAGAAATATATATATATATATATATACATTCATATATTGTAGAGAGAAATATATATATATATATATATATACATTCATATATTGTAGAGAGAAAAATATATATATACATTCATATATTGTAGTGAGAAATATATATATATATATATATATATATATACACATTCATATATTGTAGAGAGCAATATATATATATATATATATATACATTCACATATTGTAGAGAGCAATATATATATATATACATTCATATATTGTAGAGAGAAATATATACATATATATACATTGTAGAGAGCAATATATACATTGTAGAGAGCAATATATACATTGTAGAGAGCAATATATACATTGTAGAGAGCAATATATACATTGTAGAGAGCAATATATACATTGTAGAGAGCAATATATACATTGTAGAGAGCAATATATACATTGTAGAGAGCAATATATACATTGTAGAGAGCAATATATACATTGTAGAGAGCAATATATACATTGTAGAGAGCAATATATACATTGTAGAGAGCAATTTATACATTGTAGAGAGCAATATATACATTGTAGAGAGCAATATATACATTGTAGAGAGCAATATATACATTGTAGAGAGCAATATATACATTGTAGAGAGCAATATATACATTGTAGAGAGCAATATATACATTGTAGAGAGCAATATATATCGTAGAGAGCAATATATACATATATATATCGTAGAGAGCAATAAATACATATATATATCGTAGAGAGCAATATATACATATATATATCGTAGAGAGCAATATATACATATATATATCGTAGAGAGCAATATATACATATATATATCGTAGAGAGCAATATATACATATATATATCGTAGAGAGCAATATATACATATATATATCGTAGAGAGCAATATATACATATATATATATCGTAGAAAGCAATATATTCATATATATATATATCGTAGAAAGCAATATATACATATATATATCGTAGAAAGCAATATATACATATATATCGTAGAAACCAATATATACATATATATATATCGTAGAAAGCAATATATACATATATATATATCGTAGAAAGCAATATATACTTATATATATATCGAGTGAGCAATATATACATATATATATTGTAGTGAGCAATATATACATATATATATTGTAGAAAGCAATATATACATATATATATTGTAGAAAGCAATACATATATATATATATTGTAGAAAGCAATATATACATATATATATCGTAGTGAGCAATACATACATACATATTGTAGAGAGTTTTTTTTTTATATATGTATATATAATTTAGAAGCAATATATTTTACACATATTTATATATATATGCATTGTGTCTATAGTATAGATCTTGTTTGTAATATAGCATAATATAATACAAAGCAATGTCAGATATGTGATGAATTTATCTCACATTGCTCGATGCAATCAACCTTATACTCCGAGAGTGTAGTTGTTTCAGAGTAGACTTGGAAACATAACAGGGAAATGATTCGCTACACAAATAAGTTTACGTTTCTCCCCTCTGTCAGTGTAGAAACATTCTTGTTTGTGCAGCGAATTCATTTCAGATATATATATATATATATATATATATATATATATATAACACCTGGAAAAATTCATCAAATGCATATTAACTCATTCATGGCACTGCACTGATGTCTTGCTAAGACAATTTATTTTGTCAGTGGTAGAAGACTGATTACTTGACCAGACAAACTATTTCATCCATGGCATCAAGCGGGTTAATATATCTTATTAGAGAAGGGATCAAGATTTTGACACACAAATTAACACATTTTTGGTCTTTAAGGAAAAATTTACTTAGAACTAAAATTCATAAAATTTACGCATCAATGGGCAACTTTTTTAGACGAAACTGTGTAGTATCAGAAGTGCAACATGTTATGAAATGTATTGAATGTGAAAGAACATGAAAAGTGTAAAGTAGAGAGCATGTGTGTCATAGATCCTCAGAAAAGCTGGTCTTGAACAGCTTTAAGACAAAAAATGCTCCTCAACATAAAAAGGGAATAGAAGCTACTAGCAAATGTAATGAACAAATTAGATTAGCCCTTTAAATATTCAAACAAAGACTTACAACCCATAACAGAAACAATGCCAATCTATTACGAAATACAATACTTGAAATACATAGCCCATGTAACAAGATGACCTCATTTTTCTATTCAAAATAATTTGCACTTTTTCCTCGTTGATACATCAGATATATCACTGAGAATGCTGTGGCAAAGGTAAAAAAACAAAAATCTCAACAGAAAATTGTCTCCAAAGAAAAAAAAAGAAAAAAAAGAAAAAGTACTTACAAACAAAGCAATTATCTTTGCCATTTCTTCTGTTGACAACCGCATCGAGGACACGCGTGATGTTATCCTTGCTGCACGGTGAGAACATGCTGTTGTGTACCTTATCTCCGGAAGTGGCGCTAGCATACATGATGTAGTTGCCCTTGTTGGCATCCGTTTGTGAGGAACCATAGGGAGCACACTGTACGCCCTTGTCATGCTGAAAAGAGACAGGTTAGAAAAAATTAAAATCAATGTTTTCCACAGTTTTTCAGTCAACTGCTCTTTTTGAGAGCATATATTTCATCGGCACCTCCATCCCATAAAGTCTGTCACATCGAAATAAAAATTTTAAAAAAATTGTATTCTTTGCCCTCCTCACCATCCTTGTAATCCAAATCTACTCCTAGATTGCCTTCCAGCAACCCCTAGACTTCCAATGCCTACCTATACACCCCTCGATTTCCAGCACACCCCTTGAACTCGCTATGGGAGTCACTGATTTGAATCAAAAACTGCTCAGAACTGTTGTATATAGAACCTCAAATTCAATCAAATCATATATGCTTAATCAAACTGAGCCAAGAAACTATAGATTTCAACAGGGGATACTGGTATATGTAGCAATGTTACAGAATACTTCATCATTTCTTTTTTTTTTAATTGAAAGCAAGCCTTGTTATGTAAAAAATTGATTTTTTTTAAAATTCAAGTTCAGGAGTAATCGTATTACTTCCCATAGGTTTCAATTAGCATGGTACTTTTTGGGGACATATTAACCATGTTGATCAGGGGTTTCCCCACAAGTACACAGCTAATTATTTGCAATGGAATCCAAGTGAAACAAACATTTATCATGTAAAATATACACCTCCCTAGTTTTACTCATCAAATTTACAATGCATACATGAGAAATGTAACAAGCATTCAATATATTATCATTACTGGAGGATATTGTAATGTTATAATGGTGATTTAAACTCTTTGTCACGTATCAATTGGCTTGGAAAGTAAATCTAACTACATATGACAATAACATTAACTCGGCCAGGAAAAAAGGGTTGATGAACTAAATGAAGAAAGCAAAAAAATTCAGCCAATACATGAACCTCAGCAAAACAAAGGTCATGCAATAATCATGTCAAAGATGAGAACGAAACGCTCAAAATCGAAGACGCAAAACTGGAGAAAGTGGACCACTACATCTACCTCAGACAACAAATCTCCATGGAATCCTCAAAAGAAGAAATCAAGCAAAGAATCAGTCTACGATGGCAACTCTTCGGTAGAGCAAGCTCAACCTTCAAAAACAAGATCCCATTAATCCTAAAAAGAAGGGTATACAACCAATGCATCCTCCCAATAGTCACTTACGGAACTGAATCATGGAACCTAACCAAGAGGCTGACTCACAGATTGAGAAGCATGCAACGTGCATATGAAAGAATCATGCTCAAACTCACACAGCAAGATCACAAGACAAAATGGGAGTTCGAGATATCATAGACTCCATAAGAAAACTCAAATAGCAATGGGCTGGTCATGTTGCAAGAACGGCAGACAACCAATGGACATCATGACACACAACATGGATCCCCAGAGATCACAAGTGCTACTGAGGCAAGCAAAATACAAAATGAACTAGACAAATTCAGAAAGTATTGGCTCCACAACGCCTATGACAGAGAGGTGTGGCGAATCCTGGGGAAGGTCTATGTCCAATGATGGATGTTAAGACTGATGATGATGTTGTTGATGATGATGACATCAGTAGCAGAAGCAACAACCATACAAGTCAGCATTATTTGTTCTCCCTAAGATATCTCATTTTACCAAAACTCTTCCACGTAGGAATTCTCACCTTCAGTGTGCGTGTATATAAGAAAGAGTTAGCTAAGAATTAACATTTCAATTTTAACAAAATGAAAAGAACATCCTGGATTTTGGAAATTCACTTAAAGGCAGATTTTATAAACAATCTACCAAGGCCTGCTTGAAAGCAAATTCTGACAAAACTTGTCTGCTCATTTCAGAATGAGTAAATATTAGTGTCATGGCTCAAAAATAAATTCTTCACAGAGTTCAATCCCAAGCCCTTTATATATTGTTCATTTAGAGAAGAAATAAGAAATTTATGATGAATATAGTATAAGTATAGAATAAATGTAGTTCTACAAATCAATATTTTGGAAAAGAAAGCTCTTGAATAAATTCTAAAAAGGTAGATCAATATTTTTTTGTGGTAGTTAAACAAAAATTTTCATTAAAATTGATAGTTAACTAAAACTAAAATCATACTTGTGGTCTATATTTTTAGGCCTTACTGTTTTCAATTCTCCATTTTACTACTGAGTTATATAGCTCTATATGCTACAATGGACGTACCGGAGATCCAAAGTTGTGTCCAACCTCATGGGCGAATGTTAACTGGGACACTTTAGGCGGGACCCGCTTGTGAAAGTTGACCAGGGTGATGATCCCAGTGTTCAAGCTTTTCTTCACCTTCCTCGTCCCCTCGGGGAATGGTTGGTACTTCTCACAGATGCCGCCAGCAGCTTCTACAAATTAACAAAAAAACAAAAGCTAAAAATTAACATGATGATTCAAATGTGAAATGCAGAGATCCAACATGGCAGATGAAAGTAGAACAAAAGCAGGTCCTCATCTTCTTTGAATTTAGGAGAGAAAAAAAACTATGAAGTTAAATACTATTCTTATGCATGCTAGCTGATTTTGTAGTGTCATATAAATTTTACTTTGAAACCATCCCCTAGGTCTACTGAGTTTGCAATCCAAATTTGTTTGCGCGAATCAGACTTAGTATTATATAGAAAGGTTAGTCACTCGAAAGAAACCGTCATGTAACCAAAATCTTTTGGTAACATGCCGTGTGTGTGCGGGGGTGTGGGGGGGGTGATCAATAAATAAGTTACTTCACTTGTTTTTTGTTGAGCAATGATCATTGAAAAAAATCAGATTTAAAAAAAATAATTTCTTAAAGCACAAGCAGAGACAAACTAAGGAATCAATTTAGCATAAAGTGACATTGCAAAATGAACCCCCATTCAAATTGTACTTAGGAGAGGATTGTAGAAGCTTTTTCTAAAATAGAAAAAAAAAAAAAAAAAAAAAAAAAAAAACAAGAATAATGTTCTCTATACACATAACAAGGAGTAAATATTCAAAATTTCAGCCACATTAGTGTGAACAACTTGACTTAGCCAGACCAACTTGAAAACTGATAGAAACCTATTTTGAGTTTTGTTCACAATTTCAAATAATGAATCTAAATATCATTTTTAAGCACACTAATTAGCCTTATGGTGTAGTATATATTTTACTTTAAAACACTCCACAAGGTCCATTGTGAATGCAATCCAACTTTGGTTGGGCAAATCTGACTTGGTATTATGCAGAAATAGATAGGGATTACATCCTTATTAGGCCAGGAGCAAATGCTAACCTCACAAATGGGAAAAACTTTATGCAAAATTTGCACACATATACAGCTTATTGGGGCCTACTGGAACCATTTTGGGCACTTAGTGAAGTCATAAGTTCAAAAAAAGAAATTCAACCGAAAATAAACAATTGTAAAATGATATAACAGATATACACCTAAACTAACACTGATTCCTTTAGTATAAAAACCTTACAGTAAATGGATAGCGTCACTAAAAAGTATAAATGAAAATGCATGAAAAATGTAAATGAGAAAAAAAAAAAAAATCATTAAAACGGACTCCGTTAATTTGGATATCAAAATCGGAGTCAAGAGAGTGACTGAAAAGATCATTCATAGCGAAGTATCATAACTGGATCACTTCAAAATTACTACTACAATTACCTCACTACATTTAGAAGTAAACAAACTTATAATGGTTTACAGATTTTTTGAGGAGTCAGATTCTAATTAGACCTGAACTAAATAACCTTGTTATATGTTGAATAATTTCATAAAACAAATATGTTCTATATAGTTAAATTGATTTAAAGTAGATTTTATGTTTTTGTTTCCTTTTTTATTTCACTTAGGTCTTCTACCAACATGGACGTTAGATTGAAGGTTAAAAAAACCTCAAAAACACAAGGAAATTTCTAAAAAATTAATTTTATTATAAATCTTGAACAACATTGGCAAAACAGGGTGATAAAACAAATATCATAAAAATAAATAGCAAATGTATCCAGCAATTAATGTAATTAATTAAAAATAAATCCAAAAAAATTCAGTCAAGTTTTCTCTTCTCTTGGCTTGGCTAGAAAGAAAAAAAAGCCAACATTTCTGTCTAAAGAAACAAAAAACAAAGTTCCACCAATTATTTAGTAGAAGGAAACTGTTTCAAAGTTGAGGTCTCTTTGCTTTCATGATAAGAGATTTTAATTAGTAAGAACTAAGTTTGCTCAGGCCACTTAGCGTGTGGGTGGCGTGTTAATATATATGGGTGTGTATAGGTCAAAATTGTGTGCATGAACATTCTGACGTTATAATCAATACTCCCATTATGTACTGTATTGATATATATATGTGCATCTGTGTGTGTACCAATATATTAAACTAATAGGGAAATGACATGCTGTTGAACAGACATTAACAGAATGATTAGGAGGGTAGTTGGTCAGTTCCTTTGCCTGCCCTTATAGGGTGGATAAGGACGCTTCTTGACTCTTGCACGGAGAAAATTAATACAATCTGAATTCACCCCATTGTTTGTTCTTAGTGGACGGAATGAAATAATGTTGCCTTTTGCGATAAGTTATCTAATTGTCTCCTTCTGAAGTTATAGGAGCATCCAGGTATCTTGGAAAAGAGAGCAATGAAACACATTCTGTTTTAGAAACAAATTTTGTTCTTCATATCAAGAACAAAACTAGTTTTTCACTTCACATTTCTTTGGATTTTCGCACCTTATTGTTAGTCCTTCTCAACGACCCATTTAATACACAATGGACTTTTTCATTTGAGGCAACATTTGCACGTATGCAAGTGATGATGACACACAAACACTGACAGGTTTCTGGTTATACATGAATGCTATAGATTTCAAACATCTAGTCAATACTTACTGTTAGGAGATCCAACCCAGGCCAATCCTAAGGTGCCACCGTTGAAGTCGCGGTAGGTGAATATGTATGCTAGGCAGAAATCATCGTGGGAGGTCAAGGAGTTCTGGTTGAGGAAATTACTCACATCGATGTTGGGTGAGCAAAATGGGCTAGCACCAGAAAAACCACATTTTTCAGTTTCCTCTGTCATTATCTGCAGAGAAAGATAAGATAGATTAGGGGCACAAGAACCTAGGAAAATTATAGATTTGACTACATAGGTACCCAGCAATGATGCATCCCCCTACAGTTTCGGCTGACAACAGTTTCATCACATGGACACTTCTAAGACAACCTTTTTTACAATGTGACGTCTTACAGATTTGGCCTTCTGTCAAATACTTTTATTTGTACAAGTTAAAGGTTGGGGGGAGAAAAAAATTCTGTTTTCTTTAACCTCTAAATGGCATAAAAAATGTATCCAATGAAATGGCTGTCATTAAAAAGCCAAGTCAACAAAACATCACCGTTTTGTCAAAAAGGTTGTACAAAGTGTCTGCATGACGAAAATGCTGTTGACTGTGTCGTGATAGGTCATTGGACGAGACAATCAAGAATCTCAGCAACAGTTAACTGCTTCTATAATCAGCCATATTCAAAATGGCTGAATTCATTTGCTGGAAAAAAAAGGAGTGGACCCATTGGTAATTGTTTGAATGATATTCACACACAAAAAAAAAAAAAAAAAGCAGTAACTAATATAGATGCAGTACATGATAAAAGCATAATCTATACTAGTAATCTGCCTTTTCTTTGCGAACCTCATCCAAACACTATAACGTTACAACAACAAAAAAGAGGGGAAATATATACCAACTTGCCTATTAACATTATCACGTCATTGAGAAAAGAGAAAGGTATAAGCATACAATGGTATAAAATATTGTAAGAGGAAATGCAAATTAAGTGATCTTTCTGACTAGATATGTGTTAGTTGATACAATGAATTAAATAAACCCCATTTATACAGGTCATGTGACCAACATCTTTTGGCAGAATGCCAAGTTGGATGTGATCAATTAAAAAGCTGAAAACTCATCAATAGGGCAGGTTTTCAGCAAGTAACAGATATATTCAATACCAACTGAAAAAAAAAAAATGTTCATATACTTTGTAGATATCAAGAGAGCTACTCACTGTGGTACGCTGGACTACAAAGCTGACTCCTACATAACCCAATGACCCATCATATGTGGTGAAATTTGTGTCTCCATAGATGGTTTTTATGGCATTGACATGATTTGAAAATAATCCCAAGATTTCATCCCTTGCTCTTGTTGGATTCTGAAAATACAAAAGACAAATTTTAACTCTTAAGTTCATGAATAACTTGATACAGCTAATTGAGAGGAGGACACTTCTGTGAATTTTTAGAAAATATTTACTGAAAAGTCAAAGGGGGTAACTTCGGTCAGTAGTTATTTACTTTAATATTAAATAAAATTTTTAAAATGAATTTAAGAGTTAAATGTTGGTAATGTTAAAGATAAAAACTAATGAAAATAAATAAAAATATTGTGTTACAATACTTCATCCAATGAAAGAAACAAATTGTACTTGCTTATATTTATTGGTAGCATACAATGCGAAATCATCTGGTCAAGAGTTAAAATGGGTTCTTTTTCAGTTTGATCAATCCTGGGGTGCAAAATTACTATAAGATCCTTATTGACCAGAACTTGCAGAAGAGTTTTTAAAAAAAACAAATAACAGTATGATCAGGGAGAGAAATTATTTTTTTCACTTTTATTCTTGACATTCCCTGTTGGAATAAGGGAGAGGTCTTGTATACCATCAAACACAGTAATTCTATCTTCGTATGCAAAATTAACTCTGCATAGAGAAATCACATATGGTACCCATTTACATAACCAAATTTTGTATCCATCATTAGTAAAAGTATTATCACATCACTTAGACATATAATTTAGATATCACATAGTGAAATTTCCGTACTTTCAGTAAGTCTTTATAATTACTACACATAGGGACCCACCCATGGACAAGTCCCTAAAAAGTGCCTATCTAAACAGGAACCGTGTTAATCGACATTGGGAAATAATCAAAACCTTTGGGAACTAATGTGATTAATCCGGTACTTCAAATTTTTTCGAAAATTATAAATAATTTTTGAAGCAAATTTGTTTAGCTCAATGGTAAGAGCATTGCTACGTTGACAGGTGGCAGGTTCAATTCCTGCAGCAGCCCCATTTTCTGTAAATATTTAATTTATTTATGTTGTCAAAATTGAGCGATACATTGTGTAACAATGGGAGATCATTTCAAATAAGTTTCTTTAGAATATAACACAATTCATAAACCATGTATGCTTATATTATGAAGTGTGATTTTTTTTTGTTTCTTTGTCCATGAAAATGAACTCTACCACTTTTCTAAGAAAAAATGATTGCACTGAAATTCAAACAAGTCCGTGAAGTTTTCGTGGGAATTAACTAGTCTAAGAAATAATTTGTATCCTTATAAACATTTATAAAACTGCAGAGAGAAGTTATCAATTCTGCATATTTAAGATTAAACCAATCACTGTGATCCAGTGGTAGGCTGTGGTTCAATACACCACCAAGTCGTACTGAAGACTTTCAAAATGGTACTCAATGCTTCTCTGCTCAGCACAAGGACTAGGAGTGAGAAACCTCTTGCCAAAGCTAATGGGTTATGACCAAATCATGCTGGATACACTGATTCTTATAAGAATATCAAGGTTGAGCATCATCTAGCCTGGTCAGTACCTAGATGGGGGACCATTCCCAATGACATGAGCTGTGAGAAAAAGAAAACGTCTTCATTCAAGAAAATAAGATACATTAAAAAAAAACAAAAAAAAACACAAGCACTATAAGGGGAGCCTGATCTGACATATTCTTCCATCCAACTCAACAAAAAATATTACAAGTAGAAACAAAAAAGAAAAAGAAAAACTGAAATTATCAACTTTCAGTAAAAGGTAATTAATATGGGGTACACAATCACCAAATAAAAAAACATTAATTCACAAATAGCTCAATGAATAATCAACTGAAGAAACCACACCAGGAAGGTTTTGGTTATATTAACATTCCAACTAGAATTGAGAAGAAACATTTGTCAACTGATGAAATAATAAATGATTTCTACATTTTTGTGTAAATGTGTGCACTAAGCAGAACAAAGCTTCCACAGGCCTTGCAAGCCGGAAGTGTGCCTTACTAGCAATTGCTCGGGTGTATCCAACCCAGCAACACCCTCATAGAGGGATGGTATAAGCAGAAACTGATCATACATATATACATTTTTTCACATTAAAACTGATTCTAAAATACATGAGAATCAAGTCTGAGAGAGCAAGAAAAGAATGTGAATATCAAAACTTGTTTTTATGCTTTTTAAGGTCAGGCACGACTGGAATGAAAAGAAATTACAGTTTAATATAAACACTTCCCATAGTTTTGATTTGAAGTGAGAATCAAAAGAGTGACAAAAGACTAAAGAAAAACAGGTCTGGTTAGTCACTCAATAGAAACTGACACATGACAGTATGCAGTGGTGGGGGTGATCAATGAACAGATTACTTCTCTAGCCTTTTGATGGGTGGTGATTACTAAAAAAGCCTGGAATTTGTTTTTTAAAGTGTGAATGCTGCCAGACAGAAACCAATGGATCAATTCAGCCAAAACTAACATTGTAAATTGAACCCCCACTAAAAACACAAAAGTTTTTTTTTTAGACATAAGAAGTAGATGTTTAAAATTTCAACCCTTTATCTCTACTGGTGCGGCCCGCACATACAAAATTAACCAGCAAGTCCCACACAAAAACTTCCTATGTTGATGGTTTTTTTAAAAAGTTTACGAATGAATAAATACTTCAAAGTGACAATCATGAAGCACCAAACAATAAGAATTAGTCACTCAATAGAAAGTGTCACATGATCAACATCTTTTGGTAGCATGTTGTGTTAAGGGTGATCAATTTAAAAATTTGAAAAAAAAAAAAAAAAAAATTGAACAAACCTACATTGTAAATTGAACCACTCATCAAAAAACACAGGATTTTTGAAAAAATTATCAAAAACATTTTGGTGTGGCTGATACATGTGATATATACATAAATAGCCAGCCAGCAAGCCCAGCTTAAAGATTGAAGAAACCTATGTTGACAGTTTGGGTTGATAGTTTCAACTATTTAGGGTTTTATTCTCCTTATTCTTTTTCAAGACTAATCCATTAAGGTGCTTTATGGCTGAATATTTTTTCAAAGAATGCAAGTCAAAATGTGTCAATTCTTATTTAATGGTTAAGGAAAATTATTTTTTAATTAAATAAAAATGTTTATTGTGGGAAAGATGAAAAATACGGGACTAGCAGATCACTTCACCTACAAGTTTTTCATGTTCAGTCATGTATCAAACTAATTTCTGCATGGGTTCACACTATGATGATGTCACTGTCTGCAGTTGTAAAAGCAAGCAAAATCTCATTTACTTCTTTTTTCATGACACATAACTTCCAGCAGTCTTTTAAAAAAGATCTATGGGATATATATAACCCAGCAGAAACCTTGAAATACATACATATTTCCAAGGAGTCTCATAAGAGTTTTGTAAGCAATACTTGTGTGCATGTCTTGCATCAGAATCACAGAAAATCCGTTATGATGTAAAAATGGAGCATTGGCGGTACATTTTTTGAAAATAAAACTTTGACAAACATTACTCAAGTTTCGTTAACTAAGCCAAGCTATATATATATAAGGTAATTCCAGCAGTTCAATTGACTGAGAAAATATAACTTTTGAAAGATATACAAAATTAAACTTGGTTTTATCGGCGACACACAAAAGTGTTATAACATAGTTCAGAAAGTTTTGGTATGGCAGTATCCAAAACAAGGGAGGTAACCTAATTTAGAACAGACTCGCCATTTAAAAGTTGTTCTGATTCCACTTGTAAATTTTAATTCGTAGCAAAATATTTTGGAATTTTTTTCTCAAAACGAAGTTGCTTTTTTGATACTTATTATTAAAAAGAATAAGAAATACAAATTATATAGCTCTACCTTGATTGCTGATATGTCAAAGTATATAGCTATGTTAGTGAAAAGTGAACAATACCCTCCCACATCTTTGACATCACATCTACAACTGTCCTGGGATCTTAAAATAGACACCATTCTGTATACTCACATTTCCTGAAGAAGTTAGCCTAGACTTAAAAAATATGTCAATTTGAATAAAGGAATCTCACTTGTAACACCGGCTTTGGCTTTCCTAATTCTCTCTCAATCTACTAGAGTCTGATGAATTATGGTCCACATACACACACTGGTTATAGCAATGTTAGTAAAAATACTTTTGTCAAATGAGGAACAATATTACAATCAAGTTGTGGTTGGTCAAGACAAACTGAGTCCCATGACTGACTGACTTCATTAAATTTGCTTACATCAAAAATTCAGCTGATCAGTTGTAACAGCTTTACTTGGCATTTGTTAATCAAAAGAAGTCAAAGTAATTTTGCATTTATCAAAATCACTGAAAGAGGATGATGAAAAAAATTGTACAAAATTTCAGTTATTTCTCAATTTATAATACACTGATTTACTTGAAGTTCTATCCTCACCCTGAGTGTTATAGTCCAGTGGTCCCCGGCCACAGCTCAGGATTGGGTTGCAAAGCATGTATTACTGGGCCGCAAGGAAACGATACGATTTAAACACATGAAACAATAAGAGTCGGCTGCACCACCCCTTCTCAAACTTTGTAAAATAAAAACTAATTCATTAAATAAACACTTTTAGAATCTAAATTGAGTGAATTACCCTCTTATAAGTAACTTGTAGTTGATTTATCATTTATATTCCAGGTGTGATTAACACTTACCTCTGTCCATAGGTCCTCAAGACTATTGTCAATATTGAACCAGTCCTTGGTGCAAAAAATGTTATAGACATTTCGGCTGTTGTAACCTCTGGGCTTCTTCAGGTGGTAGTAGTTATTTGGTTACATTCTTGGAATTTCAAACTGAATCCAAGAGGGAAGACAGTTCTCCTTCCACTGTCCATGCTAGGGAATATGTAGGGTTTGGTTCAAAATTTCAAGAATATATTTATTATGAACATATGTATCATCATTCTCTGCTTATTCTCTCATTGAGGGTGTTGTATGATTAGGTACATGTGGGCTATTCTTTCCTAGACCCACTTCCAGCTGGCCAGGTCTGTCAAAGCTTTGTTCTGCTTACGGCACATGATATTCCCCACTGGTCATTCATCTAGGTACTGACCAGGCTCAACTTTAGTGATCTTTATCAGAACTGGTGTTTCCATTGCATTGAGGCTCTAACTCAGAAATAAGTTTCTCAATACTACTCCTTGTGCTGAGTGCTTAGCGGCGAGGCATTGTGTACCCATCTTAAAATCTTCAATGTTATTTGGTGGTGGAATGAACCATGGCCTACCAAACAGAGGTGAGCACTAACACAGGGCCATGGTGGACCTACATAATTTTGTTAATTGAAAGATAAATTGAAAATATACAACACACATTGGCCTCTGACAATGTGAAAAGATGATATACTTACAAGTTGGAGAGTGTTTCTCATGTATTTCCACAGTTCTGGGTCAGATTGTAAGAAGAGTGTGCAAGTATTGTTACCCAACAGATTGACACTCCCTCTCTTTACTCTGTTCAGTCTTTCAGAGTAGATATTAGCATATTTCTCACGTGTCATGTCCTGGGGATAGGAGAGAAGACATTTATATTAGATAAAAGTACCATCTTCCAAAATTCATTTTTTAAAACAGGAAACTCTTCAAATAATACTGAATAGCAAATTGCACAAGAAAGATTCATATAGAAATGTCAAGAGGAAAGAGTTCTGAAATAGGTTTTAGTCTTATGATGCAAAGGAAAAGAAAATTGAAAGACAAACTGGATGAACGTGTTTTCTGAAGGAACTGCAAGTTTGACTGCTGTTGCAGTATCTTATTGTTTTGAAGTGTGTGGGATGACATGATATAAAATGGCATGTTTTGGTGTGAGCCTCCATATTCTAGTGATCTATGCCACGGTTATACAAATCTTTTGCTAGAGAAGAATCTTTTGTAATTCATTTTGGAGATATTGTGTTGTGAACACATAGCTACGATGCTGGGGAGGTGGCTGCAAAAAATGTAAACACTTCTTCCTTTGCACGTTGCCTATCAATCAACAAAATTTCCCTGAAATGTGAGAAATTTTCAAGATATTGCACAGTGTATGTATAGCAACAATGCAGGGGAGATGACAGTGGAAAAATCCTGGATCTGCCCTCAAATTTAAATAATTCTTTCTTAACCTATTGACCATCTTCTGACTAAATTCAATTGAAATTCAGGATATCATGTGGACACAAAGGGTTAGGTTCAACAATGCAGTTTACATTCCACCCCCCAACACTAAAACCTTAAAAACTTTTTCTTCAAAACTGAATGAAAAATGCAATATGCTGCATCAAGATGCTCCAAGTAAGAGGACTTTTCATACCTCAAAATCAAATTGAGAACGTGATACCAAGTTACAAATTGTCTCCCCAGATTGAGCACCCAGAGGGAGGCACCATAATAATGAGCAGTGCACCCCCAAGAGAAAACAAATAGGTGAGTGCCCATCCACTCACAAAAAAAATTCAGTAGCATCAAGGAAAAAAGGTGGAGGGGTCCAAAGCAAGAAGAGGAAAAAAAATTCAAAATTTCTGGATCCGTCCTGAAATTTATGTGTATATATAGCTATGATGCTGAGCAGGTAACTGTAAAGAGTTTCTGGATCTACCCCAAAATTTCAGCATTTCTTCAGTTCAGCCCACCATTCCACAAAATTTCACTGAAATTCGATGGAAACTTCTGAGTTATTATGTGTACATATAGCTACAATGCAGGGAGGCGACTCTGAAAATAAAAAGATTTAAACGCTCCTTCTTTAGTCCATTGTCAACATTTTTATCAAAATTTAACCGAGAACTTTTGGAGATAATGTGTTTTGGAAATGTAGCTATAATGCTTGGGAGGTGACTGTGAAAAATCCTCGATCCTTAGCCCAATGATCATCTTTCCACAAATTTACACTAATCACACAGCTTAGAGCTCACTCAATTAGCTGCTGAGTACATATGGAAATTTGTCCAAATGAAGAGTTTGCTCTGATAGTCTAATGGCTACTATGACTACCTTGCATGCAGAAGGTCCTGGGTTAGATTCCCTGTATGGGTTATCAGAGTGGAAAACTTCATTAAAATCAATGAGTAAGAGATTGCTAAGGTAATGGGCAGAAATGAACACCAATCATACGGCAAGAGGACTTCTTACCCTTTTTACGCGGTCTTGAGTCCTTATCACAGATTCCTGTACAGATTTCATCCACTCATGGATGTCGTCATTACCACAGCTTCCAACTTTGTCTCCAAAATTAGTAGACTCTTTTTCCTTTTTTCGCCGCTCCCTGAAAAATACATGAAACTTTTGAACAAATATTATCTTCTAAGGTGAATACTGTACATAGTCACGTATAAGTCAACCTTGCATATTTAGGTCGAACCTTGATTTATAATTACAAAATCATGAATTTAATATTTACACTCAAGAAGCCAAGGATTGCTTCTAAACGTTACAATTATGTTTGAATTTCAACCCCACCAAATTGGGCTGAAACCCAATTTTCGCTTTGAAATTTGGTCTTCAGAATGCAACCTATACAAGAGTACACACAGTATTTATCCTCTTTGTTCAGAGGGGATTTTAAAACTTTATGAATGAACTAACAAATATGTGTTTTGGAAAAAATTTCTACATAGAAGAGATAATATAAAGTTGAATATGGCCATCAAAGAAGATACAACATGGTCAAATCAAAAAATAACCCCAGAACAAATTTTTGTAGCATTCTAGATTTTTAAAAATTCCTTACTCTTCAAGCAGTTTTGTTGGAAAAAAAACCCCCAAAAACCAACAAATCATGTGTACTTGGATGAATTTTTAAATTGAAACAAAGGTGAAAGTCCGGGAGAGATAAGCAAAATACTTGACAGCAGAACATCCAACTACCATCGACCAGCGATATTCAAAATATGTTCCACAAAACAACTACATTTTTACATGTGTCATCATATCTAATTTATCAGTTTATTAGTCACAATTCATTGTTTACAATGGTCTTTGACACAATGCAACACTCATCTATATTCTTATTTTCAATATCTAATATTCAAAACAGATGTTGTTCAGCCAGTAGTTGTTTATAACTCAATTTCCTCAGTAAGCTTTGTCCTTACTTTTCCAGTCAAGTGTGTATTTTCTATTCAGATTTATACACATCCAGATGATTCCATTAACAAACCCAAAATCCAGAAGTTACATTCATATGTAAATATATATACGGAGAAGTGAAAGTTGTTTTTTGAAGGGGTTCTCTAGAAAATTTGATTGATGAGATTAGTTAAAGTTTGAAGACCACTGCCAAAGACCATTGTCCTGTAACTTGGTACAGGGTTTCCTGTCCCCTAATCCCTGTCAGCCCTTACCTCTCCAGGCTCCCATTTTTGTTATTGAATCTTTGCTATGACTTGGCCATGGTTTGAACCAACAACTTGTTTAACTAGAGGCAAGCACTCTACTGCTGGACCATGGTGATTGGTCTATCCCATATTAGCACAACTCTAATCTCTTAGAAAAGTGAGTTATCTTTCATCTACATGTTAACACAAGACATTACAAGAGTTATGCAAACTACTGGATATTCTCAGCCATTTCTATTAATAAAAACATGAAATCCAGAGACAGACAAAGAGACAGACAGACAAAGAGACAGACAGACAAAGAGACAGACAGACAAAGAGACAGACAGACAAAGAGACAGACAGACAAAGAGACAGACAGACAAAGAGACAGACAGACAAAGAGACAGACAGACAAAGAGACAGACAGACAAAGAGACAGACAGACAAAGAGACAGACAGACAAAGAGACAGACAGACAAAGAGACAGACAGACAAAGAGACAGACAGACAAAGAGACAGACAGACAAAGAGACAGACAGGCTTACTTGTATGGATCGACATTAAGGTCTTTTTCAGAATAAATCACAGAATGGAATGGTTTTTCATCTGGAAAAAATCGAAGTGAAGGCTCTACGTGATATGTTGTATCACCTGGAATAGTGATCTCGCCTCGGAAGGTCTTCCCAATGATTGCTCCAGATACATGGCTTCCAGGGTAACCTAAAAAGAAGAAGCAAATATATGTAGTAAAGAAATCCGATCAGATTTGAATAATTAGAAAACTCTTCTGCAGTGGTCAACAACCTTTTTATGCCTAGTATCCCCTTTTGAGACCTTTACGAGGATAAAACATAAGCCATACCACATAAATATCATAAATCCAGTTAGCCACCTCGTAGCTATTTTGAATAGCTAAAACCAGTTGGATTTGTCAAAATTTGTACAAGTTGCATAGATTTCATTTCTAGGTGACTGGGCAACTGTATACACTCCAAAAACTTGTACAAAGGTCCCGGAAATAAATATACAATGTATATATTATATATTCAGACATTGAAAATAAAAGCCAGTCTCTGTAATAATGCACTGTTAGCCATAACAACAAGAAGAAAAATAGTGTATTCCAAATTTAAAATACTTTATTGCAACGAATAAAGACATACCTTGCAACTCAATAATGAATGTGCCACCTACTTAAAAACTTCAAAAGCGCACGAGGGCAGTATTGCCAAGGTTGGCAAACACTGCTCTATTGCATCACAGAACAGGACAAAGTAAATGGCACATGTCAACAGAGATCTGGAGATGAATAAATAAAATCAAACCAAGTTAGCAATCAAATGCATGGACGACAAGGTTTGCGGGATATGACAAGTTCTCATTTTATTTGCAACTTTCCAAGAATTGCCTGAACTATTCAACTCATTGTGTTGTTTTTGTTATTACTATTTTTCAGCCAACCTTCTTCAGATATATAATCCATAAGGAGAGAGTAGCATCTCTTTTCTTCACAGACCACTGATTATATCTTCAACATTTTGGCATAAATGTCTACAGCTTTTTCTAAACGTGTTAACAAGGTTTCTGGCACATTATTATTTACAGAAGTCATATAATACTGATCATCATTTCCTTTATATATGAAGGAATAAATAGTGCCGCAGAGGCTAACCTGTTTTTTTAATTTTATTTTTATCTTCCACTTATACTCTAGGTGTGCAGTGAAGTGAGTGATGCCACTTCAGGTGCTTATCACCTCCAGTCTATCTCAAATGTCTCAAAAACCTCAAAGAACTCTCAGACACGGAGAAACTTGTGATAAATACAGAGATGTCTGTTGCCATGGTCAGCACAAGGGCACTCACTATACTCAAGTTGGAGATGACGGTCACATTACTTTCATTCATCCTCCTGCACTCTTCATTTTACGTGAGCAATTACCCTAATCCATTTCTGGCTTGCCAGACCCGTTGAAGGGACATAAACCTCCCTTACCAAGGTAAGAAGACACGGGAGGTGAGGGTATGGGCAATAGGGCTTACTCATCCATGCTGACCCATGACGTATTGGAAAAAAGATGGATACACATCTTTCCCAAGGGCTTTACTGTTGATACCATTCTCTGTGTTACTCTCAGCTGTTTTTCATTTCTTATTGAATTGTGGAATAAAGGTTAGTGACACAATAGAAACCAACACGTGACAAATGTCTTTTAGTAGCATGCCACGTTGGGGGTGATCAATCAAAGGATTGGAAGAAGGGAATGATCAATGACCAAGTTACTTCTTTCATCTTTTGTAAGGCAGTAATCACAAAAAATCTGAATTCCAAAAAACAAAGGCATAAACTAGGGACCAATTTGGCAAGTAATTCCATTGTAAATTGAACCCCCCACCACTGAAAACGGGGGGGGGGTTAAAAAAAAAAAGTTTAGTAGGCATAATAAGAAATAAATGTTCATAAATTCAGCCCTATAGCTTGATGAATGCAGCCTGTATACATGATACATACATAGCTAGCTGGATCAACTTAACAACCGAAGAAACCTACTTTGACAGTTTTGATGACAGATTTGGCTTATGTTTTCTAATAGATAACCTATTTCAAATATCAGTCACCTACAATCCAAGTTGGTATGTTTGCCTTACATGCAGAAAGTTCTGGGTTCGCTTCCTGGTATACGTGAAGAGTGTGTAAAACTCATCATTTGGAAGAATTTCTCAGTGCACTCAGCAGCTAATGGAGTACCCTCTAAGCTACTTGATTAAGGTGGAGGTATCCCTTCAGTGGACTTGCATCCTGACAAAGACGTGGTAAAGAAAAACTTGTAGGTATAGTCCTGGTCTCGACCAGACTTGAAACTTGCAAGGACCACTAAGTGGATGCAAGCACAGGAGACCAGGACTTCATCTCTGGCCATTCATTTTACAATGGGAATTGACTCCCAAGAGACTGATGCTTTGCCTTATTTTCCAAATTGAAAAAATACCCTAATCTAAATGATCTCAGTATTAGGAACCATCAACCAAAACTGTCACCAAAGGTTTCTCCAGTTTTAAAGCTGGTCTGGCTTGGTTGGCTATGTATGTATCATGGAATTAAAGGGCTGAAAATTTAAACATTTACTCCTTATTATGTCTAGTAACAAAGTTGTTTTTTTTTTTTGAAGATGCTTCCACTAAATAAATTGTGTGTGTGTGTGTGGGGGGGGGTAAATATTCAATATAAGTTTAAGCTAAATTGATCCCTCAGTATGAAGCCCACTTACTTTTTAAAAGTTCAGACTTTCTGGCAAACACTGCCCAAACAAAAGGCGAAAGAAGTAACTTATTCATTGATCACACCTTCCAACTTTTTTGATCACTCCCAACAACACATGCAGCCAGAAGACATTGGTTCCTATTGAGTGACTAACAAGGCCTGTTCATTTTGAACTTACTCTCCAAGTTCAAAAATAAAATTATTAGTTCCATTAATTTCATAATTTTCAATTGATGTAATCTTCAATGTTGTTGCTAGTATCTTTCTCTTCATTTTAGTAAAGAAAAGAAGTTTTCTCCTTCCCCCTACCTAACATTTGATTTCCTGAAGACGGAAGGTTTTTTTGACATATTTTTTTCAAATTCTCATTTGTCATTTTATTCCTTCCTGGGCACAGAATTAATTTTAAGTTGCTCACTTACAGGATATTAGTGCATTGTGCTACGATGAAAGGATATTTTCTTCTGCAATCTTGTGTTTTGTGGCCTGCCTGCAGCATCGTTTTTATCCCCCACCCATTCTTGGGGGGGGGGGTACTCCCCTACCCATCAATATTTTCAATCTAATTTTTTTTTGTCTTTAGTCTGTATTTTCTCAATAGCAGTTTTCCTTTCATCTCAGTTCGCTTTTTTTTTCTTTTTTTTTTTTTCCAAACTAGTATAAGGGACTGCCAGACAAAATATCAAATATTTCCAGCTTAATTCTCTTTGTAAGAATGCTGACTGTTATGACTTACAAAATTGTTTTTATTATCTTTTGATTTACCTGCTCCACAGCCAGTTCTTATTGTATTTACTCAATGAAAATGTTCTTGATTTTATGGTTAAATGAAAGTGGTTTCTCTTGCCTTTTATTGTTCTCAATATATAGACAAGGGGATGGGTATTAGAGAGAGAGTTTAAGTGGAAATAATGGTAGTAATGGGTTGGCTTGAAGGACATGATTTACATTTCCAACTGATGATGTCCATTGAATCACTGCAGCCACACAACCAGCCAAGAAGATCACAGATTCATCTCTCTTAGAGTGTGTGTGTCTCTCCATACACTCCTGGTAACATTTTGGGGCTACTAACATGAAAACTTGCCACGAGTACACCACTAGGCATCATCTAAAAACAGATTGTTTTTGTTTTGTTTTCAAAAAAATGCTTCTATGGTCATTTTATAAACAAGAGGAGCAGATTTTTGCCACATATGTTGGGTGATGAATAAAAGATATAGTTTGATAAACAGTCACCATAGGTTTCCTCAGTTTTCAAATTGGCCCAGCTGGCTGGTTAACTATGTATGTATGTATGTATGACACATACAAGCTGCACAAATAGAGCTAGAGAGCTGAAATCTCCAACATTTTTTGTTTCCCTTCGTAAACAAGCTTTTAGTGTGTGTGTGTGTGTGTGTGTGTGTGTGTGAGGATTATTTAAAATGCAAGTTAATGCTAAATCAATCCCTTAGTTTGTGTCCGACAGCATTCACATATATATTTTGAAAATTTAGACTTTTTTTAGTGATCACAACTCAACAGAAGGCGAGTGGAGTAACCTATCAATGGGCCATCCCTTTTTCCAACATTTTAATCAATCACCCTCAATGCAGCATGCTGTCAAAAGACAGATGTGAAGGTTTCTATTAAGTGACCTATGAGACCTGTCATTTCAAAATCTATTTGCTCCAAGTGTTCATCAATAGTAGATTGACCAAATCAGAAGAATGACTGCTGCTCCAAATAGAAATCAGTCTTGTATCAAATAATGAAGGTCCCCCACATTTTTCACACCAAAAGCTGGTTTTATATTGACAATATTCTTGTGGACCAGCCGAAGGGTAGATTAATCATGAATAGAATATAGGCGGTAAGTCACTTACAAGTGTCTAATACACTCAATTCCATTTCTAAAAGGGTTTATCTTACAAATTTGATATCAAGATCCAAGGAAATGAATTTGCTTTTATTTTATCACCAAATCAAATCACTCCCCCACAGCATGGTAGCACATGCTTCGTGGCCCGATAGCAGTGCATGGCTTGGTGATTGGGGACCACCAAAATGATGAACCAATTACAAAACTTTATAAAATATTTTTCTTTGCATAAAGAGGGGGTAAAAAAGTCAAGAAATATGTTTCTTTGCATTTACACTTACCAAGTGCCACACCTTTGTATACAAATGATGTGTCCACATCTTCTCTAGTACCATTAGTATGTTGATGTATATGATCAGGTGAAAATATGCTATTATCCCTAACCAGTTTTAATTTAAAATTTCTGAAAAAGAAAATATATTTTTGTTAGTTTCATAAAAGGACAAGAAATACGAATGTTTCAATAACTTGGAGAAGAGTCATTAACATTCAAACTTTTGTTTAGAAACTATAATCTCTGACCATCTTTGATGTAAACATTTGGGCCGATTCATTCTATAGCCTTCTGCCCCTGTAATATGTAATCGCTGGAGACCACTGAGGATACACATATTCCATAATGAAAGTAACAAGATTCTTGACAGGTAATCAACCCCTTCTTATTTTACAGACCATGAAATTCAATAATAAAAAAAAAATCTAATTTTTATGTTCAGGCAGATGGCAGGTGTAGCCTGAGTATACTGCTTTGCCTTAAATATTCTCAAGATGGCCCTGTTATACGGTGAATCCATGATATAACAGATTTCAGCTCTAATGCATTTATGGATCCATCCAAACTGACTTTGGATTAGCTGAAGAAAATTGGATAAATGCAGCAAACACTTGGGCCATAACAAACCTGACCTAGTTTCATGATCCAGCCTTTTGCTGCCTATAAATCAGTGTAACTGATCAAGGAAACAAAACGTTAGCTTCCCATTTTCAATTTTGAACATAATGGTTTCATTCTGATTGTTTTCTATCTGATTTTAATTAAATTTGAATATTTCTTCAGTTAACCAAAGGAAAAGTTGTAATGAATCTCATTGCCATCATTGAGAAAATCATGTGACTTACCATTCTGATTTTGAATTTTAGAGTTAACCCCACTCACATTTCACACTGATAAAATCAAGTAATTTGATCGCTTCAACGAACAACTTTCCATAACTCATTTTTAAATCATTGATTATCATTAAATTTTGTACAAAAACATTTTGTGAGTTCTGTATTTCTGTAATTTGGGTTATTTTTTGTCAATCGAAAGAAAAATTTCCAAACAAACCAAATTGAAATTCATGAAAAAAACTAATAAATACAACTATGATAACGTTCAAAATTGAAAAAAAAAACAACAAAAAAAAAAAAACCAGAGTTAATGTCAAGTTTTGTTGACGTAGGAACAGATGCTACACATCGATCTTGAACTAAAGGCTGGACCACGAAACTAGGACAGCGCCACAAACTTTCTATTTATTTACTGAATGATGTAAGGTAAGGTTAAAAATGGAATAAGAGGGCAACTGTAGAGCTCTTGGACTTATTGAATGATGTTCATTATATGCGGCAAACCACCAAATAAAGTTATTTATCGAATAAGAGACAACCAACAGGTATAACAAACTTTTGACTTTAACGACAACCCCATCCTCCCAATTGGTAGGTTATAGCAAGGATTTACTGTATAATGGAACATAGAAGCCTATGTGGCATGAAGATTTGTTTTGTTTATATCACAATAAGTTTGCGTAATCTCTATTAAAGAATTTTAGAGATAGATCTTATTGAAGTGAATGGTCAGAGCAATTATTTCATTTCATGTCTACTAATGGAGGTGCCAAGTTGAGTAATGGTGACCAGCACAAAAACAATCAGCAGTCCAAGTTTGACTTTCAGCTGAAGCTCTCTATGTTCACTTCACACTAATGCTCTACGGAAAGGCATGAATCTCTTCTCCCTGCCAGCTCTGGTTAAAAATAGCAAAGAAAAAAAGTGTCAGAGGGACTTGCAATGCAACTGAAAGATATGATAAAAATGAAATAAAAGCTGAAGGACTAATTCAGGTCAAGGACCCATGACTTCCTAGTCCTATTTATCCTTGCATTGAAAAAGACTTTAGTAGACGAAAACAATTGATGAATCATAATCTTATCAAGAGGCAGAACCTGGCTGTAGGCGCCAGAAAATTTTATGCCTTTCCACCTTTGAAAGAAAGAGGTAGATAGATATTTACTCAGCTTAGTTTGGAACAGAGTCTAAAACTAACTGCACTAACAACGATCCAGTAGATTAGTAAGCTTTTAGGGATATAAATGTTCACCATAATATAGGATTTGATTAGAATAGGCCTTGAGTCAAGTAAGGAGATGGCCATTCATTTATTATTTATGGTAATTTGGAACACATGGTGACTGTGAGGATGTTAAGAAAGATGGAAATAAAGCCAAATCCACATTTCAAAGGAAATTAATAATTTATTCCTTTTAAACAAAGAAAATAACACGCGTCATGTCAGTGTCTTCATCTGTGTTCTTACCATAGCTTTTTTATGTGTTCCCTAGTGTCAGACCCAGTGCTTCAAAGGCAAGTTTGTGGGTCATTGGGCATTCATCCTACTCAACCTATTGACAAGTCAATGAAAATGAAATTCTAACCCTTTCAGGACAGACACTATGCAAGTATAGTGCAATAACGAACCTTAAAATATGCAAATGTTTATACTATCACACCTTACAAGTATTTGTCATTGTGTAGAAAAGACCAAATTAGGTAGACTTACCGGTTCAATGCTCTAAAATTAAGTATGACATGGCGATCGAGTGAACGTTTATGTCGTTCGTGGCGGTTGTACAGCTCATGGTGATCGTAATGGACTTCTGCAAAGTGTTGAATATAATCATCTAAAATTCTCCTCTCTGCAAAGAAAAGTTGGAAGTTTGTGAGAAAACTTCAATTCAGGTATGTAAAAAAACTGACATTTTTCTTTCTCCAAGAGTAATTATTTTTTCCTGACGGATCAAAAGTTGATTCAAATTTCAAAAATTAAATATAGGTGAAAATAAAATTATAGCAGCATGAAAGGTTTGACAGAGAATCTTTTCAAAATAAATAGAAAAAATAGGTCTGGTTGGTCACTCAATAGGAACAGTCATGACACCAAAGCATGCTGTGTTGGGGGTGATTAATTAAATAATTGGAGGATAGGGTAATCAATGAATAAGTTACTCTCATCATTAGTAAGGCAACAATAATTAAAAAAAACAAAAAAAAACAGAAACAAACATACATGAACGCAGCTGGACAAAAAATCAAGGTATCAATTTAGTATCAACTCAAAATGGGGAGGATATTTTCAAAAAACGAAAAAAGTTTTTTCTAGACATAGGGAGTATATGTCTCAATTTTCTACTCTATAGCCCCATTGGTGAAGCCTGTATACATGACACATAGATATAAACTGAAAAACTTATGTTGACAGTGTGGGTTGACAGTTTCAAATATAAAAAGCAATCAAAAAAATGAAAACTAAAGGAAAATCCATGGCTGTCATTATCCATCATGTGGAATAGGAATGGACATCAAGGCAGTAAGATGAATTTTTTGAAAAAATATGAGAAAAAAATAAAACCACTGAAATGCTCAATCATGACAATTGGCCAATGGGAAGAATTAGTATATAGTTATACATCATGTATTTCCAAAGGAGGATTCTCTCTTTCTCATAACATGCAACAAATAATCAAGGACAGGAGAATTCCATAGCCATTATTCTCAATATAACTACCATCTCCACAACAGCATCCACCACACCTCCAACAGCCACAACAGCATCCACCACACCTCCAACAGCCACAACAGCATCCACCACACCTCCAACAGCCACAACAGCATCCACCACACCTCCAACAGCCACAACAGCATCCACCACACCTCCAACAGCCACAACAGCATCCACCACACCTCCAACAGCCACAACAGCATCCACCACACCTCCAACAGCCACAACAGCATCCACCACACCTCCAACAGCCACAACCACCTCCAACACAACAACCACCTCCCTATCATATATCACCAATCGCTAAAAATGCTGAAAACAGCATGGGTGATTGCCTAAATTATACTTTTTAGAGTCTCTGTTTGATGTTTGGAGCCTTTGTATGCTGGTTAAAAACAGCATGATTTTCAAAGTATTTCATTTCTTAAAATACTTAAATATTTTTTATAAAAAAGTATTCTATATTAACCAAAACACCCCAATCAGGTTAATTTTTAAATCATAGAATTAATTTAAATATAAATCTATATGAAATTTCATGAATAATTACAGTAACCAAGGAGTAGATACTGTAGGTTTGGATTTGACAAACTATTGCATTTATCTTTTCTACAATGTTGTTGAAAATTCAGTCAGAAGTTTTACACAAGGCACATAAAAAAAAATCAGTGAAAAAGTGAAGTTGGTTGAACAATTAATAAAAGTAATTCATTGGTTTGCTGCTTTGTAATCAGTCAACATAATTTGAATTTCAATTGAAATACATTTGATGGATTCAAGAAGATGTAGACAAAATGAAAATGATTAGGAAATGAAAAAGATTCAATATCTATTAGAAGGGAAAAAAGTAATTAAAGCAAGTCTATGTACTGCATTTTATACCTATATGTATAAAATGCAATACAGGATCTATGTATTCCTTTTCATACAGGATTTACAAGTCTACGTATTGAATTTTATATATATATATATATATATATATATACATATATATGTCTCAAGAACTTTAAACAAAATTTATGAACATAAAAAGGCTGTAAGAATGAAGAACACAAAACATACTTGTGGTCCAAAGTCGCAAAAATAGTAAAAGTAGAACCAAACAAAAAAAAAAAAGACGACTGATCACGGAATCAGCACTAATAACAGAATAAAATACTATCCAATAATGTCCAAAATCTTTGACATTAGCAAAAATAATATTAAAACAAAATACAATTAAAGGAAAACAAGAGCAGAGAAAAAAAGCTCAATTTGCAAGTAATAGAAACCAAAGAATTTGGAGTATCCCAGAGAGAACCAAATAACGCTGCTGAAACGTGATATTACATCATTGTCCCCATAACAAAATTGGACCTCATATTTTTTTTGGAATTATTTAATTCTGACAATACCAATGCAAAATGCATACTCAGCAATTTTAAAGAATATAAAAAATTCATAATTTAGTTGTTTTCCAAAATTGTCAAATATATATGTATATATATCTTCATGTCTACATATGGCATATTTGTTTCATGAAATTGAAACTTTCATGATAAAATGTGACTGGAATGATCTCAGAAGTCAAGAGTTTTCATCAGGGATGCCATATTGGCCTACAAAAGGACATAATGCAAGCTTTGTCTTTGAGACATACCCAGCTGGTATTTTGGAGCTCTGTATGTATCACACTTACAGGTCACACAAATGGAGCAAGGGCTGAAAATGCTAACATTCACACTTCCTTATGTCAACAAAAAACTTTTATTTTTGTTTCTTGAAAATGTGTTCTTAGAGGGGGGGGGCATTTCACAGGGTAAGTTGTTAAACTGATCATTCAAAGTGTCCATTGTTTTTTTTTTAAATTTAGACTTCTTTGGTGATCACTGTCCAAGAAAATGCAAGAAGAAACTTATTCGTTGATCACCCATTTTTTAGTTTTTGAATAGATCAACATGGCATGTTGCCTAAAGACATTGATTGCATGACGTGATTAACCAGACTTGTTTTTCTACAGAGGAAAATATTATTCCATAAAACTTGACAGAATTAATACCATTTTCAAGATTGTAGAAACAAAATTTAAGAGTAGAAAATATCTTTGGAAAAATCATGAGAAGGCTTTCCCTCTTCTCGAATTTATCACAGAGTATGATCAAGCATGAATAAGTATATTTCTCATCCAAAATGTGTAAAAAAAGATTTGCACCTAATACAAGTGCAATATTCATAACAGCACTTTCCTTTCTATTCTAAAATCATCCGATTGCTACATGCTACTGTTAACAATGGATGGAAAAAAAAATATTTGATCTATTTTTAGTATATAAATTGCAAAATAAATAGGCAATCTCTGTATGCACTGCTGACAAGACTTCTTTCCTCTTTGGTTTCTCACTTCACATATACAGATATATTTTCCAAGGTTTTTCTGTCTGAGAACATTTTCAACACCTTAGTGTATGTGTATATATATATATATATATATATATATATGTGTGTGTGTGTTTTAAGTTGACAGTGAGGAAAAATAGTCGTATTTATATCAAATTTATTCCAATATGTTTCACCTTCATCAAAGTGGAAATTTAAAATGAAACAATATTGAAATGTTCGTTTATTTCAAGAAACAATTCATTTGAATTTGCCTCTTTGATAAAGATGTAAATGAAATGAATTTAATTCAAATACAACTGTTTTTCTCTATTGTTAACCTATTGTCCATATATTGTATCCATAAACTGATCACAGACACAATATATATATATATATATATATATATATATATATATGTGTGTGTGTGTGTGCGTGAAAAATGACAGCCAGAAGGTTACTTGATATACTGCTATAGTATATCAATAAAGGCACACACTGTGCAGTGGTTAATCAAACATAAATATATACTAGCTGAAATTTCCACCCACATAACATCCACTGAAATAATGATTCAAAAAGGTTGTTCCTCAATTACGTATAATTCATATTAGAATGAAAAGATAAATTTTGAGTTTTTAATTATTCTTTACACAAGTCTCGACAATTAGGGGAAAGTTAATTATCCCACCTACAAAAATTGCTGCCTAATGGAATAATTTGCCAGGAAATGAAAATTTGCCTATTTTTGGCAAAATTGAGTGTTTTTTATGAGTTCGGGATGACTTTTGTCACAATTTTGCAAAAATCTTCCAAACAACCAGAAGCCCCCACCTATATCTGAAATGATAGTTCACCAGGTTTTATTGGGAAAATAGAGTTTAATAATGGGACCAAAAAAAAAAAAAAAATCACGAGGTGCTCCCAGGGTCATGCAACATTTTTGGAACATAGGTAGTTCAATACCAGCCCCAGTATGATATCTTTTTCATGGAAACCTATTTTGGGAGGAGTTGGATTCAACCACTTGGGCGAATTTTCTTTTACTATAAAGATACCACAGAAATACCAGCTCCATGCTCAACTAAGAAAACAGGCTTTTGCCTGTCACACAAATTGTAACTTTCTTCAAGATGCATAGATGCAAGGGAAACAAACAGGTATAGATCTGACTGCATTCTATCAAAAATTGCCTTCCACGTAAGATTTTTAAAAAATCCTTTTTTTGACCACACCCTAATGATCAAAATAGTTTTTGAAAAAAGTATTATTTGTTAATAATCAGTTAAATAAATTAAATATTATCGACACAACATTTGCTTTGGATTAAATTTTTTGGATTAAGTGATTTCAAAATCAATTAACTTGTTGGATCACTTTAACGGATTTGGCAAATTGGGTGGGTCAATTGCTATAACTCAGAGGGTGAGAACTCATAACTGACAATATGTTTAAAGCCGTAACCCATGGCCGACAACAAATTTGAAGCCGTCATCTTTCCTCTGCTTGTGAAGGACTCATTGCCAGCTATTCGATGGCTCCAATGGAACAAACTTTTAAAGTGTGAAATGTGATGAAACACTGAATAGGCCTTGATATGCAAATTTATATAATCATATGATTGAACAATATCTTCAATCTAGTCAATAAAGAAAGCATTCCTCTCCTTTAGAATGCTTAAAAGGGGAAGGATGCCTGCTTGCCAAAACTTTGTGGGTGATGTTCAAATAGCTACTCTAGTGGAGAGGATGTGATTCCTTGGGTTTGATGATAAGCTACATTAAACAACTTACAAAAATGATCCCAAAGTGAATAGAAGTCTCAAATGGAGTTTTTTTTTTTCACCATTACAGATGCATGTAAACCAGTGGTTTCAAAACTCAAGGACCCTTCCTATAAAGAAAATATTTTTTGCAGATCCCTATTTTCAGCATTTAGTTTTTAGACTGATTAATGAACCAACATTTTTGACTTTTAAAAATCATTTTCTTTTAAAATGGATTACATTTATTTGAATTCTAATATAGTATGAGTCTATGTACAATAACTATATTTTTTTGACAGCTGATATCTTTTCTGCCATAAGATTTGGAATGCCAGGTTTAGAGGGAACATTACTGTGAACCCCCAGGCATCATTTGACAGACCCCCAGCAGAGTGTTGATCCAGTCTCAAAACAACCAAAGTAAACTAAAGATCGAAGATGTTATCTGAAAAGCTCTCAAGTATGAAATATTTAATGACAAAATCACTCAAAATTTCTATCTTACATGTCAAGTGATCTCTTTTATAATCAAATGTAGCCAATATTTTGGAAAGACATACCAGAACTTTATTCTAGTTACACAAAGAAATGGTATACTAACTAACTACAAAACATTTACTGACTCCAGTTATCTAAGCATAAAAACATATCCTCCTTCCCTAGACCTTCCCCAGGATCCATCACATTTCTCCATCATGGGCATCGTGGAGCCAGTATTTTCTAACTGTCTAGTTCATCTCTCCACCTTGTATTTTGTCAGCCTTGGTTTCACACGTCTCCGGAGATCCATGTGGTGAGTCGTAATGTCCGTCAATTGTCTTTCATTCTCGCAACATCACCAGCCCATTGCCATTTGAGTTTTCGAATAAAAAGGATTTCATATACTGATTCATCAAGATTGGTTTCTGATGGAGAATAGATCTTTTGAAAATTGAGCCAATGCTGAAATATTTTCATATTGCAAAAGCTCATGAAAGGAGATAAATCATCATAGAGACATTCAATAAACCATATATGCAAATTAATGTTCATTTAATAGTCAGTCATGTCCAAGTCTTGTTATAACCTAAAACTTATAATTGGTGTATGTGAAATAGATTAACAAAGCTGAAAAAAACAAAACAAATAAAGGTTTCAAAATATCCTAGTATAGAGGATAAAAACCATGTCCGTCACACTTATAGTAACAATCATCAGCCCTTCTCCTTCCTACCCCCTAATCAAGCTAATCATCTTTCTTTTCTCTCCTCTTTCTTCCAACTGAGTCAGTTACACTTTTAGTGTCAGTAGCATTCATCAGCTGAGCTCATTGTTGTACACTTATGATGACTGTTACGCAGGCTTCAGAAGTCTAGAGTGTGTCAGTCAATCAGTCAGAAGGAAGAGTCTCCTTCCCAACCCAAGTACAGAGGAGGTAGAGTGAGGGAAAGAAACAAGAGTGACCCTGCGCTCATCTCATCGGAAGGGTAGTGGAGAAAAAAGACACAAGAGTGGGTAGTCGTACTTTATAGAGTGGAGAGGTTCCAGTTGAAGTGGGAGACAAGAAAGATCCCGGCACAAAATGATTATAAAGAGAAAAGACATCAATGGAGAAATCCACCACCCCAGGATGCATAACGTTCAAGGTGGAGTGGAGGTAAGGTTCGGAACACTGCGCGGGGGGGGGGGGCGGGGCATACGAGAGCATGAGGCATTATTTGGGTGGTGCGGATATTTGAGACCCCAGTTTAGTTGGCAGCCACTTTACAATTTAAGACCAAACAGAGCGATAGCAGAGAAATCAGCTGACTTCCATAGCCAATTTGTCAGTGGAAGTCTATTGATTTGGCAGTGAATAAAAGAACCTTGCCTACCCTCTGCCACTGATTGTATCAGATAACAAAAAGATGTAAGGTGAACCCCCTCATCATCATCAGGGTGTGGTTGGGAGGAGTCTCTCCTCATTCATAAAAGACAGAGCTTCTTGACTGTCAGCATCGCTTCTTCCCTCACTGGGACAGTGAAATTCACCAACACAATCAGCCAACAACATTCACATCTGAAGACAAAATATTTAAAGCTAGACAGATGGGAAGGAAGTGCAAATCAAGTATCTAATGATGACTACATACACACATATATATGTCTGGTTAGTTGCTCAATTGAAACCATTATGGGACAAATATCTTTTGGCAGCATGTGTTTGAGGTGATCAGTAAAAAAAAAAATAAAATAAAATAAAAAATGGAAAAAAAAAAGGTGATCAATGAATAACTTTTGGATCACTGAAAAGTCTGAACTTTCAAAAAAATGCATGAATTCAGCCGGCACAAACTAAGGACCAATTGAGCATAAACTTATATTGCAAACTGACCCTCCCCCCATTAAAAACATTTTTATGGGGAGAGGGATTCTATAAAAACAAAAAAGTGTTTTGTAGACATGAGGAGTATTTGTTCAAATTCTAATATATATATATATAGCCAGACCAACTTGAAAACAGAAGAAACCAAAGTTGAATATTCATATATATATATATATATCTCATTGTGTCATCCACAGTTTAGATGTATTACATCTCTTCAGTGTGGCTATAGACTTCCCATTATTCCATCGAGCACCACGAGGCAGAATTGAAACCTTGGCTTCAGACCCGGAGGCTGATATCCTACCTCTGAGCTACAGAACTTGACGGTCAGTAAAGCTGAATTCAAGCGATATATACTTATTTATGGATAAATTCCCCATCCACCAGAATGCTCTATTCCTATGGAAGAGCATATATATATATATATATATATATATATATATATATATATATATATACACATACATACACATTTACAAATATGTATACACACACTAGAAAGCACAACAGTTTTTAACGCTAAAAAAAAAATTTCAATTCTTTTGTATCATCCAAATCAGTTATTTCCTAATACCTGTCAATGCAATTTATATTATTTTCTTCAGTGTTTTTTCCTGTTATGCAAATACTTTGATATGGTACTATGTGTAAATTTTCTCTTGTTGGGGTCATCAGTTGTTTACAAAGCAACTGTTTCAGGATTTTAAATACAAACAGTTATATCAACATGGCACCCAAGCAGTGTTGATCAAATAACACTTCCCTTTCATCTATGATTTTGATATAGAACTTTTGTCATACATGCAGTCGGTTATTTACATAGGTTATTATCATAATGTATTTTATATGGATGTTATTTTATACTACAAATTATCTCATTACATATATGTGCACGCACACACGCAAGAATTCACGGAAATCAGGACATTTCTCCATGTTTGCAGTTAATATCAGATAAGCCAAAGGCTATTTTTCCAGGAGACTGTCAGATTTCATACGTGGGATATGAATAGATATTTTGTTTTTTGCTATTATTTATGTTTTAATTGGGGTTGCTTTTCATCACAACAAAACTCAGGCTGGGTTCCCTTCAGCAGTGAGTAAATTAACTATAAAAATTATAAAAAGCAACAACAATTAAGAAGTAAATAGTATCCCCCTGCCAAAAAAAAAAATCAACTCATAATACTTCATCAAATAAAATAAATAAGGACAAGTTCGTTTATTCACTCGATAGAAATTGTCACATGACTACTGTCTTTTAGCAGCATGCCATGTTGAGGTGATCAATCAAAAAGTTTTAATAAGGGATGATCAAAGTTATTTCACTCACTTTTTGTTGGATTACTGAAAGAGAATTTAAAGAATGAATGGGCACAGTAACAAATTTAGCATGAAGTTACATTATAAATTGAATCTCAAATAAAAACCTATTTTGGTAGGGAATTAAGAGCAAAACATTTTTCTAGGCTGAATAAGATGTAAATGCTCAAATTTTCAGTTTCCCAGCAAGACCAGTTTAAAGACTGAAGAAACCTTTTTTGGCAGTTTAGGTTAACAATTTCCGATGAATAGTTGTCATAAGGTAAACAAAAAAATAAATAAATAAGAGGCATTAAAACAGTGTCCACATATTCTGCTCGGCCATCAAACAAAGAGGCAGAAGTCAAATTCCATTTGTATTGCAAGCAATAGCAACTCAGTCTGAGGCCATTCTCATCTTAACGTCCATAATCAAGAAATTTCTCTTTAATCACAGATGGGAAGAGAGCCAAGCACAGACTTTATAACAATGTTCAACCAGGTTGCAATTTGGTACTTTTCAAGACCAAAATTGGACAAATTTGGTACTGAACAAAGCTAATTGGTTAGGAAAATAGAGGTAAGGTACTGAATCAAAATGGAAAATTTACAAAAGATAACAATCACATACAAATACATTTTAATCCATTTTAAATTAGCCTGATGATAGATTTCAAGTTATTTTGATACTGAAGCAACTTAATTTGGTCTCCTGAACATACAAATTTGGTTTTGTTTGATAAAAAACATCTGGGTACCTTGAGTTCAACTGCAATAACCAGGAAATAAAAGTTATGTATAAAGAAGCCTGTTTTCAATCAATAAAAATACTGAGGATATACTGCTTCAGTGTGACTTTCTACACATCATTGTTAGGATTCCACACGAGTTCAAAGAGATCATTTTCTTGGTCAATCCATTCAACATTTATTACCAGTGCCAAACACTGTATCCTTGCCTAGTCAATCAACATCAACTTACTCTGTTTTTCTTTTTGTATCATGTAACACTCACTGTAATAAATACATTAGATGTATATGTAACCGGTGATATTGAGTGTCGGATTTATTCTCTTGAGTGATGCATAGTTCTTGACATCTTAGAGTACAAACGTATATACTTCAAATGTTATTTCTCCCCAATGAAACACAGAAAGCATGATAAAGCAGGAAACACTATTTGCTAGATGGTTCAGATGAAATTGAAAACATTAATACTATACTAGCAAGATCCATGGAAATTACACGTTGTATAAGTTTTCATATTAGTTGCACGTTTCATCTCATTCTTTCTCTTGTTGCTTCGTGTCTTTGATTTTGTGTCATAGTTATAGTCCTATAAATGTGAAGTGAGATTAAAATATCGCCACCTTTTGAACCATGTACTCACTCACTCATTCCAACTAAGCTTTTCCACAAATGCTTAAACATCATAAATGCCACATTGTGCCAGTGGCAAAATAAATGTGTCCATTTTACAATGGATTATTATAGTAAATCAAGCATCCCCTCCTAAAAACAAGTGGAAAAAAAAAAAAAAAAAAAAACAGAACAAATTTTTCAAGAAACGAGAAAGGCATTTCAAAAGGTGGCTACTGTAGCACAAATCTAGAATGTCAAGGCTCCATGCCAAAAGGTGCACAGAGAAGGACAGAGAGATGAGTGAAAAGTGAAGAATACCTGGCCACCATGTTTTTTTTTAAATTTTTTTTATTGTTGTTTGGTTGGGTCAATGATCGGCTGTATAGCGATTCAATTATTGAATATTCATGTTTTACAGTCTGTGGTGTAGGAAGCTGTAATATCAATACAAACTCCAGTTATTAAAAGAATTGTTATCATTGCATTGTTCTTTTGAGGGCAACAATTGTTTACAATAAGATAAGGTAGGCCCGGTACAGTAACAAGGTCAATATTCAACAGTTGGTGTAAATAACTTCCTTGATTAAGGATAAACTATCTTAAAAACTGGTCTGCTAAATCACTCAATAGAAATAGTCATATGACCAACGTCTTTCAGCAGCACGCCGTGCTGAGAGTGATCACTCGAAAAAGGGATGATCAGTAAATAAGTTACTTCTCTCTCCTTTTGTTGGATCACTAAGAAGTCTGAATTTTTTCAAAAATAAGCATGAATGAAAGTTACTTTTGTTGGGTAGTGATCACTATGAAAAAAAAAAAAAAGAGATGGACACCAACTAAAGGATCAATTAGGCATATACCTAGATAGTAAACTGAATTCCCCCCTATTAAATATTAATTTAGGAGAAGAATTTCCTCCAACCCTCAGAGAACAAAACATTTTTTCAAGACATGAGTTAATGCTAAAATTTTCAGCCCTCTAGCTCCATTTGTGCAGCCAGTACACATAATAAACAAATATAGCCAGCTAGACCTGCTTGAAAACTAAAGGAAGATCATGTGATGGTTGTGCATCAATTTTAAATGCTTGGAATAATGCAGGACTTTTGACTGAATACATTTGTATTAAAGCCATATCACTGAAGTCATTTTCCCTTATTATTAGAAGCGTAACATTTATACGCAGCAAGGAAGGTACAATCAAGTAGAATAATCTAGATGAGAAATTAAAATTTTGAAGTAGTTTATAATAAAAAGCCTAACCAGCTAGGTATCTCTGCTACTGATGTAGTTCACTACTCTACCTTGAATCATGTAGACAATTACATCCAATTCTCGTTGCACAACAGATGGTATGAGACCAGAAGTTTCTTTCTTTGTTTCAGCGGTTATAAGACAACAAACCTCATCGACCCAGCACTTTGATCTGAATTTAAGATCTCTTGGCTATCGGACGGACGTACAACCACCCACACAGAATGAAATGTTACCTACATTATGATTCATCCTATCGAAAAGCAAAATCTCTCGTAATGTACAAAATAACTCTTTGGCTACAAATGGTCATTTTTCATCATAGACAAGATGATTTCCAGTGAGCAACACACAGTATTGTTGTTGCATCAGGGTTGCCTGATTTGGCCAGGAGGGGAGATAATGCGAGCTTTATCTCAGAAACCTACCAGACACCAGCACTAGAATAGTGTTGAATTTGGAAGTAAAGTAAGTCAGAAAGCAGAGGTTTGATTTCTGCTCAATTTCCAAAAATGACACTATTCCAAGGATCATGTTGGGTAGGTCTAGAGTAAAGCTTAAATTATCTTCCCTTCTGGCCAAACCTAGCAACCTTGTGTGGTATTTCACTAATATATAAATAAGAATCAATGATGAAACTTGAAGGCTGTTTATTCATTTTGTAACTTCGGCACTGGATACAGTTACAGGGAAGCTTCACTTTTGTAGAAAACAAAAAGTAGCAAGAAACTACACATCTTAACCTTGTAGGAATCAGAAATCAATACTAACCCTCGATCCATTCATCAAAACGTTGAGATATAGTATGGTAGAAATGGCACAATTTTATGATGAAGGAGCTTAATGATTAGAGTTATTGACCAGGACGTGCAAGGCATTTGGTTTAATCAGTGAAAAATTGTTAAGCAGAATATTTGTTTCCTAGGATATACCTGTAAAAAATTATGGGGTTATTTACGTACGGATTGGCACTAAGGAGCCTAAAGCTATTTTATTAGGTAAAGGCTCAACTCAACAATAAATTCTTTTCCAGTCAGTTACACTTTTTTTTTCTTCTATTTTAGTTTCAAACAATCAGCAATACTGTGATGTATCCTCATTGTTATGTTAAAATAGCTTATCTCATTTTGAAACCCTATGATTATTTTTATTAGCTATGTTAATCTATTTCACATAAACCAATCCATTATAAGTTTTTGGTTATAAAAGGAATCTAACAAAACGGACATACAAATATACAATTAAACATACTAATTTGCATATATGGCTTTTACAGAGATAGATATTAGTGCATCTAAGTTTGCTCACCATTTCTCTGAATAGGGAACTAATCGTACTTTACAAATTTTTAAAAGTTGTTGTTGATTTCAACATCAGGAATTATGAATTGGTCAACAAAACCTCTGAAAAAATTACTCAGGGGATCCAAGGACCTAGCTTTTGGATGTGCAGTTCAATTTGAATGAAAAACTGGATAAAATGAGTTAGCTTCTGCTGCAAGCGATAACATTGTCATTATTATGATACTTATTCTTTTGGGCCAGTTTCCTTGCTTTAGGGTTGGATCACATTTTAGACTGCTGTAATCATTGATCATTTAGCAATTCTTATTTTTTGCAAATTCGGACTTCATGGTGATCCAACAAGAGGCTGAAAGGTGTAACTTATTCATTGATCAACACTTTCCAACTTTTCATTTTGTGACATCGAATGAGCAAGGGGTGAAACTTTTCTTTTCAATTTGTGACATCGAATGAGCAAGGGGTGAAACTTTTCAGTTTATAACATCGAATGAACAAGGGGTGAAACTTCACAATTTACAATCGAGACCACCTTCCCTACACTGTACCAAAAATGCTTTATTATCCTTTGTTTTTTATCGATACTAAAACATGCTTACATTTTTGTGCAACTGAGATAGAAAGCACCATACGCCATTGATTGGCAGAGGTATACACTCTTTGAATGCTTTCTTGTTAACGAAGAATCATTTTTCAAGAATGAGAAAGTAAAGAATCCTTCATAGATTCCTTATTAGGGTTTGTCTGTCTTCATGAATACCAAGTTTCTTCAATCCTCGTACAATGCTTATGTAAGGAAAATATTTGGGTGGATCCATTTCAAGACACTTAGGTCAACAATTTTTTGGGGTGTGGCATCTTTACAAATCTTCTGAGCTATTCAGCAAAACATTTTGAATTCTTCAAGAGATTATTAATCTTCCATCAGATAATGTGTGCGTGTGTGATTGCCTGAAACTCTGAGCCTGAATAGGGATCCACTAGTGCCAAGTGCATCTACACAGAAAGATTGTTTTCTTTTGAATTTTGATAATGTCTCCACACATACAATACAGTATGTAAAAACTATCATTGAATCAAAGTGATAGTCAAGTGCCCATTTCTGGAATGCAATTCATTACTCATACAAAATATAAAACAGTGTGTGTGTGTGTGTGTGTGTGCACAATATATATATATATATATATATATATATATATATATATATATATATATATATAGCATTTAGTCATTTTTCAAGACTTTACACATAGCATCACAAACATCTTTCCCTTCTCATTTCATGTGCCTGTGTGTGTGAGTAAGAGTAATGTTTATTATAATATCAATACAAGTATTGATATGCATACTGTTATATGTAATAGACAGATACTCATACATACACAATCACATATCATCCTCATTCTATTAGTGTCCGTCGTTGGACATAGACCTCCCCCAAGATTCAGACACTTTTATCATGGGCATTGCAGAGTCAGTACTTTCTGAACTTATCTAGCTTGTCACACCATCTAACTTCTCACATATGATCTCTGGGGATCTACGTTGTGAGTCATGATGTCCAGCGGTTGTCTGACATTCACAAAACATGTCCAGTCCAGCCCATTGCCATTTATGTTTTGTAACAGTTTCAATGATATCTTGGACTCCTATCTTATCTCTGATATACTGCACTGTCTTATGATCTCTCAATGGGAGGTTGAACATGATTCTCTCATGTGCATGTTGCATGATTCTCAGTTTGAGGGTCAATCTTTTGGTTACATAGACCTCAACTAAGTACAAGTAAAATGAAATAAGGGAAAGACAACTGTGGTGTGGCATGAATGCTACACACACACACACACACACACACACACACACACACACACACACACACACACACACACACACACACACACACACCATTTAGTAATTTTTTAATGTTTTTAGAGGATACAATAGGCCATTGAAAATGATCCAATCTTCTTTTGTCAATAACTTTTGAAATGATCTTCTTTGTAAAGATAAATTTGTGCACCTTTTGTCCACAGCTAATATTGTAATGGAGGAGGAGGAAATGGAAGTAAGGAAGATGAAAAAAGCAGCAGATAAATTGATTTATTGACCAAAAAGGAGATAATAGCATTTCTTCAAAGAAAAAGAGCTGAAAAAAGGGTCAATGTTATAGGGTTCTTTTCAAAGTTACTCATTTTTTTTCTTTGCAGTGTTTCAAAGATAAGTATTGTCTAGTGATATCTGAATTATACATCCCCCAACAATACACTATGGAGGACAAAAATAAATTTCATCTCCCCAAGTGATCTACTTGTATAAAACACAATACCCTTTACATGTTGAGTACCCCTAAAGTGAAATGCCTGGGACCAGAAGTGGATTTTTGAATATTTGCATACACATAAGATGAAAAACATTTTTTTTTCTCATTACTGTTATTCATAGGGGTATCTGCAGCTCTCTTTGACATTTTCGACAAGATGAAAAAATAAACAAAAAATACAGTCACTGATGCATGCTGGTCCGGCTGAGAATTAGTTTTGTTTGAGACTTATTTTGTCTTTCATCGTTTGTAATGTATTTATAGTTTGATGTTTCCAAAGAGTTACACGAAGATAACCAAACTTTCACTGTAGTTAGAATGAGTTGGATATGAATTCAACTCATCTTGCATCTTAGAATAATGTTACAGTGAAATCAGTTGCAGAATTTGTGACATCAGGTTGTAGAACTTCTCAATTGAAGATTTCGGGACACAGGGTACTCAGTCTGTACCATATTTCTTCATGTATAACACAAAAAATGTTGTGCCTAAATTTGAATGAAAACAGGAAGGAGGGGAGAGTTCATTCAATACCTAAAATGTATGCAGAAAATGTTTTTACACATTACTTAAATTAAGCCCATTTGATGACAGAGGTGGTGCAATTCCCTACCCTCTAAGAAATCAGACTTATGCAGCAAACCTACTGTGAAAATGAAATCAATCAGACAAAAACATTTCAGTAGTCAATGAGCAAAATCTGAGCCTCCAGATATTTGGAGGTGCAGGGACTAAGAATTGAAAGGAATAACCGTACATATTTTTCATGACCACAATATTCATTTGCATCCTGCAGAACATGAGCAACACAAATATTCTCAAAATAGCAACAAAAAAAAAAAAAAGAATTAATTAGATTAAATTAAAAATAACTTAATTTGAAAATAATGGCATCAAATTGAGTGCACAAGGTGAACAAAGATACCTTGGTGGGGGAGATTCTCATTTCATTTGATGAAATTGAAATAATTACTATCATAACAGCACACAACATAAAAATAGTGGAGTCTTAATGTATAAATGCAGTATACAAATTTGGAACATCAAAGCAGAACCCGTGGGACTGCCAAACTGTAGTGTTGCATTGAGTAGCCATGTTTTAAAAGAAGCTACAATTTTATACCTATTTTTCACCTAAAAATCTAGTACTATACAAGAATGCTGTTTTACACCATGAAATAGTGTACACATATAATTGTTTATATAATTTTTCAATGAGCACATAGATACTACACTCTGATCCTAGGCAGGGAATGACACTGATCTTAGAGCTTGCAGATACTACACTGATCCCAGGCTGGGGAGCAACATCGATGCTAAGCTGAGCACACAAATCCAAACATAACATCATTTTTTATGGGTATCATTCTATATAGCAGTGGTTCCCAAAGTAGGTTCCATGAAAAAATCCTTGGGTTCTGCGAGATAATTCATCTTAATAAAATTCGATAAAAAATTAATTGTAAAGAAAACTTTTTTCACTTTTTTTCAAAATAAGTTAGCACAAAAACTAGATATGGCAACAGACTATGCGTATTCAATCATCCAATTTTAAACCAAATTTTCAGAGGATACTCGAGTCCAAGAAGCAACAACTTTCTTCATATTAATCTGCTTTCAATTTCTCTTTTCAACTATTATAAATCTTTAACAATTAAAAAGAGTTATAAAATTCTCTTTTAAACAATTCTTGTTTCATCTTATGTCTTATTGAAAAATTAGAATGGTAGGGGTGTCTGTATGGGTTTCATGATTTTTGTAAAATCATAAGGCTTCTGCAACAAAATAAGTTTGGAAATCGCTGCAACATAGAATAAAAAGAATTAATGGGTAATGTTACACTCTCAAAAAACATGCAGTTATCAAACCATCAAAAGCCATCATGCTTATGATCCAATTCCTGATGCCAACTGACAGAAACTGCGGAGTGTGCGATTGAATTCACATCGCTCATTAATTAATGTTAATTAACTACAGCTCATCCAGAAAGGAAAATGGAGAAAAAAAAAAGCAAAATCGAGAATGGCAGAATTTTTTTCCAGCAACCACAATATCCGAAAAAAATTTTATGGGAGGGAAAATTAGGGTTTTAAAAGAACTGGAGAAGATGGGGACGTATTGGGTGCCTTGTGCTGTCTAGTCAAGACAAATGGCAAACAGCTAGGAATTCTTCAACAAATTTGATATCTCTCAATATGGAACTAACAATTGCAACATTCAACTATAATTTTACTACACAAGTTTTCTCCTTAGATAATGTTTTGACAACAGATATATTTTAGGATGTCACGTTATTTTCAACATTCAGTCAACCAATCCAACACAAGTTCTAAATCTGTCAACATGCTAATCAACATTGACGAATTGGAATTATTGTTAGAAATTAATTTCTTTGACATTTCTACACAGCAAACCATAAAAAGTAAGATTTATTTGGAAAGAAAAAAACATGTTTGTTCTAATACTTATGACAGGTACTGTATATATCACATATGCACTTTATACAGCATAAACCAATTATCTCAGATACGGTCATCCCATTTATAAGCAGAATAATAGAGAGTACTCTTTTGGGTAGTTCAGTAGTTATCAATGAGGCTCAATGACTTTGAAGCAAAAAATTGAATGTCTACTTCTTAAGGGGCTGTCCCTCCAGGCTGGTAGTGCTGAGGGAACTGGGCAATTTTTCACACTACCCACATATATATGCAAGGGTCCTTACACTGACCTTGTTTTTGTATAACATTCTGCTTTTGTGGGGAGGTGGATAAATCCTAATGCTGTTCATATTAGTGTAGATGTGAGATTAGCTGGATTAAGATTATGTAATCACACTATCTAAACTGATGTAGAGTCAATCTCAATAGCAAAAGTTGATGGAACATTTTTTCTTCAAATTTTTCATTACAATTCACCAAATTCCCATCTGAATAGGACAGCATAACTCAAGAACCATATAACATATCCCAATGGAAATTTCAGAGTGCACTTAGGATCCCTAAGCAAGATTTTAGCAATTTAGTTTTTAAAGATTTTTAAAAAGAAAAAAATAATAATGTGGGATTTGCTTTCATACTTGCTCTGACAAAAAATGATCTGATTTCCATCTCTCTATCTTACAATAATTCATCTGTCCTCTGCAAAATGACCCCCCCCACTAGATATTTAAATTAATCCATGATTCTTTATAAGTACCAAAGGTCTTATTTAGGTATTTGCAGAAGAGGCAGGATTTTCAGTTATTTCAAACTTCAATACAGCTTTTCCCTTTCCTTACTGGATAGATATAGAGATCCAAATTTAGAGATGATACATTTTTTCAACTTAAAATCATTCAATGTTTTTCAAGCTTTCTAATTATTAGAATTTGAAAGTGTACATCTCCTAGAATTAGAAATTCATTTGGTTATTGTTGATATTTCTATGGTGAGCTCTGAAAGATATAACAAGTTAAAGGGATATTTTAAAGACTGGGAAGTGTTCTGAACTTCTGATTGTTTCAAGGTTTGATTCCTAGTGATCAGTTGGACAAAACCATTTACTGAAGTTCAGCCAATGGCGACAAGTTTCTTTTGTGGCCTGATCCAAACTATACAATTTACATTGGACACAGACAACTTTAAAGATACAGTGAAAGGACAATAGCTGACCTTTGCACAGACTTCCAAAAGACAGGTCAATAGTACAAGATCCTCTGAGAAGAGAAAATGATGGTTGGGCTCTGAATGAATAAAAGAAATAAGACATTTGGAGAGAGAATAGCCAACTGTAACCATCAGTACAACCGATTCATATTAGTACACAGAATAATGAGGAAGGAAACAGTCGAACACTGAGGTGCTTAGAGTCAAATCTATAATGATGCTAGTTAATCTCAGTGAAAGAAATTCATGCATATACTGGTTTGCCCCACCATACAAAAGTAGAGCATTCCCATAAAAAGCTTTTCATAAGCAGAAATGGCATAAAGTAAAGAAGCAATAATCTCACATGATATGCCACGTCCTCGTTTTTTCTCAGTGACAATTGTTAACCGAGATAACTATTGAATATTAATTGTAGAGCAGTCTCCCGTATTTGCTTTTGCAAACATGTAAAAAAAAAAGAATCCAGGTTAATTCTCATTAAACATAAGAAAATGCAATGTTTTGGATATTTTTCAAGACTAATACAATTGCAAAATGATTTAAATACTGATATCATTTTTCAATGGCATAGGTAAACTTGCAATAATAATAATAATGATATAGGGCTAGTATATATCCTTATATACAGCCCATAAAGTTGATAATCACTGCTGTTTCAAGATAACATGGCGCCAAATGTGTATCTGGCAGGGGCAGAATATCTTCAGGGACTACCCTTCTTTTTTTAATTTTCAGCTCAACAATAATATCTATGGATTCATCAAGTATTCATTGGATTTGGTAAATAATTTTTTTTTAAAAATTAGTGAAATTCAATAAAAAAGAAAAAAAAATGAAGACTAATAAAAAACATTTGATTAAATCATTTTTTAGCTCTTCATATGGGACATCTTCACAGAATTGTCCAAAAATCTTTTTTCCAAGAAATTCTATTCTAAAAAATACACAATATTTTTCTCTCTAGTTACACCAAGAATAAACACTTATTTTTTTTCAAATTTACAGCCAAATTGCATAGGACACACTGGTTCTTAACATAAGTTAGGCAATGTCAAGTCTGTTCAGTACTTTGTGGGTGACCTACTGAGAATGATGGGTGCAGTGAGCAGATAGGAATCATGCACAGCTTCCCATCCAATGGTGATCCTGTTGATCCTCCCAGGAGGAGACTGATCTCTGTACTAAGCTCAATAATACAAGCCAATGGCTGCCCCATGACCCGAGTCCTCTGACTGGACTGGCCTTGTGCTACATGAAATGAATGGAAGAGAATATTCTAAATTCTCAATTGTCAAATGTTTATCAACTGAACAGTAAAACCTTGGAAATTTATTTCCATGTTAGAGAAACAATTTTCTCACGAGTATTTTCGGAATGGAGAAAATATTTTCCATATTAAAAAGAAACAAAACAGGTCTGGTTAGTTATTCAATAGAAAACATTATGTGACCAAGGTCTTTCGGCAGCATACCTTGTTGCAGGTGATCAATTGAAAAAATTGGAAAAGGTGTGATTAATGAATAACTTATTTGTCTTGCCTTTCAATCACTGAATAATGATAAAAAAATTCAAAAAATAAGCAGTACCTTTAAAAAAAACAAGCAAAAAAATCCTGGGGGGGGGGTGTGATTTCCAAAACATCAAAGTAAACATTTTTTCCTAAACATGATAAACAATAAAGGTTTAAATTTTAAGCCCTCTAGCACCATTGATGCAGCTTGTATTCTGGATACATACAAAGTCAAACCAACTAAAAAAACTAAAGAAATCAATTTCGACAGTTTTGGTTGACAGTTTCTAATAGATTCAACTGAAGTCCCGGACTCTGTCAATTCTCTGGTAATAATGGAATTAATTCTCTATTATGTGTAAGAGAAACTAATTTTAACCATGTGCTTCACATGACATTTATGTCAACTGTAAAGGGTCAACATGGAGAGACAAAGATAGGAAAAGATAGAATAGCAGTTGTTACACACACACAAGTGGCTGTGCATGATAAGTGCCCAACAAACCACTTTTTTTCTGTTATTTCCAGAGCTACATGGCTCAGTTTTTTTAATTCTATTTTGAAGTTTGAGCACTATATCAATCATAATGCAGTGTTTAAAATAAGCGAGCTTCAAAATAAGAAAAAATACACTAAAAATGATATCAACTTTGTAAAAATGGTTGGGCACTTATATATGTATTAAGAAACGGATATGTATTATCAGAGAGAATGATTATAAATTGCATAATTTTGAAACTCTTATCTGAGATAATCACTCACATCATAACACGGTTAATGTATCACTCCGCCTAGACAACATAAATAGAATAAACAATCAGAGGCAAAGAGATACACAGACCGTGTATTGACTGGAGTTCATTTCAAAAAAGAGTTTCTATATGATATGATACAATTTACAATCATTCTGTCTGATTATTTATATCCTTTCCCCAATACATAACTGTCATGTTGAAAGAAACGAATAGACACGATGAGAATTTTGAGTGAACAAAGTTATTTGGACCTTTGCATTATTAGCGACTGTTAAGCTCAATGGTGAGAGCAACGCTGCGTTGAAGAAGCAACCCAATCAGTTGCAGGTTCGATTATTGCAGCTGCTCAATTTTCTTTAATTGTTTATTCTATTCAATTTGCCCAGGGAAAGTAATACAATAACTGTGTAAAGACGGGAGATCATTTCAAAGAAGAGTTTCAATACAATATATATATATATATATATATATATATATATATATATATATATATGTATGTATGTGTATATATGTATGCATGCTCATGTATGTATCTGCACATATGTTATCTTATAGATTGAATAAGGTTAAAACTTGTCAGATTATGAACAGCTTCAGCGTCAGAGTGAACAGAGAGTGGGTGATCAGATCAATTGTGTCTTCTGAGATTATATAACCAGATAATAGTGATGTTTATTCATTCAATGGGTAACATTTCTCACCAACAAACACACAGTCATTTTTTATAAACATAATTACAACACCCTCTCAGTGAGATTTTTTTGAAAATATGGGAATGAAACTCTAAAATGTATGATGAGTCAATCCCATACTCTCATTTCATGTTAACTAAAAGTATCTATAGAATCCTCTCATTGCCATTTGGTAACTTGAGAACATAAAGCAGTGTCAGTTGAAGACTTCCAGCACCGTTTCCATGAGTGGGAGCAACGTTTCTGTCAGTGTGAGGCTTCCTAAAGGAATTATTTTGAAAGGGGTAATGTAGATCTGTAATTAAGTTAATAACAAATATTTTTTTTTTTACACAATCAATTTCATTACTATCGAAACTGGTGTGTGTGTGGGGGGGGGGATATATATTCAGACTATATCCAAGCAGCAACTCTGAATAATACCATCATTTTATATAGGTACAATAGGTTGTGATTACATAAAACAATTGTACTGTACCATCATTCTTTGATAACTATGATGTTCTAACATTTTAACCCCCCCCTCACCCCAGGTGAGATGTCATGATTCAGGAGAGGAAGGGTTGCCCCCTGCTCAACTCCCATGTGTATATACTCTATTTAGAACTACCATAGATAGCAGTGTACTAGTCAGGCATTATGACAACTTCAAGATTTTTTTGCTTGAAATTCTGGTTTAAGCCTATATCTTTTTAAATACATATTTTACACTCATGTAGAAATTGTTAGAATATATTTTCATGCTTGGAAATTTGACTTGCATGCCAAAATTTCCGATATCCAACAGTTCTTCCTTTAATGATATAAACTGCACCACAGGCAGTAATACTATTTTAAAAAATACGGGGGAAGGGAGGGCTCCCCCATAATGGAGAACATACCAGCCCTGAAAACAGATGAACGATATAAGTGTAGGCAGTGAGGAGGTGGGAGATGTACCATCAGGTATCTCATTAGTAGGAACAGGAAGAAGGATGAAGTGACCCAACATTTCCAAACTGGGTCAATAGCACAATTGCTAACTAACCACCTCTGAGCTGCTATTATAGGAATCTTCGTGTGGTTTGTCAGTCAGCACACACTCAAATCAGCAGTCACCCTCAAGTAAAAAAAAGAAATAAGGTAAATAGTAGAGTAGAAAATATATCTATTGATCACCCCCAATACAGCATGCTGCCAAGAGACGTTGATCACTTCTGAGTGACTTACCAAACCCATCTATCTATTCCTTTCAATTCAATCTTTAAATAAAAATTTCTGATAATGGAAAGGAATTAATAAATGCTGCCAACAACTTCTAGCGAAATGTTCTTTCCTATATGTCTGCGTCCTTGTGATCCTGATGAATCTTTGATATGATAACAGCCAAACAGCGTTGGATACACTAATTGTTGGTCCATCATTGCAGAGAAAAGATGTTGAGCCTGGTCAGTACGTAGATGGGTGTCAGTCTGGGAATACCAGATGTAGTATGCGGCCTTGGATCATGTAGAGAGCCTTCAGTGCAAAGACCGATTTCTACACTGTGCAGAATAACCAAGGCTAAGCCCTGCCTTCTGCAAAACCCCACTGAACCCTCTGTCAGACCTGGCTGCGAGTGAAAGGAAATGAATGATGGTCTCCACAAAATCTATCACCTCAAAAGAGAAGAATAGCTATGTTCGAAGGTGGTTATCAAAACAGCCATTTTGTTTCCAATGGGGTTCCTCTCAAATACAATTCAATAAAGCTTGGTTTTCATAAAAAATCAAAAGTGGCACAGTGAATACAAATCTCCCCAGAAAGAAAAGCCAATTGATTTTCAACTTATATTTCTCCGTACTTTTTTAAAATCTAATTGACTGAAGTTTTGGGTTTTTTCAATCAGAAACTGTCAACCAAAACTGTCAAAAAAGGTTTCTTCAGTTTGTAATTTGATCCAGCTTGCTGGCTGGCTCTGTATGTATGATGTGTACTGACCGCACAAATGGAGTTATAGGACTGAATATTTCAATGGTTACTACTTATTATGTCTAAGACAAATATTTTTCTTTGTTTTAGTTTTCTTAAATACCCCAACCCCTAAATAGGGTGGGGTGGGGGGTAATTTGTATATAAATTTATGCTAAATTGATCCCTTAGTTTGTGTCCACCTGATTTTTTTCTTTAGAAAATACACTTTTAGAGATCAGTGCCAAACTAAAGTCAAGAACTTATTCATTGATCACTTTTTTTTCCAATGTCACCCCCATCATGGCATGCTGTGAAAAGATGTTGGTCATATGGTTTCTATTGGGTGATTAACCAGACCTATTTTTCAGATTTAAAAAATTGTAATTGACTGAAGTTTTGGCTTATTTCAATTTTTTTTCTAAAGAATCAAAAATATTTTCTATTTGACAAATAAGCCTTCTGACTTGAGAATGGTATGAGGAAAACCATTTTTCAAAAAATGACTGCTTCCTAAATTCTTCAACTGAAACGATAGCTATCTTCAGCTAACCCCACTTCTTCACACATCAACGGGTGGTTATATAATGGAAAAAAAGAAGGGACTTCGTTTTTTTGTGGCCCACAGCCAATCTAAGAGTTCATTTGAAATTTTATGTAATTTTTGTGAAAAAGTCAATTTTAGTAATTTATCAATAAATTATATCGTTTTGACTTCACAAATCAATAATATAATAATTGTAATTCATATGTTTGTCTAAAATAAAGTCCTCTTTCTGTAATACAATCTGTATTATTTAAATGAATGTGTGGCCTGAATAAAGATGAAAAAAGTCATATGAAGCCAATTAGATAAAGAGACTTTGTCCCTGCCTGATCAATATCATAATTCTTCTTGTCACAATCTATGTCCATCATACTGTGATTGGTAAATGGAGACAGAAGTCATTGAAGTAAGAAATGCAAAAATAGAGCAATACGATTAGCTCTGTAGGAAGGACTACTTCTTTTTAGGGACTGCACTATTCATACCAAATTAACTAAAAGATTAGATGTTTGGGGCATTGAGTTTAAAAAAAAAAAAAAAAAATAACCTGTTTAGAGAACTAATAATAACCTTGACATTTATGAATAGAGGCAAATCTCAAGTATTTTCCCTTTTGAAACAATTACCTATTTATTTCTTTTATAACTCGGCCTCTTTTCTTGCGCAGACTTTTGTTTACCAACTAAAAGATGAATTTTATGAGGAAAGGATGGGAAAGATCTACTCTGCTTAAAATGGGGCTGGGAATTCCCAGATACGTAGAGAGCAAGGAACAATAAGAACTAAAAAAGAGGGGGAAAAAAAAAAATCACAAATAAGGACACATTCGCATATAAAGATCAAAAGCACTCATTTGTTGTTTCCAAGTACCCACAATGTCTAACTTTGAAGTTGAAAATTATTACATAAATGAGCAGAGAATCAAGTAAGGAGAGGGAGATGGTATAAAAGAAAGAGTATGTGGGGTTGGTAGGGGTGTAATGGAACTGGCTGATAAAAAATTACTGTAATACCAAGACCTTCTGCACTCAGCTTGTTCACACGATTTCTTTCCAATTCTTGCTTCCTTTTTATCACTCACTCAGGTGCTTAGGAATGTTTCATCAAGCTTCTTGGAAGAATTCCATGAATAAATGCATTTTTATGAAAAGATGAAGAGAAGAGAAACAGAGAATGGAGCATGTGAATGCTACCTTGGAACTTTGAGAAATCAAAGTGCATCAAAACTTCATTAGAAACTGTCAACCAAGACTGTCAACATAAGTTTCTGGAGTTTTCAAGTTGGTCTGGCTGACTGGCGGGGTAAGTATGTATCATGCATCAAACTGCACCACTGGAGCCAGAGGGCTGAAAATTCAAACATTTACCCTCATGTTTACAGAAAAAGTCCCTCCCCAAAATAGGTTTTTTGAGTTTGTGCATAAGTGTATGTGGAGGGGCGGTTAATTTGCAATGTAAGTTTATGCTAAATTAAAGCCTTAGTTTGTGTCTGCTTGTTTTTATTTTTTTCTTATTTGGACTCTATTGATCACTTCCCAACAAAAAGTGAGAGAAGTGACTTAATCACCAGTTTCTCCAATTTTTCAATTGATTACCCCTCACACAGCATGCAGCCAAAAGACATTAGTTACACAGCGGTTTCTATTGAGCAACTAACCAAGATGTTCTTAAAAATGTAGTGATAATGTGATAAGATACAAAAACCAACACTAGCTGGAATTTACAATTTAAGGATAGCAATCACTGGTAGTCCCCAAAACCCCTCCACACAAGCAGTTAGGTGTCGGGCCATAATGTGAAATCAGGTGTCACCTCTGAATGGGTGTAATGCGGACATGTGCTCAGAAGGAGAAAAATGTCAAGGAAAATAGATGATTAACACTAATGGTAGAAATTAGGACATCAAAAACAATGACAATGATTTTAGATGTCAAGAAAAGATTCTAGAACTATTGGTTAACAACTGACCTAGAAAAAGCTAGGAAGTAGAAAAATGTTGATAGGTGACTCAGAGAAGGGCTTTGTCTGGGACACTAAAATGAGCAAACACTGGGCGTGACTGTATCAGTTGGCGCTGTGCCAGTCTTCCGGTGAGGTGATTATCCAGATTAAAGCAACACAGCCACCTACCACTTCCCCGTCACTGTATCTACCAGATTATAATAGAGCCGCCCGAGATTATGAACACTAAACAATAAAACAATAGAATTCTTGTCATTTCCCTCACTTGTTTTCTAATACATTTCAACCAGCATTGGTTCCCTGGGAGATCAAAGGGAGGCAACAAGAACGACTACTAACCTTCGCCTATGAACCTAGCACCTACCTGACAACACAAAACATTTAAACTAAAATTTACACAACATGAGGGAGCAGACAGTCTCACTGGGTGCTCTTTATAAAACCCTGCATAGTAGGCAAAAGGCCACAACAAATTGGTGGTTGCTAAGAACCAGGCGTATGAGGGTACTACAATTTGCAATGAATGTTGCAGATTAGAGAACAGTCTTATTGAAAAATAAAAGTTGAAAACAATCAGATAAAAATCTCATTACTGAATTCAGTAAAAATTTTAATTACAGAATCAACTAAAAATCACACAGAAAGAACATTCCTCTGCCAACGCCATACACTAAGTTGGAAAAAAAAAAAAAAAAATAATAATACCTGAATCCACCCCATATTTAAACAATTCTTTGTTTCCTTAACCTAAGGCCCACCCTTACACAAAATTTAATTGAAATACATTGAGAACTTGAAAATATGTGGACAGACAATAACGAATACATAAATGTATTGAGAAGAAAAAAAGAAAAAAAAAAAAGAAAGAAAAAAAGAAAAGTTAGGAGGGATAAGAAGCAGCAAAAAAATCATATATTCATTTTCAAAGAGAAGCAGATAATCTCAGAGAATTTAGGTCAATTTCCTTACACAAGTTCCCCAAGTAAAACAGGTAAAAAGTAAACAAATAACATCTTGGGAACACAAAGTAATTAAGTAGACTTTTTTTTTTCTTGAATATAATTTGATCATTTTAATGATATGTTCCTACATGCTTGCATAGAACATGTAAGCAAGCATTAATTAAACAGTTATTAGAGGAATTCAAACCTACAGATAAAGTAGACAAAACGCGGTTCACTACAACATCCTCCCATCTAAAGCAGTCCAAAGGGGAAGATGTTTAATTATAAACTATAATTGGGGAAAGCTGAGGAAATTCGAAAAGATATAAGAATTCATTTTATTACTGAAGTTGAAGGTCTGGTTAGTCACTCAATAGAAACCGTCACATGAACAACAGCATGCCGTGTTGAGGGTAATCAATCAAAATATTGAGAAAAGCGGTTGTCAATGTATAGGACACCTATCTAACTCTGTAATACAATAAGTCTGAATTTTCAAAAAGAAAGCAGGCACAAACTAGAGACTAATTTAGTATAAACTAACAAGGCATATTGAACTCCCACTAAGAACTTATACTGGGAATTTAAAAAAAAAAAAAAATTGATTAAATGCTGAAATTTTCAGCCCTCTAGCTCCACTTGTGTGACCCTGTGTATGCATGATATATACATAAGCAGCTTGAAAACTGAAGAAACCTGGTTGAAAGTTCCCAATATTGTTCATTTATATGAATGCAATAATCTTTAAATGCTTTATTTCACGGATGTAGTTAAAGAAGATATCTTTCACTCATATGAATATGTAAAATTTCACTAAGTCTGTCATGCCACAGACATTCTTGTTGGTATTCCTTCAAAAAGCTATATTGAGATCACTTAAATGATCTTATGTTTGCAGAAAATTATCGCCAACTCAAAAATATTTTCACTCTAGTTTGACACCCAGAAAGCACTAAAAATACAAAACTTAAAAATAATAAAAATGGGCCCCAATACACCAAAGATGATGCTAAAATGCTTTTAGAAAAATGGCCGGAAAATGGCTAAAATTGCCAAAATTAACTTATTTAGCACCTGGCAAAGTTTTATTTGCTTGAAGACGGATTTAACAGGAAGGGACGATTTCAACACACATCCTCATCAAGTCTAGGGCAGACTAAGTTCAAATGCTCTCAAATGCTAAATTCAAGATTTGAAATGAAATAATGACATTATTCAGTCAATTATTCTTCTGCCTTCAAGTGTTTTGATTGTCATTCAGTATTTTTATATATCTCAACAAAAATTATACAAACAGAAAGTAGTAGACATACAATCAAATTATGACCCAAAACAAGAAAGGTTTTTGCCAACACTCCCCAAATGATGATATACCGTAGCTATAAAATGGTACAAAGAAATCAGTAAAAGCACAAATTATGGCTTCCCTATAATTGAACCTTCTATGGATATGAAGTTCAAAATGCTTGAGAAAATGATAATCTGAGAAATGTCAGGTGAATATGGAGGATGCTGCTAGATTTCATATCCCTATTCTCTAACAATCAGTTGAAAGGCACGGGATCTACCAACGTCAGAGCATTTCATTCAGTTCATGTGGAACTTATCTGTCCACCTTTTAACCTTTCTTAGTGCCTTAAGATGATATAGTTGCTGCTGAAGTCCTGAAGTCTCCAGAAAGTGTTTGAACTATTGTTCAAGGGCTCTTGACCACTGCTGATGATAATGCTTCATCATTAAGAACAGGTCTGGACCTTTCGATGTTTATTATTGGTATCCATATTTCCGAACAAAAATCTCCTGAATTAATGGTAAACAGTTCCCACTGTGATAGTGTTCACTGCAATTGCTTTGACATTATCAGCAACTTGTTTAGCATTATTTCCTAATTTGAATTTGCACTTTGAAAATTGGTTTAACTTGTAGACACCATTGCTGTTAACAGCTAAAAAATATCCAACAATAACAAATCATATTTTGGTTCACTTTGAATCTGCTAGAGAAAAATGCAATGATATGAGTAAACCTTTCACTTTTTTAATTATTCTCTGAGGTGTACAAAAAAAAAAAATTCATAAGTAACAATCTGTTTGAAAAACAAGATCCATAAGTTCAACAATGTGTCTACCATTATTACATCCATATCTCTGATTTCATAGGGATTCTACATGGACTAATAGTAGCATTACTAACAGTGGTAAGAGAGGGGAGAGGAAAGTGAGGATTGTTCACCTGAAAATCTGACAATTAAAAAAAACAATTAGTAAGTGTAAATTAAAGTAGGTGTACAATTCTCATCAGTAATTTGCTCTGGAGTCTTAGTGTATGGTCATCTTAATCGGAAAGTGAGCTTTAAATGAGAGCATTTTTAGCTCTCAAGTGAGCTGGAAATTGAAAAATCTAACCGATTTAAGCCAATTCTTGAGAGAGTTTTAGCTAACAAATGAAACTAGACACGACTGTAAAAAAGCAAACGCTTGATAAGTCATCTATTGATCAGATTAGATGTACTTTCAATGTAATGACGTAACACATTTTCTTCCTTCCTCTTTCTGTAGTTTAACATAACTAGAAACGTCTGACCAAAAAGCATATTATTGAGATGTGTGAACACATCTAAAGAAGAAAAAAGAGTTTCTCATTTCAAATACTTGCAAGAATCACAACCATACTAACATAACATTTCTTTCATAGTTTAAATAACACACGAACACCCAAGAAACAAATATGGTGACTACAATCTTGAGTTATTACTCACTTTCAATAAACTACCAAACACAAACTGCCTATACCAATGCTTAATGGTTGGTCTTCCTATTAATCAGAAGGAAATAGGTCTAGTTAGTCACTCAAGAGAGAATGTCACGTGACCGTCTTTTGGCAACATGCTTTGGTGGGGGTGATCATAAAATAAGTTACTTTTCTTGCCTTTGTAGGGTGGTAATCAGTTGGAATTTTTGAACACAAGTGGACACAAAGGGCCAATTGAGTATATACTTACAATATAAATTGACCCCCTCCATTAAACCTATTTAAGGGGAGAATTTTGGAAATACGAAAAAAAATTTTGCTAGAAATAATATAGAGTAAATTTTCAGCCCACCAGCTTGATTGGTGCAGCCGATAGACATCATAAATACATAGCCAGCCAGCTGTACCATCTTGAAAACTGAAGAAACCCATGTTGACAGTTCTGATTGATAAGTAAAGAGTACTTACTACCTAATTTTCTCTTCTTCCCCAATAGTTTTGAAGCTCAAGTATCTAGGTCAATAGGTACGAGAAGTGAAACATTCAGATTCTTTAGCACCCTCCATCTACCCGAGCAAAATTGATAGGTTGAAACTCCTGGCATCTCGGATCTGCTCATGGTTATCAACCTGATCAGTCGGATGGAACCAGACTGAAGCAGAGGCGCCACCAATCTGAGGAGAAAATTCATTGAAGTGGACAGAAGAAATGCTATTTATATGACCAGCATTTATTTATGAGAATCAAACTGGCCACTGTGGAACAAATAAATGAATAAATCATTCTCCTTATATTAAAAGCTTATTAACATTTCGTTTACTCTCTATAAAGGTGAAGGTAGCCTAACAGTTAATGGCATGAAGGATGACAAACCAAGTTCAAACTCTGGCTGAGACAATTCAAGTTGACTTCACAGTAATGCTAATGGGAAAGATTTGAATCCAATCATCCTTCCAGGCAATGGGTAAACAACAAGGCAGTTGTAGCCTTTTAGCAGGTAGCCTCAGTTGGAAATCAGGTTTACTAATTCCATTTTCTGTGTTGGTAATCTTTACACTACTCTGCACCACCATTATAGATGGTACCAATTTGTTAAATAACATGGTTTACGAATTGTTAACAATAGCACTTCTCATTCTTGAATGGCTTTCTAAAAATTATTATTCTGATGTTATATTAGTTATAGAGTTTGAGCAATCATGAAGACTTATTTCTGGTTTTCAACAAGTAATCTAAAAGATACATCTTGAAGCCAAATAGCCTATCCAAAAGTGGAAGTTATTTTGTTTTTGTGAAATCTCGGCAACCTGGTTAAATCGTCCAGATTGAGAAAAAAATTGTTATCAGTTTTTCTATGAACTTTAAAAGCTGTCATTTAGAAATTCGAATTTAATATAAGAACACCTTACCAATGTGCTTAACATGTAAAGTACAGAATAAATGCATAATACCAGCTATGACTTACGGATGTGAAACACAGAAATTAACAAAATTAAATGAGAACCCACCTAAAAACGCAGAGTCACAGAAGAAATAAAGCTAGAGATAACTCTAAAAGATAAGAAAAAGCTTAAAATGGATCTGGAGAGGACTAGAGTGAAAGATATCATACAATTGATAAAGCAACAAAAATGGAGATGAGCTGAACACTAAGTAAATGAGATGATAATACATGGTGCATAAAAACAGTAGAAAAAGACCCTGACAAGATGGAGGGATTAGATAGAAAAGTAAGCCAGTAAGATGATCACTGTTGTCATGGAAAGAGATAAGAAAGGCCTTTGTGCCAGATCTTCACAGGTTTTCTAAGAATGTCAATTAAATTTTGCAGAAAGGGGGGTCACAAGCTAAAGAAGGAGTGATCCAGGGCTTAGTTCTTGATTGAGATATTTTTGAGGGTTTTTTTCTCTTAATTCCTGTATCCACTTATCTATTCCTATGATATTTCTAAAAAGTTCTCAATAAATTTAAATCGCATGTTTCCCAGAGGAAACAGAGGTTGGTATTAGAGGCCAGATGGAAACAAGGATATTTGAATGTTGATTTTTAGTCAAATAAGCCCTTTCCATTCAGATCTGTGATCCCTTAAGTGGGCACTACCACCCCATTTGTGGTGCTGGAAGTCAAGGGGATGATAGGGGCACTGGAAGAGTAGGGAGTGCTTAAGTCAAGGTAGATGTTGGGGGACAAGAGATAGTGAAGGGGCAAAAAATACAAATTTCATTTCAACTTATCATTTTACACCAAATTTACAAGGGGGGCACAGATGAAATATATACTCTAAAAGGGGGGGGGGTAGTAGGCTGAAAAAGTTGAGGATATACTGATTTAGGGGATTGGTGAAACAATCGATAATTGAAGAGGTTCGCAAAGAAAAGGGAGGTAACTAACATAGACCCTGTACATGATTGAAACGTAATGTGCAATCTATACTAGTAACATCCTTTTCTTCACAAACCTCATCCAAACAATTACCAAACAATCCACTTGTCAGACATTTGGCCATGTGCCATACCAGGCTCAGCATAGTAAAAATTCAACTCCCAATTTCGGAGGCTGAGAGTGGGGTGGGGATAATATGGTTGTCATATGAAATATGTTAGTTCCTGCAGTGACAGACGAAACTATAGCATTCAGCAGACAGAGCGGACAGGCTGCCTGTGTATTCCTTTATCTGTGGAATGGAGCAGACAGTAAAAAGAAATATCATCGATAGCAACATTGGGGAAGGGGGAAGAGCAAAGGGATGGAAGAGACAGACAATTATTCCACCATTACTTCAAACTTTCATCAGACGAGATTTTTTTTTTTTTTTTAAGTATTGATTCACCTAAATCTGTATCCGACAAAAACAAGATGAAGCAATTGACTTTACAGTTGATTCAAACCAACAACCTCATTTTGGTGACTAATTACCTTTTATGAGATTTTGATCAAGAGATATTAGATTGTTACACTTGAAATATTTTTTTTCAAAATAGAGAATAATGCTAAAAGTGAAAGATTCACAGATGCAAATGCATGTTTTTTGGGGGGTTTTTAAAGTTTCAAAGTAAATAGAAAGATGGCCCGAAATCCAGATAACTACAGATTTTTTACGACAATTGCAATCGACAACAGGATTTAGGACTATAAATTAAACCACCCCAAATTAGAAAGAGGAATGAGCACATTCCAGTCAATAACAAAACTCCCAGCCCCATCTTGACATTAAAAAAAAAAAACAAAAAACACCAGCTTATCATCTGAAGATAGTCGTTGGTATAACAACTGAAACATGTTTAAGTTATGAACCAAGAAGATGACAGTCAGAAAAAAACTTTACATTGTAGAGTCACAATTCTTCACTATTGGAGATTCTTGAATCCTTACCAGCTATGGTGTCAACCCGAGAAGTTAGTCTAATTCTAAAGTAGAATTTCAAATTGAGATATAATGTTTGCTCAAGGACCTTTTTTAACAGAATTCAAAACAAGTACAGGTTAGACTAAAGATACTGAGACTATTGAAAAATCCCAAGGACAGAAATGAAATATTGATAATTGCTGTTTCCATTACGCTTCTATTGGGGTAGACATGGTTCAGAAAGCACACAGCATAAATCTAATGAGATTTTGACAATTATTTGTGGATATTTTCAATAGCCCTCATGTTTGATTGCAGACAAACTTCACAATGCATTTTAGGCTGCTTGAAAGGTTGAATATCAAAATAGTATATGATATGATGGGCTACTTTTTCTAAAAATAAATTTCACATAACTAGCATTCTCCCTGCTAGGGTGGCCATTTGAATATCCTTCCCAATGACGTTTGACGATTAAACATCCTTCAACCTACAGTGATCTAAGGGGAAGAAATGCTTCACTTTATTGATGAAGTTAAGATAACACTGTTCACTCATATACAAATTGCAATGTTTGTTTCTGTGAATGTTTGTATTCTTATCACTTGATAACTATGCATTCAAGACAAAAAATAGAACAATAATTCAGCAAACAACGTATTTGAAAATGAGTAAATTTCAAAAAAATGAAAAAAATAAACAAGAGAAGTTTTCTAAAAGAAATATGATCTTGATATATTTTCACATTTGTGTTTTACTTCCTCCAAAATTCATCTCATCATCAGCCTGTTACCTGTTGGCAGTCAATAGGAGGTCATGTGTTTGTCCCAGTGTCGGGGGGTGGCCATGTACAATTAAAATCCAGTTTGGCTGTAGCTACTCACTCCCTGAAGTGAGTGGGGAGGGGTGATAGGGCGGGTTTCAGTTAATATGAATACAAATTTTTAAATGCATTATCGCCAAATTGTTTTGACATTTCCTAGCATATCCATCAGGACTTTTTGTGTATTGAGCAGCATATTTCTTGCTTTAGCAATGCAAAAACACATTAAATTGGTGCAACATGCTTTCACATTTTGGCCATTTCTTGTCATTTTTTTGGTGTGCTTTGACTATTTTTGGCTATTTTTTTGAATTTAGCACTTTTTGGCAGCCAAACACGTGCAAAAATATTTTTTTGAATTGGTAACACTGGTATCAGGTCCAATTTGGTGTTTCGTCACACTTAGCTTCATGCTTTAAAAGGATGTTTTGGTGTAACCAGCAAATAGCTAGCAACAGGTATGTCGCAGAGAATGAATGATGGTTTGGAATGTGCTGTCAGCCATGGATTCTCCCCCTCCTTAATTTTGGCAATTAAATACATTTACCCTCCAGTCTAGTAGAGAGGATGTTAAAGTGATCTGAAATTCCGACTAACAACACAATTACATAATGCAGCATATCAAGAGAGAATTAAGAACTATATAAAAGATTAGTCCATCAGTCAATGAAAATACAATCATACCACAATGGGAAAATGTTAGAAACATAAAACTTTAAGCACAAGCAGAAATCCATAAAAGTACCTCTTCCAACTTTTGTTCTATAGGAATATTTTCTCACATTATAGACGGATCAAAAGCTAAAGAAAAAAAAACTTTCACGGATGAATGCGGGAATATTTTTGGTGCTTAAAGATGGGGTCGTAAAATGAATTGATGTAACTTGTTATCATTATAAAAGTCTTATCTGTAAAGATATTGGACTCTCTATTTGCATGGTTTGCAATAACATTAAAAAATTTAGTGTATGTATATATATATATATATATATATATATATATATATATATATATATATATATATATATATATATATATACACACACATTGTATATTTAAGCAGTAATTTTTCTTTTATGCAAGTTTCAATGAACAGTATAGACATTTCTATTCAGTTGAATTTTCTTGTAAATATCTCTCGTTTTCCAATGTTGTTCTTTATAGCCAGTTTAGAAGAGTATATAAATTTTTCTTTAATTCATGCTGTATTCACCTTTTTAATTTTCTGAATATTTTCTACCATTCCTAGTCTTTCTAAAGGTTTGTTCTGAAGTCACAGGGCCATGTTTTTGTCCACCTCTATATCTGCTGAATGCCAGGCTTCAACTCAGTCGTAGCGATGTCACTTTCATCTGATGCCAGCTACATTATATATATGTATATATATATATAAGTTGACAATAAGGAAAAATAATTGCATTTAAATTAAATTTACACCACAGAAATGTTTCATTTCAGCTTTATCAAAGAAGCAATTTCAATTCAAACAATATTGAAATGGCCATTTATTTCAAGTTTCACGATATCACAATGTGTGAGCAGCAAATGCCGAGTATTTTAAATTTACTTTGATACAGCTGAAAGGCGAAATATGTGGTATTTAAATTAAATTTATTTACCAACTATTTTTCTTACAAATCTTATTTAAATACTATTTTTCCTTCTTGTTAACTTAGTACATATTGCAGAATATATTTATCCAAAAACTAATCAATAAAAATGACGAATACCATCTTAATCAAAAAGATGCCCCTTGTCTGTCATTTTTAATGAAAGATGTATTAAAGAAAATATGCTACCACATATATAAGAGACAATTCAGAAAGCCAAATGAGATTTCTTTACTCAGTATTAAAAAAATTTTGTTAGCCTTTAAAAATTAAGTGAGTATACAGAGATGGTGTCTATTCATAGATCCCAGGCCAATTGTTCTGAAAAAGTTTGCTCATACTAACAAACCCTGTTGAATCAAATAAAGAAATCTCATCAATTTTCTGAATGATCTCTACAATCTAATACTATCGATAAATAAGTCCATGGTGTAATGATGAAAGCATTCATTCTACACAAATATTTCAACATAATCTCCTTCCTTGTCAATCCTACTATAATTCACCTCTGGAACCATACAATGGTCACTTATTGGGGCCAAAGGCCACATTTAGGCCTTCCATACATATTAGCTGAAAACCATGCTTGTATGGCAGATTTTCAGCAAGTGAACTTAATTCAGTGTTGTATAATAATCATATAGAGAATATTATGCAGTGAAAATTTCAGATCAAAATTTACCTAATAATATTATGTTAGGCATGCAGACTTATTCATGTACCTTATATATATATATACACACACACACACTTCTAAATTGAAAACAGTTGGTGAAAAGAATCTTTGATGTACAAAACCTCGATAGGCCTTAGCTCACTTGCATTTTTCATATTTACAAAGATGACTTTATTAAGTTCGGCTTTTCACTTGATCTTTCTATTATAATGATAGCAAATTTAATTATTTTCAATGTCATAAACTGCTTGATACAGCTGTCAATTGACAGTCAAATTCTTCTATTTTGGAAACAAAATTTGTTGAAATTGATATTACAGATACAATTCCTTGGGGGAAAAAAAAAAATCCTCAAAGGTGAAAGGTAGGAGACTGACTAATGATTATCACCCTTGTTACTAATGTTTAAATTTTCTTATGTGAATTTACGAGTTGAAAAATGTAAAACTAGTTTGTGTGAGCATTCAAATTCTAACAGCTTCTTTGCTGAACCTAAAAAGGCATTGGCTGTATTAAAATGCTCTCAAACAATATAGAATTTTGAAAATATAAACTTAATACAGTAATAAATATGCCAATTCCTTTTCAAATAAGAACTGACAAGAAGAAATTTAATAACAATTGCAACTGGTCTGGTTGGTCATTCAATAGAAAGTTATGCAACCAACATCTTTTGCAGCATGCTTTGTTGGGGGTGATCATTTGAAAAATTGGAAAAAAAAGAGAGACCAACAAATACTGAACACTGCCTAAACAGAAGGCATGACAACTAAAAAAGTCTGAATTTAATTCTCAAAAACAAGCAAGAACAAATTAATGAATGGATCAATTTAGCATATATTTATATTATATATTGAATTTCACACTGAAAACCTATTCGGAGGGTAATTTACCAAAACAAAACAAAACAAAAAAAAAATGTTTTTTTAGACATCATAAGTAGTAAATGTTTCAGCCCTCTAACTGCATTATATGTGGCTAATACACATGATACATACATAGACAGTCAGTCAGACCAACTTGAAAACTGAAAAAAACCTATGCTGACAGTTTTGGTTGACAGTTTCTAACATTATAACAGATCAAAATTCTTTTATAAATGAAGCAGGTGTTTTCAGCTTCTAAGCCATATCAAGATGCTGTCTAGATTTTACTCCGCCCCGCCCTGATCAGGTCCATGTGAGATGTACCTTCGAGTTTATACTGAAGATTTAGCCTCTTAATAAAATGAACCTAATGTTGTATATAGGCCCACTCAGATATTCGATATGAAAGAATTCATAGAAAACACAAAGTAAAACTAAAAAGCACTCAGAGAGTGCATATCTCAGCCAATGCCATACATTAACTGAAAACTCATTGAAAATCAGTTTGTATATGGCTATGATGCGGGGGCAGGGGGGGGGTAACAGGGTAAGTTTCGATTTTTCAATTTTCAGAGTATTGTCTTGATATAAGAAAGAAATTGAGAACTTTTGAGATACTGTATGGTCAGAAAAAAAGAACTTTCCCTTCTACATACATATATACATACACATTTATATATAAAATAAGAATTACAAGGATATATACCCAGTGAATATTAACATTTTGTGCACACTGCACTCATCAGCAATGTTTTTCCACACGCATATATCTATTGGATTTTTGCCTCACTTATGAATTATCTCGGATGTGTACAAATTTACACTCAAATGGAAAAGTAAGAAAGAAACTTACTGAGGAAAAAAAGACGTGAACAATGACTGAACGGTGTCCGGGCCATGTAAATAACTAAGATGTTTCTAATCAAAAAGCTAAAATCTTAATTTTTTTCTTATATAAAATTTACATTATTTCTTCAACGCAAACATTCTGTTCAGGTTTAAGTAATAAAATAAAGACATATAGAAGTTATGAACGAACTGTTCAGATTATGAAAAATTATCAAGGATAATGTGAAGAAGTCACTTAAGTTCTAAGGAACACAGTTTTGATACTACTGAAGTAGACAGTCAATTTCAGTCATTTATAACACCTCTAATGACCTTAGAGATTAAATATATTTATCATTTCAATTCTTTATATTAGGACCACTTTCCATCTTCATCTTAATCCATTAGTCACTTTTTATAGCAACTTTCGCTCAGACTGATTATAACCCTTGGGCAATGAGCAAATAGCGTTGATCAGAAAAATTAAGTAAGAACCTTAGATTTGAACTCACACTCTTTACGGAGGTAGTAGAGTTCAAGCCGGCTCGCTCCACCAATTCAGCTACCAATAAAAAGGGTTTCAGAATAAAAGGTGCTTCTGTAAGAAGTTTTTAATCTCAATAGATACCACATGAACTTGTTGAAACTTTTCAAAGATTTTTATCATCCCCCCACCAAATAGAGACAAAGACACTTTTTTGTATAATCGTACAATTTTCCTTGCATAAGGGAGAGCCAGAAAATGATTCATGGGTGAAAGAAACAGAGATACAAATTGTAGAGAGAGAGAGAGGAGAGGGTGTCATAGGGTATACCTACTACTACATTTCCAGTTTTTTTTTGTTTTTTCAATTTTTATACATTATATATATATATAATATATATATATATATATATATATATATATATATATATATGGCAATATCTACTAATTGAGATAATGCCATATACCTAGTTCCCAAAGCTCAGTTTTACTGAATACAAAGTTTCCAAAACCCATTATCAGATTAAAAAAAAAAAAACGTCAAGTGAAAGGAAAGCATAGTTAACATATCCACTTCCAGTTCATGGAAAAGACAAATTAGCAAAATAACAAACCTGTCTGAATTTGAAAGCCATAAACCAAAAGAAATGATTACCTGCAAAGAAAAAAAATATATATATTTTAGAATTTTGATAAAAAGATGTACAACTATTTTAATTTCACAAAACAGAGTAATCTTAAAATCATTACTATAAGATAAAACGATATGAACTCTCAAATTCATATCAGAAAATTTTAATGTAAATATCAAGATGAGTAACTACTGATCAAAGTTATCTCCCTCCCTTCTATCAACCAGCTGTATTAACCATTTCACCAGTCAATTTTCTCCCAGCTATCTAGTACCACTTGGTGAATAAGCTTTTATCCTCCTAGATCACTGCTAGAACTTTTGCTATTGGTAGAATCACTTGATTCATCCAAGAAACTGAAAACCTACAGTGCATTGTATTTATGGACTCATTTCCAAGCACACAGTCTTAGCATTTGACTTGGCACTACCCTTTTGTAAGACAGATCAGCAACTTCTGGAATAACTACCTAATATCAGATACTGCAGCAGTATTACACATTGAAACAACAATGTCACTACTGGTGAACCAATAGTGACAGAAATGTCATTTGACCAGAAGAGTCTTAAGCATCTTATGACATTAAAAGAGTTGAATTATAATGCTCACAAAAAAAAAACAAAAAAAAAAAATCATTCTATTTACATTTTAGTTTCTCCATTTTGTAACTTCAATACGAATAGATAATTATAAAAACGATTTTGATCTGGTGATGTGATAAAATATTGAAAGTATCTTTTCTTAAAACTTGGTTGTTTGCTTGCTTGCTTTTAATTGAACCCTGAGAACAAATACTGTTCTTAAGCTAAAACACAAAAAAAAAATAAAACAAAATAAAAAAGGATAGATTCTGTTTGAAACCAATGATGGTGCATATACAATTTTTGACAGCATTTGGCAATGTTAGTCTAAATTTGTTTCTGTAATAAAACTATTCATTTCCAATTGATTCTCCAAGTTAATCCCCATTAAGATGCCTGAAACATAAATTGCATGGAAACTGAATAATATATATATATATATATATATATATATATATATATATATATATATATATATATATATATATATATGAAGTGTATACATAAGTTTTAAATGCTCTATAGTTTTTATTTGTTTCTTTCCTCCTTTCTTATACTATTATTGAATTTTAAATTGATTTTTAAAAAAGGAATAATGACGTAGTGTGAAAATCAAAAAGAAAAAAAAATCCATTTTTAGCTCATTCTCTATATGGTTTCTATCTATCTTTACCAACTCTTTTTCTCTTGTTGTCTGCCCTCTCATTAAATTAACAGCTTCCTTTTCTTTTTTCCTTGATAGGAATGCTGTCTATCTCTCTCCAACCATTCACTTTTCACAAACATCATCAAACCATTTGAATCTGGTCTTTACAAAAAATTTCTGCTGTATTTAGAAACTGCTTTGCAATGAACAGCAATCCTCCAAATAACCTTAAAAACCATTTGTCTCATAGTCTGGTATATGCTGTACTTTGGTGCTAATCGTTCAAAAGTTTGGTTAGTCACTCCATAGAAACCATCATATTGTGATGACCACTGCGTCATTCACTTCAACCTCTGCAATCTTCATGCCTTTCCCAAGGGTATGAGTGCGAAGTGAAGACCAACAGCCGAAGAATGAACCTGGCTCAGATTCAGTTTTCCAAGCCACCCTACAGCTCCTCCGTAGGTCTATATTTGTAACATTCCCCATTTGAGGGATATGATGTCGATCGGTATTTTCTCTCAGTACACATATACATAAAATTCATACAATATTAGATACCACAAAGAGACTTCAGTCAAGAGTCAGCCAAGTACTAACTAACAAACCTTTTGGTAGTACCAATGTACTTGGAGAGACTACAAACAAATCTAAAGCCAGAAGCCAGCCAAAAATTATCCGGTCAGCTGACATCAACAAAAACCAATATTTCCTGGCCAAGCAGACATTTGGCAGATATATTCACCTGGGAACAGAAATTTAGAATTCTGCAGTGAAGACAATAGCCACAGTTGCAAAGCAACCATTTTGTGGATAGTAATTTTCTATCTGTGCAACAGTCATCAATACTACAGTAATAATGTCATGTTTGAAGGGTAAGGTTAATGTCCCACTGCAACTAATTCAGCAATAGATGCAAATGCAACTTACAAACTCTTTCCAGAGATGCAAGTCATTACTAGAAGGAATTGAAAATGGTATATGTCAGAATACCATAAGCCATCATTGTTAATTAGTTTAGTCCAAGTTAATGACATTATGCTTAGAGGACAAAAGCTGCTTATCTATTATAAAGGCGAGGGATTCTGTTTGGGTTTTAATATAATTATCCCATCATTACTATTATTAGAACCAATACCATAACTAATAATATCTTTTAGTATCAACAATACAACAGTTGCTATCACCACTTGTGGTTACAACTGTGATGATAGTCATTACCATTACTGAAAGAGGGATTCTAAATGTGGAGCACATAACCAACAGGGGTGGGGGTACTTGAATATCTCTGGGGTCAATCAAGAATTTGGGTGTGATGAGCGAAAAGCATTCTGTAGCTCAAAACTGAGTTGTGTTAAGATTTAACTAATAAATTTCTATTAAACAATCACACTATAATTTTAGAAATGTGTGTGTGTGCACCAAGATAACCCAACAACGTTTAGATCAGTGGTTCCCGATATGAAGGGGGCGGGGCTTGATTTACAATAAAATATCTACACTGAAACGAACACATACTTATATTGTACCCGCTCAAGTGCCATGTTCATGATGCAGTCTGATTTCAGAATATATATATATACATTATATATATATATATATATATATATATATATATATATATATATATATATATATATATATATATATATATATATATATATATATATATATATAGAGAGAGAGAGAGAGAGAGAGGGATGTTAATTCTTTTTACAGTAGAGTGAAAGGAAGAGAGAGGGAGTTTATGGAGAAGGAAAGAGAAAGGATGTTTATCTTCTTATGAGAGGGACAGGATATTTACCTTTTACGATAGAGTAGGTAAAAAGAATGAAGGTTAACTCATCCCTATTTTTACTAAGAAAGAACTATATCTGTCGCGGACTTATCTGAAATGGACATGAAGTATCAAGAAGAATTCGCTGAAATACAGAATAATGAGTCTCCTTGAATTATATCACAGGCAACCCAGGTCAGTTTGTGAGTTGGGACAATTATGTACGGTGCATATCCAGTGTGAGGTAGTCAAATGTAATTCTTAGTAAATAGTACCTTTCGATGCATAAAAAACATTAACAAAACAATAATAATACAGTAATTATGATAATATTTTCATATTCAATTTTGACTACATAATTTTTGGCTGCTTTTTATCACAGCTTTGACTTGGACTTCTATTTTATGGCATTGAGTAGACAGCACAATGTAGAGTAAAGAGTGTTTACACATTACTGTGATGATAAAAAAAGCCATTTCTATTGCAAAAAATAAATCAACTTGAACATATGTTGATATACAGTAAAATTTGTAATTTTTTTAAGGTAACTATGATCTTTCGCCCATCAACACACTATTTCAAAAATGTAATTAGTTTAAATTTTTTTTAATTTCATTTTTTTTTTTTAGTTTCTTCCTTTGCTTTGTTGGAAAGAAACTTGAATTGTTTCAAGAAACAAGAAAAATTTTCATTAATTATTGAGTAGAATGGGATATTTCAAAGTCAAGACTTGATTTTATTTACTTTTAGATTATTGGCAGAACATCAATATGCCTTTCATAATTGATGATTGACAATTATTTGATAAATTAGCAAATAAAACCTCTATATACAAGTTTTGTTTCGATTTTCCAGTCAATTTTTTTAAAATTTCCAAAAGGTCCAGATTCGTTTGTTTGTTGTTTTTTTTTCACACATGCAGTTCTAAAAAAGTTTATCTTTCAAATGATTGGAGACCCTCTAAAACCATCCAGAAACTTGTTAGTTTTTAGAAAAATGTTTTTTCAGGTTTTACTATGAGAGGTTCTATTTACAATAACTATGATGCTATATTCGGTAAAAGTCTTTTTCTTTTTAAAGACTAACAAATTTCAGGATGGTTCTGGGGTTCAATGGATTGAAAGCACCTAAAATTGAAAGAAAATACATACACAGTTCCCCAAAAGATAGTCAGAGGATCTTAATCTATGGTTTTCATTTATTCAGACAAAAATTGGGGGGGGGGGGGTCTCTTCCTAGCAAAGCCAAGAAAAACCTCTGAAATTTTGAAAATTGAATCAATTACGTTTCCAAAAGATTGTCTGTCTGATGAAACAGTTGCCAGCTCAAAGTGTATCAGAGAAACACTATTCAGCAAAAAGTCCAGGAACTGATCAACTGTTTTAACTACACTAAACAAAATTGTAATCATACAATTAATTGAATGGAGCATTGAAATCATTCGATTTTTTCAATGTTATTACAAAGGTAATGCTAATGTAACCAAAGAGGATATGTGTATGCAAGAAGAAAGCAAATAAAACAAATAAAGACATTTGAATTTGAAAATTGCTGTCTATAACATATTTTCAAAAAATGATTTGATAGTCAGTTTGTAAGAACAAGTCGTTGAAAAGTAAGGTTTTCATCTGTATTAGTTAAAGGAAACAGGATGTGGCTTTGTGATGAGACTGAAACCAAATATACAAACAGTATTAATACTTCAAGTACAAAAACTAGACTTCTAATTTCAATTATTGTTTTTCAAAATCTTTATTTTCCTACTATACACCTTGTAATAAGAATTAACAGAAGGTAAAATGAGCAGCGTGGGAACTGGTTAACCTTTGTGAGAAGGAAAGAAAAAGAAGAAAAACAGGATATAACAACAAGTCATTTGGAAGGTTTTGAAAGCAGTATTAGATTCAAATTGTAGTATAAAAAACTTTTTTAAAAAAAGAAAAAGTGATTCATTCCTTGTCAAAGCTGTATTTACTCTTTAGAAATTATAGACATTTTCCTCCAGAAGAGACATGATAAAACAGGATCTTACTCAACTATTGATTCATCAATTGCTTCACTTTATTCACACCCACCAACCAATAAGACACTAGGAAATATAGCACTGGTCACTCAAAGTTATGGTACTGTGAGATTTACAAACACTGAACTGACTTAAAAAGCAGATTACATTGTTTAAATTAGATCAAAAGTTTATTCAATCATAGTTTAATAAAACTTTTTTTTTTTTGTTTCGGGGGGGGGGGAGAAAAAAAAAGAAAGAAAAAAAGTTTCTCCAATTAGGTAATTTTACATATTCAGCTATATATATACATATACACACACAGAAATACAAACTAAAAATGTAACCCGAGTAAAATTTCAACAATTACTGTTTTGATCGTAACCCAAAACCTTAATTCTGCCGTTTTGTAGACTGATAAGTCAGTATCATTTTTTCAGATTTTTCCAAATTACAACTAAGCCTACACACATGGAGTGCATATCATTAGATCTGATTGCAGATGAATACATGAGTGATTTTCAATTGTTAAGAAGAGCAGAGTCATAGGGAAAAAAATTTGAGGAAAATATTGTCCTTTAGATCATTTTAAAACAATTGAAGCAACTCAAAAAACATGCTTCAAAAAAATATTGTTCTAAGAAGGATATGAATTAACATTGAACTATTATGATAAACTACAATCCTTGTTTGTATAAGATTGATTATCTACAAGCAGTTGTTTTGGGATTTGCACTTCCTCCAACAATTCTGCAGTATGTCACTCAGAGACAAAAATGAGTGTTATACTTCGAAAAGGCAAAATGGTATAATCTTCCGGTCAAGAAAATTTTTTTTGTTCCCATCTTTTGGTCGATATACTATTCTCCAATAATGATAAAGCACTGATTCTGAACATGGGGTACATGCCCTACAAAGAGGTAATTTTAATATATAGGAGTGGGTAGAGGTCTGGCTCAAAATGGAGTCATGTTGAAGCTTGACTTGAATTTAAAACTTTGAAAATTCAAAAATCTATACAGAAAATATACTGGCAGACCTCAATTTTTATTATTTGATTTCTAGGCAGTAATTAATGAATTATAATAATAAGCAACTTTTGATCTTTAAAAATCATTTTCTCTCTAAATGGATTACATTTAATAAAATCTCAATACATAGTAGAGATCTGTGTACAATAAGTATATTTTTCGATAGCTATGTGATGGGTGATGAGAGTTTGCCACAAGATTTGCAGTGTCAAGTTCGATATTTGACATCTTAATACTCATGTCATGTTCAATATCCAGTCAATTTTGTTCCTAATTTTTTGCATACAGCCTCATAGAAGGAGCCTACTCACAAGGGGGTACTAAAAGAGCTCAGTCTGACCGATTCTAATATTCATGGGATTCATTTAAATTTTGAGGTGTAGACCCTCGAACATAGTTCGTAGACACCAGTTTTGAAACAACTGGCTCAATTTGTAAAATCCCAACTATGCAGTACCATCAATTCTCAATTTTACAATAGATTTCATGGTCACTCATGCTCAACTATTTGAGGTATAAAAGGGATGAATAATCGTATACAATTATACCTTTTCAACACCAAATTTGTTATATTATGAGTAGAGGAAAATCAATAAAGGCACAAAAGCACAAGATTTGGTTGAGGGCCAAGAATTCAATTAAAAACATGTAACATGTGGTTCTTTCAATAAATACAAATAAATCATTTTTTTTTATAGTAAGGGGGACAACAATTTTTTGAGCAATAGAGATTGGGCATGGAGCCAAAAAGGTCAAGAACCATTGCAGTAAAGGCTTCCATGTCTCATTTGGATCTATTCTCTTAAGCCCTTTGGGGTTAAAGAAGTGGCCTTAGGAGAATCACAACAATGAACAAAAAAAAAAAAAAAAAAAAAAAAAAAGGGAAGAGGTATTATGTGTTAGGTTCAGAGAGTTCCAACAGAAGTAATCCATCAATTTTCCCCAAATTGTGTCTTGAATTAAATATTATATTTTACTTTATTTCAGAAGCACTTTTTTCCCCCAAGTTGTGTCTCAAGAGGCGAACACTTTATCAGTTGTTTACTGATGTTACTACACTCTGCAAATAATATAAAACTGCCATGGATCTGTGAAGGTTGATATAGATTTGAATAGATGATAGCAAAATAGAATAACCTGATAGTCTGGGGGGAGGATGTATTTTTTTTGTTTTTGAGAATATGCTTGCAAAAATTGTGGTGCATCTTATATGGTAGTGCTTTTTTTGTGCATCAAATATAGTAAGTTGATAAAATAAAAATCACAACTGGATCATGACAAGAAAATGAATCTGATTAAGATGGAGTAGTACAAAATCAATCTAAGTGTGACTTTCGGTTTCTATCCATAACATTGGACTTTTCCACTTGAAGCTAATAATTTTGCTGATAAATCCTTCTCACCATTCAAAATATTGGACTCTTCCACTGAAAAGAGCGGAGTAGTTACTCCCCCCCACCAAAAAAAAAATCCTCCCATAAAAATTCAAATAAATCCTTGAATTTTGTTCAAAGAGATTAACCAGTGATAAGGTTAATCTTTACACTGACAAATGTCAACATAAACTTTGTTATAGAAAAGCTTCAAGTACAGAATATTCAACTAACAAACTGCATTATTGAGCAGAGTATAGAGATTGGTCTCTTCCATAAGAGGATTAATAGGATCACAACATTAGGTTCTCTATGTGATGCCCAGCTGCTTACAGCACCTGTTACCAATCAAGGTACTGGTCAGGCTCGATGCTGCTTAACTTCAGCGATTACACGATAACCAGTTATAACAGCACATTTCAATTCGACAAGACTATGATTTATCAATGCAAAGCATAGAAATTAACACAACAAACTGAAAACTAACATAAGAATCACACAATGAGCGATGTTAAGGATAAATGGAAGGAAGATCAACATGGATTGGGGGAAAAGCTATAGTGAAGGATATTATACAAATAATTAGGCAGCAAAAATGGAGATGGGTTGAATACTTTGCAAGAAGAGATGACAATAGATGAGTTTAAGTCTAACTGATTGGTACCCATTGAAGAGTAAACAAGATGGAGGAATAAAATAGGAAAGTTTGCCAGTCATCTAAGGCAAAGGGTAGTGCAATTGAGGTTGGCATGGAAGGAGATTAAAAACACCTTTTATACATACACACACACACACTCACTCACTCACTGCACAAATCAATGACACATTCTTCATATGGGTACAGGCATATATAATTATATACATATATATATATGTGTGTGTGTGAGTGTGTATGTATGTGCACATGCGCACATTGTACAAATCAAAGAAAAATTTCTTACTCTGATTCAGGCATCCTATGATATAACACATTTCATATCTGCCAATATAATGCTGTTATGAAGATTCTTATATAATTAATTCTATACAAAGGAAATGAATTGACATTGAGCCTAATGGCCTCTAAGCAAGTACATATATAAACCAATAAAATGAGCCTGACAGTCAAACCATACATGTGCAGGTTCTTTTCTTGTGTGGAGATCTAGCAAGGGTAGTGTTGCCAACTTTATTTCCAAGTTTACATCTAAAATTTCATCAAAAGTCAGTTTAAAACATCTAGATTCTCTACATACATATATGAAAATCCAGGAAATTCATTACATAATAAATAAAATGTGACTAATCTTTAACATTTGTTTCATCAAAATGCTACTTTTTTTTTTTATAACTATGAGTTGAATAAAAATATTACTTTTTTGAAAATCAATATTCATCTAAATAGCAATTTCTGACATGAAAACAACCCCCCCCCAAATAAAAACACTAAGCAAGGGACATAACTGATATTTTGGTTTGTCAACCAGTGACTGCAAGAGATGCTAGCAAATAAAAAAAACTGATGGAGATTTTAATATTAAGGAATGAAATTTAGATTTAACCAGAGAGCACTCAGAGACTGCATTCCTGTCAATACCCTTCTCATAGAAAACTGAATGAAAATCATTTCATAAATAATTACTCTGTAGGTGAGGTAACTGTAAGAGTTCCTGGATCCATACTCAAATTTAATCAATGGCTTATCGACTGAAAAAATGTCATTAGGATTCATAGAGGACCTTTGGCAACTGACATAACTGATTATATAAATATCAGAAAGAGGGGAAATCATGGCTCCGCCCCAAAAGTAATCAATACTTTTTTTTCTCCTCCTGCCTACCCTTGCAGAAAATTTCTTAGAAGTCAATGAGAAGGTTTGATGTTGTATGGACATATAGCTATGATGCAGGAAAGGAAGAATTCCTGGATCCTGCCCCAAAATGATATCACTTCATCCACAGCCAATTTTCCACCCTTCTACAAAATGTCATTGAAATTTATAGATAACTTTTGGAGATATTGCATAGACAGACACAAGTGAATATATATACTGTTGTTGGCAAAGGTGAAGGAAAAAAAAAAAAAATTGACAAGAAACTTTTTAAAGGTTTGTGATACAAATCTTGCTGTAAATTCATTTTTTCTCTAAAATCCAATACCATTTCTGAAACTCTAATCAAGAACTTGGACAAACAAGAGGCTTCATTAAAATCAGTTCTTGAGAAGCCTGAAAAAGATTTATTTTTGGAAAAGAGCTCAATTACCAAGAGCTCAGATGAAATGGAATAAACCTGACTATCCCATAGAAATAAAGACTCAACAATAAATAACACTGTGCAATCTGATTTTTGTTCAAGGGTAGTATTATTTGAAACAGTCAAAAAACGTTTCTTCAGCTTTTAGGTTGGTCCAGCTATATATATATACTATGCATATATATATATATATATATATATATATATATATATATATATATATTATGCATACAGCCGTACCAATGGAGCAACAGGGTTGAAATTTTGATCATTTACCCATTATGTCTAATAAAAATGTTTGTTTTTTTTTAAATTGTTCCCATAAATAATTTTTTAGCATTGGTTCAATTTACAATGAAGGTTAATGCTCTTTTTTTCCCCATCTTTCAATTGATCACCCCCAACACAACATGCTGCCAAAAGATGTTGGTCACATCATGATTTCAATAGGGTGACTAACCAGACCTGTTTTTTAATTGCTTATGTGTAAAAAGTATAGAAAATGGCTATTATCTACTTCAAACTTTACTTTTGTGACCAGAACACTAATTTTTGTACATAGTTACTGACTGTATGTGATTAAAAATGCACTAATTTGCCAATTGTTCCATTGAAAAAAAGTAAATTTCAAATTATCACTGTTCTGGTCACAAAAGCCAAGTTAGAAAGGAATAACTGACTTTATACTTTTTTAACATGATTAGAAAAAACACTCAAGCAAGAACAACAAAAATGTAAAAACTTGTTGTAGACATTTTTTCACATGGGCATTAAAAAATACTCACTTACATAAGTTCAATGTGTGTGAGAAAGAAAAGGTGACTCAGTGTAGTGAGCTACTCAGTCATGCATACCCAAGTATGGAAGAAAAATCACCTGATACAAAATAAACAAGGGTAGACCCTAATACATCATTCATAACCAAGTTACAAAGCTAGCTTTGTCTAAGCTCTCAATTTCCTTGTGGAAGTAAAATCACCGTAGCTCCACCAGACCAACCAGCCAAGTGGGTTACAGATTTGGTTGTGATTCAGTCTATAAGAGTCTCCAGGTGCTCCTACTCACATGGGGCTACAACCAGGAAATTAAGTAATAAATTAACTGTACTAATCAAGGTATACCTGTATGTAGATATAAATTAATGTCCATTTCATACCGTTGAAAAATCACAATCAACACCATTTTATAGTTTTCAATAGAAAGTCATAGAAAAGGGTTGTGCGTTGGTAAGGAATCAACTGTGAGGATTTTAGAAGCAACTTGATAAGTATAGAAAGGAAAAATTTGACTGTATGACTCATACACATTCTGCAATAGCAGTTAGGTTTCGTTACTATATTGGCCTCAACATACTTAACTAAACAATTATCATCAAAAGAGATAGGCTCCAAGATCGGACAGGGACTGCATCTGTATGGACCTGGTATTCCTGTAATATGAGAGAGAACCAACAAAGCCTGGGATATATTGCTGGGGTGACCTGGGTTTGTGGTAATGATACTTTTCAAAAAGAGCTAAATTGGACAACTTGGTTATATTGCAGTTGGTTATTTTGGATCCCAACATCAGCATGATAAGAGAATGCCTGTATAGGGTCAAATCCTAAAGGAAAACAGAAGAATATGAAGTCTTCACTGAATCAATGCAGATAGATAACTACATGTATGCAAGTGTTCCATCTCTAAAGATCTGATCCACTTAGTTGCTGCTGCTGCTGCTGCTGCTGGGAAGGATTTTAAAGAAGGGAAAGAAGCATTTTGTCGTGTTCCAATAAAACATTTTGTGAATTCAGCTCCGAAGTAAGAATCGGAAACAAGAACCAAATAGAAAGAAAACACAGACATACATGCAGCTGCAAGGAAGAGCAGATGCATTTCACTTTCTGAAAAGCAGAGAGATAGTTGGGGGGGCAGGAAGAAAAGAAAAAAAAGAGCATGGAGGGAGTGAGTGAGACAACCGGGGGGTTGGGGGTAAAGGGAGTGAGTGAGACAACCGGAGACAGGCAGGGGGGGTAGGAAGAAGACAGGCAGGGGGGGTAGGAAGAAGACAGGCAGGGGGGGTAGGAAGAAGACAGGCAGGGGGGGTAGGAAGAAGACAGGCAGGGGGGGTAGGAAGAAGACAGGCAGGGGGGGTAGGAAGAAGACAGGCAGGGGGGGTAGGAAGAAGACAGGCAGGGGGGTTAGGAAGAAGACAGGCAGGGGGGGTAGGAAGAAGACAGGCAGGGGGGGTAGGAAGAAGACAGGCAGGGGGGTAGGAAGGAGACAGGCAGGGGGGTAGGAAGGAGACAGGCAGGGGGGTAGGAAGGAGACAGGCAGGGGGGTAGGAAGAAGACAGGCAGGGGGGGTAGGAAGGAGACAGGCAGGGGGGGTAGGAAGGAGACAGGCAGGGGGGGTAGGAAGGAGACAGGCAGGGGGGGTAGGAAGGAGACAGGCAGGGGGGGTAGGAAGGAGACAGGCAGGGGGGGTAGGAAGGAGACAGGCAGGGGGGGTAGGAAGGAGACAGGCAGGGGGGGTAGGAAGGAGACAGGCAGGGGGGGTAGGAAGGAGACAGGCAGGGGGGTAGGAAGGAGACAGGCAGGGGGGGTAGGAAGGAGACAGGCAGGGGGGGTAGGAAGGAGACAGGCAGGGGGGGTAGGAAGGAGACAGGCAGGGGGGTAGGAAGAAGACAGGCAGGGGGGTAGGAAGAAGACAGGCAGGGGGGTAGGAAGAAGACAGGCAGGGGGGTAGGAAGAAGACAGGCAGGGGGGTAGGAAGAAGACAGGCAGGGGGGTAGGAAGAAGACAGGCAGGGGGGTAGGAAGAAGACAGGCAGGGGGGTAGGAAGAAGACAGGCAGGGGGGTAGGAAGAAGACAGGCAGGGGGGTAGGAAGAAGACAGGCAGGGGGGTAGGAAGAAGACAGGCAGGGGGGTAGGAAGAAGACAGGCAGGGGGGTAGGAAGAAGACAGGCAGGGGGGTAGGAAGAAGACAGGCAGGGGGGTAGGAAGAAGACAGGCAGGGGGGTAGGAAGAAGACAGGCAGGGGGGTAGGAAGAAGACAGGCAGGGGGGTAGGAAGAAGACAGGCAGGGGGGTAGGAAGAAGACAGGCAGGGGGGTAGGAAGAAGACAGGCAGGGGGGTAGGAAGGAGACAGGCAGGGGGGTAGGAAGGAGACAGGCAGGGGGGTAGGAAGAAGACAGGCAGGGGGGTAGGAAGAAGACAGGCAGGGGGGTAGGAAGAAGACAGGCAGGGGGGGTAGGAAGAAGACAGGCAGGGGGGTAGGAAGAAGACAGGCAGGGGGGTAGGAAGAAGACAGGCAGGGGGGTAGGAAGAAGACAGGCAGGGGGGGTAGGAAGAAGACAGGCAGGGGGGTAGGAAGAAGACAGGCAGGGGGGGTAGGAAGGAGACAGGCAGGGGGGGTAGGAAGGAGACAGGCAGGGGGGGTAGGAAGGAGACAGGCAGGGGGGGTAGGAAGGAGACAGGCAGGGGGGTAGGAAGGAGACAGGCAGGGGAGGTAGGAAGGAGACAGGCAGGGGGGGTAGGAAGGAGACAGGCAGGGGGGGTAGGAAGGAGACAGGCAGGGGGGGTAGGAAGGAGACAGGCAGGGGGGGTAGGAAGGAGACAGGCAGGGGGGGTAGGAAGGAGACAGGCAGGGGGGTAGGAAGGAGACAAGCAGGGGGTAGGAAGGAGACAAGCAGGGGGGAATGAATGAGGGCAGCAAATAAGACAACTAGGCAGGGGGAAGGAAGGAGGTCAGCAAATAAGACTACCAGGCAGGGGGAAGGAGGGAGGGCAGCGAATAAGACTACCAGGCAGGGGGAAGGAGGGTGTGAATAAGACAACCAGGGAAGGGGTTGGGAGGAAGACAACAAGAAGTAAACAGAGAGGGCAAAGGAATGGTAGCACAATGAGAGAAAATAACTAGTAGAGAAATAGAAGGACAATAGACAGAGATATATCAAAGAAGACTTAGGCCAGGGAGACATATTGATTACAGTCTTTTTCTTTCCCACTGATCCAGCCCCCCTCTCTCTGCCTCTCATCCACCCTCTCTCCAAGACTTATTCACAAAAGCCAATCTATCAAGGCATCAGTTCAATAGTCTTGAGCATGCACATATGCATACAATTGAACAGTTAATGTAATCAGGTCTTTCTCTCTCATATTTTGCAAATCTTGACTTATTGAGAGAGATTCAAAAAGGTCAATGATATTATGGCATTAACATTCATGCACAAACTTTGTATTTTACCAGTACCATATTTCAAGGCATACAAGACAAACAGCAATATAAGATCTACCTCAATTTTTGCATGCATATTCTTGAAAGCATAAAAGGACCACCCCTGCCTCTCTTTCTCAGTTCTTATTAGCCCTCTGCACTATTCACCCGATTATTCTAATACTCTTATCAATTCAAATCTAGATCAACCCCCACAGTAGCTGACTGTTCACATTATTTGCATACCACAGTAATGTTAGTAAAAAAACTGATATAGTGTTTGCTTCCCAAGACAGAACTTGGAAAAAAGTGCTGTAAAATATGGTAATAGCCATTTCAGTAACTCATGACACTCAAACTAAAGCAGTAACTAGTGCTAACTAGATCGGGTGCATTCCCTGAAGGAACTACAAGAGTGATTGTACCCAACCTAAACCTAAACCTAAACCTTGATGAAAAAAAAAAAATTTTTTTTGAATTACTATCTCCAAGATATTTTACAACCTTCACAAGGGAAGTAACTTAATCCTTTGAAACTACTTCCATAGAAATGGTTGGAAGTAAGGGTCAAGTTCAGTATTATGTATTGTAAATAGAACCCCTAAAGCTGATTAACCTTATTCAAAACTGTATACAAGCGTGAAACACGGGATTGAGATGTACTAATCAGTTTTAGGAAGATAAGAAAAATGTTAACACATGTGTGAGTGTGAGTATATATAAGGCTTTATTGTTTGAAAAAAAGGGGGACTCTATAAGAACGAATGAGTGGATAAAGTAGTGTACAATGACAAACGTTATCGGATTAAAAAGTGTATGAGAAATAAAATGGAAATCTTTTCCTAATGAAAAGATTACATTAAAAGAATTCCATTTTTCCAATACTTGGTGGAAAAGATCAAATCAGAAACCAAGTGCAGAACTGTTGTCATGGTTACTGTATACACAGGCTAATTTCCTAAAAGAAAATAGAAAATTGCACCAATAGAAAATGTAATAGTCTACATTTATTCATTTCTTGTTGCTCACATTCAGGTCAGGCAGAGAGATGGGAGGGGGGTCTAGCAGGTCAGCTTTTGGTCTGCATTAATGCACGTAGTGTAGGGATCAGGATTACCATGGGAGGCTCTCTACATGATCCCCACCTACTTACAGCAACTGGTATTCCCAGATGGCCTCCCATCCAGTTACTGACCAGTCTCATGTCCATTCTTCCTACAACCATAACCTCTGATGACTCAGCCTAACATACCATCATCACAATTTTGGGGGTATCAGAACACTCAAAATATTTTCCTATATAAAATAATACTAAGTGCTTCTTCAGCTCAGAAAACCTGTACTTCCCCTCAAAATGAGTTCTGTGCAAACTAATCTCCACTGACTTGGTACCTAATTAAACCTTAAATCTCTTAGCCACCAGTCCAGTACTCAAATCGCAAGTCTCACCGATGGATAATACAGGTCTGGTTAGTCATTCAAGAGAAACTATTATGTGATATATCTTTTGGCAGCAGGCTGTGATGAAGGTGATCAATCAAAAAATTGGAAAAAAGTGTAATCAATTACTTATCTCGCCTTTTGTTCAGCAGCTATCACTGAAAAAGTCTGACCCCCCCCCCAAACAAAAAACATTTAGCATTATCTTACATTGCAAATTGACCCCCCCCATTAAAATCTATTAGAGGGGTAATTGGGGGGGGGTTCCATATTCATTATAGGGATTAAATGTTTAAATTTTCAGCTCTATCTCCATTGCTGAAGCCTATATGCATGAAACACACATAGCCAGCCAACCAGCCACACCTACTTGATAACTAAAGAAACCTACATTGACAGTTTTGGTTGATGGTTTCTAGAGAGAGAGAGAGAGAGAGAGAGAGAGAGAGTGTTACCAACAAACAACAATTTTTCATGTGTCCTTCCAAGGGAATAAATAAAGCAATGCTTCTAATATGCTTATAGCCAAATTGCAATCTGAATTCTTCTCAGTTCAACTACAGAAAGCAATATTTTTCTGTCATTGCATATTAAAATCACACAGAGCATGGGACATATGCATTACGTACTGACACAACCAGCAGTAAATCAAATATCTCCAGAGACAAGATAAATGCTTTTAAAGTACTTAGAGTAAACATCTTGAGCAAAAAGAATTACAATAAGAATATTCTTTAGGTCTCTCTCTCATCTACAATTACATCTACAAAGCAAATGATATAGAAATATTTCGAATACAAGCAAAGGATTGACAAAGCTGGAATAAACTAGAAGAATGCATCAAGAAAGATGGAGGAGTATCATCTGTAGAAAATGAAGCATATAAATAATATCAGCTATTTCTCCACAACTTATATTTCTTGAAAACAGGTCATATTGAAGGAATAGAAGATAAATCATTTAATGTGAGACAAGTGGAAGAACCAACAAAACTATGACTTACAAAAATGCCAACTCATAATATAACTACAGGAGATTGGAATCTAAGAGGGAACATATCAAAGAGACTGGTAGACAGAAGTATGTGAGCTGGAAGGGCATTATCTTCCATCAATAACAAAGCGAGACTCCAATGACTAACATTTTTGCTCAAATAAAACCTTAATTTTTAAGAACAAATTCATTTCTTTATAGCCTGGTGGTTTCCAAGTTGGGTGACTGTTGACAGGGGTGATCAAATGTTAGTAAATGCATGGGTATATCAGGCCTTGGAGCAAAGTTTTTACCAAAAATTAACAAAATCAATACAGAGTATCCCTTATACCCCGGGGATGTGAGAAAGCAGATATCCACCCAAAGATTTTCTATGAATTTCAATGACATTTTGTGGTAGGTTGGGCCTTATTACGTTATCAAATCAAAGCAATCTGAACTTATTAAAAGGGCGATGAAAGGAAAAAACAAAAATAAAAACAATCACCAGAGTGACATTAGCATTTAAAGATGAAATTTGATGATTAACCAAATTTTGCAAATTTTTTTTCACTTAAATTGTTTTAGTGAGTTTTGAAATTCAATCTGGTACACTGTGCATTGTGAATCAGACACACAAGGGATAGCCAGTGGTCAAAAATTAACAAAATCATTAGTGACAGACATAAGAGGGCTTGTGTGTGTATATATATATATATATATATATATATATAAAATAATGGTATTCTTCCATGGCATAGCTGCTGCTGCTGCTACTACAAGATGACTATGGTAAAGACAACCAGACTGTTGATATCCAAAAAACATTTTTTCAATCTTATATTGCGAATAGGAAAAAAAAAAGTTTTATGGGTCGCTTTTTAAAGAAATAAAACTAGATGGAAATCAATGATTGTAGAGTGAAAAAAATGGAATAAATTTTATATTTGAATCAATTGAACTTGTTCTTGAATTTGTATCACTACAATCATTTACCTCATGGCAATTTGGTCCACAGTGGACCAGTATAACCAATTCAGATGTCTTTCATCTGCATTTAGATATTTCTTGTTCAATCTACATGTCAGAAATTGCTATTCAGTTGATTTTTGACAACATGAGTGGTATTTTTATTTAATCTATAGTAATAAAAAGTATTTTCAATGAAATTTAGTAATATTTTAATGAAGTAAATTGCGATTGAAGTCACATTTAATTTATTAGTATGTAATATACACGTATATTCTGGTTTTTAGTTATCTGGAGAATGTAGATGTATCAAGGTGCTTTCAGATGTTTTTAACCCAAATTTAGATGTAAATCTGACAACAAATTTGGCAACACATCAGTGGACAGTGCAGCACTGATAGAAGAGCTACTTGAAGCATTTTCTTGTCACTTCATTAATAGAATATGACAAACTGATTGATGAAAACAGATTCTGGACATCAGATAGAATGTCACCCACGAATTGAGCAGCCCATTCCTCAATCTCAAGCAATAACAGCAATGGATTTGTCACATAAATCCCTATCATTTGTTGCAAATCTTCTTCCATTATCTAATCACCATAGATCTATATGTCGGTCTGTTCATCCCTGGGCACTCCTGGCCACATTTTGGGGGGGGCTACAACCTTGAAGATTTGCACGAGTACACACCACTAAGCACTATCTAAACATTTTTTTTGTTATTCAAAAGTGCTTGGGCCTCTTGAGTAATTTCTAGACCAATGATGCCCAAATCTTGAGCAGGTATTTTTTCAATAATTTTAGATAAAAATCTATTTTTCAGATAATTAGTTCAGGTACACGCACAGAGCCTGTTCCTGTATGGAACAAAGGAAATTGAATTGGGGAGAAGTACCAGAATTCAAGATTAATTTAAGAAAATATCACATGGATATCGTGTAATTCAGAATGCAGATACAGTGAAGTACTTTTTACATCACTTTCAGTTTTTCAAGCAAATTTTTCCTCTCTTCACAGAAGAAGGAAAGTAGTATCAATCTTTTTATCCTAAGAAAATATCATTATATTCTGACATATCATTGACAAGCAGCATACTATTATTGTTCTGCAGTTTTGCTCAAGTGTGTAGCAGGTGTTCAGAAGTTTGGACTTCTATTCCAATGGTTAAGTTGGTTAAGCTCACAGCATTTGTCAACATTTGTTTCTGTAATGAAAATATTAGTTTCCGATTGATTTTCAAAGTTAATCCCCATTAAAGAAAGGAAAAATTATTTTCCAGTAATCTAAGTATGTAAAGACTAAATGCTTGTGCAAATGTAAACTAGAAATTGTTTCGAAATGATTTTGGCACACCCTATTTCTCATGACTAATAAACCCGCATTTGGCATGTTTTAATATGATAAAAGCATTATTGCATCCTATAATGTAATGTATTTAGTTAAGATTATCAATTACTACATTATAGGTAACTGTTTGTAATATCGAACGATCGAGTGTGCGAAACTTCACAATTTACAATCAAGACCACCTTCCTTACCCTGTACCAAAAAGGCTTTTACTGTCCGTTGCTTTTTATAGACACTAAAACATTTTTGTGCATCTGTAGCACACCCAAGATACTAAGCACCATATGGTTTAAATCAGTCTAGGCAGCTAAGAAATGTTAATGCATTGATACAATAGCTATGTGAGTGTTAAACTAGCAAGAATCCACCTGAACACAAACTAAATCAAAGATATTTCCTTATTGTCATTATGAAATCTCTGATGTTATCCACTTGTATTTATTTTGTAACACAATTCCATTTACCTCCTTATTTTTATTGTGTAAATGAACAGAATGAGTTTCATAATTACAGAAACACTTGGTCTGAACATTTATTCATGGCAACCAAATGTATAGACTTTTACACCTGACAACCATTTACTGCAGCTTTTGTATAGTCCTCTGGAGTAGGACTAAATACAGGTGAGTCATGTCAGGCAATAAAATCTGAACTCTATAAAAGAGCTCTTCATGTAAGCACAACCACTGGACTAGATGTGCAGAATACATATTATTATACTTTACAGTATAGGAAGGATTAGAAACATCAGCAACAAGATCAAAAATGATAGCCGCAATAGTCTTCCCATGGGTATTAGCAGGATGAAAATTGCCCGGATTGAAAAGACATCAAAAAGATGCTTGAAAGGATTAAAAACATACTAAAATGGTGGAAAAAAAAAAAGAAAAAAGAGGGGGGGGGACCCAAAATATTTCAGCACTTCTGCCCCCTTTTTAGAGCATATGTTTCATCAGCACTCTCCCATTAAGTCAGTCAAATATGATACATAGTAATTTAAATTCTATTAAAAATTTCAACAGAATTCTTTAAATCAGAAAAACTAGAAATATTTGAACTTCAATCAGCTCTCCAGTAAAATCAGCTTTACAGACATACAACTCCATGTGTAGGAGATGTTACTTCACCATTCCTTTTCTTCCAACAACCCTCCAACTTCTCCTTGCCTTCCAGTGCACCCTAACTGCCTAAATCAGTGCCACCAAGGGGGGGTGTAGCACCCACTTTGGGAATCATTGACTCTACAGTTGAATTTGAACCATTCTACAGGTAGTGGTTCAGTTTACAGTCATAAATAAATGAAACCAAAGGTTTGCATCCTATGGTCAACTGAGGAAGCACGAATAGGGGCAGGATCCCTAGGGCGTAGGTTCAACAAAAGTTTAATTCTGGTAAATTCGTTAACTAGCTATAGGGGTGTGCTGCCCCTGAGCAGATGTGCGCTGAATCTACAGGACTGTTACCCACTCAGGAGTAATTCAATAGTGTGGGGGGAAACTAAATTCAACAAATGGACCAACCGACAGTGGTCATAGGTTAATGCAGATTTGGTTTGATTAGTAGAGATTTGACCCGTTAAGATCCACTTACAGACTTCAATGGGATTTTCAAACACAGACCGACTGTAAATGACACAAATCTTTGATTTTACTCATTAACCTCTTGTTTTGCTCATATTTCAATTTTGTTTTCTACGATAGAAAAAAAAAGAACCTGATGCTATTATTTCATAGATCTAAAGTACAATTGAACTAAAGAGCCAATATCTTTCCCGCTGTGGAAAAGAGAAAGGAAAACAAAGAGGAGTTGGCCTTCTTATTCATAAATAACTCAGACTATATTGTAAGATCTCAAATCATGAAGCCAGTGTCAAAATACAATTCTCAAAGAAGTCTACACTAGCACTTCAGTCAACCAAGTTATAAATAACTACTACGATGACAACTTGAACTCCATACTCCAAAAAACCTGAACACATTTCAACATCGTTATGGGAGACTTCAATGCTCAGGTAGAACAAGGAAATGAAAGGTATGTCGGCAAGTTTGGATGCAAGACGCAGAATGAAAGCGGTGATGATCTTGTAAGATGTAAGAATTTTGGACAACGCAACTCATGGCCTGGATCACGAGAGATCATATCTAAAACAGTAGCTAGCAGAAAATAAGATGATGTATTGAACCACACAAGTTTAGAAAGCATTGGCTCTGTGATACCCATGATAGAGAGGTCTGACAAATCTTGGGGAAGGTCCATGTCCAACGATAAACACTAAAAGGTTGCTGATGATGGTTCCAGCCGCCCTGTAAAAACCCATAATTGCTACAAACAATGTTTGGTAATTCATGGATCATTTACCTCCTGTAGCGGGGGGGGGGGGAGCAGCTCGGCTATCAACAAGTCGAAGAGGTCACTAATAAGAAAAGAAATAAAATTTAACCCCTTCACATACAATTGCACAAACACTAACAGCCAAGAACAGTTCAAATGCTCCTAAGCTGAACAGTTGTCATGGTGAGGCAGTAGAGAATGAAATAAATAAAAAAAACCCAGTTTAAATAATTCACTGACCATTTGCACAGCTATGCCAACATTTTCACACAGAGCTTGAAGAAGCTGCTAGACAACAAGCAAAATGAACAAGATAAAGAGATTAGACAAATAAAAGTCTAGACAGTGCATTGTGGGGTAAATAAGAATTAAGACACTTTTGAACAAAAGAATTGAACAGGAAAGAATTCTCTGGCATAACCACTATTACTGAATCTGCAGTTACAAAATTACTGGAAGGAGAGCTAAGAGAGGAAAAGGAAGAGTACTCTGGTATTTCATTCTGGAAGAAGATTAACTTTTGTCAGAAAGAAATTATAAGTGTGATTGCACACTATTGCTCTTCTATGTATTTTTATTCATTTACAAGTTTACAAGTCCCGTAAAAAACGATGGCATATGAGATATATGGATATATATTGCATCTTATATGAATAGATAAAGATATTTGCATTGCAGTGAGCATGGAGAATAGCATTCTGTTGACCACTAACAAATTTTTTGTTATATTTTTGTTTTCATTACTTTTATTTTCTTTTATTGTTCTTTGAATTCAGCATTTTTATTATGTCATTAGAACATGAATGAAATTCTATTTTTGCTACATCAGTTACACAAATTAAATTTATTTTACCACATCAGTTACATCACTTAGTGTGACAGAAGACATCATTACATTGGAAATTATTATTAGACGTGTGGATTCTTATTTCATTTTCTACAGTTTAAGATATCAACACCATTCCAATACTAATTGACCAGTCCCAATACCACTTATTGCACTTGCATACAGTTCAAAAAAAGGTTAATTTTCCATGGTTCTTTTCTGCCATTTGTACAAGTTCAAAGTATTCGGTTACTTCTTTTATGAAAGTTGTAAAGATCTTTCACTAGTAATTTTTTGTGCTAACATCAAGATTTTTTCCTCTGTTAGGTAGGGGACTATGCTGCAGGACACTCACACAGAGTTCCGCCATATATTTATTTATTCATATGAAAGTTTAATTTTTTTCAATCATGTATCACAATGTAAAAAAAAAAACATTACCAATCTTGTCAACTTCGAGAAAAATAATGTAAGAAATTTCTAACGAGATATAGATATTATATAAATTGCGTTATATTAGTTTAGATCTATTTGAAATAATCTCCCATATCACGAACTGAATGTATCATTTGGCCACCTTTCATTGTTTTTTTCTATTTACATTGTCAACACTAAATGGTATATCCATCATATAATAACAAGTTCCAAATAATATAAAGCAATTCATAATTATTTCTGTTAGATTATACGTCCAATTCTCAATATTATATACATATCTATTGAATGTTATAGATGACAATAGGGAAAAATGGTCAATTAAATTTACTCCACGAATGTATTAGGCCTTAATCAGTGGCAATTTTACATGAAGCAATATTGTTTGATAAAGCCGAAAGATGTTGGTATCGAATATATATTGCCAGATATATCATACCCAAAAACTAATCATATACATCTTTGTGACATAGTCCAGAAGATAAAGTAGCATGGAACAGGTCTAGTAAATATTTATTACTTATTACTGCCATACAGCAAAATGCACTCTTCGACAAATTTAAAAAGTAACTTTCTTGGGAAATTTCCACAGAGAACTTTCGAAGATATTCCATGGCGTGAGCATATAGCTATAATGTAGGGGATGTAACTGTACACAGATCCATACAAAAATCTAATCACTTCTTGTATAGCCTATTACCAACCATTCAACATAATCTCATTGAAATTGATTAGGGACTTTTGGATAATGTGTAGACAGAAAGACAGACATAAGTGAATACATATACCTCTCCCAACTTTAATGGAAGAGGAAAATTACCATCAATTGAGATTATGCATTTTGGAAGACTGACAGATTCTTAAAATATATATTTTTACATACTCCTCAAATAAAAACAAATTTAGGTGTTAAAAATATATTATATTTGTCTCCTTTTCAATCTTTATTTGCCATGTAAAAAGTAGATATGCCAAATATTATTGGATGAAAAAAGATCAATGAAGAGGAAAGCAGGAAGCATTTCAGCTTGATAAATTGGCTAGAGTATTTTTTGTGAAAAAATTATCAACTGTACAATTATGGTAATGGCTGTATATTGCACACATATTGATTAGCACAGCCTATACTGGGAAAAAATTGCTCAGCGGTCAGTGTATTGAACAGGAAGTGATAAGGTCTACAATAATTCAGAGTGCTGGATAATTGATGCTGATAGAGACATAGAATATTTATAGTGAATTAATTGCCAATATCAAAGAGTCTGACTCTTTGGATATGGATAGCACTAACAAGACAAGAAAAAACCAGAATCATAAGTTCAACGATGCATACAGCATCTGTGGTGGTTGTGGTGGTGGTGGTAGTGGTGGTAGGAGGAAGAAAGAGAAAAATAAGGACAGAGCACCTAAAAGTCTTTGAGTTTCATACCAATCCATCATGATACTGCTGAGAAAACCGATAGTTAGCACTACTTGTAATGGGAGTAGTAGCAGGAGAAAGAGGAAGATGAGGATGGTTCATCCAAAAGTTTGGACCAAGTTTCATATCAATTCAATATACTACAGTTGAGAAAATTGATATTTAACATATTAAAGACTGACCGACTCTTTGGATATGAATAGCACTAACAAAACAGGATAAAAAACAAGAATCATAAGTTCAACAATGTGTCCACCATCTGTGGTGGTAGAACCAGAAGGAGGGAGAGGAAGATGAGGATGGTTCATCCAAAAGTCTGGACCAAGTTTCATATCAATCCAATATCGGGATGCGAAAATTGATATCTAACACATCAAGGACTGTTGAAATGTGTCTTATAGAGATGTGAGGACACATCTAAAATATCAAGCTATTCTATCACTAGTTTATCCATTCTGTAAGAAAAAGAAAAAAAAAAAGAAAAAAGAAAGACCACACTATTTAAATATTTAAAATGATCTCCCATTATTATATGATGGACGTATCATTTGGCCTGGACAACATAAATAGAATAAACAATTAAAGAAAATGGGGCTGCTGCAATGTGAAGTTGCTCTGACCATCGAGATAAACAGTTGCCGATAATGCGAAGACCCAAATAACTGTTTTAACCCCAAATTCTTATTTCGGTTTATTCACAGTCTATATCTGCTCTATTTGTTTCTTCCAACTCAACAATAGCGTTAAGAATGATTATGAATTGCATTCAATATAATACAACAATTTATGATAAATATTTAAATAGTTTTGCAATTGCAACATACTTATTAAATATCGAAACAATTATGTTGCTCTGCATTCTCTTGTTTATATTGATTATTTTCTAAATATTAAACTAAAGTAAAGGTAGGATTTAGTAAAAATACAAAATAAATTGTAAAATAAAATACAAAAATCCTCACTTTTTTTGCTTCGTGTCCTACTATGACACTTGAAAAATTTCATGACTCCCCCGCTCCGCAGTGGCAGTGATAAAATCAAGTTAACTTTGGAGAAAATACTACCAGTATGTTTTGAATCAAATCTATGATTTTTTTTTTTTTTTGAATTTGTTCAAAGTCTATTTAGTCACTTGATAAGGTGATCAATTGAAAATAGGAAAAAAATTCCTAGGTTACTTTTCTGGCCTTTTTTGGGCTGTGGTCACTAAAGTAAAGATTTTTCTATATTAGCATGAATGCTGCTGGACACAAACTGAAGGACCAATCTGACAAACTTTCATTGTAAATCGAACCCCCCCCCCATACCTAATAAAAACCGGGGGGGGGCATACACATTGAAGGGTTGGTGCAAAATTTCAAGATTCTACTATTAACAGTTAGGACTGGGTGAAGTCTGAACGGATAAATACATAAATATTAGATATCACAAATATATTCAAATTGAGTCCTGGTGGTGTGTGCGTCCAACATTTGAAACCAGATTGATTGACAAGGTCTGTGGGCTTTGTTGACACTGACGGCGAGCGTAGGTGTCATTTATCACAAAAAACACATCAATAACCATCACCATGGAAACAATGGCAAAATAAGTAAGGTAGGTGCACAAAAATCAATTATCACAATACAATAAATGATGGCAACAATACAAAAAGAGACACCATGAAAAGTCCAAGGATTGGTTGGAAAAAAGAAAAAAAAAAATGATATTCCCAAAGCAATTCAGTTAGCCACTCATTTTTTTTGCAAAAAACTGGTACTTGATTACACAAACAACACAATAAACAACGAGTTGACATTCTCTAGAAACTAAACAAAATTTATCGAGGTTTCATTACAAATGATTAAATTCTGTTTCACCAATGATTGTCACTTATATTCACAACATAAACTAAAAGAACTAGTATTGTGATTCATTAAATCATAGACATCTTTCAAATATTAATAAGCATACACACTATCTACAGAGACCAAAAAAAAAAGAAGAAAAGTAGGCTGATCTATGCACAGCTACATTCATCCATAAGAAAATAATTTGGGAGAACAATAATAAATATGTTGTCAGTAGTTTTGAGAAGAGTCATTAACATTTTAAGAGTTTTCCAGACAATTGAACTCCTTGTTATTTGTGTTGTTTTAGTAGTTCACACACCCTCTGAAATTTGCTTACCAAAGCGAGTCCACTACGTAAGAAAAGTCTGACCAATAACTACATGTACATTATTCCTTGTAAAAGTAGGAAGATCTATACAGGAAAAATGGGTTGACCAAGACAGATATAAAAAGGCCATAACCAAAGGCAAAATAGATAGGTCTAGGATGGCTGACCATATCAGGAGAGAGAAGGGCAAATACTATCCTTTCAGGGGAGAAGTCCACATTATAGACAAGAAACATTGTTGGAAATTTTTTAAAAAAAATCATCAAAGAGGCAGCACATGTCAACTGTGTATAAGTCAGACAAGTGCATAGTTCAACCCAATGTAGCTTTCACTACTGAACAGGGACAAGGTATGGAAATCCAAGCCTAAAAAGAAAAAATACATCACCTGGATCAAACGTTATAGTGTTGCAACAATGGGAAACAATTTGATTTACCTTCATCACATTCAGATAGTACACCTGAAGAAGGCCATAGAATGGATCAGATGAAACTGTATTACCAAAACACAAACAACAAGAAAGACTTCAATTGTCCATAAGTTTATAATTCAAAGTGTCTTATCATCTAGAAGAGACATGATACTTGGAGCTTTATGATATTAACACAAATCACAACTGGTTCCATGCAATTCAATTTCCTACAGCCAATTCCACAAGTCCAATCTCCATGTCTGCAAAACTACATCAGATGTCACCGATCAAGGGTTACATTATCCAGTGACAATTCTATAAACAAGTACCATAAGTTAAATGATGCATCTACCATTATTATGTCCATATTTCTGATTTCCAATTTCAAAGGCATTCTAAATTAAGTGGTTGTAGGAAGAGCGAGAATGGTTCATCCCAAAGTCTAATTGTTAAAACAAAAAACAAAACAATTACTAAGTTTAAATTAAAGTAAGTGTACAATTTTTATCAATAATTTGTACTGAACTCATGGTATATGTTTATCATTCCTGATGTTTCTGTAGGCTTCAAATGAGTATATATAACATTTTTGGGTAAGTTAGCTGGAAATTGAAAAGTTTAGCCAATTTTAGCAATTTTTTTGACAGTTTCAGCTATTAATAACAAAAAATACTTGGCAACAGTGTGGAAAACATATGCTCTATACGTTATCTATTGATCAGAATAGATTGTCTCTTAATGACGTCATACATTCTCCTCCTTCCTCTCTTTACATAAACAGAACTGAGGACCGAAATCGTTTAATAGAGATTCGTGGAAACATCTAAAAACTTCTGACCTACCTATTGTACACTTAATGTTTCATGTACTGGTATAAATACAAGCAGATAGTATGTGTGAATAAAAACTTTTTGCCAGATTGAAAAAAATGGTTGAACTACTAGAGGCTAGACTACAGGATTTGTACCCACAATGAAATTATTTATTGAGGTCATATATGGCCCATGACACCTAATCACAATTTTACTTTTCCATAATTCAACAACTTTAGAGCGATTTTCTTCTTGCTGCTAAACAGGTAAATCAGCAAAAATGTTAATGAACATCCTTTATCTTTAGTTAAACCCATCCTTTATAGATAAAGATTCCGTATAGCCGTGCCAAGACTAATAGAAATTTTCATGAATAATGAACTATCCAATGGCATATACATTACAGACAAGAGACCATACAGGATAATGCCAAGTTACTCTCGATAATGCTGAAGATATAGAGAATTTGGAAATGAATAGATTTATTTCTAGATAAGAATTTAGTGTAAAACATGTTTCATTTCATACAGAGAAATGGTCCTCAACCATCGGGTCACAAACTGGTCCTGAATCAAAGAATGTGCTTACTGGGCTGCAAGGAAATTATATCATTTGGCATATTACCTTTTTCTTTGTGGGGAAAAAATTTTTTTAAATTCTTAAAAAATAATTTCCCTGCATCTTAATATTAAATTTGTTAGAAACGATAAGTGACTTGCAGTTGACTTATCTATATTCTGGTTGTGATTAATATTCACTACTGACCATACACACCTTTAAAGCCATCCACCTACTCCAGTCAACAAGAATATAATCAATATTAATCCACAGTACCAAGAAAGTTGGTTACAGCGAATTGTTTAATTGAATACTTCATTTTTATTTTTAATATTTCATTTAATTTCTAAAAAACACTTTTGTTGAAGATACTTTTTGCGTGAGTATATGTGAACTATACTTACATACTTAGTCGAAGAGTAACCCTTTTCAGATGTCAAAAGGATGACAGAAACGTCTTAATTTCGATTTATTATGACGAGATAAAGTGTGATCTGATTAAATTCTCTCTCTCACTCTATGTGAGTGAGGATTTTGTTTGGTCTTCAAGCAAAGACTATTGACATATTTTCAGTTGGCTTAAGTGAGAGAGGATAAAAAAAAGGGGGGGGTGATTTTGAATCCAAAGAAGAGTTTTGCGTCTTTCATTCCTTCCCTTGCTGTAGCTGTAGTACGCATACATATAAAGAACGCATTATGGTGCATGGCCAAAATCCACCCCACCCCCCCTGCCATTATCCTACAACATAGAAGACCTCGTCTCTAGCATAAACTCAAGTGAATACAAAATAGAAACATGTCACTGAATAAAACAAGTTATCGATAGGCGGCCATTGAATATATGACCATAACAATAATAAAATAAAACAAACAAAAACAAACAAACCTAGTTGACGCCGCTCAGAAGTTCTTTGTTGTATTTGTAATGGTTAGTAGCCATGAGTCTGCAGTTTAACATTTCAATAGAATTACACTTATGAAAAGGAAAAGTGACTAAAGCAAATTCTAAGACTGGTAAAATCTGCAACTCTAGTAATGATGATATAAAACTTGTCTGATAAGTTACTCAATAGGAGTTGTCATATGACCAATGTCTCTCGGCAGCATGCCGTGTTAATGAATAAGTTACTCCTCTCGCCTTTCATTAGACACTGAAAAGTCTGAATTTTTTCTTTTCAAAGCTAAACGCACATTAGGGACCAATTTATCATAAACTTACACTATAAATTGAACCTATCCCCCAAAAAACTAGTTTGGGGAGAAATTCGGGGAATAATTTAAAAAAAAAAAAAAATTTTTCTAAACATAAGGAGTAAATGTTGAAATTTCAAGTCTGTATGAACCATGCATAACCGGTCATACCAGCTTAAAAACTGAAGAAATCCAAGTAGACAGTTTCTAAAAATCAGAATCAGTTGGTGATCATATTGTAATGGTTAAGACCTTAGAAAGTCGAAAAATCTTTTCAGTAATATTCAGTGCTTCAGGTTTCAATGATAAGAACAGGATATAGTAATATTTGACTAGTCTTTCTTTTATCTTATTCATCTCTGTCAACAAAGTTGAAGAGAGGTATACATATTTGGCTGCGCATGTTCATTTATCTGTCCGCACAATATCTCTGAAAGCACTGAATGAATTTCAATGAAATTTTGTGGAAAGTTTGGCAATGAAGTAGGAAAAGAGGTAAAAATTTGGGGCAGATTGAGAGATATTTTTCTAGGGTTCTTTTTTTTTGGGGGGGGGAGTCTAATTACATTTATGTTTAGGCTCATGACTGCCAACACAATATCTCCAGAAGTCATCGATGAATTTTGATGAAGTTTTGTTGAAGGGTGGGCAATAGGCTACAGGACAACTCATTAAATTTTGGGGCTGATCCATGCACAATTACTCATGGCAATGGTATTGGCAGAGTATGCGCTCCAAAAGCTTTCCAGTTTCCATTGCTTATCATAATTCTCAGGTCATTATTCCATGACCTTTCAGTAAGCGGCATGGATCAGAAATGAAGAATAAGCCTTGGTCAAGATTATTTCTGGTCCACACTACTTATGTAACAAGTGTGGAATAACGATCCAAGAGTTACAATAAAAAGCAATAAAAATACCTGAGGATCTTCACCAGTAAGGCTCCTGATGGACCCTCTTCACTGGGTTTATGACTAATAGTAACTATTTTAATTTCCGTCTTATAACTATCATTATAATCATCTACTTCTCATATTTTCAAATTGTTTGGGCAAGATAGTGTCCTCTTTATTGGCTGACAAGAATCGGCTAATTATCAATTATCAATCTAATGAGTTTTCAGAAGTCTGAAAACCGGTCAGTCTAAGCGCCAAATCAAATGTATGAGGAGCATCTAATGCCAACTAGCAATGTTCACTGTGTGAGGCATCCAACAGTAAAATACAGAAAAAAAACCCTCCAAAAACAACTAGATCAGGACGTTAATAAAATTTTTTAAAAAAATACTAAATGTAATATGCCTGCAAGAAATGAAAATCCAAGAGGAAATTGATATCTAAGAGACTAGTATACAGCATCACGAGTGCTTGGTGGGGTATCTTCCATCAATGACAATGCAGGACACCACTAACTTATACAAAATCTGATTCTCCCCAAATTTATCTGGGTGGTTTTTAAAGGGGTTCATTGTCTTTGATTTGACAACATTGTAGATCTCAGGTAGAAAGTTCCTTCAGACAGAAAAGGCATTTCATCTCACCTTACACACTGTCGAGTCTTTCAACACATGGATGAAGTTCACTGCCAATCTGTCATTTAACCCTGATAGAGATGTATCATGTCACCTCTGATACAAAGATAGCTTAGTGTTTATCGCTTCAATACTCATAGCCTTTCAAGGTATGCAAAATTATTCATATTTGGTAGTTGCTTAGTAGCTCTCCTTTGAACAGACTCTAGTGAATTTACATTAATAGGTTACTTTTGAAAAGATTAAAAAAAGAAGGAAAAAATATAAGATTTCTTTATACAAATTTATAAATACTTTGATATATATATATATATATATATATACACACACTAGAATTACAAAAACTTTTTATCATGCATGAATAGACTAGAAAAATTCCATTTAGCAATTTTGTTTTTTTCTGCTTCAATGCACAAGCTAAAGAATAAGAGACCTGTTAGTTTTTAATATGACACATGGATGAGGTTGAAGGGAAAAAAAATATTGAAAATAGCACTTTGAAGTTTATCTGTTTGAGGGGAAAAATCAGTTATGATATATATATATATATATATATATATATATATATTTCATCAATTGGCTTTTGTATGCCATTTCCTACCTCCACACTTCCACCACAACATACAAATCAAGCAATGCAATTCATAGGCTCGAAATTGAGTTTTTATGGTTTTTGTAAAAGAAACTTTCTCGTCTAAAACCGGATGGTAGCATGATTAGTAGATCAAAAGTCTTGACACAATATGTATGAAAGTAAAAGTGTTATATAACTAAAAAAGGGATAGCCAGTCAATAGAATAAATTGTATTTTTTTCATCATGCGTCATACTGTGAAAATCTATTATCTAAAACTGCTTTTAAAATGTTGTAGAGGTAGTAAGAAACGAATAGGTCAGCCACACTGTTTACTAAGGGAAAATTTACTGAGTCACATCTTGACCAAACAACATAGAGGAAACTCAAGGAGAAAGGAGTGTATTTGGTCATGTGACCATCTTGTGGAAATATGTACAAATGCCAGTAAACAATATTTCTGAAGTATTTTCCATGATTTTTGTCAAATTCCAGTCCAAACCAGGAGTTGACTTCATTTACCATAGTAAGAACAATCCTCACTAAATTTAGGGGAGTAAAAATTAAAATTCTCCTGCCATTATTTGAAATCACAACCTACTACTGATTGGCGGCCATATGTCTCACCAACTGGGCGAAACCGACAAATCTTACATATCCACAAAATTCATATTACAGATATGCAATGGCATATTTCATTCTAATGAATAAATACTCACATTTATACTAAAAAATACATTATGATGTCATTTTTTACAATTGTTAGAAACCGACAACCGAAACTGTCACCAATACAATAAAGCTTCCTTCAGTTTTTTCAGGCTGGTCTGGCTGGCTGGCTATGTATCATGCATGAAGTTGAAGGGCTGCAAATTTGAACATTTACTCCTTATGCCTAGAAATAACGTTATGTTTTTTTAATTTTTAATTCCCCCCCTCCCAAGTATGGGGGGCAGCTTACAATGTAAGTATATACTAAATTGATATCTGTCCAGCAGCATCTCTCGCTTGATTCTTGCGTATTGAAACTTCTTCCGTGATCATGACCCAACAAAAAAAACAATAGAAGTAATTTATTGATTGATCACCATCTTTTCAAATTTTTCAATTGATCACCCAATACAGCAGGCGCCATGAAGACATTGGTCATGTGATGGTTCCTATTGAGTGACACACCAAACTAGTTATAAGTTCCATTTTTCAGAGGAAAATTCTAAAAAGTAACAATCTCAGATAATATAACTTATAGTTGAGGGTCTAGATTTTTCAATATTTACTGATTTTTGTTGATTAACATCGTCAGTGATAAAGACGAAGAAATAACTTTACAGAAGTAATAACGTTCATATGCCAAGGAACTTGGTAGATGAAACCATTTCATTGAAAGGAGGCTGTAATGGGTATAATTGAAATTAATACTGGATAAAAATGACTCAGAGAATTTCCATCTAGATAAGTTTGCTTTTTTATTTTTTTAAGGCAACCATTTGAGAGTAAAACTGATTGAGCATTTTTACAGAGGAAATGAACAGCTGTATTGGTATGTAGAGTTGGGTCCATATCCAACAAGTGCCCACGTTTGCCCCCCAAACCCCCAGGCAGTAGATGATGTAAGAAAATATAGCTAAAAATCTGCAGAGCATATGACTAACAGGTGGGGAATATACATATTGGAATAATTCTCAAGTAAAATACTGCAGTCATTCCATTCAGGTTTGAACAATAATTTTGCAGTGAAAAGTGAAACCCATAAAAAAAAAAATTTTTTAAAGAAATCAAACGAAGAATCACAATAGGATGGCAAGTCTTCGGCAGAGCAAGCTCAAACTTCAAAAATAGAAAGATCCCATCAGTCTTAAAAAGAAGAGTATACGAAAAATGCATTCTCCCAATGGTCATTTATGGAGCCAAAACATGGAACCTAAGCAAGAGGCAGACCTGCAAACTGAGAAACATGCAATGCGTGTATGAGAAAATCATGCTCAATCTCACATGGAGAGATCACAAGACAGCACGGTATATCAGGGAGGAAACAGGACTCCAAGACATCATAGAATCTAATAAAAAATTTAAATGGCAATGGGTAGGCCATGTTACAAGAATGGCAGACAACCAATGGACATCATGACTCACAACATGGATTCTCAGAGATTACAAGCGAGGCCAGCAGAATACAAGATGGAGAGACAAACTAGACAAATTCAGAAAGTACTGGCTCCACAACATCCACAATAGAGAGATGTGGTGAACCCTGGGGAAGGTCTTTGTTCAACAATGGATGATAAAAGACTGATGATGAAGAAAGTTGTACAGAAAAACTTGAAATCCAAGATGGCCACCACTTAGACATCATATGCTAATCAGATTATGTTTTTCCGACATACTCCTTCTGCCATACAGAACATTTGATTTATCTATAGCAACTTTATGAACCATTATCCCTCTACAGCCCTTCAAAAAACACACTAATTCACTAAATATGTCTTTAAAAAACTTAGCACCTAAAGGGTTGATTTTCTAACTGAACATGTCTTACGGCAACAATGAAGTCTTGAAACCAGACATCAAACAATGTTTTTTCCATTAGAAATAGGATAACCCTTTTATTTCAATAGGATAGTATTGAAGTGAAATTTTTCTACATAACATGATGTTTGTGATGATTGTTGTTGTTATATGTAAATGAGAGTATTGCTGTTGATTTCCAGAGAAGTATTTTATTGGGTGATCATTCTACACAGTTCAATAAATACTTTTGTACCATTCACTTGTGTTGACTTTTTCTCTTCCTAATATTATTTGCCACCAATATTTAACTGTCACTTGAGCCAGGCTTTCTTTTCATCCAACCTTAAATGAAACAAAAGTTATTTAAACTGAAAAGATGAAATGCTAGATTTTAATTCAAGTCCTCCAAACAAGAGGGCTTCATGACATTATAAAATCTGTAACAAATAGACATTCACTCTGTATTAGTCTCTAGGTTAAAAGCTAATTAGCAAAGTATCTCAAAAAGGTATTAACATAAAATTACTTAACAGTGGTTACTAATACGTCAAGGAGTTACCTTAATCCATGCTATTAGTAAGGTGTGACCTTACTTATATCTATAACAGCTTTTAATTGTATATCTAGACGAGAGTCCCAATATTTTGATTATTAACACATCTTAATAAGAACTGTTCAGTGGCCATGGAATTGAACAGAAGGTTACAGAATCTTCAGTTTGATTCCAATTGTGTTTAAACATTGCTTAGCTGATATAAATAAATCTAGTTTATTTGTGCTGTCAAAACTGACAGTATATGTTGAATAAATGGATACACATTGCATTTTAAATATATGGATAATAGATTTGCATTAGAGCTAGCTTGGAGAATAGTGTTCTGTTGACCACAAATGGATTTTTTTGTTTGTTACTTTTTACATTTTTATCTGAATTCAGCATTTTCCCTACATCATCAGAACACGAATTCTATATTTACCATATCATGTGGAAACCTACTTGATGATAATGTAGATGAAATGCATCCCTTAGTTAGACAGAGGACAAATAAATAGATAAATGAATACATATAGCATATTATACAGTCAACCCTGTCAATAACTAATGAATGGGAGGGAGAGGATAGTGGTTAAAGCCAAAAGTTCATTATACCCAATGGTTGTCCCTCCTTCACTAAATGAGAAGTTCGTTAGTTTACCACATTTAACAAACATTGTCCAATAAATCTAAAAGTTGATCAATCGTCCCACATTACCAATGTGGTCAGGACATAAAAAACATGTTGACGTGAACAACTATTATTACCAGCAGGTTATATATACTATTGTAATTCACTATTCTTTAAATTGAATAAAATCATAATTAACAACCTACAAAAGGTTCAAAATCCAGCTGCTTAGTTTTCAAATGTAGGAAATGCAAGTCAGTTAAGGCCAGCATTAGCATTCTCCATGTCTCATGTAGGTTTGTTGGCTAAACATTGTATCATCCAGTTCTGTCAACCCCTTTACAGTCTAGATTTGGCTCCATGCAACTTCTAGCTCTATGCCATTAGATAAGATTAAGAGAGAACACTACAAGGCAGTTGATGGCAATCCAAAAAGAGGACTTTGACTGTGTGAAAAGTGAAAGGGATGCTCGGATAAGTATATAATGTTCAGATGGGAAACACAAACTACTTTATTTCGTTGATATTAAATGGCTGGATACTTTTCAGATAGAATTCATATCAAGGTTCAGAATCCTGGAATCCATTTTTTCTGAGGAAAATAATGAGCAGAAGATAAAAAAGTAATCAGAAGGAAATTAGAAAACTCTAAGAACTCTGTCTAAGGTCTCTCAGTTCTTACCCAGTGTTAAATCCCAGAAAAAAAGAATTGGATATTAGAGCCATTCTCAGTGAAATCATTTTTTTAAAACTACCTCTTTGATTTCTCATAAAATTTGCACAGGAGGTGCATCTTTGCAAGTTACATGTCAGAAAAGTTTTTGAAATTCCCAACTATTTCCATTTTATGAGGTTTTAAAAAATGAGTGTGCATAACACTGAAGTTTTCCCAGTTTCATAATAGATAATAAATCATTTATATTCGAAATATATAGCTTCAACTCTGAGCAGTGATCTATAATCTAATGACTGAGATATTCATGTTCTGTCACTTAATCCATTCTGTGTATGAGACAGCTCTTAAGTCATGGCATTTTTGGATTCTACGCCCTTTAAAACCTCAATACACCAATTTTATTCAAATATCACCAAGTTTATACAATTGTGAAACCGTGGGAAAATTTTACTGTTATGCACTCATTTTTTGAGTGACCTGGGTCAGTTTTTTGAAGCCCCCATAAAATGGGAACTATTGAGAATTTTTTTTTTAGGTGGGGGGGGGGGTCGGCACTGTTGAATACTACACGTGACCAAAATTTCAGGCAAGTCCCAGTTGGGCGGTTAAACTGCCACTTGATTTGATATGGAATGACCTATTAATAACCATTACTGGTGGTGATCTCCCTCCCCTCCGAAAAAAAAAAAAAAAAAAAAAAAAGATGCAAATTTGATAAACAGTGGAATGTTTGTGAATTTAAAAAAAAATGGATAGACTGACAATATTCTTGAGCTATGTAGAGGGTGTAATTATGCAAAATAGCACAACAGATTATTCAGGCATATATCAATGCAATGATTAAAAAATCCCAGTTATGAAGTTTCATTTTATTTTTCATAGCATATTGAAGATAGGGTGTGGTTAGTGAACAAAAGCTATCACTAAAACTGAAGATTTTGGGTTGAATATCACATCAAAGGTCTTTTATAAGGTTTAGTTACAGAGCACACCCAAATTATCATATAGGTTAAATTTCAGTCAAATATCTCTTAAAATGTAATCAACAGATGTATCGAAAGTAAAAATAAAAAACATCAAAAACCTTTTTCAAAAAACACATTTGAAAATTTGATAACTTATTGTAGTCCAAATATTGTCATTAAAAAAACTTTAGATGTTATACCTTCTGTCTATATTGTGAAGTCACAAAGTTTCAACTTCCGATTTGTGCAAGGTTTAAACCATCTAGAAGAAATAAGTATAATTTTAGGGGTTAGAGTGAAAATTTAGGGAAAAAAAAAAAAAAAAAAAAAACATCTTCCAGCTGAAACTTCAGACATCTATGAAAGTTTTTTTTATTTTAATTATTTTTTTTTTTTTTTACTATGAAAAAAAACTTTTTTTAAATTTGGGCTTTTCAACATAGATAGTACCTTTAAATGCATCAAATTTCTCTTGTAACTCATTTTTTTTTTAAAGTCAAGCTTATTTGCTGTTTATATGAATAGAAAATGAAATTTGCAAATATTTCTGAAAAATGTTTGTACACTTGAGGGAGATAAAATGCTAAAATATTTGTCTTCCACCCTGAGCCTTCTATACAAAACTAACTGGCCCCCCCTAACTAACAGCAAAATTCCCAGTACAGGCCTCTCCGGTTATAACACAGGTGGATGGTGGACCCCAAAATATTAATCTAGGTCCAAAATAGCTTGATCTATCTCCAAAATAGCTAAATTTTAACACAGCTCGGTTGACTTTTTTGGACCCCAACACCCCCCTTACAACGGGAGACGCCTTAATAAAAATGGAAATTTAATCATGAGGAAATCAATCTAAAGTGTAAACGCCTAAATTTTAGGGTTAACTTCTATACTTGTTGAAACAGGTGTCATTTCATACACATATTTGTAAATAGCAGTCCAAATACATGTAAATATATCTATATAATGAACAATAGGACTTTTTCTGTTTGATTTTCTGTCATAATGGAGTCTAGCACTTGGCTATTTTGCTGAGAAAAACCGTTCAAGCAAAAAAAAATACCATATATACCAGCACCTATGTCGAATTTCCAAGTAAAAAGAATTTCTTCTAACGGATCACATTAGTATATTTAGACCCTACAACCATGACAGTCTGACGCATGTCTAGCGAATATTGGACTAAACTTAATACTGTGGTTTTAGGGTCAACTAAATACATCAGCATACACGGTAATCTCATAGAAATTCATATTGGTTCCAATAATGGGCAGAAGATTTTTTTTAAAAGTAATAAGGGGGAAATTAGAAAAATTCAAGGACCCTGTCTAGAATCTCTCATCTCTTGCCTGAATTGGACATTAATCACCAGTGTGGCACACCCCCATCCCATATGCAAATTAGTTAGACAATGGAATACTTCATGTGGAGTCAAGAAATAGATGAACAGACTATTTTCTTGAGAAACTGATGTAAATATGCAAAAAAGCAGAAAAGATTAATCAGGCATGTATCTATGCAATGAAATGAAAAAAATCCTGATACAATGTTCCATTCAATTTTTTATAGCACATTGAAGTTTTTCTTTGCTAACCACACCCTATCGTTAAACATTTAAGATTTCAAGTTGAATACCACATTCCATGTGAAAAAATTAAAGTTACAATGAATGACTTTTTTTTTTAGAATTCTAAATAATACAGGTGCAAGCAATACGTACCATGAATCACCTTGTACATGTATCATTTATAACTTATGTTTATAAAATCCACAACAACAATGACATAAATAACTTATTATGGCACAAGGGTCATGTAAGGTCTATTTACAATACATGCATATCTTATGATAGGTATTAAGTAGATAAGTTTCGTTTCAAGAGAAGAGTAGTCAGACTGGGAGGTTATGGCCACAGACCACAGCAGATGGTAAGATGATTGCACCCACAAAGAACATTATAAAGAGTCATGATATACTCAGAACATTATAAAGAGTCATGATATACTCAGAACATTATAAAGAGTCATGATATACTCAGAACATTATAAAGAGTCATGATATACTCAGAACATTATAAAGAGTCATGATATACTCAGAACATTATAAAGAGTCATGATATACTCAGAACATTATAAAGAGTCATGATATACTCAGAACATTATAAAGAGTCATGATATACTCAGAACATTATAAAGAGTCATGATATACTCAGAACATTATAAAGAGTCATGATATACTCAGAACATTATAAAGAGTCATGATATACTCAGAACATTATAAAGAGTCATGATATACTCAGAACATTATAAAGAGTCATGATATACTCAGAACATTATAAAGAGTCATGATATACTCAGAACATTATAAAGAGTCATGATATACTCAGAACATTATAAAGAGTCATGATATACTCAGAACATTATAAACAATCGTCACAAAAGATGAATAAAATGTAAAGGTACAAATTCGCAGATCCCCTGGAAAAGTCACGGAACACAGTTTGAATACCGCAGCTATAAACTAATCTTTGGCGCATGCTTCCTTGTCTTCCAAAACAGTGAGAGGCCAACAACACAAAAGAACTTTTTTCCTTCAATGATATTGAAATTATCAACATCAAGGTTGAATGCTATTGCTTTTTTTTTTTAATGCTATTGAAACTATCAACATCAAGATTGAAGACTATCACCAATAATCTCTTTGGAGCATCCATCATAGGTGTGTCTTGGGTGAGATTGCCTGACGGAGGCCATTCCTCTGCAGGCTTCTTCAATCCTACTCTTTATGCCATGTGAGACAATACCATTTTTAAAGTCTTTGGTATCATTCAGCCATGGATTGCAGCCACAACCACAGAGACGACCACTCTAGCACTGGGCCACATTAATTGGTTAAGGCAGTGGTTCCCAAATTGCGCACTTTGGCATACTAGGGAGCCCTAATTAACTGCCAGAGGCACAGCAGTGTATAAAGAAATTCAGATCTTTCAAGGCAATTGTAATTCTATGCACAATCACAATGATAAGAAGCTACATCTAACTGGCATATTGCAAATCACTGTCTGTCTAGTGTCAAACTTCACCATTATAGTTCAAAGGCTATTAGAAGACCGGTCTGATTAGTTGCTCAATAGGAACCGTCACATGACCAACATCTTTTGTTGAGCAGTGATCATTAGAAGTCCATGTTGACAGATTCTAACAAGACAATGAAAGTTGTATTAGAACTATAAATCTCTTCACATATTCAATCGTAATTTGGAAAAACCGAGTAAGTCTATTTTTGGTCAAAAATCATTTAGACCCATATGTAGGCCAAATAGGTTGTACCCTCAAATTATTTCATATTAGGGAGTGAAAACTTTTCCTTATCGAGAGATTGTGCCCCGGAAGAACCTATCAAGTCTGTTATTCTCAAGAAAATCACAACAGTTTTTACTTGTTTTCTCAAAATTGACTCCAACACACTAACTAGGTTTTTCCATGTAACAGTAGAGCAATATAATGGATCCAGGATCAAGTGTTAATATAGAAATACGACAGTTGATTGGAAAGAGGATCTAAAACGAACAAAGGTAAACAGACAAGTCAGTAGAGCAGAAATTTAATAGGAAGTAAACCAATACTATAATCCCTACATCATGAAATTGATAGGCTATAATTGTATTTATACTGTCCAATATTTGATGTGGACACAGATTGAGAAAAACACTTTTTTTTTTTTTACATAAGTATGGAGGCACATCACTGAAGTTGGTGGTATGAAAATAATTGCATTTCTAATCAGATGCCAGTTTTTTTCAGTTACTCGATTCTTCTCTCTTCTTTAAAATTAGATCTCAAGTTGAAACAAAAAAATTCTTGGTCTTCATATTGAGTTGTAACCTATACATATTCAGTAATTTTTAAATAGGCACAGGTTTTGATGTAGAACAGTATAGGTATTGCTGTAAAAATTGAGAAATGTAAAGCTAATAATCCTTTATGTATAAAGGATCAATCAGATTATTCTAAAATACTCCATTTCCAAGCTTTTCAATCATATGAAAGTTAATAAAATCAAACAAAATATCCATACCGCACCTAAATAAATCTCCTCAGCCCATGCGTATACAAGAAAAAAAAATAATCTAAAAACAAAAAAGATCTTTTATGTAAAAAAATTATCAAAAAAGTACCAACACAAGATTCAGGCATTGTTGGTCCAAAATGACCAGAGACTCAAAAAAAAAAAAAAAAAAATCAAGAGAATAATTTTTAGATGGTGTTTAATGTGCTCATGCAAATTTTCATGGTTGTAACCCAAAAAATGAGACCACAAGCAACCAAAGACACACACGAGCAAAAAGAAGACTCAGTAGCTCACTTGGCTGGTTGGTCAACCAGACAATTTGTGGGGCAAGGTGATTCGACAACATCAAACTACACAAGGGAGCAGAAAAACAATCAAACCAAAAATTTTTACTTTGTTCTGTGAGAAAGTTGAAAATGACACGCAAGTCTTGGACAATGAGAACAATGGAGAAAAGCTAGTTGCCATTATTACCCTAATGACCATCTTCAGGATCTCCACTTGAACTAGAAATAGCCAAAGATAAGTGGCCACTTAGTACTCATTGTTTGGTAAAATCACTAATGTTCACTTTTGGTTAGTGGTGGAATCACTTGGTGACACAAAATACAGGCAAACACATTTATTTTGCAAATAGCAGACAAGAAGTCAGTGATGTTGTTTGTTGTTTAACACCTGAAAATTCCTCCCAGTAGAAAAATCTGAATTTATAATTTGAAATAAAATTATTCTTTTACTGTATACACCACCACACCTGTATAAAATTCCCAATAAAAGGTGCAAAAGGTATATCAGTCACGATTTATTTATCTTTCAGAAAAACCCACGCACATTGTAACATTGACCAAAGAGAGAGAAAAAAAAATTTTTTTTAAATAAATAAAGCAATTAAGAGTCCACTGATTTTTTGAAAATATTATTAAAAAGAAACATTTAAGTAATTCTAAAGAGATTTAACCTGTTCACAGCAACAATTACCCACTAGCAAGTCGTCAATCCAGTCAGTATTGCCAATTTAGCGCTTTTCATGTTTAAAAAACAGGTTTCTTCTTTTTGCAATGTGAAAATTCAACATCAAGTTTTATTTTTAGTCCATTTATAGCATTTTTTTTCCAACAATTTTTGCAATTTAGCCATGTTTATCTGTTAAAATGGCTGGCAGTATTTGAACAGTTTTATAGCAGTTCATGAGGTCGATTCAACGCAAAAATTAATTTTGAGTTGAGAACACTGAATCCAGCGCCACAGACATAAGAACTTTACTTATGATAGTATGTCATACAGTTCTGTGCCACAAAGTAGATAACTCATCTCACAATAACATCTCATTGTACAAACAGAGGAAATGTACTAATATACTTTAGTGATACGACAACTAGTGGATAAAGACTTCTAATTTTCATCCATTCCAGCACTGAAATTACAATGTTAAACAAGAACCATAAATTCAACAATGCATCTGCTATCCTTGCAACCATATCTGTGCTTTCTGTTTTCAAAGGGATTCTAAACAAAGCAGTAATAGTATTACAAGTTGTGGTGGTAGTAGGAGGAGGAGGAGGAAGAGTAAAGATAGTTCACTCAAATCTATTTAAAAAGAAAAAAATTATCAAGTGTAAAATTCCTATAGATAATGGATCAAACAAAAGTAAAACACTTGATAAACTAGATCAAATTGATATCAAACAATTCTTGGCAGAACTGTGAAATAAACAAACACTTGATATGTCATCTGTTGATCAGAATAGATTTCCTTTTAATGACGTCACATTTTCTTCTTTCCTCTTTCAGTTTACAATAACTGAACCAACTGACTGAGAAGCGTCAAATAGAAATGTATGGACACATATAGGAATCCGAAATCTTATATTGTCATTCCACAATGGAAATAAAGAATAAGCCTCCAGTGTGACATGAACTCACACCCTTCATCCTTGGGAAGTCTGTCATTCCAGGGAAGCTGCCAAATCAATTGAACTATGGAGACCATCCAATGGTGGTAATTCAAGGCTAACCATCTAGGCATTATTCATTTCTTTCAAATGCCAGACAGGCCATTATGTTTCTATAATCTAACCCTGCCCCTACCTTTAATCCTACTCCTAAGGTGTTTACAGGAATGTAAGCAATTTTTTGACCATTTTGTTTCATGTTTCTCAATATGTTACAAATTGAATTGTATTAAAATAAATTATCAACAGGATGGGATAGTCACTCAATAGAAACTGTCACATGACCAACGTCTTTTGGCACAATGTCATGTTGGATATACCAGCTATCGGAAGATCACTGTAGTTGAGCAACATTGAGCCTGGTCTGTACATTGGTTGAGGAATACCAGATGCTGCAAGAAGAATGAAGCTTCAAGAGGACTGGTAAGCTGGAAGTGAGTCTTACTAACAACTGTTTGGCTATATCTAGTACATAATAACATTAAGCTGCAAAAAAAGAAATTTCAACCTTAATTTTCACCAGAAATGGATACAAGGCAACACATCAATACCTAAATGTGTCACATAATACTGAGAATCATTGCCAAAAAGTTTGATAACTTCAGAATTTGCAACAATTGTACAACAGGTTGAACCTCTTTCATGAAGCATTCTGCAGTCTGGGAACTCCCATGGTCAGGCACATTTTGAATTAGTCAATAGGGCAGTAGTGTTAGCAGTACCAAGTGCAGCCAAGTGGCTTGGGGACACAAACCTGTTGATTTCATACATTCAACAACATCTTAACCCTTCAGAATGTTGACCAGGAGGTGCAGAAGATGGTGCTTGTGCTAAAATGCATAAGCCTAAAACATTATCTATGCTTGAAAAGGTGGAGTTACTGGAAGAAATTAGATGAATGAACTTCTATGAATAGTTTCTGCGAGAACTGTGGGGGTCAGATTATCAACTGAGTATGATTTAAAGAAGGGGTGGCCAAACAGCGGCTTGTAAGCCACCTGCGTCTCATGGAAATATATTGGCTGACCTCCTTTTTCCCCCCCCCTACCATCAGAGTAAACATAAACGGTAAATCAGAAAAAACATTCAATTCAATTTTTATTATTTACCAGGTATGAACTTCAACCCTCTTGAATCAAAACTCAAGTTTAATGTTCATGGCGAATGAAAATATTTAACTATATCAAATCCTAATATAGGATTTGATACACTATAGTTGAAACAATGATTATGTTGTTAATATCTTGCAGCTCTTGAGCATCAGAAATTAACTGTGTGTGGTTCTGAAAATAAGCAAGTGGGGCCAATTGATTTAAAGAAACAAAAGGAGCAAATTTTTAAGTCATTTGTAGGAAAAAAAGGAAAAAAAGAAAGAAAAGTCTTCAAGTTGAAGATCATTTTCTGTAGTCCGGCAAAGGCCTGTACAAAGCTTGCTGAATTAAAGAGGTTCAACCTGTATCGTCATTCTTCATACATCAACAGACAAGTGAGAAAGGAAGCATTCTTTCCTGCAGGCCCAAAGGATTAAACTCTGACACACAACATACTTATATCAGTAGGAAAACCTTCTAAGTAAGCAAGACCAAGCTTGACGTCATTTCAGATAAATAAAATAATGATATGAAGAGATATCAAGAAGATATCATAATCTTCCTTTCACACACAATATTTTTTTTCTTTTGTTCCTACACATTGGGTATTAAGCGTTCAGCCCCTTTTACAAATGAAGTATTAGTTGAACAATTACTTCTAGATTGCTTTTAGACTGAATTGAATATATTAGCCAAGTAATTCAAATCCAGTTGACAGTTTTCCAATAGATGTTGATGGAAGACAGAGCAAAAGAAATTCTGATCAAATGACAATATATGTGTAAAGAGACAAAGGAGAATATGATGAAAGAGAAAGCAAGAAACAAAAAAGGGAAAAAAAAAAAAAATACATAAAACCAGGTCTGGTTAGTCACTCAATAGAAACCTTCATATGACCACTGTCTTAACAGCATACCATGCTGGGGTGATCAATTAAAAAAATTTGAAAAAGGGGTAATCAATGAATAAGTTACTTCTCTCGCCTTTTTCTGTGCAGTGATCATTTCAAAAATCTAAATTTTCAGAAAAACTAACATGAATGCTGTCCAACACAGTCTAGGGGACCAATTTAACACGAACTTACATTGTAAATTGAACCCCCCAAAATCACAAAAGGGTTTTTTCTTGACAATAATCTATAAATTTTCAGCCTTCTACCTCCATTGAGGTGACCTGTACTTATCATACATGCATAAATAGCCAGGCAGTATCACTTGAAAAGTATAGAAACCTATGCTGACACTTTCAGAAAGATATCATGGGAATTTCTTTAAAACAAAAGAGGCAAGCTAATCGGAAGGGAGGGGGGTTATATTACAGTCACTAGATCCTCCTTTATTAGGATTCCTGGGGGTTTTTTTCTGTCAAAGTTGGTTTGCCTTAACATGGCTAAAAAGGCTCCAATTGCCATTACGAATAGAAATGGGGAAATGTGGATACATGTCTTTCTGAAGGGCATCAGTGTGAAGAGAATGCAAGCAGCACCAACCAACTTGAACTCTAATTACTGATTCCGTTCTTCCATGTTGATAACAGTTATGCCACTCCGCACTTCCATTAACATGGGAGTTGGCAGAAAAAATTGCCAAGACTGAAACTCTGCATTGCCAACTCAAAAAATATATTCATGCTAGTTTGACTGCCAAAAAGAGCTAAATAGAAAAAATAGCAAAAAAAATAATAATAAAATGCTAAAATGACGCTTAAAATGGTTTGGAAAAAAAAAAAAAAAAAAAAGGGCCAAAAATTATTGGATTTTGTGCATCAATCTCAGGAACTCATTATATTTGTCAAAGACATAGATTTAACATCTCTGCTAAGATCCAAGCTAAAGATGATACCCTAATATGGTTAGGATGGATTCTAGGTATACACATACATGAATTCTTTATAGAGGGGGAGGGGCTTTGAATCAATAATGGCAACACTGACGTGACTAACTGAAATACATAGATATTTGCATAAAACTTGTCAAAAAAGCTAACACAACACCCTCCAGACAGACTTTTTCCCCTCCTCTTCATACAAACAGACATAAAACAAGATTTCTAATTCATGCCAGATGTCCAGTATATCAACAAATGCACACAGGTGAACATATATAAGACATACATTGACTGCCAAAAAGTGGTAAATAAATAAAAAAAATAACCTAAAGTGATCAAAAAACACCAGAAAGATGCCAAAGTAGCCAGAAACAGACAAAATGTTTAAGCACTTCTGCACTAATTTATCAATTTTTGCACTGCCAAATTTTCATCAGTCAAAGATGGAATTCTATCTGAAGACAGAGATTTAACATGCACAGGAATGCAAAAGATACAAACAAACTACAGGTGCATATTCAAACATAGCTGTTTATGTAGAGAACTTATAAGTATACATATTGTAGATATTTCTCAAGGTCGCCTGGCACACTTGGCAAGAGATGGAGAGTGCTTTCTTTAGTGATGAACACAAATGGAGAAAAGAGGATTAAAATTAACATTCATTCTCATGAAGGTGTGTCTAAAGTATACAGAAGGGAAAGCAGGTCTGGTTAGTCACTCAATAGAAACTGTCACGTAACTAACAACTTATGGCAGTGTGTCGGGAGTGATCAATTAAAAAATTGGAATCAATGAGTTACCTCTCTCTCCTCTCGTTAGGTGGTGATCAGTATATATACATAGATACATAAATATAAGTACATCAGTTAATCTGTAGCCTATTGATGAAAAAAATTTACAGAACAAAATTCATTTTTCAACATGGCCCTGTTCCGTATCAATGCTTTTAATTCAGTGATGAAGATTAATCACATACAGTGAATATTTCAGATCAAAATTCAACTGATAATTACATGCTAAGCTGCAGACTTATTGATTACCCTTATATATATATATATATATATATCATTCATTTGTTCTGATAATAATCACAAGAACAAAGCATATTGCCAGTTTCTGAAGAGTACTTTAAGCATAAAATACTGACATTCACCAGGTAAATATCCTTGTGATATTTATTCTATTTGATATATATAGATAGATGAATAAATACATTAAGAAAATACCAATAATACTAATTATTTGAAAAGAATTCCAATGAAAGTGTAGTTGAAATTTAATATCCATTAGATAAAAAGTGCTCAATGTATTAAGCAATATTTAATAATTACAGATGATTAGAGATTGACTCTACCCAAGAGAAAGGGCGGGGCTCTAGAAGAGGTTGACAAATACATTGACCCAGGACAGTTGTTAAAAGTTGGAGAAAGACCATGAGAGCAAAATAAAACAACATGTAATCAGCTGAAAATCATTTGGTATAAATAAAGACATATTGAAGAGCATCTTGTCAATGAGCTAGAAGCATAAAGTATACAATACAGATGCATACCAGCTATAACTTATGGATGCAGAACATAGAAAACGACAAAACTGAGAACCAACTTAAAATTACACAGAGAGCCAAAGAAAGAGCAATGTTAGGGATAACTCTTACATTATATATATATATATATATATATATATATATATATATATATATATATATATGAATGAGAGAGAGACTATTCAGTGTATTGATAAGATTACCTTGAATCAATCAAATTCCATTTTCACTAATATTAATCTGTTCTATTTCCTATGTAAAAATTGAATCTCATAAAAAAAGATTTAAAATCAACAAAAGTTCAATAATGATTACAATAAACTCTCTTAAGCCAAGGCCAAACAAATCTTTCTATAAAATGAAATTTACATAAAAATGAAAAAAAAAGATGGCAGGGGAAAGGGAGAGGGGGTGCAGAGTACTGCACAGCAGTTGGATTTTTCAACTCGAGCAGAATGCTCCATTAGCAGATAGCCAGAAGCTTTTCTTCTCGTTATTATGCAGACAGCGCACAAAAAAAAAAAAAAATACACATTTTGCTGGTAAACTCCATATCAACCATCTGACCTAGATACCTCACATCCAAGTTTCTCCCTGCTTCACTTTCCTCCCCCTCGCCCCCCACATCAAAATCTCAGCACCTATTCTATTGATATTTGAAAGAAAAAATATTTTTCAACGGTAGAGCACTGGACCATAGGTTCTAATGCCTACACAATTCAGTTTTCACAGCTCATCTAAAAAGGAAAAATTCATACTAAAGAAAGAGCCAATAGAAAGTAGAGCCAAGCTCCACAGGTATAACTGGATTTCTGCAGTTAATTTGTTTAAAAATTTGTCCATACTGTTCAAAACTGCACTATTCAAGGTCTCATTATAATTTAGTGTATTTTTGTTTTCAGTTTATATTTAGTTAAAAGTATTGCTATATAAATTATTGTAACATAAAAAAAAAAAATGCACTATCCAAGGTATTCCTGTATAGTCATGTAGAAATACAACTTCATTTACAATGAATGATATTGTTATGTGTCAGAGCTGTCAAAAGCTCCTTTTTATTGTGAACATAATTGTTCTGCTATTGTGTCTCAACAATAGACTGAAAGACGCATATTTGGCAAATCTTCACACGAAGCTTAAAAACCTACAATCATTAATACCAATAGTGGGAAGAAAAATCAACTCATTTGTATATCTAAAGTAAAGTAATGAATTTTAAGAGAAAAATAAGGTTTTAGTAGGGGAAGGTCAATTTGCAGTTTAAGTTCAGGCTAAATCAATCCCGAGTTGGTGCCAGCATTCATGCTTGTTTTTTTGAGAATTCATACTTCCCAAGTGATCACAGCCCAACAAAAGTCTAGAAGTAACTTATTCACTGATCACTTCTTTTTTAAATCTTTTAATCAATCACCTCAAACATGGCATGCTGCCAAAAGACATTGGTCACATGATAGTTTCTATTGAGTGACCAACCAGATCTGTTATTATTGCATATTTGTGCAAGTTCATAAACTTGTCATTGGCGACACTTGTGGTATTCTGCTGTGGGGTTATATCAATACTGTGAGTTAGAAAATCGAAGTCATACAAACATCATAGTTCATTGAATCATAGAACAGTTGGTATTAGTTAACCACTCCAGAACAGGAAGCTGTAATAATTTACATCATTTACTTCAGAACTGACCTCTGATAAGATCTAATCTCCCGTGGCCACCAGCCTGTACTTATGCATTTCAAAAGAAAAATTTAGAAAAAAAAATTTTTTAGATCACTCAATCTATCATGGTATTTATCAGGAAGAAAGCAATGTTTAAGTTACTTAACAAAGAACATCTGACAAAAAAGACTTTTTTAATATTCAGGTTCCCTACCACTATCTGCAAGTAGAGCATTCCTATAAAAACCTTTTGCGAATCAAAATGGCTTAAAACATAGAAACAATTACACACCAGAAGTGTAGGATGTAAAAAAAGATAAAAAGGCCATAACAGTGATGATTCATGTAGACAAATAATTTATCGGCAGATAAACAGAATCAGATAGTGTAATGGTTAGCACATCTGCTCCACACACAAAGGGTCCCCGAGTTTGATTCCCAGAATGAATAAAGAGTGTAGGAAACTCTTCATAAGGACAAATTTCTCCGTGGATTCAGCAGTTAATTATGTACATTCTAAGCTGTGCGATAGGGGTCAAGGTACCCCTTCGGGGGACTTACATCCTACGAAAAGGATAGTCATGAAACCTTGTAAGATAAAAGTCCTAGTCTCAACCAGACTTGAAAATTGCAAGGATCAAAAAGCTGATGCATACCACAGAAACCTGGACCTTGCCGTTCTTACTCCATTAGGAGTGTCTTTTTAGAAACATCTTACAATTTACCATAAAATAGGAATGCTATTTCAATTTGGCACATTTATAATAGAATAAATTTATCGATAACTACTGTATATTTTACCAGATAAGACAAGACCGATTTCAATCCGAATTTCATGGTTTTAGCCTACAGTTTTTGTATCTAGCCAACATGAAGGGAGGGGGGCTTCAAATGCTGTCTTGATTGCAGAAATATACAGAAAAAAAAAAAAAAAAAATTGATGAATCAAAATTATGCTATCAAACTGCATGCCAATACACTGATATTATGATGAGGCGGTAGTCTATCGAAGCTTGACTGGGACAGTTATAGGGCTTACAATAAACTGTTGTCTTCTAAATACTCTCGTAGACCATTTGTCTTATAGTCCTGCATCTAGAGTGTATCAGGGCTGGGCAGTATATCAACTTTACATGATAGGCCAGTATAATCTCGAACAGTATAAGATTGAGCAATACCGTTTACACCAATCTAACCACAATGACGCAAATTTAGCTATTTTTGATCGAGATCTATCTCCTTTTTTCCTTGAGCTTTCCTGTTCTGAACTGAAATTGTCCGCACAATCCTACCCCCACTCTCCCTCTGTACATGCACCAAACCCACACTTCTCTCCTTCAAAGTTCCTTCAATCATCTACCTCATTAGAAAACTATTTTTTGTTCTATTTACATTTTTATTTTTAGTTTCTTGTAGTCATAATTTATTCTGTTCTTGGTATAGTTGGAAAAAACAGTATTCTCAGATATATGCTATCTTTCTTATTTATCAATTGTAATTTTGATGTCAGTTGGTCAAAATAAAAGTTCTTGTGAGATTCCATGTGGCTTTGCTATTAAACATACGAAAATATTGGGGTATATTTTGTATAATGGTATTCAACCTGACAATACTGGGATATGAATTTTTGTCCAAATTGCCCAGCCCTACATGTACAGTTGGGAGAGAACCAAACAGGAATAAAAACACAACATAGAAATCTTAAGACGGTTTTGTGGAGACAAGCATAGGTAAACATTCAGCACATAAGTGCTTCGTACCTTTGAAGTGCTGCCTGAAACAAACCAACAAGGAGGGCCAGGGTGTCAGAGGATGGGAGTTGCAAGTTGTTTACAGATCTTAGAAATTAGATAAAGTATATAAAATGATGTCACTGCAGGGGATATTAGATAATAAAAAAGCTGAAATTATTTTTAGATAAGGAGTTAAAAAAGTTTTAGCCATTTTAAATTGGCTTTAAGAGATAACATTTGATCAGAACAAATTCTCGTCTTATCAGTCTGAACATTAAAGAATAAAATTTCTTCAAAAAAATCAGTATAAAAATAATGATTTCCAACTGTGTTTTTCAAATATCATCATACAATCTATGCACAAACCCGAGATTAATTTATTTCAAGCAATATCTTTTTTACCAAATGTCTTATAGCAAATGTATCATAGTTAAAATTAACTGCATTATCACAATTGGATTGTTATAAAAACAATAAAAAATAAATACAATATAGAATAAAATATACAGGTATCCACCGTTTCTTGAAAGTTCACTCCATGCCGCTTTCATTTTTTGCAGCAAGCCGTTATAACAGTAGCACACACTCTTCCCCCTCTTTCCAGCAAACTAGTCTCCTGTACCACCCAACATTCCAACTTCTGACAACTCAACCATACATACTAACCTCTCGATTTTTGGAGTCTGGGAACACTAAAAGAGATTTACCACATAAATTAACCTATCAACTGTTGGAGGGGGCAAGGGTAACAGTCATCCATTGAAAGATAAAAGCCCTAGTCCATTGCAAGATAAAAACCCCGAGCTACAGATATAACTGAATTGCCATTAATCACAGTGAAACTTTTCTTTTTTTTTTCTTTTTTTTTTCATCGAGTCAAACATAGAAATGCAGTGACAGAAATTTCTGCCATTCACAGTTAATGGTGGATACTTCTTTGCGTTTCACCATTTCAACTTACAAAAAGTCTCTTTAAGAACTTCCAGATAGCAGAGGAGACCAGTACTCATAAATTTCAACAATCCTTGATATGAAAAAACAAGAACCAAGAGTTCAACAAGGCATCTACCATACATACGTCCATATTTCTGATTTCAAATTGCAAAAGGGATTCTTAACTAGGTAGTAGTAGTATAACTAGTTGTGGTGGTGGTAGTAGCAGGAGGAAGAGAGAGAGAGAGTTAAGTGAAGGATGGTTCACCTGAAAATCTGGCTATTGAAAAAAAATTTTTTTTAAATTAGTACGTTAGATCGAAGTGAACAATTTTTTAAATAATTTGTACTGGAGGCTGGATCATTCTTTATGAGGGCTTTAAAATGAGTATATACGAGAGATAGAGATAGAGAGATAGATATAAGATATTTGAAAATTTTAGCTATTTGTACAGTTTTTGCTATCAATAAACAGCAATAGAAAAAAAAACTCTAGATAAGTCACTTTTTTCATGACATCACATCTCTTATGACATAATAGCAGCTAGTAAATAGAACACAAAATCCCTTCTTTCCTCTTTCTGTTGTTCAACAGAACTGAAAAGCGTCTAATAGAGATGTGTGGACACATTTAAAAACAAAGATTTCACAAAGTGATTTTCAAGAGAAATTTATCAGTTTTCTAATAATTGAAATTTTGAAAGTTTTTTCCTTTCGAATTTAGGAACTACTTTCAAAAATTATATTTGTGATATGATACACAGGAATGGAAGAAAAGTGGTATTTTTAATTATTTAATTAAAAACTAATTTCAATTCCAACAAAGGATTAATAATTTTCCTTGCAGATAAGCCGACACAGAAACAAGAGAGAAAAAAAGACAGTCAACATTATAATAGCAGCTTTCAATGAAAGCGAAGTTAGCCTCAAGATATAAAAGTATACAAAATCCATTCCTGTGAAATTTAACCTACTACATTAAACATTTTTAAAATATCAATTTTTCAAAGCTAGTTAATTCTTAATGTCATAAACTGCTAGATACTGCTAATTGAAAGCAGAACTCTTCTGTGATGGAAATAAAGTTTGTTGAAATCATTATGATTAATAGAATTAAAGAAAATTTCACCTAAAAGTGGACAGGGGGGTACGTTTAATCAGAAGTTATTCCCGTCATAGTTAACATTAAAAAATTTTATTATAGATGTAAGAGTTGAGAGAATATTTTTGCAGTCAGGTTAGTTCATGATTTTTTTTACTTAAGTTAATAATTTGAGAGGAAAAAAATTTCTGAATACACCTTGATGATAAAGTTTATTAAAATCCAACTGAAAGCATCCATTCAAAAATTATTCTTGAACAACCATAACCATCAAAGATGGTGAAGGGTCCTATTCTTTTTCATGATTGTGTGTTAGTTTATGTGAGTGAGGGTGCTCCTGGACATACTGTTTATATACTGACTTCAAAATTGGCATCGGTACTCCACTAAGACCTTTCTAAAAAAAAAAAAAAAAAAAAATTATTTGACCCAAGGAGAGCTTATTTAGATGGGTTTAGTTAATAACATCTACTTACTCCTGTTTTGTCGAGTTTTTTTTCAAATTCTATTTTAAACATTTTCCAGTGGAAAATGTCAGTAATGTCAAATAAAATTTCCTACCATATTTATTCTTTGATGGAATTTTATTTTACATGATTTAAAATTTTGACACTACAGTTGTTCAATCATTGACTGTAGTGGCAAGTTTTCAATTTTGACTATGTTATCTTCATCATAAAAATATTAACTTTTGAATGAGGTTCATAAAAAGGAGGTTAAGAGAGCAGATTATGCTCCAGATGTTTATCATGTACAGGGCCTATACTATTTACCTCCCTTTTCTTTGCGAACCTCATCCAAACAACTTATGGTAATCTTATCCCGGCTGCAGTGATGGCAATTTTCCAGCATATTAAAGACAGCTGGTGTCAACTGTACGACTGATTTCATGACAGGCACTTCAAAAGTCTGAGAATTCAATAGTAAAGAGAAAAATTACTTTTACTTGCAGAGACAGATGCTCACAAACATATTGGTTATAACTCGTGGGAAAAAAAAATTCAGGTTTTCTTTCGATCCAGAGCCATGAGAAAAAATGTTTTATAGGTGTCCGAGTTCTTTTGTGTGGGGGTATATACGTGGGCGGGGTGTACGTGTTCTTTCTTAGATTTAAAATTCATTTTACACACATACTTCTTGAAAACCATTTCATCCATTGTCACGAATGCACATCTATACTAATTAAGTACAAATTCAAAAGGCAAACAGGTCTAGTTAGTAACTCAAGAGAAACCATCATGTGACCAACATCTTTTCACAACATGCTGTGTTGGGAGTGATCAATTCAAAGATTGGAAAAATTTATCAAGTTATTTCTCTCACATTTTGTAGGAGCAGTGATCATTAGGAAAAAAGTCAGAATTTAAAAAAAAAAAAAAAAGGAAGCAGATATTAACTAAGTGATGATTTTAGCATAAATTTATATTGCAAATAGAACCTCCCACTAGAATCTTAGAGGGGGGAATTAAAAAAAAAAACAAAAAAAAAACAAGACGGTCTTTTTGTAGACAGGAGTAAATGTTTTAATTTTCAATCCTCTAGTTCTATTGGTGTGGCCTGCATCTGTCAAATTATATATATATATATACACACATATATATACATACATATACATATATATATATATATATATATATATATATATACACACACACACACATAAATATATATATATATATATAAGCGTACACACAAATAGACAACAAGATGGACCAACTAGAAAAAAAGGAAAAAAACCTATGTTGACAGCTTCTAATTTAAAAAAAGTATCCGAAGCAGTTCATATGAGCCGATTGATTTGAATAAGTCATCTTCTAGGGCAGGGGTCACCAAACTGGTTTAACAGTGACAATATTCTTGCAGACCAACCAACAGATGGAATAAAGGTGAGGAGTCATATGAGTGGCTAACACAGTAAGTTTCATTTCCAAAAGGGTTTCTCTAGTGAATTTAATATCAAGATCCAAGAAAATAAATTGGGTTTCCATTTTACAAAAAATACTGCAAGATTATATAGTTTCCTTGCAGCCTGTTAGCACATTCTTAACGCCCCGGTGCTTGGGAACCACTGTTCTGGAACATTCCCATCAATACAAGTTTGATTTTGCATTCATAAATATCTAACATTGAACACAAGGATTCATCTTTTTATATCAACAAGATTGACCACTTATAAGTATACAAACTGAATGTATTTGTTTCCCCCCAACCCACACCTGTCTCAAAAGAGAAAGTATTTTATTTTTTCCTCAAAAATCTTGGGATTTTTTTCTTCAAACTTTACTTATGCACTAGCACATAACCCATAAAAAATGACAAGGTTATTTATGTATAGATGAGCACTGAGGAGCAAAGCTAATTTATTAAGTAAAATTCAATAATTCTAACATTAAGCATTTACATGATCTTTTTTTCTTTTTATCTTTGTTTCAAATGTCTAGCCTTTCTGTAACATTCTTCATTGTTATGTCACAATAGAACTCATTTTATTACAACCCTATACTTGTTTCTTTAGGCTATGTCAATCTATTTCACATACACAGATCCATAATAATTAAGGTTATAACAGACCATTGAACCATACAATTATACAAATAAACACTAATTTGCATGCATGTCTTTTATATAGGAATATTCCATGTTTTTTTTTCTTTACTGACTTCCGAAATGAAAACGTTATTTACTTGCCTAAAGGCCGCGTTTGGCAGCCACCTTTGATGTCAAGTCATTTGCTATCTTCATTTGAAAGCTAAGGGATATTGGGACTGCTCATACTGTGGATGAGAGAGTAAGGAATTAACCAATATTTTTATTTCCTACAGTGACACCCATCGTGAAAAGCAACCATCATGAAATCATGGAACCCAAAGCTAAAATCGTCATAAATTTGGAACCATTGCAATTACAATAGAACTGAGACAAAGCAAAGTGAACAATAAAGATCTTTACAATTATTTCATTTTCTATCTGCCTTCTTGATTTTATTGTTGACAAAAAAAAAAAAGACTCAGAAACCAGTTGCCTTTTTTCCATCGTCATCTCCCATAGTGTTGCCTTTTTTCCATCGTCATCTCCCATAGTGTTGCCTTTTTTCCATCGTCATCTCCCATAGTGTTGCCTTTTTTCCATCGTCATCTCCCATAGTGTTGCCTTTTTTCCATCATTATCTCTCCATAGTGTTGTCCTTTTCCATCATCTTTCCATCACGTTGCCTTTTATGCCTTCATCTTCTGTCTTGTTGCCTTCTTTCTTATACTTCCATTTTGTTCCCTTTTTTCCATTCAGTCTCTAGTTTTCAAAAAAATGTTGGGAACTTTTGCACATATCTAACAAATTCAGTTTTAATCCCCAAAAACTGAATTTTACAACTCTAGTAAAGTACCCTAATTTAGAAAAAAAAATTAATAAAATTTAAAAAGAAGCTTTTCTTACCAATAGATTCATATTTCAAAACTCTTCCAAAACTTACCTGGAATAAAAGAAAAAAAAATTCAATCAGAATATTATAAAAAGATCAAACATTAGAAGACATTGAACATTACATTGAAAATCAATCAAAGAGCAATATCTGATATCGAGACACAATCAAAAATATCTAGAACTAGATCAAAAAGTACCTAAATTGGGCCAACTGCAAATGAGTGAAACCACAGATTGCGATTCCACAGATAATGATGTTCTACTGTAATCGTATTTGAATTATTAGGGAATGGTCTACTTGGATCACTGCAATTATCTTGATACAAATGTATTTCTTTATATTTCTGTTCCAGCACAGAACAGAGATGAAAATAACTAAATAAAAGAGATACTTATTTATATTATACCTAAGAAGTCATTGCTAAGTCAGTTACCTTTCATTACGATGTTGCCTATTTCAGAGAAAAATAGTTGTTACACCTTACATTATCAATGTATATAATTGCTCAAAGATTTATTTTTTTTAAATATTGCCTACACATTATGTCCATAGCCCAGTAGGTCAGTAAAGGATTTCCTGTCCCTCATACAGTGTTGCAGTTGGAAAGAGGTAGGGTTTCATAAGTGTGTCTTGGCTTGATAGCCTGACAGAACCCATTCCTCTCCAGGTTTTCTTGAACCCAATCTATATGCCAAGTACTTGGCTGAAAGGCACTGAATGCCATTTTTAAAGTTTAAGTTATGACCTAACCATGAATTGAACCCACAACCTACCAAACTGGAAGCCAGCATTCTAACATTGGTGTACACATTATTTAATGACATTAAATAAACAGCAAACAAATTTTAAAAAGGATTCATATAATTGACTATAACAGGTCTGGTTAGTCACTCAATAGAAACCATCACCTGACTGTCTTTGGCAGCATGCTTTGTTGTAGATGATCAATTAGAAAATTTGAAGAAAAAAAAAAAAAAAAAAGAGGGGTATCAATTGTTTGGGCAGATATCTCTGAATTATGAAAAAAAAAAAAAAAAAACAAAAACTAAAAACAAGCTCTAAGGGATCAGTTTAGCATAAAATTGAATTGTATGTTGAACCCCTGACCAAAAACTCATTCAGAGGGATTTTCAAAAAGTTTTTAAAAACATTCAAAAATGAAGTTTTTTCAAGATATAGTAAGGAGTGAATGCTTGAGTTTCAAACCCTCCAGTTTTATTGGTGCAGCCAGCATACATCACACATACATACATAACCGACCAGCCGGAAAAACTTAAAAACTTAAGAAACCTTGGTTAACAGTTTCTAATGATTCTCTACTATCAAGAATGTGTCCATAATTTATTTTGACCTCAGTTAAGATGAATGGAAGATAAAGGTTTAAAAGGAAAAGATGAGGTCATGTTCTTATTCTGGCAAATAACCAATGAACAGTTTTCCTTCAGGTCTTGGCACCTTTTCTGATCGTCTCCACAAAAAGCTAACATCTATAATTTCAAAGTATATAAGATAGGATATATAGAAAAGTAAAAATTTTGAACACATTTGTGCTTGTATCAAACATTTTTGTTCGTAAGTTTTGTTATTTCCCTATTTTTTTTCAATTTTTTTCAATTTTTAATTTGTCTTTTTTATTGGTTGCATAATTGTCATATTCATTTTCAAAGCTGTTAACTGTTTTAGCTTCTATTATTTCTGGATCTTGATCCATTAGTGAGTTCCAATTGTTGACAACTCTTGGTGATAAAGTAAAAATAATGTCAAGGTGCATTCTATTTTCTCAAGTCTTTTTTGCTAGACTCATCACAAAAACACAAAAAAATGGCCACAAATGAAAAGTCCCAAAATTCCATGCCATATATTACAAATTTTTAGATGTGCTAACAGCAATTACAATCTGACAAGTCAACACAACAAACACCACAGCAAAGCATTCCCTTCTACTCTTTCTATAAAAGAGTAAGGTTTGTATTTGGTGCTGCTTTTATTATCATGTCTTTAGAACATAGAAGACAAATACATGTCAGAAGTATGAATGAAATTCCATTTTACTACAACATTAGCTCAACAGAAGACCTGCATATTGGAAATCATGAGTGGATTATAGGATACTATTTACTTTCATCTTAATTTCTTTATATACGAGCATCTCTAATACCAATTACCATCACTGACTGACATGCCGAAACATGCTGGTTATAGCTCCTTTAAGTCACTGACTGACTGGCAAACCGAAACAAAATTTTGAAGAAAAAGGCTGTTAAATGAAGGGGCTTTCAGAGTGAAGGGCTTCTAAAAGCAAGAGCTTTGAAAGGAATAGGCTTCTAAAGTAAAGACCTTTTAAAGGCACTAAAGATCAAAGTAGTGCCTCTATGATCCGACTTTCAGGCTTATTTTACTTCAAACTTTTGATAGCAGTAACCTCTTCTCAGGGCAAAGCAGTAAAAATCTGACAACTTTACTAATCTGGCACCAAAATAAAATGATGTACAAAACTGACAGGAAGAAAAAAAAAAAAAGAAATGTCTTGATTTTCCAAGATCAAATTGCAGTTAAAATTTGATCCCAAACTAACAATGAATTAAGGTTTCTAGTCAGAGAAAAAGTGTACGTAACTTTACCTTTTTTTTTTTCCTTTTAAGCGTCTGTACTTTAAAATTATGTACATTAACTTGCAGTGCTGACTAACAAAAGAGCCCCAGATTCCATTTGTTTAAATAAGTATCTTGCTTTCTCTTTCACAATGAAATATCCCTGTTCATTGGAATATTTTAGAGATTACCCAAATTTCCTCAAGAGAAAAAAAAAATGAAAAAATAAAAAAAGTAATCCTTACTATAATTTGAGAAATCTCCATGCTGTGTGTATACACTGACATAACTAAACAACTGGCCGAAGTTGGTATTCTGATATTCGCCATAACAGTCAAGTTTGAGGTCATTCAAGTCAGCAGTTCACCATATGAGAAGGGTGTTCGATTTACTATAAAAATCTATACTGAAGTGAACACATTTTGTGACCATAAAAAAAGTGATGTATTTATGATGTGATGTGCATCTATTCATTTTGAAGAGGAATTCAGAGAGAGAGAATCAGATCAGGGTTGGTTAGTATTGTTTCTGACAAAATTTTCGATAGCACAAGATTAAATCAAGTTAGAGTTTGGTGACATACCTGCATTTTTTTAAATTTCTGTTTCAATCATTATTACTACTCGCAACAATACTTCTGTTTTGATTGTTGCTATCAACGACATTATAAAGAACAGCATCTCATCATTTCAAGTGTAACCCCTCTAAAGATTATCATGAAACTGGATGCACTTTTTGCACAAGGCATGCCCTAGTTTCAAGTTAAAAAATGGGAAATTAATCCTCTCTCCCAACAATGATTATGAAATCAACTAAGAGAGGAAATATGATTTTCTGTCTAAGTTTCAGAAAATTTACAAGTACATTTTTATTTTCTTAGTTCCAATTCAAATTTAATTTGATATTTTTCATCACAGTAATTTGATATTTCCTGTTGATTTATCAATATGCAAAAGTATGTTCAAGAATATATTATTCATTTGCACCAGATTGAAATTAGCCAACTTGTTGGCTTTGGCAAACCTAGATGATTTTCTTCAAAAAGACAAACTTAACAAGTACTATGAAAATTAATCATTGTAAAAAAAAAATACCATTATCCTCTACCATTCACAGAGGTCAAGGACACCAAGCACTAAATCTGCAAAATTGTTAATGAACTGATAAATGAAGTAAAACATAATCCTAACATAAAAATACACAGTTAATCAACGAAAATCATAAATTTCATAAAATTATAGTATAGTGAATAAAAAAAAATTTTTTAAGAATTGTCACGTCCAAAATACCTGTTCAATTAACAAGTTTTCAACCATGATTATCTCTGGGTCTATATTGCCTACATAAATAATTTTTAGTTGATAATTTTCTATCTTCATTCTTATTCATAACACTAAGATTATTACAATAAAATTAATAATTTACAAGTTCTAGATATTTTTCTATCAATATGTTACTTTCAGTCAAAAGTCTTTGGTAGCTGCTAAATTATAAATACATGTGTATTTAGGATTTCCCAAACTTCTTACATTTTGTTTATATTCTACATCATACTTTCTATGAATTTTTTTTTTTTTTTTTTTGCTGTACAAAAAAAATAAAAATATTCCTATTAAATTATTCAAGACAAAAATCTTTAATAGAAAACCTGCAAATGTCAATGGATAACTATGATAGATTAGTAAATTACTATCATTACTCAAGATGTGCATGAGTGTGTTTCACAAGCATCAGACAAGCTCACACAAGTATTTATGGATATTTGATGGATCTAAGAGAAATGGGGAAAAAAAAAAAAAAAAAAAACAAAACAAAACAATCTTTGCTTGTTAATGAAAGCCTGAATAGTTTTCACCCCTGCCTGATAGAGTAATAGCTATGTACGAGGCTTTAATTGATATCAATGATTTTTTTTTTTTTAATCTACTTGTACTCCAAGGTGTTATAAGGATGAGGGATGTCTTTTTATTTTCTTATTTCATTTTTTTTACTTTACTAGAGCAATTTATCATAATCCACTTCCTGCTTGCAAGGCCCATCAAAGCTTCAGAGTCCTGTTAACTGTACATTTCAGAAATATATTCCATACTCAGTCTATCCAAAAGATAACGATAACAAATACTACACTTCGTGCCATCCAATAACAGGTGTTGAAAATACAAGATAAAATAATTTCATAACAAGTTATGGTAGTCTTATTTTCGACATACATAAAACTATGTTCAACCAGCATTTAGATGCTGAGAGTCATTCAAAAGCTTCAAACGTATAATTTTTCATTAAAATTATAATTAAAACAACATATTCATCAGATATTAAGTCAATAATGAAATTAAATGCTTGTATTTTGTTCTTAATCAGATTTCACACCATGATTTCATCAACAAAAAAAAACAAAAACAAAAAAAAACCCAATGTATTTCACATGCCAAAAAGGCAGGCTTTTAATTTCATTATTGCTTTGATTTATAATGAAAATGTTTTATAATTATATGTTTTAATGAAAATTATACTTTTTAGAACCTTTACATTGCATCCAGACATGCATTCTCTTGTGTGTAAACATGAGAGACTAACAAAAAGACAGAAAAAATTTTCTGTCTGTCATATTCATGCATGCATACTCAAGTGCACACATATATATATATATATATATATATATTATATATATATATATATATATATATATATATATATATATATATATATATATATATATAACATTAACAGATATAGGGAAATAATTGATGGGAATTACAAATTTTTGGAAAAGTTCTTTATATATTTGGCATTTAAAGCTGTAACGCTTTCCTAACATATGTATATACACACACAAAAATTCATTTAAGAAGGTAGATATCTACATGTAGTCTTCTGAGATTCCAACAATATTACGAAAAGTTAAATTAAAAGAAAATAGAGAAGCCATCTTAACATAACAATGGAATAGAAGAAGAAAAAGGTGAAACAGTCATGTGAAAATGACAAGTGAAGTTACACATTTTCTCACACCTTAATTCACCTGGTTTAATGCATCAAGTGTCAGCTAATTCTAGATCAGAAGAATTATGATAATTCGAGGCCAGGTAAGGGAGAGGAGGATGTCAACCCACTTGTCACCTAATCAGGATAATTATTTCAACATACTAAAGTCATACACTTTGACTCAGTTGAAGAGGCAGAAGAGCAGTATCACAAGGACAAATCAACTAAGAAAAAATCAACCGTTACAAGATACACTTTGGCCTGGATAACGGACTGAATAAAGAATTTGGATCAAGATTCCAAGAAGGTTACTCACTATAATAGACATATGAAAACCTGAGAGTTCAATGGCTAAAACATTGTGACATCAACAACTACGAGGAATATTCAACATAACTAGTTAGTGCACTTGATGTTAATGAGCTTTAATGTTGCTTAAAAACAAAAAGATATTGCATTTTAGAAATTACACCATGCTTGCAAAAACATATCTAGTTTGTAAACCAATGACGTCTGGTCATTAAGATGATAGTACACCATACAATAAGATACTTTTCTAAAAAAGATAGAAAAAATACAAATTTGACTGGTGTTAGTCCAAGTGGCATAAATGTTAGCAGCACGGAAAACTGAATTAGCACACAAAATTCCAGTTTGTATTCACTTTGCACTAATGCCTTTGAGGAAGACATTTATCCCCTTCTCCCAGTTATGAATAAATAGCAAGGGCCATGTTTCCAGTCCAAAATCCAGATAAAGAGGGAAGGTTGGGCATGGGGCTAACTGCTCAGTCCCAATAAATCAACTTGCGACTGAAACCATTGCGTCACCCAGCAGTGTGTGGTTATTGCCCTATGCTTCACAAGGAGTTTACAGGTATAAACTATAATAACTCAATTGTTTTTGTTTTTTTCAAAATGTTCACTCAAAAACATACAAATGTTTTTGATTACTGTATTCTTAAAATTATAATGCAAAAAATTTAACTAAAAATTCAATTGAAAAAGGGTCAAAATGTGGGTAGGGGGCATTATGCTAGATTGTAAAAAAAATAATAAATTCATATACATCATTGATTTTTAGTTACAAAAGTTTAGGGCTGCATTAAAATACAGATCACATTGTACTAGAGTAAATACAGTATCTTTGAAATAACTGGGTCACAGATCATGATAGAAAATAGATTTCAACAATTGAGATGGTTTCAAACCAAGGTGGTTCATCTCACTCACCTCGAGAACAAGCCAAGACTGTATGATATCAAACACCAATTGAAATTCAAAATGGTTTTAATAGAAAAAGAGAGGAATCAGGTCACAAAATCCTTTTGGAACTAGTCATTAATCTAAAGCGGCTTGATTTCACGAGCTCAGTCATCTAGAACAAAAAGAATCTTGCTTAGGATGACCACTGTTCTTCAAAAACAAAAGAAAATATCCAAATAAAAGGCCTATCAGTATTCTGTACGCTAAGCTGAATGTCAAATCCTCCTGGGACCTCCCAATTGATCAATGTCTAGAAAGAGACTGCTTAGAAACTGGAATGCTAGCAAAACTGCAGTCATAGATAGGGTATGATTCAAATATAACTTGGATGAAACCCAAAGAGCAAGAGATGAAGTGAAATGTGACTAATTTGTAAATGATTCTTCCCGTTTTGTCTGCTTGCCAGTCACCTTTTCCTTTGCTTACCAAAATAGATATCTGGGCCTGCCTCAAGGCAGAAACAAGTTATTTATTTCCCACCAATACCTGAGGTCAGCATTTTGAACTAAAGTGAAGTAAAAGCCAAGTTTTTAAATACTAATTTTCGAGGCATACAAGCCCTCCACACTACAAAGAATTGACATAATCTTCCTTTCTTGATCACATGCCACACAAAACTGAGTGTGGATCATTAACTATGTGGCCAACCACAAAGTTTCTACTGTAGTACGGTGTCTACCATTAAGCTTCAAGAGTTGTGTGCAACATACAGTTTGTTAGCAAAAACATGTTCTTTTTGGGGTCACTAGTTAAAGAAATGAGTTGGGTTTGAAGAGCTGTTCAACCAAGAAATATAGATGTAGAAATCAAAAGGAGATAAAGACTCAAGTCAGAATAATGAGTTTATTTTAAGAAGAAACAAGATTGTCTAATGTACATCACACACCATATATGTTGAGAGTCTTTTCATGAAGTATAGTTCACATTTCTACATTACATTCCAAGAAATGGACTAAGTAGGAGGAATTAATTAAGAATAGAAATAGTCTATCATTGGAGGGGTATGAAGGTTTCTTTAGGTTGCAAAATCTGGACATTGCCCAGTGAAAAAAGTTCAGTCAAATACGAGTGTAATCAATAATACTATTGCTAGATGAAATTGCACAACCAAAATTGTAGATATTGGCAATAGCCTAATACCAGTGATACAGACACAATGCGGTTTGTTACAGTGCTGTTCACGTTCCCCCAATATAACACAGTTTGTTGTAGTGTGGTTCGCAATACATATATTTGTTATATTGGTGCAGGCATCCCCAATCTAGAATGGTTCATTACAGCGCAGTTTGCATTCCCCAAGATAGCAAGGTTATAAAAATTCTAATATAATTAATTTGATACAAGGGAAACGACTGGACATCGGACACAACATTTGGCAAGGATGGCTTTTTAGCCAAATTTAAAAGAAATTTTTTTTGTAATTGTTTGCTTGATGAAATGACACGGTAATGAAAATGAAAACAAGAAAAATGAAGCTTCATTTTTTGGTCAGCTAATGTAATATCAACAACTCTGAATCAGCATGAATATCTTCAGCAAGATATTCATCATCTAACTGACTGATGACAATGAGTTTTTGCTGACAATTTGTTTATAAATTTCATTGATTGGATTAAACATGATTATCAACTTTCATCTATTAATTATTGTCAATAAATGAATTTTTATAATTTTTCACCTTATTTTTATCTTTAGAAGCCATATCATGGCCTCATCCTTTGGAATCAATATATTGGTAGACAGATGTAGAGTGCACGGAATCCATTATAATCATTGCTCCTTATTTCTTTTACCAACATAAAACGAAAGATCGCTTTTAATGCTACCTAAACTAGAAGTACTCTCAGTAGCAGTTCATTTCTTGAAAACTCACATAAACAAAATCAAAACATCATTTCCCTTCATCTATATTAAATATTTATGGAACAACCTAATTTACATCCTCATAGGCCAGCGTTTGGAAACTTTGGGGGGTATTATCCAAAATCTTTGTGTAAAATGATACTATACACCCAACCCACTGACTTCAAAGTATACGAAAAAAAAAAAATAAATAAGAAATAAAAAAAAATTAATTAACTTCCCCTCAAGTCTTCCATGACTTTTTAACATGGGTAAAAAAATATAAGAGAAAAAAAAAAGAAAAAAAAGGGAATCATGAAACAATATTTGTCAGTTCTCACCACAGTTCATGTGCAAAATCATGTTTCACACATTTCAAGCCACAAAACGTCAACCATTAGCATACACTGCAAAGCTATAAATTAATTTCCCAATATTTTTATACACTTCCTTGGTCATAGCAATTAACATTAGAAAGTGGTTTTACAACTAAGCTGTAAAATAAGAAATCACAAATTAAAATACTTGCAATTACCTAAATTAAAATTAATATTACTTGGCCAGTGCCTGTTCAGAAGGGGCAAGACTTTATGGAGCATGGAGCAGCCTGCCATAATTATCATCTAAAATAATTATCCGTCTGTCGTATGAAACTACAGCTTCCAAGTATTTTGGTTACTTCTCTCAAGTGTTGCCAACTTAGGCATTTGATATTGAAATTTACATGATTTTTCCGAGTCAAAGTCAAGGGAGATAATCAATAGAAACTATGAAGAAAGATCCACATATAACCTGTAATTCTTCACTTAATTTCATCAGGTTTCTTGGGAACCGTTCAACCAGAAAAATTCAAACTTGACATTGCACTGCCTAGCATGTTGACTAATCTATCTGGCAAATATCATCTTTATACCATAACCAGTTACTGAGTAATAGTGCATATGCACACACTGGCAAGTCCTGAGGAAGATCTATGTCTATCAACAAACAATGATGATGTCTCTGAAAGAATGAAGACACTGCAGAAGATAATGGCCCTGAAGTATTGAATGGTAACCACAAGTTGACCATTACATCTAATGTGCATATCATAAAGAAAACATACAAAAATTATGTTTGGAACTTCAGTGTCCTGAAGTAGACTTTATTCATATTTTTTTTCTTCTTTTATCAGACACAACTGTCAACAAAGATTTCTCAAATTTTTAATTTGGTCTGTCTGACTGGCTATGAATGTATATATCATGTATACCCCATACCAAAAGAGCTAGAAAGCTGAAATTTAAAAAATTTACACCTTATTATGTCTACAAAATATGTTTTCTATTTTTTGAAAATTCACTCATAAATAAGTTTGTAGTGGGGGATTCCACTTACGATGTAAGTTTTTGCCAAACTGGTCCTTCAGTTTGATCACGTGAACCTTGCTGGATACAGAGTCCAGCAAAGGGTGAGAGAAGTGATTTAGTCATTCTTTCAAATTTCTTATTGATCATCCCCAACACAGCATGCTGCCAAAAGACATGGTCACATAACAGTATCTATTGAGTGCTAATGATTCACTCCTAAACCCTTAAAAACAAATCTAGAGAACTGAACTTTTGATGTTATAGCCGAGACAGATTTCCCAAAAAGAATGCTGATATCAGATAATGATTGTTCGCTGTGCATGCCCACCACTGCTAACTACACCCGTTTTGGGGTTTTTTCTTCAAGTCTTCAACAAAATTTTCATTTTCATCCCATTTATGATGAGAGAAAGTGTGTATATCTCTCAAGATCAGCCACATAATTCTGTAGATCATTTGATAATTCAGTCTCAAATGGAGCAAGACAAAAATAGCAGATTGGTGACTATAAGCTAGTATTATTGAGCAGACAGTGGCCCCTTCTTATCAATGGTTTTCAGCTAACCATATTCAACCCCAGAAACAATTCATAAGTTTTACTCAAGGTCTTAAAGCATGAGTGTGATGATGCTTGCAATTAATAAATGTCAAAGGGGAGCCATGAAGTGCTTGCAACTCGTATATGTCAAAGGGGTGCCATGAAGTGCTTGCAATGTAAATGGCCGCCACCATGGAAAATGTTTACATTTCATTTCTGATCCTTTTGCTAATCATACACCAATAATAAGATACAAGATAAAAAAAAAACTACCATATGATGGGACACAGTAAGTAAAACAACATTTGTAATAACATTTTATATGAAATGGGACAATTCGTTGAATCCACAGCCCAGCCTAGGCCTAAAAGTTTTCAGGCCAAACTTAAAACATTTGAAAAGCATACCTTGTGTAATGTTCAACCCTTAATTACAGGTTTTGAAAAAAAAAAAAAAAAAAAAAAAGCCCCAAAATGTTGAACATTGCTCAAGTATAGTTCTTATTTACCGTATAGTATAAGGAGGAACATGTGATGGTGGTGGTGATGGGGTGGGGAATGGGAACCTTCCTTTATGAACTAGTAAAAAATATACTTTCTCCTCATCACCCACAGTCTGTAATTCAAGCAGTAAGAAAGTGTGTGTAAGGTGCGCATTGAGGGAAGGGGAGGGGAAAAAAAAAACATCCTAGAAGCACTAGGGCAGTAGAAAGAAAAGGCGCTTAGTCAAGCAATTAGCGACAATACTGTTGCTAAGTAACAGTAGCAATGGGGGGAGGAGATCAGTTACTAGTGGGTAAGATGGCTTACTGCCTGAGTCATGAAGGATGTTGTTAGAATATGAAGAACACTTCACTCCAATTATATTCAACTGTCTGACAATGGCTCATAAAAACTGTAGGTTAGAGACCCCAAGGTTGGCTTTAGCATATTAGAGCTCTTATCACATCACTATTTGGCTATTTTAGCAATAACACATTAGGAACAGTACTACCATTTTAGTGCTTTTCACAGTAAATTCAATGCATTTCTTGTTTTGGCTTTGCAAAAAAGCACCAAATTAGCACGGATGTGCTTAAACTTTATGGCCATTTTTTGGCATGTTTTTGACCATTTTTATAAATCTTTTTTGCATGTTCTGGCCATTTTTGCCTATTTGTTTTAATTTTAGTACTTTTTAGCACTCTTCGGGAATCAGATTAGCATGTAAATATTTTTTATGGTCATTTCTGAATGGCTAAAAGTGGCTAGAATAACATTCAAGGGACAGTCTTATTTTCATTATTTTGTTCATAACTGATCAATACATCGTATAATCATATATAAATATTTGAGTTTATTTGTACATTGATATCTGATCAATATATTGTATATTCATACTTTTCAGAGCTTTTAGAGCTTTACCTGGAAATGAAAACTACCTGATATCTGGAAATTAAATCTTTTAGTCATTTTTTAAGACATGTAGCTACTTGTATCCATTCAAAGTGATAGATTAGAAAAAAAAAAAATGACCATCCCTAATGTGTCATTGCAAAGATTGACTCACTATTTTATGGTAAGTCTTCTATCTTAGATTGTTACAAATATATGATGATACTAATGCAAGTTCGACAAGTGCATAGATGTATAGACTATAATTGACAGAATGGCTAAACTGTGGACTAGATGCATGTTAGAAAACAGGTTTTTGTGTTTACTCTACCATTAATTATATATTCACTCATAACAGTACATAATATGCATTTATTTATTTGCCTTCTGTCACACTAACAGAGACAACAACTCTGCATTATCATTGAGTAGGTTATCACATAACATAGAAAAATAGAATTTTATGTTCTGATGATGCAGTGAAAATGCTGAATTTGAAGAATAATAAATTTTAAAAAATAAATAAAAATTTTTTAAGAAAGAACTTAGAAAAAAAAATAAAATGACAAACTGATTTTTATTATTCTTTTAATTATTTTCTTATATTTTTGTTCAACAGAACGCTTTTCTCCAAAGCATGCAAATTTCAATTATCCATGAATGTAAAATGCCATGCATATCTATATGTTCCATCAATTTTGATGGCACGGGTAAACTAATGATAATAACAAAAGCCATTCTTTAGTTACAGCAAATATATGACATTCATTTTGGGTCAAAGGAGCAATGAAATACCAAGCATACAGCACTAATCTGCTATTTTGAACTCTACAAAACGGAAAGATTATCATTTACAGGCATAGCTTAAAGGCAGAGTACTAGATCATAGGCCACCAGGTCTAAGGTCCTTTCTAGCAATTAGTTGTTGACATTTCTCCCAAATCAACAAGGGAGAAATGTTTTCTTTGAAATATAAAGGCAAAAGATGCCGGGTCTTTTTTGTTAGTCGCAACCAAATGCTAACATTCACAATTTCAAAGCACTGAAGCCAAAAATGGGAAAAAAAGATCAAGTTGCATTTTCTTCTTCACACAAAAAAAAAAAAATAAATAGAATAAAAAGTCATATCTTCATCGTTAGTCCCCATCATGGAAAAATCCTACTCCTTAACCACAGAGAGAACTAACAAACTCATATCAATTTCCATTGGTTATGAAAATTTTCATTTTTTGGATACTGACAAAAAAGACCCCAAATGCTATGCCATATCAAGCTAATGCTTTTTGAAACTCAAGAGAGCATTAACCTCTTTTGGGAAAAAAGATGCAAAAATCTGAACATCTTGACTGATCTGGAATGACTGACCATTTAGGAAAAAGTTGAAATGTTTCGAATTCACAGATTAAATTGCTATTAGAATTGACCCAAACTAACACAATAACTTGAACTTTTGGTAGGGGACTAACAGAAAAGCCAAGACACTTATCCTAATGAACTGTTTATGAATATAAGATGGGAACGTGATTAGATGGAGAGATCCAACCTGTGGTGGAAATGGGGGGGGGAGATGCTGGGGTTAGGGCATATACCTTCAACTCATTTTCAGTGGAGGTTATATGGCTTCAAGACAGAAATTAGTCACATTATTCTTTTAAATACCAACAAGTGTTTCCAATGCCCTAGACCCAGCATCATAGGTTCACTTTGACATCCCTAAATTAGAGCCATCTATGATCCTCAAGCATAAATCCTAGATACAGCCTTACCATATACCTAAGTCTCAAAACCCATTTCCATCATTGGATTCAAGAACAAATATAATAAAGTTATGCAGCAGAAGTGGGGGTCATTTTTTTCTTATTTCTTGAAGGTTTAGTTGGTATTTCCTTTCGATAAGTCCTGGTCTAGTTTTTTTTTTTTGTATTTCACTATCATAACATAATAGCTGGTAAATAAAACAAGTAGCCTCCTTTCTGTTGTTTCACATAACTGGGACAAACTGACTGACCGAAAAGCACCTTATCGAAATGAGTGGGCATGTCTATTAAAGAAGAAGGAGGACACATGTAAAAAAAAACAAAAAAAACAAAAACAAAAAAAAAAAACAATGAAATATTCTCTTTCGTCTTCTGTTGTGACTAAACAGTAAAGGCAGGTGAATCCACCTTCACATTTGATTCTCAATGCAATCAGAAGAATCCATTGACTGAATTAATGAATACACAAGTTTCAATGACTATTATACCATTTTCTGACTACAATACTTGCAACATTAACTTCATTTAGACATTTACAAACAATGCTGTTTTTCCAATATATTTCATTAGCAGTAAGAAGCAAAAATCAATACAAATGAACTGTTCAAAATAATACTTTAATTATCATTATGAAAGAAATTTTGCATTCAAATACTTTAAACTGTTGTTTGTTTCAAGTCTTTCTCAGCTAAACCAAGGAAGAGATAAGTTTGATGGAAAGAGATCTATACAATAGATACATTCAAAGAGTAAATATACACACTTTTATAGTACTTTTTTCTTTAGATGTGTCCACACATTTCAATAAGACTTTTGGTCAGTTTGTCAATTTCAATCGTGTTAAATGAAAGAATGAAAAAGGAGGAGTTCTATTTTATTAACCAGTGGCTATTATGTCAGTGGTGTGATATCATTAAAAGAACATATATTCTGATGAATTGAGGATGTATTCAGTGTTCGTTTTGTGTTGTGAAGTATCATTTGTAATTAATAACTAAAAACTGTCTGCAAAAATGGCTAAAATCAGCTGTTCTTTTCAGTTTCCACCTAACTTTATAGCTAGAAATATTACACATACTTATTTAAAGCCAACTTATGAAATGAAATCACCACACACTAAGACAACAAAGCAAATCATTGAAAAAAAATTCTACACTTAGTAATTGTTTTTTTCTAATAGATTTTCGGGCAAACCGTCTTCACTTTCCTCCTCCTCCTCCTTCAGATTCAATAACCACAACAACTAATAATGCTATTATCATTATTATTATAAAATATATTTGCTGGATGACCAACAAATGAACAAAAGAGCAGCAACAAATGAGCGAAAAACAACTCAGCATAAGTACAAAAGAGCGCAAGTCAACAGAGCAAAATTATATCATACCATCTGTCAGTTGTGTTTTTATATCACACAATGTTGAAAATAGAAACATTGATAATAGTGTTCTATTTATCTATATACTATAGAACTAAACCAAAACTAAGAACCATGCAATATACACCAGAGAGGATTATGCTCAACATGACAGGGGAGACCAAAAGACAGTACAGTAATTTAGAGAAAAAACAGAGTCAGAGATATAGAATCCATTGCAAATCTCAAATGGCAACCGCTGGACATCAGAGCTCAATGCAGATCCTTAAGGATCATAAGTGAAATAGTGACTGCCAGAAAATAATATGGCATGACGAACTTGACAAGTTCAGGAGATATTGGCACCATCATGCCTGCAAAGGCTGATGATGATATATTTTAATCACACACATATATATATATATATATTATATACACACTACACACATTTACCTGGCGATATTTGAATGAATTGAAGAGTTTTTTGGATTTTTTTTCATTTAATCATCAATGCTCCATATTTCAATGTTCATCCATGTTAGACACCTTACTTTTTGATAATTGATATTTGGATTTTCTCGCTCACTCACTCATCAACAATAATAGCATGCCATCGACAAGACATCCCGTCAAGATATCTCACAATGGGACAGGTTACAGGAAGAAACTTGATTTGAGCCTATCCCAAAGATATTAGTGATAAATAAAGTAATAACCTTAACCAGAATCTGAAGAAAAGTTCACTGTTATTTTCTTTTCCATACTGATAACTTGAACCATTCTGCACCTCAAGGTCATACACATAAGAAAATGAAAGAGAAAAAGAAAAGAAAAAAAAAATGGCTCATCTTGCACTATTAAAATCCACAATATCCATATAACTTCTGCTTGAACAATAGAGTTATAACCAGAGAAAACATTTCTTACATGAAAAACCCAAATTGGCAATCTTACATTAGTAATATAACCAATACTTGGAAACCTTTATCAGTGAACAATTTGAAAATTAAGGGGGAAAAAATTCAACAGGAGAAACTTGCTGACTGAAAAATTGAAAATTACATGAATTTGTAAATCTTGATGCAGTATCTAGAGGTTCTATTAAAACATGTATATAGATATAAAGAATACTATCAGGAATGCACCTTCTTCACAAAGGTGCCACTGCAGCATGTATCCCAACAAACAAATGCTACAGCAAGTCACAACACACACACACACAGTCACCTATTAAAACTACACACTTTCTGTTGGTCACAGGGAAAACTCCTCTGCCAGAGGAGTGAAATTCAAGTGAGTCCACTGTCACCACACCGAAAATCACAGTGTTTAAAAATGGGACTGGCCAAGAACTAGCATGATATACAGAAGTATACATACAACTTCTGATAAACAAAGACCACCATAACACAGTGGTCTAACAGTAACGGCGTCAGATACAAAAGGAATAGATGGATCACAAAACCCTTGGAAAGGTCCCTTCTGTCTGTGTTAGAAATAGAAAAAAAAATTCATCTTGTTAATTAATCTAATTTTATGTCAGATAAGAGATTATCCTTTATACAATGGGTCTCCCAACCATTTTTTTACACCACAGACCAGTTTAATATTGACAATATTCGGAACACGTTTATCACAAGAATATTAAGTGATTAAGTCAATTATACATGACTAATAAATATAATTTTGTTTCTATAAGGATTTCTTTAACAAATTTAACATTGAGATCCAAGGAAACGAACTTGCTTTTATCTAAAAAGAAACAGATCTGTTTGATCATCTGACATGAATCATCAACTGACCAACATCTTTTAGCCATGTTAGAGGGGATCGATTGAGAAAATTAGAAAGAGGGGTGATCAATGAATAAGTTACTTTTCTCACCTATTGCAAGTGATCACTAATAAAAAAAGTCTGAATTTTCAAAAGACAGACATGAATGCTACTGGACACAAACTAAGGGATCAATTTGGTATAAAGTTAGATTGCAAAATGAACGCCCCGCTGAAAACATTTGGAGGAAAAATATTTGGGAGGGGGGGAATCTAGACATCCTTGTAAATTTCAGCCCTATTGCTCCATTGGTGCAACCTGCATGCGTGATAAACACATACACAGCCAGCCGGACCAACTTGAAAACTGGAGAAACCTATTTTGAAAGTTTTGGTAGATAATATCTAAAAAATAAAGAGGCTTACAACCATCATTTAGTCGAAGGAAAGAATTTTCTATAGGAAGGAAATGAAGCAAAAGTAACAAAAGCCCTTTCCCGTGTATAGAATGCAAAATCCTTGATAATCAGGTTATATAAATAGCATTAAAACATCCTTTACTGAAAGTAATCTGAAGCAAGAGATCCGTTGCCTCCTGGTCAGTACTTGTTATATGATCAAATTTCCCTGCCTCACACACATGCACGCATGAATTCCATAAACCAATACACAACTAAGAAAAATCAAAATAAAAAAATGTAATATGAAGCCGGAAAATTAAAGTTTTTCGAGAATGGATAATTGTATGCCTTTATGTGTCTGAATAAGAGGAGGAGACAGAAATAAATGGTAATGAAAAAGTTTGGTGCAAAAAGATGCATTTTTGTTATTTTAAACCTTGGTGTTTATTTCAATGAAGTATTCTTTAACAATGTTCACGGAATATACTACTTTACAGAGTGGATTTCGCTCTATTTATGCTGAACGTTTTCTTTTCAACTACTTATTCTGTTTATTTAAGGCTGTCAAATCACTAATGGAAAAGATGCAAATTCAAGCATTTTGTATAAAGAGTTCAAATTCGAGTGTAAAGCAGTGGAAACTGCTCGCAATATCAAACAAATATCTGACCAGGGGACCATCAACAAAAGTACAGCCCAACATTAGTTCCGAAAATTTTGAAACAGAGACAAGAGCCTTGAAAATATAGACGTTCTCCTGCGTTTGACAACATCCAATTGAGGACCATTATTGAGGCAGACCAACACAAAATAACTAGAGAGGTTGTAGAAGAACTAAATGTTGACTATTCAACAGTTGTTCCACATTAGTACCAAATTGGAAAAGCAAAAAAGCTCTTTACTAAGCATAGGTTGGGTTTGGTATAAGACCATAAGTGTAGGGCACCAAGGATTGGATTGAACTCACTACCTGGTAGTAACTAATCTGCATGACTAGCTTGCTAACCATTACACCACAAAAGATATCCAAATGAAAAGAAGTCAACTGTGTTAACTCTTCAGCACAATCTATCTTGATTCACCATCTTAACACTAATGTTTGTCATATTAGCCTGATCCCCCATTTCCCAGAAGTGTCCACACATCTCTATTTCATGCTCTTTGGTTGATTCCAGTTATGTTTAAAAGAAAGCGGAAGGAGGAGATTGTGTGAAGTCATTAAAAAACATCTATTCTGATTAATAAATGACACATCAAGCTTTTTTTTAACACCATTGCCAAGTATCGTTTGATATTAATAGCCATTTTTGCAGTTTAGCTAAAATCTGCTGAGGTATCCAATCTCTAGCTAACTTCATAGCTAGAAAATGTTATACATACTCATTCTAATAATCAAATATCAAACAAGATAACCATACACTAAAACTCAAGAGCAAATATTATATTTTTAATAAAAGGATTTTCAGGTGAACCATCCTTAATTTACTCTTCCTCCTGCTATTACTACCACAACTCTTAACGCTACTACTGCACCTAGAATTTCTTTGAAATAGGAAATCAGAGATATGGATGGATAGATGGCAGAATTTATGGTTGCTACTTTCTTTAATACAACAATTAAAATGCATAAGCCACAACTAATTTACAATTATCAAAATATGATTTATCATTGTATAAAATATATTATTTGATTTTCCACACTATCAGAAATATTTCTATTTTCCAGCATTTTGTGGTCCTGCTACGACCAGGTCCCAAGGTTGCCGAATTGAAGAGGTACTACTTTATATACTAACGTATCTAATACAAATAAACAAGAAATTTGTGTTCAAGTCTGTTAAACTAATCATTAGTTGGTAAACACTTCCTGGTTTACCAGAATTATTAAGCGTTTATCATGAAGCAGAACTCACCTATAGAATTTACAGACTGAAACAAATTTTTACCCTCAACAAACATTGCAAGGTCTACTGGTGTCAAATTCACTTTCTTATTGACCAAAATTGAAAAGGTTGAAAGCATCCTTAGAGAGGCAAAGGTGGGGAGACAAGTGAAAGATTTACAACATATATATTTCTGATCTATTTTTTATAACATCAAAAGAGAATGTTGTGATGTCATAAGAAAATTTAGACCTAATTGTATAAACAATGTCACAGGTTTTGAACAGAGTCTGATCGTGTTTCAATTGATTTCACAATCATTCTTATTTTATTTTTACCTGTAATGAGAAAAACTGAATTTAATAGATGATTAATGACAATATTTATAACCAGACATAATACTTATAAGTGGATTATGTTAGTACAAAGGAGAATCAAAATGACTAATTATGCAACACTTCAAAAATTTAATCAGATACTTTTAACATACGTAGATAAACCAATAAGTCTGCAGACTAATTATAAAAAAAAGTATTTACAGTGAAACCTTGGTCATCTGAGCAAGACAGGTGAGGTGTATTTTGTTTCGATAATTGATTGTACTAACAACCAGACTGTTGATAAAAAAGAAGCCACACAATTCCTTAACAAAATTATTGGACCTTGAAATCTCAAGATAATCAGAAATTCAGATAATTGATGTTTGGATAATAGAGGTTTCTCTGTGTTCTATGCAACAAATATTTATTTTTCATCATTATCTACCTTATCAATGCACTAATCACATAGATTGAACATTATAGTGCTAACTAATAACTACAGACTTATTCTAAGAGGAGGAGGAGGTTCTCAATATCTGGAAGAGCGAAGTTGAGCTCGTGAGCCAAATAATTTGGAGGGATTTTGATTCATAAGGGGATCTTCATTAGTTATTTTCTTTTTTTTTTAGTGTTTTTTCATGTTGAAATGATATGATCTTCAGATTTAGTAGATTTTGTGAGAATCAAGTTGAACAAATAAAAAGTTACTAGTAAAACCTATTGCATCATACTTTCTTAATAACTACGATATGATTAAATACCCACAGAAATTAGGTTGTTACTACAGATACCCCCCCCCCCCTCGAGAGTTGGGATCCAAGAAAGAAAGCATCATAACAGAGCCACGATAAATGGTGAACAATAAGTGAAAGCTAACATATAACCTATACTTCTGATCTTCCCACCTCATCGGTTGTCTCAAGGAAATGGGTAACACAATAGAACTATATGAAAATTTGCGAGTAAAGATGATGCACATATTTGTGCTTGTATCTCGCCTCTGTTGAAGTTAATTACTTCAAAAGTTTTGTTATTTTTCATGTTGTGTATTTCTTACATTTATTCTTGAAGCTGTTCGCCATTTTGATAATTAATTCAGTTGGGTCGTGCTGAATTGAGTCCAAATTCATTATTCTTTGAGAGAAGGTTTGGTTTTTTTTTGTGTTTTATCTTTTCTGGTGTACGTTATAAGTTTTGTAGTTGTTTCTTTTGGTCATTGTAAAGAACTTTTTTTTTACTTAGATGTTATCTATGCCTTTTATTATTTTTAATTTTTCTATTGCATCTCCTCTCATCTCTCTTCTAGAAAGTGTAGTAAGTTTTAGTTCTTGAAGTCTGTCTTCACATGAGAGTTTTCATAGTTCTAAGACAATTTTCATTGCTCTTCTTTGAATGTTTCCTAGTTTTGCGATTTCCTTTTTGTGGCATAGATTTCACACTTGGACTTTCCTTTGAAATTATAAGTGTAGTATGATTTACATTGTATATAGTATCTTAAGGGTTTTTGAGTCAAAGTAGTTGAATCTGGATCTTGTACATGGTATTTGAGAGAGTAACTGTTTGGAGAGAAAAAAAAAAAAATAACATTGAAAGTGTTTATAAAAAAAGTTCAGTTAAACTATTGAAATTAATTCTTTTCATTTTTACAGTTGGCCTGTTGGCATGATTCAAATATATTTCTTAGTAGGTATGCAGGAGGAAATATCAGGCTTCAAAGTGAACTTCTGTTTTTATTCATAGTTTTCAGAGAAAATGCGATAGAATTATAGGTAAAAATGTTCACCAACCAACAGGACACCCACCTTTTATCACAAACCATGTTATACAGAGGGGGGGGGGACTTACCAAAACTACTAATAGTAGTACCACATTTGTTTTTGATGAAAAAAAGCTGTGTTAATTCACCAAGGATATAACAATTAGGCTTAATAGTAATACATTCCCAATAATCATGCAACTTATCTGCTTCGTGAATAAAACCCTACTTACAAAGCAAACTGCTGTTTCTTTTGAAAAGTCTCATCCAACTTTACTGTACAACAATCAAATAAAGGCTTTACCCCACTATCTGAATGCACATCGTTCCTATGGAACCATTCTCAAGACTAAATGGCATAAAGTGCAGAAGCAATCACCATCTATTTCTGTGGGGAAAATTTTTTCAGCATTCTCAAAGCCCTGAAATTACTTTAATCTATGTCAACTGATATAGACATGAAAAATGGGCTAACAGTATGGATTATAGTTTCATTTATTTAAGACTATGATGACGGATCAACAAGTTCATAGCCTAACACAGTTATCAGCTGAATTTTAATTCGAAATTTCTGATTAATGAAGAAACATTGACTCAAGTGCATTGACAATGGAGGAGATCATGTTAAAAAGATTATGTCAATTTTTTTTTTATCATTAAGCTACAGAGTTATTGATATACCTGCATATAAGAGAGACAGGGGGAAAAATCAGTTCAACTAATACTATGTGCCCCTAGAACGGTACTTTTATCTAGCTTTGAAATTAATCGTCCTTTTCACTTACAAAGGATCGAAAAACATTACAAATATTGAAAAATTCCAATATGACCCGGCAGAATAACTTAAGGTCATCAAATTGGAACTTTTATCTTAATATACTTGGTCTGTAATTTTCTTTAATTATTCATAAGAGAAGGAGATAAAAATGAGGCTCTTTTGTTGCTAAATAAATAGCTGCTTTTTGAAGTAAACAATCTAGATAAAAAGAAAAAGATTTCTGAAAACACAACATTTTATTGCTAAATACATAATCCAGTTCATACTCCAGAGAGAGAAAACAAAGACGAAAACAGGAAGGATTGTTGCTATGCCAAACAATGAGGTGCTTTGTATGGGAAAAAAAATGTCATGCTATGTTGGTAGGGAATATACATTAGTCACCACCACTATATCAAATCGGGAGTGACCAGAGGTATCAGCTGATATTGGTAGGTGGGTACATGGTTAGTCACTTGGAAACCAACAACAGTTAATGTCAGGGAGGTAGAGAAACTTTTACATAGGAGATCCTTTGTGAAAAAGGACAAAACAATTTAATGCACTTTTAATTGTCATCAGGATCAGAACATCAAAATCTATTATATCCAAGATAGAGCAAGATTGCCAAATAAATCTCATTTTCAGTTAGATCTGGCCGATTTCCTTTCCAATTTAGCCAATAAATATCTACAATAGCCAAAAATATGACAATTTTTAAAAAGTAAATAATAAGTCAGTTTCACAAAATGGTAAATAATAAGTCAGTTTCACAAAATGGTAAATAATAAGTCAGTTTCACAAAATGGTAAATAATAAGTCAGTTTCACAAAATGGTAAATAATAAGTCAGTTTCACAAAATGGTAAATAATAAGTCAGTTTCACAAAATGGTAAATAATAAGTCAGTTTCACAAAATGGTAAATAATAAGTCAGTTTCACAAAATGGTAAATAATAAGTCAGTTTCACAAAATGGTAAATAATAAGTCAGTTTCACAAAATGGTAAATAATAAGTCAGTTTCACAAAATGGTAAATAATAAGTCAGTTTCACAAAATGGTAAATAATAAGTCAGTTTCACAAAATGGTAAATAATAAGTCAGTTTCACAAAATGGTAAATAATAAGTCAGTTTCACAAAATGGTAAATAATAAGTCAGTTTCACAAAATGGTAAATAATAAGTCAGTTTCACAAAATGGTAAATAATAAGTCAGTTTCACAAAATGGTAAATAATAAGTAGGATTTGGATATGGGTCAGGCAAAATGGAGTGTCTTATTTTCTTTTAATTTTGTTACGGGAGTGACACAATCCCAATTTTTCACTTTATCGTAAACAGAGAAGGTAAATATTTTTCCCAACCCTACATAAGGCAAAATGGGAATTTTGATGCAGTCAAAGTAAAATGAAAACTTTGAAAAATTCATATATATCAGAAATTAAAATTAGTCGGGAATAATATTTACTTCAAAGCAAATGGTGAACTATTCTTAATTACACAAATAACCAACAACTACTCAAGATATTTTTTTTTCAACACAATGGGTGTATGTTTATACATCATCGGTTTCAACTTATACCCTCATTGAGGGTGTTGCGGGTTTTCGTATGAACGGGTGATTGTTAATAAGACCCATTTCAAAGCATGTCTGTCAAAGCATTGTTCAGCTTACAACACCTGGTATTCCATAATGATTATCCATCTAGGTACAAACCAGGCTCGATGTTACTTAACCATGATTATCTCACAAGAACTGGTATATCCAATGTGATTTGGCAGTGACTTCTTAGCCCCAGTAAAAGCTTCCTTAATCCTGTGCTGAGTGCTTAGCCAAGAGGCATTCAGTACCATTTTTGAAGTCTTTGGAATGACATGGCAGTGGATTCAACCAAGGCCTACCAAACCAGAGGCTAGCACTTTACCACTGATCAGTAACATAGGTTTAAAGGAAATATTTTTCAAATCTTTTTTTTTCTTAAATAATTTCACTAACAATGATTGACGTTTCAAATAAACCCGCCAACCATGAGTAAATAAAAAATACTGTTAATGAGGTCAAACCCAATCCACATCTATTTATCTTTCGAAACATGCACAGCCCTTAAGGAGAAACTAGAAATTTCACACACTCTCCTCAATGTGTGGGAGAAACATTTGTTTCTTGAAAATTACCCCCCTAAATTGTTGTTTTTGGGGGGGGGGGGCTTCAATTTACAATGAAAGTTTATGCTAAATTGGTATGATAGTTTGTATCCAGCAGTATTCATGCTTGTTTTTGAAATCAGCACTTTTTAATGATCATAGCCTAAATAAGGTATGAAAAATTTGATTGATCACCAGTCAGGTTTTCTTTTAAACCATAAATTTATGGTTCAAACCACACCGGTAGTAATTTCATGAAGGTAACTCAATTTTATCACTACAACTGCTTGATTTACAAGGTAAAAAGCAGCATGTATGGGTGGCAGCTATTCATAATTTTCCTTGGAATGCCAGTCATTTTTAAACTATTTTTCATTTTCAAAAGTAGTTTGTTTGACAAATGGAAAATTCAAATGATTTGCCATTTCAGGTTGCCAAATAATCATCTGCTCAGATTTTGACATTTTTGCAGCATTTGATAATACTAACCAATTTTATTCTACACAGACTGAACAAAACATCATGGCCTCTATTCAAATGACTAACCACATAGCTACCACACTGGCCATCATCTGATACAGTACAAAGCATTACTTCCCATGGATGAAATTAGATTAAGAAAATAAGGCTTTTATCAAAAACCAAATTGCTCCTTCTGTTCCTGAGAGGACAAAAATGAGAATAGGTTTCTATTTATTCTATTCACCATAAGGTGCCATTTAGTAAGATGAACTGTCAACTGTTGGGATTTACTTATTTAGATGAAGCACTTTCAACATTATCAATTTTTGACAAGTATTTCCTTCAACTTGATTTTCATTGCGACTACACAGCAAGCACTCGGTGAGTCAAATCAGAAATGAATAATATGTTTTAGGTAAGACTATAACTCTCATCCTTCCTGCTTCGGGAAGCCTGTCAATGTACAGCAACTACTCTACTGATTGAGCTACAACTTTGCTGTTTACTCACTGCCATAAAGTGATGATCTGAGCAGTCGTAAACCACTGAATATATACCCTTCAGGGTGAAGAGAACAAAAGTCACCAACATTCATTTTTTTTTCAATTACTCTACAGTCAAAAAAAAATTTTATTTTTAAAAAGAAAAAAATAGAATACTAGTTTGGTTAGTCACTCAACGCAAACCTTCACACAGGTGTGATCAATGAATAATATACTTTCGTCGGGTAGTGATCACAGAAAGGCCTGAATTTCCAAAAAATAACCATGGATACTGCCAGAACAAGTTAAGGGGCCAATTTAGCATTGTAAATTCACCCCCACACACACAAAAAAAAAAAAACTTAAAAACTTCTTTGAGGGGGGTGAAATTGAAAAAAAATTTTAAAAAAAGAAATAAAAAAAAAAAAGAGGAAAGTATTTTCTAGATATAATTAGAATGTTTTTTGTTTATTTTTATCATTATAGCTCCATTGGTTTGGCCGGTACACATCATGCATGCATGCATACGTAGCCAGCCAGGCAGAATCACAAAAAAAAAACTGAAGAAACCTATGTTGAGAGTTTTTGTAAACCGTTTATATAAAAATTTAGCAATTACACACATGTAGGGAATTACTCGTTTAAATTAATATCAGGTTGGGGGGAAAAAAAATATATATATATTTCTTTTTAAAGGATATTATAAGAAAAGCAGCAGGGAACAAGGGTTTCAGGACTTATTGACTTTCGGATGACAAAAACTGGTTCCAAGAGAATGACAAAATCCATAATTGAAAATGGAGACTATGACGTCTGATTACTGCTTGGGAAAATACCTTTATTGATTCTGCAGGTGATGAACAACAATAGAAAGAGTAGAAATGAAAGAAGACAATGTAACAGCAGCAGCAAGCACAGATAGCTTTGCAGAAACTGAATAAATACAATCAACTATTCAGAGCATCCCATTATTATTACAGTATCACAGATCCAACTGCTTCCGAACATCTGTTGTTACAAGGAATTACATCCTAAAGTAGGACTTTCTAAGAACTATTTCATAAAACAAGTGACAATCATTTATAAATATAACAAGATTTACACACTGCAAATTCAGGTATCCTGTTTACATCTAGTTCTTACTACAATTGAAGAAAAATCTGTAGTCGGTCTGTCTGTATGTCTGTCTGTCAGTCAGTCAGTGTGTATGCATGCATGTGTGTACGCACCGGGATTACTCAACAACTGGCCATTGTATGAAATCAACATTCACCCGATATATATGTCAGCACAAGAGGTAGAGCAGAATTAAGTTGGAAGCTTTTGGGATCAGCAGTTCTCAGGGGGAGGGGGGTCAAATGCACCACTATTACAATTGGCCATTGAGCAAGTTGATATTTACCAGACCTATTGGCCAGCACACAAGGTAGTACAATGTCGACTTAAATCCTGAAAAATCTAATAAGAATGAATAAAATTTAAGGATCATAGATCTTTTTTACAGTTTTTAAACATTGTCTATCTGAACTTCTCTTTGGAATTATCTAAATTTAGATATAGCTAAATAGTTAAGTTTGCAACACTGAAAAGAAGTAAACAGAATACTTCGAGGCTGTACAGAAAATTATTTTACAAGGCAATTATGGCAAGCGGCTCCACACACCATACAGTCCAGCCCCTTAATAGCACCTAAGGAACAGGCACTGCCCTAGTATCTGTAAAAGTTGACTCCTCTGAGAAAAGAATCAAGGCTTCACTAATAACAGCATCAGAAGCTGCTGACAAATTTTCTGGTTCAGAGACTTCCTTTACTGCTGGCATTGTGTTTGAGAACCGTTTAACTCCTTTAGAATTATTGATATCTAAGACTCATTGGAGTAATATAGTAACTTCTAAATCAACATATATAAATCACAATGGGTATTGATATATCCATAGCTTGGATTTGTGAATGAAAACTCAATGGTTGTCCACATCCAGGCCAATGTGTGTACCATTTTTCCTGCTGGGAAGTGACATTTTGATCCTGAGCAGACTATACAGGTACCACACAGATTCTAGGCAGAGGTGTCAATCCATTCATAAATAATCCCATCGTTATTCAGACGTGTAGTGTAGTTCTTGCAATGGACTGTCACATAAAGATGGATTGACAGACAGACTGTTGGTTATGGGCGTTAAATTTTTCTAGCATTGGCCTGTTGTAAATTCCCCAAATCATGTACTTTCAATTTATTTGTACTCCCACTCCTTAATTTGAAGTAAAAGCTTCTAAGTTGTTCTCAAATTCAGGACATACAAGGACATTTTAAAAATACTTTTTCATTTTGTGTTTGATAAGAAAAAGTTGCTGTCCAAAACCTACATTCATAACCACCTAATAATATTGGGAAAGGTAAAGACTGTACTTGGTCACTTTAACACACTATTATTTCAACTAATAACAGGGATTGCATAGGCTGAGAAAAGAAAAAAATAAAATAAAATAAGTGATATGAAAAGTGTTACTTGGCCTGGCTGGCCTCCTCCAACTGTTAATCGGTGATATAAGACTGTTCCATGGGAAAACAAAGCAAATAAGACAAGTGAAAGACAAAAGATTAGCAGGGACTTTGAGGCAGGGACAGGGTGGGGCTCCTACATTGAGTGATTTGTCAGAGAAAACACAGTAGTTCAACTATTATTTATTAAGCAAGGGTGGAGAGGTCTTCTACCTATCAGCTATGCTACTGTGAGTGCTAAAATTTGAACTCATTGGAATTTCAAAAAATGTAGCTAATTTACTTTTTGATTAGAACCATACCAAAATTCACCCAAACAGAAAGATTATTTTGATTTGAAAGGACCTACATACAAACTCAGTTGAAATGAATATGGTACAAACAACTAACTCAAAGCTAATACCTGGAGTTTCAAAAATTCTAAAATCTGAAAAAGAGATATTCAATAAAATAAAGTAATATTTAGAAACTAGCATAGTGCCCTTGAAAAATGGGATTACTTACATATTGATCAGCACTTCTGTTTAGGATATCCCGTGTGCTCCACATAGGATTAAAGTGTTACTCCCTGACCTAGGATCAAAGTGTAGTATCTGTTCGCAGTACTTATTTTGGTAGATTTGTTACGGTCCAATGACGTGGCGAGTGATAGTTTACTGCGGTTCATTGTTGCAAGAGACCAAAATTTCCTTCTGGAACCTCAGAAAGTTACTCTGCCCAGTTTCGGGGGAGCAGTATGCCATGGGGCAGTACCGTCCCATCGCACTAAAAGGGCTTGCCCTCACACCTGTGCAACACTAGTTGGGGGGACTGGAGCAATTTTTGCAGCTCTCTCATAACTGGAACATCACTTTAAAAACGACCTTGTGTCATATCTTGCTCTTGTGGCAAAGTGAGTAAATACAGTGTAGTATCTGTGCACTCATACACACAGGATATATATATTTTATACATGTGGATTGCTGAAACGTTGGTCATCGTTTTCAATAATTGTAAAAGGTAAAGATATTACTTTTGTGTTCAACAGTCCAACTATTGATACATCAAGACAGTTCCAGATAATACAGAAAATTTGTGTGTGCATTAATAAACACATATTTTCAATACGAGAGTCTAATTAGATCAAACTTGGGAATTTTTTTTTCAATGCAGAACTCAACTACTTTCATGATGCACTTATATCAAAACGTATCAATTTAATCAAAAAATTATCACTGAATAAAAAGTTCTGTACCTAAGTAATATCAAACACCATTTTCACTTTTATTACTCACTCATTCTTTCATTTCTTGTCACTCGTTGAATGTTCCAGGGGGTAGCTGCCAGCCTATAAGGACCGTTCAATGAGGGTAGAGGCTGGTCAGTTGGTCAGCTAGTTGATTGACTGGTCAATACTACAATGTTAATGGGTGGGGAGAAAACTGCAGCAAGGTAGCTAATAGGAGTTGCATTATAGAAGCTGTGCTGTGCCAACATAGGGGAAGAAACACATTTCTTTGAAGTCTTTATTTCAATGAGGTTTTCAAGTCAGTCCAACATGTAATAAGGGATATAAAATGGCCCCACTTCCATCACATGTGGGAAGGGCGATCAAAGGATATTGATCAATATAAAGCTGATTAGGTAGCCATTACAGTTTGAGAAGGGTAGGGAGAGAAGTGGGAGCTAACAGATTCCTCTTCATCATTCCATCTCTTGAGGATTTTCAAGGTTTTCCTCAATCAAAAGCTCTTTTTCTGGGAAATATATATATATTTATATTATATATATGTACATTTTAATGAAAAATACTTCAGTGGCTCACAGCTAATCAGATATATTGGCCATCATAAAAGAAAGTAAAAGTAAGTAGAGATAAAAACTAAAAAGAAAAAAAAAGAAGAAAAAGGAACAGAATATATTATGTGAATAGGTACAATGCAGGTACAAATACATAACATTACATGACCAACCACTTTTGGTGGCATGACGTGTTGGGGATGATCAATGAATGAGTTACTTCTTTCACATTCTGCAGGGTAATGATCACTAAAGTTTAACTTTAAAAAAAATATATTAAAAAAAAAAAAAAACAGCATACACAAGCTAAGTGATCAATTAAACATTAAGTTATATAGCAGTTTGAATCCCCAATTGAAAACTTGGGGTGGGGGTGATTTTCAAAATAAGTAATCTCTTTTTCTAAACATAAGCAGTAAATGTTGAAAGTTTCAACCCTTCAGCTCCTTTTGGTACAGCCAGAACACATCATCCATAGCCAACCGAACCAACATGAAAACTGAAGAAACCTATTTCAAGTTTTGTTAGATGGTTTCCAATGTACACTATGTGGATACATACCATCCAGATATAAAAATAAGATGTTACTGCAAAAACCTTAATAAACCAAGATCCTTCACACAATATTTTCACAGAAAAATATTACAAAAAAAAAAAGAAAAAAAAAAAAAAACAAACTTCAAACAATTCTCATGAATAAACCATTTTCTTACAACACAAAGAAAAAATAAATAAAGAAAAAATACAATAAAAGGGGCCCGATTATTCACTCAATAAAAACCATTAAAAGACTATCTTTTGGCAGGATGTGTTGGGGGTGATCTATTTAAAAATTTGAAAAGGTGATCAATGTAGAAGTTACTTCTCTTGCCTTTTGTTCCAGCAGTGATCAGTAAAATGTCTAAAAATTGTTTTTAAATAACCCATGTTGATAGTTTGGGGATGGGGATTCAAAGTTTTTTTCTAAACATACAGAAGCAAATGTTCAAAGTTTCTGCCCTCTAGCTCCATTAGTGCAGCCAGTATGCATCACACATACAAACACAGCCATATAGACTCACTTGAAAACTGAAGTAACCTATGTCAACAGATTTAGGAGATGGTTTCTAATTATAACAGATTTTGTACAAATTTTTCATGTACAAAGTTCCTTCCAGACAGATATTTTATTGGAAGATATTTATATGCTGCACAGTCTATTTTTTATGAGCTGTATATCTTGTCAGTTTAAGTCTCAGCAAAATGGTTTCAATAGAGTATTGCACTATACTATCAGGAGAATACAGACAACAGAACAGAATCTTATAATTCCTCTTTTCAGCAGCGATGCCAACATCAAAAAATAATTACAAATGTGTTTTTATTAATTTGTTTTGTCACATTGGAGGAAACTGATGTGTAAAATTGAGTGGAACTGCTGTGATTTGAACTCCAACGCAGAACTTAATAACCTGATGACTACCGACACACGAAGGGTACACTCTGTTGAAATTCTTGTACGCGGTGATAAATAACCAAGCTAATATCAAGTTCTACACTCAAACGAAGAATAAAGTTGGAAGGATTCAAAACTTGAAAGCATGTAGTGATAAATCAAATTTTTCCCCAGAAGTGGCTGAACAAAATTCAACTAAACATTCAGGCAGGACAACTTTTAAAGAATGTTGACGAGAAGATCTAGCGTGCTATGTTAATTTTAGAAACCGTTACATGACCAACATCTTTTAGCAGCGAACAGTTCTGAGTGAAGGTGATCAATTATAAATAAATAGGGAAAAAAAAGGGTGATCAATGAATAAGTTATTTCTCACTTTTGACTAGGCAGAAAAAAAAAACAAAAAAAAAACACACAAACAAACAAGTGGACATGAACTAAAGATCAATTTAACATTGAGTTATAGCAAATTGAATCCTCCACTAAAAACCAATTTAGGGGGTAATTTGAAAATTGAAAAAAAAAAAAAGATTAAATTAAATTTAGAAAAAAAAAAAAATAAATGTTTTTCCGTGAAAATGAGTAGCTTGAAATATTCAGCTCTGTAGCTCTAATGTGGACACTTGTACACATGATACTTTCATAGACACCCTGATCAACTTGAAAGCTTAAGAGATCTATGTTGACAGTTTCTGATATGACAGAAACTCCAATAGTCTTCAGCAATGGTAGAAATAGCGGGGGGAGAATACGGTATATACCTACTTCTCAATTTTAAGGGGTTTTTTTTTTTAAATGATCTATGTCTACTAATGGAGACATTACAATATAGCTAGTTCCCAAAACCCAGCCTTACAGTATACCTTATTCCCAAAACCCATTTCCATCAGTGGTCTTCAGACAGACCCTAGATTGAATGTTAAAATTGTCCAGGCACGAAGTTGTGTGAGACTGCTTTAAAAGAAAAAAGAAAAAAAAAAAAAAAAAATGGCTAGGCCCCTAGCCCTCAAATAAGCAGAAAGCTTAAAGGACAAAGGTCAAATATTAGAAGACTATTAGCTTAACTGTTTCCCCAAAGAGAGAGTGCTTAGCTGGGGGAAATGCCATCATTTGCCATTAAAGAATTAAAGAGACTAAGTCAGGTCATGTAGCAAACCACCATAAAATAAACATTTCAATATTCTTAAATGCAGTCCAAAAATCAATGTTATAACATGCATGGGTTATGATCTCATCTTATAGGAAACACCAGTTCTCAACAAAATTTTAAAACAGGTCTGGTTAGTCACATAATAGAAACCACCATCAAACCAATGCCTTCTGATATGATGCCATATTGGGGGTGATCAATTTAAAAAAAAATAAAAATTCTCAGACATAAGGCGTGAATCTTTGAATGTTCCGTCCTCTAGCTCCTTAGATGTAACCTGTACATGCCATGGATGCATACATACATACATACCCAGCCAGACTAACTTTAAAACTGAAGAAACACAGGTTGACAATTTTGGTTGCCAGCTTTTAACAGCAATCAACCTAGGTACAGCACAATCTTGAAAGGAAACCTTTTGGATCCAGTAGGCCAAACAAGACATTTTTTGTCTGGCCACACATTCATTTAAAAAATGTTGATCGTATTATAGAAAGCATACTTACTTTCTATTATACACAAACATGAATTAGACTCACATGATTGATTTGCAAATCCAAAATAGTAATTTTACAATATAAATTAGAAAAATACAAAACACAGGTCTGGTCCAGATTTTGAATAAATTCTTAGATTGGCCATCAGTCAAGAAAATGTTACTAGTTTCGATATCAATTTCACCAGAAGATCCCCCCTGCCTGTTGTAGGTTTATATAGTTTTGAAGATCCATGACTAAACATTTGTTGGATAATTGCATTGCATTGAATAAGAAGTAAAATATCCACTTGAAAGAATGCATTTCAAAATCTACAAAATGGAATTTCTAATCAGAAACTGGAAAGCACTGAGAGAGTGCATACCTCAGCCAATGTTGTACACTAATAATAAACTGAATGAAAATAAATACTGAACAGGGAGAAACACTATTCTCACAATATGTACAAATAGTAAATTACTTCCCTAGAAATCTAAATTTTAATGACTGTTTGTTTTCAACCTTTTTTTCATACAGAATGAAAAGAAAAAAAAACCCAAAACGTATTTTTTAGATCTACCCCAAAATTTAATCAAGTCTTCTTTAACCCATGACGACCTAACTACAAAATTTCAATGAAATTCATCAAGAACTTTTGGAGATATTATTTGGACAGACAGACATGGGTAATACATATATCTCTTCAACTTGGTAGCCAGAGGTAATTAGCTTTTTCTTCAAAAACCTTTTGTAATGTCATATTGGATCGTACTTTTAAAGATTTGGGTTTTGTTTTTTTTTTCAATGTGATTTCAGTTCTGCCCACCCCACTTTTCCTTGTCATTTTCTACCAGGGTGTTATAAATATCATACCTAGTTCCAGTTTGCACCTCCACATTGCACTTACAGGAGTAGGTTAGAGTCAATTGCTTGATGCCAGAGATGCCCTCAAGTAAAGTGCAGAGTGAACTAGACGGTTTTTGTCACATCCCACACGTACACATGTGGGTTACCTGTGGCAATTTAACTGCACCTAATGCAGCCTTAATGCTCACAGGTGGCCAGACCATCTAGTTTCCTCTTTTCAGTCCATGAACCAGCCAACATCAGCGTCCAGCAGGGCACAAGTTTAGCAGCCAAATCCTTCTATTTGACCCTTACTCTTTTACTCAATCTTCCAGGCGCTGTAGCAAAAGAATCAATACTAAGAAAATGGAGCTGATTTGAAGAAAATCTATTCATTTTACTAGTTGTATTCTATTATACTTGGGATAGTATTTTTCTGTTCTTGAATGGGAAACATGGGTCTTATTTTACATCTAAGCCTAAAGACCAGATGGAGTCCATCAACTGCATTTCATTTTGGATATTGAACTGGCTGCCAGAGAATCGAAAAGTGTTATTGGCCAAAGGTATCCCCTATCCTATCTTTTGATATATCTCATCCTAACAAATACCTCTTTCCTTTTACCAAAGTTGGGGGGGGGGATCCCATCATATCTTTGCAAAAATAAAAGTGAAATCTAGGTAATTTATGAACTACCAAAACCTGTGAAATTTACTTAAGAAATAGGGTTTTATCTTGTCACATTCCCATTTGTAACTTGACCATGTGCAACATTCTGTCCTCATGGGGAGGTAGAAAATATCATAACAGAACATTACGGATTGTTAATCCATACATTTATCAAACGCTTAAAACCTCTCCAAAACACAGTGAAACTCTTCTTAGAATGAAAAAATAATGGTACTCTTGTGAATAGAATTTATAAAATCAAAAACTTTGACCCAGAGATCAAAGGGAGGTGACTAATTGGTAGTTATTTCCCTTGATATTGACATTTTTCTTTCTTTTTTTTTTTCTAATAGGAATATTAAAGTTGACTTCTCAGCAACAGACAAACCAATGAAACCCTTCAATTATTCCAACTAAGTAGCAAAATAACAGATGAACCTCACAACTTATTTTAATTTGTAAATGGATTTATCATTTTATTATTGATTAATCATATATTTATGAATAATACCTTGAAATAGAAGTAAATGGATTTTGGTATTAATACAAGCTTTTGGAACGGCAAGATTAGCTTCTTCAGATCTTGTGCATCTGTCAGATCAAGTGATCATGAATTCCAAATAAATATTGCTAATTCTATCAATTCATATTTTAGCTTGATTTGTTACCGAATGCCTGAAAACTTTCAAGGAATATTAGAAATCATCTACCAAAACTGTTAACCTAGGTTTTTTCAGTTTTTAAGTGGTTCTGTCTGGCTCTGTAGATATGCAGGACATGAGCTGGACACAACAACGGAGATAGAGCTTTGAAAATTGAAATATTTACAATTAGTTTCATGTGGAAAAATGTTTGTTTTAAAACCCCACCTAAACTCCCATAATAGTTTTTTTTTTTTTTTTTTTTTTTTTTCCAAAATCAAGATTCAATTTACAAAGTAAGTTTATGCAAAATCAGTCCTTTAGTTTGTATCTAGCCTCATTAATGCTTGTTTTTTTTGAAAATCTAGACTTTTTAGAGATCAACCCCCAATACGGCATGCCACAAAAAGATGTTGGTCACGTGACTGTTTCTATCAGGTTACTAACAAGACCTTTTTCTCAAAATTCTTTCAAAAAGAGTAGCACATCAGTTAACAAGAGAGGTCATGCAATAGTGGCTATTTTGAACATAGTGAAGAATGGTTTGGCTTCTTGCATTTTAAAAAAAATTCTAGATACTAACCCAAGAGAAAGAAAGACAGATCATGGTGCTGGAAGCTTAAAATAATTTACAGAAGCCTGATCACCCAACCCTCTGGCAGCTCATCTACATAGCACTAAGAGGAACAATAACATATGAGAGGATCTGGACAATTTCTAGAAAATCCATCATTCAATCTTGAGAGGTGTTTAGGTACCTCACACTGTGATAATACCAAGTGTCACATTTGTCCTCATTGGGCAACAAATACAGTATTTCCCACTTGGTAAGGTGCAGTTTTTTTTCCTGAAAAATATTTGATAATAGGTCTAAAATGTCATAATTAGTTGTGACAGAAAGAAAAATGACACCGAAGAGTCAACAAGTAGGACTTGCTAATACAACTATTTGATACACAAATATTTTCAGAAAAATACCTAGAAAATTATAGGTTGCATCTGAACACTTGTAGCGTCTTATCAGAGGGCAAAAAATGATAAATAGCAGCTCAAGACTGAAATTTCATTGGATTTCAGAATCTTATCTCTTGAAGTTAGGGAGGAGACAAACATGAAAGGAATAATAAACCAATACTTTGAAAGTGATATGAAAAAATAGTATTGCACGAACCAATACCTCAGGATTTTTCTTTTTTTCTCTCAACAGGCGGATATCCTACTTTTTCACAACACTTAGATAAATACTGTAGAGAAAGGATGAGTTAACGATGATTGAATAAAAGATTTCATTAATATAGATGACAATTGCTGATAGGTCAGAAACAAATACACAGTGAATTCAATAAGTATCCAGTGTATTTCAGAAAGTACTTTTTAACAGCCTTATACACCTTGGAAGTTGACAGAATTTGGACCGAAGATTTGATTTTTTTTTTTTTTTTTTTTTTTTTTACATAAATTGTTTCAATATTTTTTTTTTTAATTTTTGCATTTTTTGACAATTGGTCCAAATCGTTCAAATAGATTCATGATTGATAAGGGAACTTGCTAAAGAGAGAAAAAAAAAAAGTTATCACTCCAGCATGTATAAAAACCCAACTGACCATCCTACCCACCCACACACACACACACACTCGGTATAAATCTAATACTTACAAAAAATAAAAAATAAAAACAGCAAGGATGGATTCTGATTAAATTTCATGTAAGAAAATGTATATGTTAATATCAAGGTGAGTAACCATTGATCAATGTTAGTCCCCTTTCACCTTGGTGTAAATTTCCTTCAATTTCTTTTTTAAAACCACCAGTCATAATTTTGACAAAATTTGTTTCCCATCACAGCAGAGTTCCTTCGGCAATTAGGAGCAGAGTCAAGTAATTCATGAAATTGGGAGCTTGATGCATTTCCAACAAAATAAGTAGCTAACAACCTAACATTCTAAAAATTCTCAAAGTCTTGTGGGTAGGGTTGTCCATTTCACACACTAGCAGGCCTGTACTCAAAAACGCCTTTACTCCCCTATTAAAAGTTGAGAGCCTCAGATTACTTTCGTTTCGCAGTGTAACTTCAAACCCAACAATTTAACGCTATGCCCAGGGAGTGTACACACTTTAAGAAAAACATTCCAGCCAGACATTCATCATTTGAAAAGTGTAGTAAATATACCAAGCAGGCATGATTCATAGATACCGCCTATCTTTCCTGGTTTTCTTTTGATTAGCAAATTAGCATATTGACAAACTATAGCCTGAGACAACATATTTTTTGTGATCTTCACTTTTTCATGTTCAGTTCAGATTTTTTGAATTTTTAAATTTTTTGAAAATTTAATTCTACCATTTGTATTTAAAGATGATGTGAAGATAACTAATATGGGATAATGAAAAAAACATTTTGGTTAGCCATTCTCAACCTTTTTTTGGGCCACAGACCTCTCAACCACTTTTCTCAGATTCTAGGAGTGTCCTGTTGAACAGGGATACAACACTAACAGATAAACGTAAATACAATTACTGTATACGCAAGTGAGAGTTGACTCTTTTGGACTTCAAGTACCCATCCCCAATCGATAATATTAGTCTATTTAGACCTTATGTACTTGATATTCTGATGGGCATAATGCTGCTTTATCTTTGAGAGTTGACTTATCAGGTGAATATTGGACTGAACTTTAATTAATATCACATTTTGGGGTCGACTTATATCATCATCATCAGTCTTTTATCAACTGTTGTTGGACATAGACCTTCCCCAGGATTCACCACACCCATCTACCATGGGCATCACAGAGCCAGCACTTTCTGAATTTGTCTAGTTTGTCTCTCCATCTAGTATACTGCCGGCCTCAGTTGCGCATGTTGTGAGTTGTGATGTCGATTGGCTTGCAACATGACCAGCCCATTGCCAAAACCCGTACCGCATATAAATGAATCACCAAAGTCTGCACATGTACCCTAACTAATCTAAAATATTATCTCAAGAAAAAATAAAAATAAAAATAAAAATAAAAATAAATAAATAAAAAATAAAATAGATGAATGAATTAGATAAAATGAAATACCAGTACACAATTTAGGCATGGTTGGCCATAAATAACTATAGGGACTCAAAAATGAGAGATGGAGGGGGGGAGGGGAGGGTAAAGGTACTTGTTGTACTTTAGCAAATTTTCAAGGTTGTAGCCCCAATGATATAACCAAGAGAACCCAGAGACTTGCACAGACGAACAAAGAAAGGAGAACCTGTAGCCCACTTGGCTAGTAGGCTGGCTGGTTGATTGGTTGGTTGGTTGAGTGGGCCATTTGATTCAATTCTTTTTTTTTTCTTTTAAATACCGTAATATAAACTTTAAGGTATTTACTAAAATTTTCATAATTCCTTAGCATGAAATTTAGTAACAATGTTGTGATGGAATTTATAGCAAAACTCGGAATTTATTGAATTGCGTAATTAGGAATTAGGAATATAGTATAAATAGGAATTGATCAGTTAAGCTCCGACAAGTCTCAGTTCTGTGCCAAAGAACGCTTTCTGTTCCACACACCCCTATTCAAATTTGTACCCCCAGCAGGACATGTGCATCACATTCAGAATCACAAGTTGAACTAGACTGACAGATAATCTTTTCCACCCAAAGAATGTACAAGGAAGTGATAGAATCACAGGTATCACCATTCCATTATACCCAGTCCCCATATCTGTTTGGACTTTTGGACATTGACCCCTATTCCAGGGTAAATAATATGTCAATGGTTCACCGTCAAGGGATAAAACCGTTTTTTTTTTTGCTGCATTCAACACCACCTCAGTGGGGTAATCCTGCCAACAAGCTGAATACACAGGTCTGGTTGATTACTCAATGGAAACCATCGTGAGACCAACATTTTTTAGCAGCACGCTGCATTGGAGGCAATCAATCAAAAAAAATTGGAAAAAGGGGTGATCAATGAATAAGTCACTTCTCTCGCCTTTTGTTGGGCAGTGATCACTAAATAAATCTGAATGTTCAAAAAACAAGCAGACACAAACTGAGGGATCAATTCAGCATAAACTTACATCGCAAAGCAAAACCCCCTGAAAAAAAAAATTTTTTTTTTTTAAAAGTGTAGCGAGAATTTTGAAAAAACAAAACATTTATTATCTATATACAATAATGAGTAAATTTTTTAATTTTCAGTCCTCTGGCTCCATTAATGTGGCCAATACACATCATTCATACATAGCCAGCCAGCTAGCCAGCCAATCCAACTTGAAAACTGGAGAAATGTATGTTGACAATTTTTGTGATAATTTTAGATGAGCATTTTTTACTATTGGGTCCTTTAGTGATGTACTTATTAGCATTAAGAAACATTTCCGAAATTCAATCACTGACTTATGGTGTTTCATACCACAGGTGTGATCTGTGCTATGGATGAAGAAGCAATTAATAATAATAGCTTTTTTGTTACTATGTTGGGAAGGTGGTTACAATTGTAAATTGTAAAGTTTCACACCCTTGCTCATTCAATGTTACAGATGGCAAACATTGGATGCATAGTAAAGCATATAAGAGGAAGGAGAAAAAAAAAGTTTTAGAATTATCATTTTTTTTTTTGATGAATCCATAAAGTCTTCTTCCGACTGACCACACATCAGAGAATGACCAATCAGAAAATGTTTACATATATAATGCACTGAGATAAAAAAATCTGGTTTTATGCCAAAATTTTTTTCATCTAAACAGATTCAAAAATCACTTAGAGATTTTTCATTAACTCTTTTATTTCTCTGTTGTTTGTATGTAACATTGGCTGAGTTAAGGTTTTGAAACTTTAATATTTACAATCAGGACCACCTTCCCTACATTGTACCAAAAAGACTTTTACTACCGGTTGCTTTTTACAAATACTGAAATATTTTTGAGCTTTTGTGAACCTGTAGCCCAGAGCACACCAGAATTACAAAACACCACACGCCACTGAATTCAATAGTAATGCATGGCAGCCTGACAAGTAAAGCAGTATCTGTGTGTTTGCATAGCGTCCAAATTCTAAGACTCTGTATCATTCTAAATGAGTTCTGGCATTTATTTATTCATCATTTATGAAATACGAAGATCTGTCACTTCTTTTTATGGAGCAGAAAAGAAAGAAAGAAAAAAAGACTGAAAGTAAGACCATAGATGCACAAGTTCTATCTCATAGATTATTATTTCAAAGAAGTGCTCAAGTTCTCTCCCTAGTACTTTCAAACATAAGGGACAAGGAGGAAACAAGAGGTGGTGGGAGTCTTGGCACGTCAACCTGTCAATCAGTGACAGGCCATCAACAATGTTCCCTCAAATTCATGCACAGTATGCAGTTTTGAATTCAACCTATATTGAACCTATATTCCAACCATGATTAACACATACACACATATCCCCATGGCCAGTCAATATTAAACTGATCCACACTGAAAAATAGTTGTGGGAACTCTTATCAAGTTGATAGGTCTTATTTTTGACGGTGTGAAATATTTCTCAAGAGGGAGAAATTAAAATTAATGGCTTAGGAAAAATCATGATCTTTCAAGTATTTTCATGTAAGGCAGATAGCCCAAAGCTAACAAAGGGTTAAGAGCAGAACATGGAGTTGTATTGGTTCAGCTTATTGAAAAGATTTTCCTTCACTGACAGAATATAAATTAAACACAAATCTACTGATCAAGTGAGTCAGGAAAGTATGCAAGAATAAATGAGTAGCCACACATAAGTGCCTAATGAACCATTTTTAAGAAGTGGATGTTTTTGTTATTTTTAGAGCTACAAGGATCAGGATTTGGTGTTGGTTCTTTTTTCAAGCTTGAACACTCTGCATTAGGATTCATAGAAATTTCAAGCTTCAAAATAAAATTTAAAAAATGAGAACTGAAACTATCATAAAAGAAAATCTAACTTATTAAAATTGGTTTATTGGGCACTTATCATGTGCAGCCACTCAAATATTTAATGACAACTCCATTTTAATATGCAGTCAAATAGAAAATAGGCCAGAGGTTTCTTATTTCAAAATAACTTATCAAGCTTATTACTGGGTATTTGCTTATAAAACAAGAATTGCTTATACTATTTTGAAATAAGAGCCATTACAATTGTGTTGACTTCAAACTTAATTCTGACTGTTGGATTTTGGTCAAATGGTCTTAAGTTATTTTTCCTTTCTTTCTGCAATTCTTTGAACAAGCCTGAAAGTCAGACCATGGATGCACAAGTTCTCTCCCTAGCTCCAAAAGGGGCTAAATTGGCAAACTTTCTTCCAGTATGTCAGTCTGTCAGTCATTGATGGCAATCTGAACTAGAGATGCACACACACACATCTAAAAATTAGATTTTAATCCGGGCCAAAAGAGAAGGGAAACAGAGATCGAGTAGCCACCTATGGTCTTAAATACAATTAGGTTGGTCCAATTAAAAGGAAATTATCCATGGTACCAGAATATGACGTGGTTTTTGTTGGTTTGTTTTTCTCAACACATTGAACTCATTCAATCAGTTTGTCCTCGATTTCCTGCAGGTGCCACCGTAGTCTACAGCCGACCAACAAGTTTTTACTGTAATATGCAGTCTACCATTAAGTTTCAGTAGTAGTACGCAGCCATATATTTGCTAGCAAATATAAAGTTCTATTCGGGATCACCAGTCTAAGCTGTATAGATGTACTTTAAGGATGTACTCTAAGGAGGGACAGACAGTGAAAAATCTGTCACATTCTAATAAGTGGGGAGAGGGGGAAGAATATGTCACACTTAAATGAGCACAAAGGATGGAAAATCACTAACAATATAATAAGCTGGAGGGGGTGTCTGACTGTAATTTGGCACGTAAGGGTAAATATTGAAGAAGGATCAAAACATGAGTTATATCAAATTATTTCAAGGAAAAAATACTAGATTGATTAAGGCACACAAGATGTTAGTAGTATCCCAATGATGAGTAGAAGTTCAGTTGTATCAACAGGAGAAAAGTGTAACAAAAAACAAAACTAGAGTAGACCAGTAGTCCAGAAACAATTCCCGGTACTTTTACAAGAGTGGGGTCCAACGATTAAAGCAAAAAAGTTATTACCCGTGAATGATTTTTTTTTAATTTTCAAAGCCAGACAAATATGAAAGGATTATACTTTTTTTTCAAACCTCTGCCTTTTATTTACTTTTTCTCCCCTTCAACCATTCAAAGTCTCCAAAATTTACCTAAGCTGAACGGAAGAGAAAGTAAATAAGGCCAGTGAGGAACATGAAGTATAATCCTTTTATAAGGTATTATTTTCATGAATGTCCGGCCTCAAAAATTTATTATTAAAAAAAAAAAACAATATTCAAAGGGATAACTTCATCTCTATAGTTGGAATCCACTCTTGTAGGAGTACCCAATCATTCAAGAATGTGTACGTGGGTGAGGCATTAAGTTGCATGAGTATAAGGATCAGCAGTAGGGTATTTTTTGTTAAGTTCAAGTTGGTGCAGAGTCACAATTCTGTTGACTGTAAGTTTGGGTTGGTAGAGCATACATGCACATTTCACATACAACAGTAGCCCAAATTCCAGTGCACATCTATCAGGGTTTCCATCTTCCTCACGCCTCAATTGGCAAATTAGTTTGCTAGTCTACAATAATCTTAAAGACTAGAGAGAGAGAGAGAGAGTGAGAGTGAGAGATAGTGTAAAAATCCTATAGTTTCTCCACTTCCATAACTTTCTTTTATAAAACTTGATACAATATCTGCAAAACTTTTGATACAATATCTGCACTTATAACTGGACTTTGATATGGTGAAGGTGTGTTCCACGTCATCTCAAAAATGTTGACCACACACAGTATACTATAGTATGCTGTTGTCATTTACAGATGTGTACCTAGGTGTCGGTGGGTTGTCCAGGATCTGCTTGAGAAGTTTCTCCAGAGAAATCTTGAAGCTCACCAGTTTTGTTATTAAGAATACAGTTTTGGTCCAAGCACTGAGAATGACTAATCCTATTTGGATTGGGCCTTTTTCGTCACGCTCTGGACTAGAGTTTGCATTGTGGCATGAATAACTCTCTGATCATTGTGAGGGAAAAGAAATGTTTAAATTGTTGAGTTCTTGCAGTGTCTTGAACATCATTATAATTATGTAGCGTTCTCTCCTCCTCTGGGGAGACATAAGGTTCATTGTACAAGGTCTTTCCCACTAGGACAATTCAGCAAGAGAGATCAAAGCTCTAACAACTAGACAGCACTCAGAGAGTGCATACCACTGCCAACAACGTACACTAACTTGATGAAAAAATTTTGAGATTTTTTCAAAAAGATTCCTGGGTCAGCTTCAAAATTTAAATTCTTCCTTAGCCCATGACCCAACCTTCCATAAAAAAATTAATTGAGAACTTTTGGAGATATCATGTGGACTGACATGAGTGAATATGTAAATGTATGGAGAAAAAAAAAAATTCATTGATCCCCCTCAAAAATAAATCACTTCTTCCTTAACCCATGACCAATACCTATCCCAAACTTCATCGGAAACTTCTGGAGATGTTGAATGGGACAGAAAGAAAGACTCAAAGAAATATATATACTTCTACATGACTTGGTGCATAAGCAGGTAACTAGTACATGTTTATCCAAACTTTCATCTTTATATCTGTTACAATGAAATGATAAGGGTATCCAAATCTTATGTATCCAAGAAATAGACGCATTTCATCCGACAATGAATTATACATATACATACATATATATATATATTTCACACACACACAAGAAGTCATAGAAACTTTTGGATATATAGGTCTTGTAGTCTCAGAAAGGTTAAAAGTCAATTTTTTCCTTCTTTTTAAGTTTTTAATGGTGGTCTTAGCTGTTTATATTCTATAAGTATCACATTTGGCCTTTTAGTTAGGATCTGTTGTGTCTCGCCCAAAGACAACAAACACCATTAAATCAAGATCAAATCAAATCATAAAATGTCTAATAAATCAGTAAAGGTTGGATAATGAAGACCATCGAGAAAAGCAAGTGAATTTTTCAATAAAATACAGGGCAAAAAGGTTTGAACTAAAGGCAAGCTACCTGTTAATGGTATGGGCAAATTCAGCGCTATTCATTTTCAATTTGTTTAGCTCTTAATATAGCCAATTACTTGAAATAAATTGATTAAAAAGTTTGATGAGATCAGTAGATTGATTTAGCATAATGTGTTTTTTAAGCTAAGAGTTGATTTTTTGGCAAACTTCTGTCTACTCCTAATATGAGCAGATTACTATTTGACAATAAGAGATACTTCAAAATATAAAATTAGCAAAAAAGAAAAAAAAAAAAGAATCCATCAAGTTTAATCAGGACAAGTGTATACTACACCAATATATTGTGTACAACAATTGTCTATCAATTTTCTCAAGAAGCTGTAGAGAATAATTTGTTAATGCTAATATATTTGTTTCCAGCTTCAGCAAAAGAAAGAATTTTGAATACTAAAGCACTAACTTTGTCAAAATATCAGCAGCAGCCTTAAAGTCATCAGTTTTTCTTTGATTGTCAGACATGAACTCCAAATAAATAAATAAAAGATAAATAAACAAACAAGAACGGAATTCTAATGAGGTTTTGCATACCACTAAAAGGGAAACCATGGTTAAAGAGGACTACTAAAAGAGAGACTTTAAATAATATCTGGAGAGAAAAAAAAAAAAAAAAAAATTAATCAATGCTTGCGAAGGCTGATGATGTAATTTCATATCTATCACAAGAATTGATTTTAAAAAAAACAAAAGAAAAAATGATTGTTTTTAGAGGTCAAGAAGAAAAAAAGAAAGAAACATACCACAGAGAGGGAAAAAACCAACTTTTTTTTTTAAGAATAAATGATGCCGATCAACTGGGGAAGATTGTTTAAAAAAGTAAATAAATCATAACAGTCAACCGCGGTGAGACAAAGTGAGTTATAGAGATGTTGGACATCTAATAATCAAATTTTAATAATGTGTTCAAAACTGTAGTTTTCTCAAAGAGCTTTGAAAATGATATCTGATTTCTTTGATAATCATCATAATCAGCCTTCAAATTCTATTGTTGGATATAGAATTATAACCTTGGGTGCAGGTCTAAGACATGGGGAGTGATGGGCCTTACCCTGTCACAATGGCCTATAGTTCAGTATTGGCCACCTCAACAACATAGATCATAGGACTCCAAAGTCCCAAAGTATAGATTAGTATTATCAATAAGTTCCTAGATTTCAATAATTGTCTCAAGTTCAAGCTATCAATAGAGAGCAGGATAAAACTTGATGTCAGAGAAACAGATACTATCTGCGTAATCAATATTGAATGCAATCTTAACTGACCATGATATATAATACATCATTATTATCCACTTTATACACTAATCGGAGGTATCGTGGGATTAGGTATACACAGGCTATTGTTAGAAAGACTAACTTCTGGCTTGCCAGGCATATTGAAATTTCGATCTGCCTATGGCACCCAGTATTTTCCCCTCTTAGCACTGACCAGGTTCAACATGGCTGACCTTGTAAGAACCAGTATAACCAACAGGATTTGGCAATAGCCCCTCAGCCATGGGAGAAGATCCTCAATGCTAGTCCTTATGCTGGGTGCTTAGTGAAGAGTTCCATTTTTAAAGTTTTTAGTATGATTTGACATCTGATTGAACCACAGCCTACCAAAGTAGACGTGAGCACTATACCACTGGGTCACAGTGATCAGGGACACTGACCGTGATGTACAAATAAAATTCTACATCAGTTCTTGTAGATCCACTTCAGATGAACAGGAAATAAGAGGGTGGGGTGAGATACTAACTTTTGATCTTCCTAAAACAAAGGAGTGACTCAATGTCCTGAACAAGGGCAAATAAAAGCTGATTTTTTTTAAAAAAGAGTTTCTTGGGGTTTTTTTTCTTATTAGTCAGGAGGATAAGAGAAAAATAAAGATTACCCTCAGTGTTTTTTGCCAATGAATATCTGAGTGAATCAAATTTTAGACTACCAAGTTATATAAATGCATAGACATAATATATCAATAGCTGAAATGTATAATGTCAATAGTTATCAATAATAGCCTTATATGTATTATATACAATATACATTTAGCAAATATTAGGTTGTTTTGTTTCTTACATTTGAACTGTAATTTTTTTCAAGTTTAAATGAAGATTCATTATTATTGTTGGGTTTTTTTGAGCCCTCAATAGCAACACTGTCTACTTACACAAAGAGGAGGACTAATTTTGAAGTAGAATTCCAAATAGGGACATAATGCAGCTCAAGCTGCTGATAATGTTAAGCATTTGGGGTGAACACCACTACAATGCAAACTGTTCAACATTGGTTCAATAGGTCTAGGTTTGAAAGTATGGCTACTAATACCAAACTTTGAGAGTGGCCCAAACCAATGATGAAAAATTATCGACTGCAGAAGCCAACATCCTCCAAACAATGTACTTACTGGTAACTTTAGGACTTCAGCAGCAACCCTATCACATCGTCTCAAGGCAAAAGGAAAGGTTAAGATGTTGGGAAAATGGCTCTCGCATGAATTGATTGATATCCTCAATCACAAACTTCAAACCTCTCAGATAACTGTATCTAAGCTTAGAGAATTAGGATTTCAAGTTTTCCAACAACCTCCATATTCACTTGACTTTCCTTCTACAGATTATCATCTTTTCAAGCATTTTGAACTTCATATCTGTAATGAGAGGTTCAATAATAGGGATGCCAAAATTTGTGCTTTTAATGAATTTGTAACCACTAAAGAATTTTTATAGAGAAGGCATATGATGGAAAAGGATTATTGCTTCAAGTGAGTAATATTTCTAATCAATATCTATCATTTTCAGTTAACTATTTTCTTAAAAGTGACATTTCATGTGTAACTTGGATTCATTCTAAGCGAGTGGCTAAATGAAAGTTGTGTAAGAAAATAGAACTGATAAATTGATAATGTTTCAAAAGAATTTTCACAAGTCATAGGAAGAAACTTATTTTTGAAAAAATATAACTCATTTTATTATAAAAAAAAAAAAAAAAAAAATAGATGATTATTTCATTCTAAAATAATCGGAAAAAAGTCAATTGTCAAATTTTTTTTATCCAAATGTGATATTTTAAAACAGCATTTTCATACTTTTTTCCTTAATTTTAGTTTCAAACGACCAGCTGTGACATGACCTTCATTGTTATGTCACAATATCCTACAGCCTATCTCATTATAAGATAATCATCCAATTGTTTTTATTAGTTGTACCAATCCATTATAACTTTTAGGTTACAACAAGAATAAAACAATAGTTACACACAACCATGCAATTAAAAATACAATTTACATTAGTTTTTATTTGGATAGATAATTCAACCTATAAGGTAACAAGTCTATTTCAATTTAAACTTTATGTCCATCTCTGACATTTACCTTTTAAATGTAAAAGGAATAAAAGAAAAAAAAAAAAAGAAAATCTCCAAAATATATTTGCCAAGCTTAGCCTAGTTTGGCACAAAACCACCATGATAGGGCTCCAAGGCAATCATGCTGTCCCCTTTTAAGTGCCCAAAATATGGATTTGGGACCAAAGCAGAGAACTACAGTCAGTGAGAAAAATAGTGAAGTAACTCCACCTTCTAAAAACCTTTTCTTTAATCTAACCTCACAATCATATATATATATATATATATATATATATATATATATATATATATATATATATGTATGTGTGTGTGTGTGAACAATAGGAAATGAGACAGACTCAGGAGTAAGAGTGTATGGAGTTTATTAATTAGTTAATCCATAAATTAATTGGTGTCCAATACATATCTCAGGAGGCGTTTCTATATTCAGTAGTGTATGGTGAGTGTGTACCTTTCAGTGGTTAAAAGGTTTCTGTAGAAAATGAATTTACCATCAAATGTTTGGAAGCATAAGAATTGGAATCAAGGAAGAGGATTCCTTCAGAGCCATCATGATGTGTGGGTCTTCTGTACGTAGTGAAGTCTGTGCTGGTATATATTACACATACACACACGCGCGCAGTAGATAGATATTGCCGCAGACCCCTATTAGAAGATTTTCTTGTTTCTAAGATAAACAGACAGCAGTTTCAATAATGAAATAATGACTTTGCCCAAAGGGCAGAACCTGACTTGAATGTGCTAACAACATATTGGCTTGTGGTCAATGCTAAACACAGGAGCCAAATATTCCTCTTGTGTTTGAAAAAGCAGTGAAACACACATGAGCTAAGCAACCAATCATTTGAAAAGACTGAAGCCAAGTCTTTGTTTAGGACAAGAATTTATCATCCTTGCGTTCAATAAATATAGTTGCAATGCAACAGATGTAAGAGCATCAATCCTAAATAAATCAAGGTGGAAATATATGGGCAGAACATACTCCGGGGGTGGGGGCAAATTGATGGCAGAGTGCCAAATATAATTTCTTTTAGAACTAACAAATGCATAGCACAGAAATTTTTGGTAAAAAATGCAAAAAAGCCAGAAAATGAACCAGCAGAAATAGCTAGGCCTCCAAAAGTTGCAAACGAAATGAAATACTCAGAGAGCAAAATAACCCTCCAACCCAGAGCTTTCAAAACATTTGGCATTGGAGACACCTTTTGCAAAATAAATTTCATTGCAACAAATTATTCGAGTTTCATTAGTGAAGCCAAGTATATAATGTAATCCCAGTAGTTCTACTGACTCAGGAAAAGCATATTTTGAAAGATATACATAACTTAGTTACTCAATAGAAACGGTCATGTGACCAACATCCTTTGGCAGCATGCTGTGTTGGGGGCAACCAATTAAAAAATTGGAAGAGGGATGATCAATGGATAAGTTACTTATCTCGCCTTTTGTTGGGTAGTGATCATTAGTCAGAATTTTTAAAAAATAAATGTAAAAGCTGCCGAACACAAACTAAAGGATCAATTTAGCATAAACTTAAATTGCAAATGGAATCCCCCACCCCGCTAAAAACCTATTTAGAGGGAGGAAAAAAAATTTTTTTTCAAAATATTTTTTCTAGACATAATGAAGACAAAGGTTAAAAATCCAGCCTTTTAACTCCATTGGTACATGCGATACATGCATACATAGCTAGCATAGTCAGACCAGCCTGAAAATTGAAGAAACCCATTTTAACGGTTTCTATTTATACCCAATTTTGCAACAGTTTAAATGGCTCTGCTACAGCCTGACAACAAGAGCATGGTAATAGAATATCTTCAAGAACAGTTTGATGAATCTTGAATCAACTTGGTCCTCCATGTGCCTACAAAAGCTCTCTACCAATTAGGCAGGAGCTCTACGAGGGCTCCATGAAATTGAGATCGGGGGAGCTTTCTTAATGTTCCTGAAACCTTTCCTGTACACCTCTTGTGTGACAAAGCGCACTGTCCAACTGAAAGATGATACAGTCATTAAAGAAAACTGTTTGTGGCCATAAGAGGGTGTACCTAGTCCTCAATAAGGTTGAAGTAGTATGCAACAATGTACCTTCCACATGAATAATGGGACCCAGTGTTTTCCAGCACAGTAGAGCCAAAATCATCAATTGCTTCAATTGACATAGCTTCCCCACAATGCATCCAGTCACCATGACTTCCCCACAACCACAATGCACATGCATCCTGTTAAATTCAGAAGAGTTCAACTTAACAGACCACTGATTAAAGCAATCAGAAATTTGTGTCATAGTAGCCCTTCTGTTGGCTTGTACAAGAGAGGAAAACCTCAGTTCACTTCTTGCATCAACAAGTCTTGGTCACCAAATGCCTTGTTGGCAGTTGGTGTTTTCCCTCCTCTCAAATCGCTGCCAAAGGTACTCACCATAATTGTACTAGAGCTCCCCACAAGCTGTGTTGTTTCAAAAATGCTCTGACCTAGTCTTCTGGTTATAACAATTCAGCCTTTATCAAAGTCATTCAAATCTTTCTTTGAGCCCATAACTGCAGCCAACAACACATCAAAATAAACTACTTTATGATGGCTTACCTGTTTATATATACTAAATATAAAAGTGAAAATATAGTTTACAACACTGCCCTCACTAGACCTTCACACAAGAACAGAACTAGCACATTTATTGGTCTGACTTTGAGGCTTGTCCCTAATAGAATTACAGTTCATTCAGGTTATAACCATTATTTGACACAGGATTCTTCAACGGAATAAAGCTTTTCAGGTAATCTATAATGTGCCACTGGCCTTATAGGTTTCATAGAATGGTATGATTATATGTTTTACTGAGAATTCATAAATAAGGGATACTATGGATCACTTTAATATCTTATCCCTAGACTGTTTAAGGGGGAAGAGAACATGTTTAATTGCCAAAACTAAGGGGGATAACACGTGGCAAACAAATTCATGCATTCATGAGTGAACAATATGTTGAACTTTGTTATGAAATAAGAGCATTTCTTCCCCTTTGATTGCTTTAGAGAAGAGGGAGGATGTTAAACTGATCCAACGCAACTTATCAAGTCCTGCTTATCCAAGGGGATCTTCATTTTGAATGTCAAATTAAAAATGGCATGAGAAGAGAAGAAAACTTGGTCGTATCACCTACGTTCCTCTATGAATTACAAAACCCGAGATAACTATAAAAGCTCTCACATGAAGAAGGGGTCTAAATTCTATATCCTGACTATCGTAGCATACACAATACATTATACTCATTATGTGAGACCAATGGTTCCCGAAGGAGGGGTCTCAAAGTGGGCTGTTGGAAGACAAGAGTTACTGAGGGAGCACATGGGGGCAAAGAATATGAATCAACTCCTAAAATCATGTTTGAAAAACTGATTTTACAGCAGACCTGTTTGAAGTTCAAATATCTTCTGTTTTTCAGATTTAAATAATTTTATGAACTTAAATAATCTTTTTTTTTTTTTAAATTCATTAGAATTTAATTTTCAATGTATCTTTTTTTATAGATTTTCCAAGGGGAGGGGGCTGTTGGAATATATGATCTGAATAGTAGGGTGGGCACTCCAAAAAAGTTTGAAGAAACGTTAAACTTTCAGGTTATCTTCATAACAACTCAGAGATCTAGTTTCTTCATCACTAATAGAGCTATGCCTATTAAAAAAAAATCCCCACATCTAATAATTATCAGGCATTCATCCTTTTAACCTATTTAGTTAGTTTTATCAACAGTCAAACTACCTTCAATTTATATTCAACAAACACAACAGCCTATATAACATGTTACTTTTTACTGAACTACACGATGTACCCAAAAAGATACAAAATTTACTTCCTACATAAAATGAGAGAAAAAAATTTCTTTGTATTTTATTGTATGCTCCTACCTAATAAAATTTTTTCCAAGTGGTTTACATTATATAAGATAAATCAAGTTGAAATTTTTATTTTTTATCTTTTTAAAAATACAAACCTCAAAAGATATAGATATATTCACCCATAATTTCAAAACTGTTACTCCTAGACAACCATTTTATTCATATATTTATTGCTTTTCATTTACACTAAATAAGATGCAAACTTATAAACGTATTATAAGTTTATAAGCTTTAAATTCACTGCACTACAGGATAAAACCCGTGAATAAGAAACAACAATCAGTTTGGGATTTAATGTTATTTTCATCAAAATACCGAGCAATCAATTGTCTTTGTATCTTTTGAAGTACCATGGTTTTCGTTTAAGAACATATGCCTGGATGTCAGAGCTAAGAACATGTAGAATTTGATGCCCTATTTTGAAATTCAACAAGCGAACAAGCAAAATTTACCAATCCTTGCAAAACCAGAAAGTGGCCTTAAGGGGTACGTAATATCTAGTAGGTCATCTATTGTTACCAGAGTTTCAGTGCTCAGCTATTAGCCAGTAGCCAAATGATCTCTTTCTACAGAGACTTTAAGGATCAATGAGTCTCAGTTACATAGCACTAATAGTTCATAAATAATACACATCACCACAGTAGCTAATGTCCTGACCACTGGATGTATTATATGATTAAAGTGAACTGAATTTTTTTTTCATCCTAATCTCGTTTGCCACAGTCGTTTCAACTTTCTTCTTCGAGCTTTCATTCATTGATTATTAGCACGTTCAACAAAATAACCAGTGCATTTGTTGATGTCCACAGACATCGACAGACAAAAAAGCATGCACCATTTTTTTTTTATTCACTGTACTGCACTTTATTCCTGTGTTCAGAGAAAGTATGTAACGTAGGCAGGGGTAGGCGCTAGTAGCAGATATTTTACTACCAACCTAGCTACTAACTAAACGGAACCAATTTTTAATGCATGCGTTGTATATAATAGCCAGTGGGGTTGGTTCATATTTCATTTTTTTCTCCCGTTTATTGGTTCTCGTCTAACAAGGAAAGTTGTGTACGTTCTACTAGATAGCCAGTCATGCTTCACACTTCTTTCTCTCGGTAATTTTTTCCAGAAAAGCCGAGACTAGAAATCATCAAGCCATAATAATGACGAGGGTGTTCTACACTATAGCCAGTGGCAAGCAGAGAAAACGTTTAAGGCGTCCCGAATAAATCGTAATGGTTAGCATAAAAGGGAGAATTTGTCGACAAATTCATATTTGCAACAGTTACCTTTTGGGGGTAGGGGCTTTAATTTTAGAACCAAAATGTTCAGGAGGTTTTTAAAAGATGTATATCCTTGAAGAGAAAAATGCATTATCCTATCCTAAGCATTGAACCAACAAAGAAAGAAAGGATGCTAACATTTTTTTGTTTTAATTGATATAGGACAGGCTTCTTTTTCTTCTCTCACTTGATTCAAACTAATGTGATTATGTGTAGCGGGTTTTCCACGCATGTTCCTGTATTTGACAAAGAGTAGACACGATACATTGTTCCTTGGGATAAGGATTATTTCTTTTAAGTAAGAAAAGCATGTGTCGTGACCATTGTTATGAAATCAGTTCGGGTATATCAAAGTAACAGGTGGTGTGACTACCGTATTTACGAGAATACAATGCGATCTCGTATATCATGCGACCCCCACTTTTTGTAGCTAGCTACAAATGAGTACGTAAATTATATATGTTATTTCTTTCACACTAGACTGTAATGCTATCCGCTCCCATTTTGACCCTGATTTTTTTTAATATTAAATATCTGGCATTATGTGAGAATAAATAAAGCTACATTCAAGGCGTAAGCAAAAAAAGCAACAAAAAATATTGCAGAACAATTACGTAACCTTAAACAATGTCTTTCTTTAAGGATTACGTTTTTAATAAAATCTTAGGCTGTTGTTAATGTTTTCTGATCACAACGTTTCGATGGGACATATCTATAATTTTCACTGTTCCACAGGCTTTTTTTTAAGCACGTTTTTACCGAACGGAGATCACTGATCGGAAAATTATAGTAATTTATTTAACAAGTTGCTAAATTAGCAACCCAACAGAAGATCAGAGACTGCTAAATTCCTTATTTAAAACGGATACTTTCAAATCTAGTCTCAACTTATTGATAATCGCTTTCAATTCTTCTTTCTTGGCTATGAAGAGAAATTTCCAAGTATTACTAGAGATAAGTAAACATGGCTTTAATGGGTTGGTTTCTTCCTTTCTTGGGGAAATTATAATAAATTCTGGAGTGCATCATTTGTGGCGTTGCGTATTTTGTTCAAGTTTAATTCAATTTTTTTTTTACAACACAAACATACACCTAGTTGTTAGTATTTGCCAACATTGGATGTCGTGAATATTTAACTAATAATTATATTGAATGATTTTTTTTAAACAACCATACCCCAAAAAATGGAAATATTCTTTTTTTCCCCTTGAAGCCCCAGCCCCCATGAATAAAGTTTAATTTCAAGTAGTATCAAAAGAAAGGGATGTAGCTAAGGGTGGCTGTGTTTTAAACCGCCCCAGCCTGAAAAGCTTCATAAATAGTAGCTAGTTCACATACTGGATTTCTACTAACATCAAAAACAAATCTCACTAAATGTGGGCCTCTCCAGCCCCTACCAAATCTCCAGCTATACCCCACTTTTTTTTGGTTGATGCAATAAAAAAGTTTGAAGGTTGATGAGAATAAAACTTAAAGATAGCATACATGAAATGTGATACAATGCATTGTATTTTGATCTATTGGATATTCTGATTATTATTATTACACTATAAAACACCAACCATTTTATGGCGTTTAGTGTACATTATTACAGTTACTACCCAACTACATAATAATAGGCTACAATGATCAGTCTAACCTTATATATTTTGTACAATATGTACGGTTGTTATAAGTTGACTGTCAGTAAAAAAGACGATTTAAGAGTCACTCATGAGAGTCATCATGAACATTTCAAAGACTAAAGACATTATACTTTGTTAGTACTAAATGGGGCGTGATATAAATAACGATTCAACAAATTAACTAGTCTATTTACTAACAAAACAATCGCTTGTACGTAGTAGTTACATGTAATCTAGCAATTAAACGTCAATAAAGAAAATTAAATTGTTTTTACTTGTTTTTTTACTTGCTTATCAAATAAGTCTCTACATAAAACCAACAAAGTATACTCTTTTCAACAACTACAATCAAATCAATGTCTTGTCGAAGCTAATCCAACTCAATTTTTTGTTTTTATAAGGAAATCAAGCGTATAAAAAGAAAAAAACTAAGTAATCAAATAAAGTTCAAAGCTAAAAAGGTCAGAAGAGGTTATGGTTAGTTGGGTCAGGGTAAATAAATCGAACTGGATGATAGCTCAGGCGTATGTTGGTTCGATATTTTCAAAACAGAAAAAAAGAATTAAAAAAAAAAAAAAAAACATTAAGGAAAGAGTATAATAATCCCTAACCAAACGAATACACATTGATTACGAATGACCAACTGAAGATATCTAACACTTAGTAACAGGGGGTCGCATTCAAAGAGAGATTATCTTAGAATTTTTCATGTCGGTTAGGTAGTTTCTTTTGACGGATAGTTTTCCAACACAATAGAAAAATAGTTTAGTGTTTTATCTGAAAGGGAGTTCCACCATGAAATGACTAATTTTTTTTTTATCATTATTATAAAGTTATCATAAAAATAACAACTGAAGATACATCGAACTGGTGTAATGATGGGGGTGGCATATAAGGTGTGACGTGAGTAATTGGGAAATATTTATAGTTAGTTGTGTGGTAAGTTGGGTTCTTTTGATAGGTTGTTTTTTTAACAAAGTTTACTAATTCTTCTGAAATGAAATTCCTGTATGAAAGGGATCTTGATGTCATAAATATGTCCAATACCAGGATGTACTTAGTATTATTGTGACTGTGACCGCAGTTCGTTGCCTTAAGTAGCAGGGCCGATTTAAATTATTATTTAATATTTTTTTTAATATTAAATAATTATCATTATTATCATGACCAAGTAACCCAACAAAATTATATTAAAAATATTCCCAGTTCAGTTATGAAACTTACTAAGATAATAGGTTCTTCAACCAAAACTCACTTTTTCAGTCCTGATTTGAAAATGCTATTGGAATAGGAGTTACCCTAATATCAAACAATACGAAATATTGAAAATAAAGTAAACAATCGGTACTTTTTTTTTTTCTAAATTTTAAATACTGCTACTCGAATATAATACAATTCCCTTTTTTGTAGCTAAAATCAGTAAGTGTATACATTTTATTTACACTCGGATATAAATAATCAGCCATCCATATTTTTTTTTAAACCAAATTTCTCGCATTATCCAGGACTATATACAGTAACACGAACAGAAAGTCTTATTTTAAAACACAATGGCTTAAAAACCAGTTTATTCATTCCTTTGCAAGAAAGCATCAAATCACCGGGTATTCCTTTGAAATATAGCACAAATCGACAACTCTGAAAGGATAGTCTTGGTACACATATACCTATCTAGCATGGCTTGTTCATTTCTTTAAATACTTGTCTCAAAGAATGTAAATAACTTTCGATATGGAGGTATACCCAAACACTTTAGGACTTATCGATCCGTGTTTCATTCTACGGATGACCAAACGAGCCGAGAGAGAAAACTATCAAGTATTAAGGGGTTTTTTAACATGAATAGGTTTTATCTTGAAAGAATTAGAGAACTAGAAAGATTAGAATTGCTTAATCGAAGTAATTATTTCCCTATGTATTGCTTTGTGATCTGAGATGAATACTGGATGGAGTATTTCCATGGGAAATGCCATAATGGAAAAAAAATACATCCTGCAGTTGTCCGCCCCTGATAATTTTGAAGAAAAAAAAAAAAGAGAAGAAATTCCATATTTGAAGACTTTCGTCAGTAAAATAATGTAATCAAAGCGATTGCCAAAAACATCAAAGATGGCAAAATCAGGTATAAAAAAAACTGAACAATTTATTGCATAGATTAAATTATAAAATAATAGTTTCAAGTCAAGCATAAACAAAAAAGTTATTTTTAAATAAATTGGTACTTTCTAGAACCTTCAAAAGAGATCGAATATCCAAATCACTTCTCTGGGAAAATTTTAAAAAAGAATTTGTGGAGTTGGAAAAAAAAAAACAAAAAAACTCAAGCTTGTGAAATTAAGACCAAGTTAATCCTATCAAGAGAAATTATGATTAAAAAAAAAAAAAGAAAAAAGAAAAAAAAGGGTGCTTCTCTTCCTAGGTTTTTGGTAGAGAGGGGGACGGGGACTGCACTATGAGCTTAGATAGGAAAAAAGCCTTAAAAAAAAAAAAAAAAATGTTCATGTTATTGTTAATGCCGTATATACTTGTGTATAAGTCGATCTTGGGTATAGGCCAGCCCTTCGATTTATGGTCACGAACTAATTATGGTATGCTTTTTTGAAGCGAAGAGTTGCTCCTAGTCCTTCCTATTTTGTTTTAATTCCAACCTTCCAATTTTTGCCTAAAAAATTGGTCTACAAATCACAAAACAAGTTCCGTTCACTCCATTGATTTACATATGCACGTTTTCTTGTCATGTTATGACAGAATTCATAATACCCCCATATGCTCACACACGAAAAAATTGAAGAAAGGGGGGTTTTAAGGAAGTTGTTCCCAAACATTTCTAGGGTGTCGCCCGATAGCCTTGCTAAGAAGTTATTAATCAGAAAAAAATTTATTAAACAATTAGTCAAACTAAAATCTTTTTTCTTAGAAGTTAATGTACATTAACATTATTGGGATCATTTTTAAGAGTCAGTTTGAGGCTTTTCATGAACAAATAATTTTTCCGAAGTTCTTATACGGAGTGGTAGAGGGAAAATCTCTTAAGTTAAAAAAAAAAGTATAAGTACAGTTAATTTGTTCGAGCTAAACAATCCGTTTCTATCATGTAGTCATTGTTATTGTATAAGATAATATAAATGCAGATTTGACAAATACATTCAATTGTTAATGATGACCCTGCAAACCACCTTAATCCCGAGTACATGAATCCTAAGATTTGGGTCCTTTAGGTGGTGAGGACTTCTATTCGTCCAGTTTTATTTTCAAAGGGATACGTTGGGAAATGCTTAGCTTGGCACATCGATAAGTCACAAACTCGCCAAGTGAGAAGCAGCCTAAAAATTTACCAAGAAACAAAAACGACTATTATTTAACACAATATAAAAACTAATCGATGAAAATGGTAACTCATCAAATGTTCCCTAAGTGAGTGTTTTGGGGTGATGAAAAAATTAACCTTCCTCTTTTACAAGTATATTTTTTAAACGATGTAAAACAATTTTTTTTAAAAATACCACAACCACATTATTTTTGGGGGGGTTAAACATCCATAAAATTCTCAGGAGAACGGGTAGAAAACCACTTTCTCAATAAATGCTCCCTTTGCTGATTTCAGATGAGGGAGGCTACAAAGTTCGACACTATTAAAGGCTTTATTTGCACACCGTCAACTAAATGGGCCACTTGGCGCTAACAATTTTAGGGGTATTGACAAATTTTCAGCACATTGATTCGATTGATCATAAAAATTGTTTTTTTTTCCACTTTAGTTACTGATTTTTGAGTCAGAGTCTTCAAGTGTATTATATTAGGGTGGTGTTCATGTGCAACATTAGATTTTTGTTTTAATTCATTCGAAATGATTGATATCAATTAAGTGGTAGTCAAATACACAAAAAATGAGGATTTAATATATTAAAGAAAAACAAAACTAAAGCAGAAAACAGAGTTCAATGTTCCCGTGACAACAATAGATAGGAAATATTTCCAGCACCGTTGGTCATCCGTAGTACGAAATGGGTCCCGTTTAAAGTTATACACCTCTCCTTAAGATTAAATCCTGTAGAATAGTTATCTCGAATTTAACCTTTGCATCTGATCTTAGTCATAGAATTTTAATACAGCTTTCAATTACTAATAAAGGAAGATCTTGAAAAAGCATTAAAACAATAAAACTTACCTTGAGATTGGGCCGAAGCACAAGAAAGCCGGCTGAGCAAAAAAAGGTACACAAATGGAAGAGCTAGAAAAAATCGAGTCAGATGGCTTAGATGGGCCAAATGATTTTGAGTTTTAAATAAGAAAGTCCTGCTCTTAACTGGCTTCAGCATGTCGGCAGGAGACAAGAGCTGTTGTACAGATATGTCTTCTGTTCACAGTTCTTGGGTTAGTGGCAGTTTTCATTCAGGAATAATCCATGATTTGCAAAAATTTGGATGGATGGACGTCTCTGCTATTGTGTCTCCTGGCTCCGTCGTCGTCTATGATTGGGTTGGTTACTTGACAAGTGTAATCTGTTTCCTGCTTTAAAAACCTCCTCGCCGTACTTTGAATATTACAGATGATAAACAATATCCGGTTTCACAGCTGAGAACGTGTATATATAATTTCTAGATAACAAAAAAAAAAAATTATACATCAAGAGGAGAGGGATGTTTTCTAATAAGAAGAAGGGAGATATAGATAAGATAGAACAATTGATTATTATCTATTTCTTTCTCTTCCCCCAAGAAATGCTTTGTTTTTAATTCTAAGTATTAAAAGATATGTATATATTTTTTTCTTTTTAAGGGCTATTTGTTAATTCTATGTTTACTATTTTCAGGGGTTATTTTTTTTATTTTTTCTGCATGCACGCGATTTTCCCCCCTTAAAAAAAATAAAAAAATAAAACGAAAAATTTATATCAAATAATATCTAACTTCTTTTTTGTAGATTTCCTTTTTCTAAACAATGAATGTGTTAAATGCATGGTTGTTATTTTCAATTCAAAAAAAAAGAAAAAAAAAGAAAAAGATATTTTTTGTTGCTCGGTCTATCCTTATTATTATTTAACTGGGCTTCAACGCCGAAATCACAATTATTATATTTCAAACTTAACACTAAAAAAAGGCCTTGTGGTGCAGTCTGATGGTGCCCTAGCCTACACGTTTTTCATAACAAGCTGGGATTAAAGTCCTTCCAGTGCATATAGATATATAAGTAGATATATCCTGAACAGTAGACATAAATAAATACGTCTGTGTTCGCGTATGGCCAGCAAGGTGGTTAGGATAAGGTAAAGTACGTAGTCAACCCAGCCACTGATGTTGTATAGTCCTCCCAGAGAGCAGTGGCTGCAGTAGTAACTGTGAACTAACGGTTACCTGCCCTATCGTAGTTCAGACCAATTCTGTTGTGTTGCCAAATATATGAATTTTTACATCTAAAATTGAGTCAAAAATATCTAGAAAAATCTATTTCTGTAGATATATATCTAAAATCTAGGAAATATATAACATGTTATCAATAAATCAAATGTGACTTTGATCTTTAATATTCAATTTATTAACAACACTTATTTTATCAAAAAAAGCATTCATCAATTTTTAATCATTAGTACGGTTTATTGGAGCGTTTACAAAATAAACACATGAAATTTAAAAAAATAAAGAATGTGAAGTGAAAAACACGTGTCTATGTTAACTTTCCGTTTGAATTACAGAGATATTATCCTTCCTTATTTCAACTAAATCATTTATTAATGTGAATTAAATATGAAAATATCATTTATTTTATTTAAAAAAAAACTAAATTGCTATTTCTAATATCCAGACACAACCTAAAACATCTAGATTTAGATGAAAAACATCTAAATTGGCAATACTGGTTGTGAGAGTCCAGACCCAATTTGATAATGATTATCTGCCCTTGTCTGGGGTTAACACTATTGTGTCCTGTGGAAGCTAGCGCTGTCGAGAGGTGCTACCGTGTTTCTGACAGTTACAAGGCTCTCTCTAGCGTTTCCGCTATATGTGTATGTAAACAATCTATATACAGATGATGAGACATGTCGTGTCGATACGTCTTTTCTCTAACGCTTTGCTATATTTTCGAGACATATTACAAAGTTGATGACAATCATATGTTCTTCTTTAGAGTCAACGCTTCATTATATATAGCGTTAGTGAGACATGCTACCGTGTTGAGAGAGCAATGTCTCCTCATAGCGATTGCGCATTTTTGAGCTGCTCAGCCGAGTTATCTGCTCTTTGATGCTTTGTGAGGGCCAAAATACTAGTGTTGGTCTATTGTGTAAGTCGAGCTTATTAAAGACAGGCTACCGTACTTTGACAGTTACATGGCTCTGTAAGCGTTTCCGCTTTTAGTGCTCGTGTTATGACGGCGAAGATTCATTTTTCTCTACTCTTTCACTGAGGTTTTCTGCTTTTTTATATTGTGAAAACTCGGGTTACCAATGTTGATTATTCTCTCGTATCAAATGCAACCTCTACTAAGCATCATTAAGACGTGTTAGTATTGTGCTGTTGACAGTAAAGTCCCTGCAGCATTTAGCGCGTTGGTGTATAATAACTCTTTCTCTCTCTCTCTCGTTTTTGGTTCTATCTGGAACGGCACGTTTCTTTTGTTGATGACAGTAGATTTTCTAATATACGGATGAGAGGAGAAAATATGATGATTCAGTTAATATGTGATATTGGTGGTGACTGAGTGGCGTGTCTCTTTCTAGCTAGTGTGAGTGAGTCAGCGTCGTTGAGACATGTTATCGTGTCGATTTTTACATGTGTTGCTGAGCTAGTCTTACCGAGACATGTTACCGTGATAATTACAGTATCGTTTTTTTTTTTTGGTTTTTAGCTCAAGTGAGGCATGTTATCATAACGATTTTTTTTTTTGGAAGTCAGAGTTGAAGACATACATAATCTCCATATTTGCCTACCTTCTCTGCAAATTATTTAGCATTTATGACTTTTTGTCACTTGCTTTTCCTGTTTACCTGATATATTTCAAGTGCACTACAATTGCTGCATGAAGACATCTTCACGGTATGATGTCATTTGAGCTTCTTTCACCAGTTTCCACGCCTCCGATAACATGACAGCATTAGTGACCCATCAACGTTACTGGCTCAGGGTTTCGGTCATTGATATCATGTGATTGTAAACCTTATATTCATTTTAGAAAAAAATAAGAATAAGAATTAATGATAGCTATGCTAAGATAAATTACTTATATCGGCATAAGTTAAGCAGTGCGGTCCCTCCTGCAGAGCTAGTAGTAGTATTGCTTTATTTTCGCACTTAGAAAACATGGAGTTTCTAACCGTCGAAATTGGATCATTTGAATGGAACTGATTTTGATACTTCACCGCCTTTTTTAAATACTGGATTGTTCTGTTTAGTTCTTGGGGGGGATCATGAATGCTCTGAGAGTATGTAGTAGTAGAATGTATCTGCTTACAATAATGATTTAAATTGGCCATGTTCGAAGTTCTATGAAAGGACGAATATGTACGTAACTGTAACACTAAGGTTGGTGTGTGGATTTTAGAAGTATCCAAGACTGACAGGCAATCACAAAGATTTTACCTGAAAGTAAAATTTACAAAGAAGTTGAAATAATTTGGTACAAAACGCACAAATGCTAGAATCTCAAAACAAGAATCAGACTGCACAAATGACAGTAAATTAAAACAAATGTTTGTCCCAAAATATGGGCTACCAGTGCGTCAAAAGTGACACGTGATTTTTATCCAGATACAACAACAATGTAACTGGAAAAGCAAAAGTTTCAGGCTGCCCAGAGTGTCAGGAATAAAACTTGATTTCATCAGAGAACAAATACAATGTAACCGAAAAAGCACTAGTATCTGTCCGCCATAACGTCAATAGTGACACTTGATTGTATCCGTATACAAAAACTGTTACTTGGAAAAGAGAAAAGATTGGATTACGCTTTGTACTAGAACAGTTAAAGGGACTATCAGTCATCGAAATTGTCGAGGATCCGAGAAATGATAATCGCAGATAAATACACTTTAGGGTGTTGGTTGAAATTGTATTAACAAGATGGTTTACCTTAAGAGTCAGATTAAATTATATTCACGAAATGATAAAATTGTTTGTTTTTTTGTTGTTGTTTTTTTTCAGAATTAGAGATTTCTAATTGATAAGGGATTTCAAAGGGTAGCAAAGTGGAGACGTGCCAAAGTGTTTCAATCTTTTCCTTACTAAGCGTACTCCAAAGTAGTGGGAGGGAACTAGTCAATGAAATAGAGGGGTGGCAAAGTGAAGGCGAGCCAAGGTGTTTCAACCCTATCAAGGGATTCACCATAAATACACTTGGAAATATGCCCTTCAGAGCAGATGCCAATAGACAGCATGCATCAGAAAGAGCAGAATAGATCCTATCAGACGGAATACTTTCTGACTAATTTTGCGATTCAGCTATATTCACTACTTGAGATACTTAACCAAGTCCAGAGCTGCAAGAAGAAGTGATGGCAGTTCGTAACCGAAGGCTGCACTCCGTTGTTTCCTTCAACGCCAACTTCGCTCATCTTCGCCACTTATCTTTGCCTCATCAGATAAGCCTTAGACCTGACCAATCGACCATCAATCTTCGTTTAACGAATGAGCATTTCCAGGTGAGTTGAATAGAAATTTGTAACCTTAGAATATCTGATAAACGCTTTTATTATCATCGATCTTTACATGAGCGTCTCCCTTCACTCCTCGGGTTATCAAGATCTTTGGTAAATTCACTTGGCCACAGGACCAACATAAACTTGAAGACATTTCGACCAACTTCCCCTCTGTGGATATTTAAGCATTACATGGGCGTAGAAGGAGTTCGCAAGGTGATGTCAGACCACGAGAGGGCCACCTGTCACATAAATGTATTCACAGAACAACAGTGTTTGTCAGTTTTGTATTGCGAAAGTAAAACGAGTTCAAAGAAATGATTGAAGATTTCATGGTCGTGAATTTTTCCTCATAGGTAAAAAAAAAAAAATATGAAAAGTCTTTTGATAGGGATTAAAAGAATACTGTTCGTAAGGCTGCAAGAGAAAGACTTGAGTTCGTAAGGTTCATTGATGTTTGTATTCTTCCAAGAACTGTCAGAATGAGAATTATTTGTGAAGTCGAAAGTGTTTGTGTGTGTGGCATAAACACGATCAATGCGTCTGATTGGCTAACAAATTGTAATTGTTGACAACTTATTTTTTTATTTGAAATATTGCCGTGTTGGCGGTTTTATTTTTGATGGAAATTCTAAGAGCCAATTTTTGCGTACTATCAGACTCCACTTGATAACTGAATTTTATAGCTTGTCTACACATTAAACTATGTGCATGTATACGTAAGTTTGTGCATGCATCTGTATGATATAATAAATAAGTGCATCTTACACTACTAATCTGTGTGTGTGTGTGTGTGTGTGTGTGTGTGTGTGTGTGTGTGTGTGTGTGAAATAAGTTAAGAAAAGAAAAGAAAAGTCAATAAGAAGACATTGAGGCTGTGGAGACAGGTTAAGTGGCTATTTGAGTTTTGGCGTCCTGGGAGTCGATAGCAGGCCTGACCTCATGACTACACAGGGAGCCGTTTCTTTGTCTTTAAACATACGTATGTTGATAAGGAAGGTGCGATTAAAGTTAATAGATTTTGAAACCTAACGGGTTGAAACATTATCGAGAATGTTGACTGCTGGAGCATGAGATGCGAAAATGAAGCAATACAACTAGTTCTGTAAAAGGGACCGCTCTACTTAATGTGTACCCTCTTATCTTTCAGAACTTTCCATAATCATGCATATTGTTTACAAAAACGGACTGCGAGCATCAATTGGGTACAATCAGGGTGCGAAGATTTACGGCGTAGATTTTTTTTTTCAAACTATTGTACACATCTTGGTTAATCTTTTGAACACGATATTTCGGTTGTTGTATCCTACGGCCTTCTTCAGGCAGTGGTCGTAAATGGGGAGGGTCCGTAATGCTGGGACGAGGAGCCCCCATCGATGTGAGGGGACAGATTGTCCTCCTTCCGCCATGTTCGGGTGGGGTGGAAGCTATCCTTACGTCACAATCATATTGCAGATCATTTGGGGCATCATAATCAAGTTCGTCCCAGCATTCCAATGGTACAACCAGTGTTGCCAATTAAGATTTTTTAGCGTTAAATTTGGCGCGTTTCTTATTTTGGTAGTGCAAAAACTAAACATTTAGCGATATTTTAATGCTATCAAATAGCAACTTTAGCTAATTTTTTTTTGCTATTCCCTTTGGCATTTCTTGACGCTTTTTCGGTGTTGGTGTCGTTTTAGTGTTAGAAAATTTTCTGAGTTGGCAACAATGGGTACAACGGCTGGAACGCTGTGTTCAAAATATGAACCAAACCAAAAATTTACACATATGATGACCCCCTCATTTAAACAATTCAGACAAAAATACCCACGACAAGTTCTATAAGCTCGTTCACTGAAACAAAAATTGGGACAACACGACAAAAGAACCCATATCTTCCTTTCATTCTTTCAGGGCCTCGACGCACACACTCTTCTGTTATGTCATTGTTCAAAGAAAGAAAGATAGATAGCGTAATAGAGACTGGGAACCTTGGTGTTGCCAATCTAGATGTTTTCTATCTAGATCTAGAGGTTTTTGATTGCATTTAGCTGTCAGAGATTAATAGTTTCAGGATGTTTAATAAGATAAACAATATTTTTATTTTATGGAAATAAAATTAGTAATATTTTCAATAAAATAATATCTTAATATTTTTTTAATGTTACATTATGATATCAAGTAAATGCTGCTGATCGAAGTCACCTTCAATTTACCAAAAATTTGAAATATATTTTCTAGATTTTAGATATATACTTGGAGAACCTAGATATTTCTAGATGTTTTTAGATGTTTTTTGACTCTAATTTAGATGTAAGTTAAAAATAAATTTGGCAACACTGGGCCACCTTTTGCCGTAGGTTATCCGCCCTTGTCTGTGCGTGTGTGTGCACTGCACTTTTTTTTTTGTTCTACGGAGACTCAAAAAAAATCTGCGAAGGTGGGATTACCTGCCCTAATTCTCATTTATAAGAAGACGTTCTACTTGATAACCTTATTATTACTACCGGGATGCAGTGGAGAGAAGGAAAGGCAATTTGCACTAGTTTGTAACAGAGCTTCTTAAACTTTTTTTTTCATTTGCGGCCCTTTGAGGCATTTTTTTCACGCCCCTTCACTCGTTGTTGTTATTCATATTTCCACATAAACAATCAATAAACATAGAAACGAAAGATTGTTCACAATTACAACGTATTTATTATTAGTATTGCTCTGTTTATTACAATTTTTTTTACCAGATTAAAACGTAAAAAAAACGATGTACTAATATTTCTATGCGTCCACACAATTCTATCAGACGCTATTGGTCGGCCTGCCGGTGCCACCTCCGTTAAACAACAGAAATAAAAAGGAAGGAAGAGGTATGATGTCATTAAAAGGTATGATGTCATTAAAAGACACGGTGTCCTGAAAGGTGTGATGCATGAAGAGACAATCTATTCCAATCAATTTTAACCAACTACTAATGAGGTCATTTATAAAGAAAAGTTAAAAATGACCCCCAAAACACCATAAATGGTCTCTTACGATTTTGATTGAAAATAATACTTACAGAATATTTCTTATCGTGATATTTTACAAGTATGAGAATCAGTTAACCCAAAGAAAGACTACTTGTACTTCCTGTTCCTCCTTCTGTTAATACTAACACGATGGTGGACGCATCGTTGAACTTATGGTTCTTTGTTTTAGTCAATAGCATCGAGCAATTTTACAATAAGCACCAAAAAAAGGGCACATTTTTGTATGTAGAGTCAGAAGAAAACTTACATAATTATAAATTTTTCCAAAATTCTGAATGATTGTCTCAATCTATAAGCCTCAATCCCAACTTTGAGAAGCCCTGGCCTCAAACGGAAAAATCTGTGACAGCAGAATTTCAAAAGTGTTTCATTTGTGATTCTGTTTTGTTTTTGTTTTTTTGGAAGCTGTGGTAATGTCAAATACAGCATTGCTCATAAATGAGTACACCCACAACTTTTTTTTTTACTGAATGTCTTTTTCCTCTAAATGAAAACGTAACAACATGAACCACATGAAAATTTACAAGTAAAAATGACTCAGATATTTGTGCTTGTTATCTCGTCTCAGTAGAAGTCATTTACTTCAAAAGTTTTAAGTATGCGTGTGTGCGTGTGTGGAATATTTGACGTATTTATTCTGAAAGTTGTTCACTGTTTTCGTCATTAATATGGTTAGGCCGTGTTCTGCTAGTGAGTTCCTGTCGATTATTAAACAAAAACATAGCAGGATTTCATTATTTCTTATGGAACATTTCACAAAATGGATATTATCAGGTATTATTCATGACCTCATTGGTAAAAACTTGCACACACCGATGTAGATTATGACAGCCGTGAATATAAAAAGAGGTTGCTTTTCTTGATGGCTAAAAATGGCTATATTTCTCCATTTTTAATTTCCTGCTGACTTTATAGCTAACAATGTCAAGACACGGAAACGTACGATGGTACCTGAAATTTCTGGATGTTTGGATTTTATTTTCATAAATATATCATTTGAAAAATATATGTATTATTTGAAAAATCAAAAACATATGAGGAGCCATCGTAAAACTTGCCAATCTCAAAAAGACGGGAGAAGCACCATATATCAATGTATAGATTCAATAAACAGTATTATTGTTTCGGGAACCATAACATTTGTTGCTAAAAAGTCAACTGAAAATGAAAAAATGAATATATCAAGTCACTTTCAACCATTTTAGACACGAAGAGAGGCAACTCTTTGATATTTACAGCAGTCAATTTACATCCGTATGTGCAAGTTTTACCTTCTCAATTTTTGGCAAAAAAAGTTCCCACGCTGTAGAGTTTGTTCATAAACAATACCTGATAATACCCGTTTTGATTATATCATGTTCAACCAGAAATTTTAAAAAATCCTGCTATGTTTGATTTTGAAAAAAAAAATAACCTATACCAAAAAAAAGTGGTAGGGTGCACACATTTATGGGCGACGCTTCAAGTGTAAATGGAAAGCATTCAGTCATCAGCTGATTTTTTTCATTAAACCGAGCGTTTTAACTTTCAGTGATACAATAATCTCTTTTGAGTCAGAAAGCGGAAAAAAATTTTAAAAAGAAGAATTAAACTTGAAACTTCCAATGTAACAAGAGCCCCTCCCTTGCCTTCTTATGCCATGTGTCGTATCGTAATATGAAACGTTGATTACCCAGAATTTCTGTACTTGAATGGTTCATTGCTGAGTCCTAGCTAGAGATTTGGTGACTGGGTGTAGGGATTGGCTTGGCTCCATGACGGGCTTCCTCGGACATTTAGTAAGATTTGTCTGTAGAAATGTAATGGATTAACTATTTTCCAAAAAGCTTTTGCTCCTCCTCCGATGAGGTTCCGGAAAGTCAACACCTCTTCAGCTATGCCTCTCGGAAACCAAGTTAAAAAAATTTTTTAAAAAAAACAAAAAAAACAACATTTTTCTCTGAAAAGAGGAACGGGAAATAACTTTGCTGTTAATTAGAAAAGTTTTTTTTTTCTCAGAATATCAACGTCTTACAGTAAGCATTATATGAAATCATAAACAAAAACAGTCAATATAATGTTCTTCAGTTTTCAAGTAGCTTTGGCTGGCTGGCTGGCTGGCTGGCTATGATTCCAAACCAGAGAGTAGAACCTCTTGAGGGTTGTTTGACATCCTTCTGGCAACCAATGCCAGACGAATTGCTCTCTGCTCTCCTCTGGACCACATTAGCCAGGTTGAGATGGGGATTCTGATGACTGGGCAGTTCAGCATCGCCGTATTCTTCGCCCTGGCATGCGCCCTCCGGGAGGGTCCATTGTCTATAGAAACAGGACAGAGGCCATCCATTCACGTATGTATCACGCGTACAGGTTCGCCAATGGAGCTAAAGGACTGAAAATTCAAACATCTACGCCTTCTTATGTCTAGAAGAAAACTTTTATCTTATTAATCTCGGTTAATTGTAAGTACGTAAGACCCACTTCTAGTTTGCCAGGCCTGTCTAAGGTTCATTCTGCAAGAGCTAGAGGTTGGAAATTTTCAGCATTCACTCCTTATCATGTCTAGAAAAAAATCTGTTTCTTTTTTTTCTAAATCTCTCTTCCATTTAAGTTTTAATGGGAGGTCAATTTACAATGTAAGTTTATGCTATATTGGTCCTTCGTGCTCAACATTTACGGTTGTTGTTTTAGTTTTAATTCAGACTGTTTAGTGATCATCACCGAATAAAAAGTAATGTGACAATAGGAGTGACTAATAAATTGATCACCCCCTTTTTTCCAATTTTTAAGTTGATCACACCCAACAAGTCATGCTGCCAAAAGATGTAGGTCACTTGACAGTTTCTATACAGTGACTGACCAGACCTGTGTTTGTTTTTCTTTAAACTTAATTCCTCTTTACAATAGTGAATTTGAAGTTCAAGTTGAACTTATTGAAACTAGTTTAAATCTTTAAAATAATGACTCATGTAAAATGATACTACTGGGTGTTCCTAAAAATACGAACAATGAAAATTTTGAATAACTTTTTACTGCATTGAGATTTTGAACTGAGATTTCAACTGCATAAGCATCATATGTACTAAAACTTTTCAACAAAATTTGAGTTCTTAGACTTCACTTGTGTGAGAAGAGGAATGATTTGGAAAAGTCTGGTTTGAAACCGAAATTCAAGTACTTCTTTCTTCCTGCCTCTTGATGCGCTGTTGAAAAGGAGTAACCTACCACCGTGAAATAATCTCAGGAAGAAAAGCACGTCTTAACGATGTATATATTTATTCCAGAAATGTCCGTTAACTACAACTATCAAACAACAACCAATTAATATAAAGCATTTATCAGCAGTTCTAATTGCCTGAAAACCTGCCTTTCCAAGTTATTAGAACACAATCTTTATCATCAGAATTTCTCCTTATTTTTTCTTTGTTTCTAATGTTTTTTTTAAACATAGTTATTAAAGTATCTTGGTTTCCGGACAGCACGACCATTCCTGGTTTGAGTTGTGTTATTTTGGAATGAATCCACAGTATTTGATTTCACCAAACAGTCCTTTTGGATCCATTTTTTAAATTGTACGGTTGTGTTCTCGTCTCGAACAAATAATTTTTTTTTAATTTCGACAGAGATTTCTGTATTTCGTTTGCGCAATATACGTTATATTTCTTGAACCAGTCATTTTTATTACACCCGAAGAGTCCCTCAATTTCTCCTGATCAGTTTTATATCTCACTTTATCACCGACTTCAAGTGTGTAGAGTTAACAGACGCCATGAGTTTCATCATACTTCCTTTTCATCCTTGATTTTTGTTAAGCCATTTAAGTTCCAATTCGTCTGGGTGGTTAGGAAGTGTAGTTCTTATTCTCTTTCCCAAAATTAATTCTGCATGTTTGGTCATAGGAGTACTTCTGTATGCCATTATTGCAAGGAAAATATCAAGCTGTTAAAAAAGTCTTCTACCTTTTTTCACACCACTTTCCGCCTCTCTGTTTGCCCGTGGAAAATGAGGACTAGCGGTGATGTGAACAAACCCGCATTTTCCAGAAAAATCCCTAAAAGCAGAGCTCGCAAACTGATTACCGTTGTCGCTGACTACTTCATTTGGGATACCCCAACTGGCAAAATTTTTTTTTTTTTTTTTTTGCATTTTCCTATTGCTTTTGAACTGGTTACTGAACCGATATGTACAATTTCCAAGTACTGTGAAAAATAGTCAATCACGACTAAATACCGCTGTCCATTCCACGTACACAAATCAGTGCCAATTCTTTGCCACGGTCTGTCAGGTAAAGTTGTTTGTTTAAGAAGTTCATATCGATTTGCAGGACGGTGTTGATTATGAAAACCACATTTTTCCACAATGTCCTTAATTTCTTGTGATGTTCATTGCCGCCACACTGAAGAATTAGACTTCTCCCTACACTTATTCAGACCCATATGACCACTGAGTATTGAGTGACGTATTTCAGCTCTCAACTTTTCTGGGACCACAGTTCTATCCTGATGGAATGATTATTTTCTACGTACCGATAACACATTGCGATTAAAAAAAATAAGACCTCTTCCTTAATACCTTGATCTTTTGTAAGCCATCCATTTAACGTAAAGTTGATCACTTTTCGCAACATAGGATCGGCAAGGATGGCTTCTTGAATTTCTTGGAGTTTTCTTTCAGATGCAGGTATAGTTTCTACAACGCAATTGATGTATAACTCTACATCTTCTACTGTATCTCTGTCCCCCCCCCCGCTCATGGGACTATACGATAGAGTATCAGGAACCACGAGTAGTTTCCCTGGAACATGTTCGGCGATTGCCTCGTTAGCAATCTTTGACATCTCAGGGATGTTTAATATAACGCCCGTGTATTTATTAAGGGGATTAAAGGCTCGTGATCGGTAAAAAATTTAAAAAAAAATCAATTCCCTTGATATAACGGTCGAATTTCTCACAGGCTCAGACTGCTACTTGGCACTCTTTTTCAATCTGAGCATATTTTCTTTTTTCTGTTGGTGACAAAGTAAGTACTTGAGGTAAAATCTATGGATTTCCTTTCACTTTTCACGTCTTGAAATAATGCTGCACCCAACCTGTAAAAACTTTCAGTGGCGTTAACAATAATGGGTTTCGACGGGTCATAAAATGACAAAATAGATGCCTCTGAGAGCATTTCTTTTACTCTTTGAAAATCATTTATTTTGGGTTGATTCCACATACGTCTTTTTCAAGCAGACCTGTTATGGGTTGAATGGTATTTGACAAATCTGGCAAAAAAAAAAACCTTAAGATACATCATCATACCGAAAACAGGTCTCAGTTCTGGCATAGATGTAGGAGCAGGCAATTCTTGTATAGCCCTTACACGATCTCGACTAGGTTCGACCCCTTTGTCTGATATTGTGTGTCTATTATGTGATATTATTGACTTCTCCAGAATTCGCATTTTTTTACAATTGAGTTTCATTCGTGTTAGCTTGGTATTTTCAAAAACTTCCTCCGATATCTCTTCATATTCATCTGTGGATTTACTGTACACCAAAACATCCTCAATAATGACTTCAACTCCATCCATATTTTCCAGTGATTCAGCCAAGCAACGCTGGAATATTTCCGGAGCCGATTTGAATTTGCCTACTTTGGGCACCTAATATAGAAAATATAGTAGCTTCTTGCAGTTTTGGTGTTATATCATCCAAGTTTGGTAACATAAAATATTCCCATTTCAGCTTCTTGGTTCATTTTTTTTTCTGTAATTGAACACACAAACGTACGTCTCCATTTTGTTCCGGACTGGAACGATTGGTGCTCACCAGTCTATTGGTTATGTGACTTTTTCTATAATTCAATTTCGTTCCAGTCGTTATAATTCCGATTTTTACTTTGGGTTTGATAGGAAATGGAATCTGTCCGGCTTTATTGACGCAATATGGCCTCGCACTTTCTTCTGAGCAATTTTTTTTTACTGGTTTCCCTTTCATACACCCTCTAGCGTCTGATACGTCGGTTTTTATTTCACAGACGATAATTACAAGACCCATTTCAGATGATGTTTCTCTCGATAACGCATTTTCAGTACCCTGGTTTTCAATCAGAAATATTCCAAGCGTGAATTTATCACTTTTATTTTCCGTTGAAGTTATGAATTTCCTTTGCATGCTACAATGCTACCGGGAGAACTGAAAGTTTCTTTAACCAGTTTCATGGGAGGTTTACTTTTTAAAATTACAAATACTCGACAGCCGATCACATTTATGTCTGACCCAATATGGATTTTAAATGCTATTGGCGTATCAAAGATTTGTAACTTTTTGTGTCATGAATCCATCTTTCTTTTCGTTCGTTTTATTGAACCCCTAAAATATTCACTATTTCCTGGTTGTATTTCATAAACATTTTTTTATTTTTGTCTTGCAGCATGCAATGAAATGATTCATTTTCTCCGTATTTTTTTTTTTTTTTTGCATATTTTCTCCTTGGCTGGACAGTGACTCCTATCATGATACCTGTGATATCTCCCACACCTTGGAAAACTTCGAAATCTGTGACCAACTCTTTTCTTTTCGGGGGATTTGGGTGTGTTTTTCTGCTAAATTTCATTTCGTCGACGTGCCGTTTTTGTATTATTTCCATTTGTGACTTTGCTTGTTCCTGACCTCTGACCATTTAAAACTGTCTTTTCAAATTTTAAATCTTAAATAAGCTGAAGTTTCTCTGACATTTCTTTATTCTGGAGTCCTATTACCAACCAATCACGAATTTGGTCATTTTTTATCTTTAAATTCACCATTTTCTCCAAGTTCATGGAACGATCTGACAAACATTCCAACAGATTCTTCAGGGTGTTCAATTCTCATGTGAAATTTGGCTCTTTCATAGATTATGATTTGGGGAGATTGAAGTGAAACTTTGTCAAAATTGTTTCAAAATCTCTCTCGTCTTCCTTTTTTTTTTCTTTAAAGAGAAAATATCACAGATACTTACACAAGACGCAACACGAAATCTTTCAGACCTTAGGCACCAATTTTTTCAATTCGCCACATTGTTGAAGGAAACGAAAAATTCTGGCGGGTTTAATTTGAACATTTTCTTTATGAACGAAGGATTTTTTTTTCACGTAAGATGTTTCTGCTACTTTTCTCTTATTTTGGTCATGCACGGATTCAAGACCCCAATCTGACACTACGTTTCGTTTCTCGGCGAAATATTGCAGTAAAATAATGTAAGGAACGATGTATGTATTTATTCAAAAACTGTCCGCTAACAAAAGCTACAACAACAGCCAATCAATATTAAGCATTTATCAGCAGGTGTGTCTGCTTGATAGAACATAACCCTTCTGCCTTCGGACTTAACATAGCAAATGGTCAGAGAATATGTTGCTCGATTTTTCGATGTGGTGCTTTTTCAAATCATCCGTGTGGTCACACAACTGAAGCGCAAGAACTTTTGTGGAGAATTTTTGTGCATCGGTAGTTTCTAAAGTTTTAAATCTCAACAAAATAAAAAGTTTTCACAATTTTCATTGTGTGGAACACACGGTACTATTCACAAGAGAAGAAATACAATTATTTGATGACAAGTTGGTTGTTTCAAAATGATAACTCTCAATAGTAGAATAAATGACCGACAGGATAAATATTTTATATTTCAGTCTGCATACTGGAAACTAGAAAAACAGGCCTGGTTAGTCACTCAAAAGAAACTGTCATATGGCCAACGTTTTTAGGCGGCATGTCGTGTTGGGAGTGATCAATAAGAAAAATTGGAAAATGAGGTGATCAATGATTAAGTTACTTATCTCACCTGTTGTTGGGCAGTGATCACCAAAAAAATCTGATTAAAAAAAACAAGCTTGAATGCTGTTGGACACAAAATAAGGGATCAATTTAGCGTAAACTTTCATTGCGAATAAAACCGCCAACTAAAACCCAATTTTTGGATGAATTTCCAGAAAACAAAACAGCTGCTTTTTCTAGGCAAAGCAAAGAATGAATATTTATATTTTCTACCTTCTAGCTCCATTGGTGCAGCCTGCATGCATGATACATACATAGCCAGCTAGCAAGCCAGACTTATTTGAAAACTGAAGAAACCTACGTTGGCACTTTTGGTCAGTGGTTTTTGATCAATTCATCCAATAATTGATTCCCTCTGTTGACAAATGCTTCAATTAATGTTCTGAATGAAATTAAATATTTGAATAGGGCTAGAAGAATATGTGAGGGAACACAGGGTTGCACGCTCTTGGGAGAGATAGTCAAGTTGCACCCCATCACCCATCATGACAATTTTTTTTTTAATTTAACTAATTTCGGATATGTTTCAGAGTCATATGGGATGAGTATTTGACCAAAGACAACCTATTTTTTTTTTATCAGTGAATTGTTCAGAGAGGATTTCAGTAATGTATAGATAGTGAAGGAATTGTATTCTTACACCCCAGAAAAGTAAGGGATCACCATTCCCGCAGGACTGCACTATTGTTGATATCAACAGAACTGACCAAACTGACCAAACCATTAGGTTGGTGTACTAATAATTGCAGTTTTTCACCATCAACATCAAAACAGTATATCTTATCTTGGGAAGTTATTGATCAAAAAAAGGAACCTTCAGAATCCACACGTTTTTGCCAAATGCATTTATTCTGGGAGCATAGAATCCTGGAGTTCTGAAACCAATGGATTTTTCAAAGGCATTTTGAGCTCCAGCTTGTTTTTTTTTTTTAAACATCCCCTTGCTTTAATTGGTCAAAATTCTTGAAAAAGTGGTAGTCAGTTGAAGAGAAGTCCATTGTGTAAGCTGGGTTAGGTCAAGTTTTATATCCTGGTTTGTTCAATCTCTGCTGGGTCATTCATGCAACATGCAAGATTTTCTGCTTTTCATTCAGGGTCTTTCAAGAGAGCTTTTTTGCTTTTCCCATTTGGTGCAAATATCAAAAAAATTGTTGAATGGTCAACATCCAGTTCCTCTGCAATCTCTCAAGTTGCTCTCATGGGTCCACCTCAATAATAGCCCTCAATTAGATGTTGTCAATCACAGAAAGATATCCACATCTTCAAAGCTCCCATGTTTGTTGAATACTTTACGTTTCATTATGAATTCATGCAACAAAATTCTTCAAATTAGCTCTTTTCCATCTTTGATTTGACAACCTCAAATTATCCACAATAAATATTGAAAAGAAAACGTTCAACTTAAATAAATAGAGCAAAATTCATGCTTTAAAATCTTATATCACTTGAGCATAGTTAGATAATAGTTTATTCCAAAAATAAGCATCAAATCTAAAAATTATTTTTGCACCAACCGAATAGTACAAGTTCATGACCCATCCCTTAGCTGATGGTTATCAAAAGTTTACAACTACAGGCTTGGTTGATGGATGCTACTGATACTATAAGACTGACAGACAATTATTTTTGCACCAACCGAATAGTACAGGTTCATGACCTATCACTTAGCTGATGGTTATCAAAAGTTTACAACTACAGGCATGGTTGATGGATGCTACTGATACTATAAGACTGACAGACACAGTAGGAAGGGAGTGGGAAGAAAAGAAAGTTAGGTAGTTTAAGAGAGTAAGAAGAGAGAAGGGAGAAAAGGAAGGGATTCTAAGAGAGTTGGGAGGAAGAGGATGGTAAAGAAAGGTAGCTTGATCAGGAAGAGAGAGTTGATGGTTACTACTGATACTATATGCATGGCAGACTCTTAATATAGCATTATAACATGTTCAGTAAACTTGGATTCTGTATTAGTGTGGAATACTGCAATCTTTTGAATTTATGGGTTTTTTTAATATATGTGGATTTTGGTGTTCCATACATTTCTCAGTTAAATAAGCATTTCTTTTTTTTTTCTTCAGAAATAGAAAAGAATGAAAAATCTTTGTGGTTGTTCTGGGCATGGAACATCTTTTGAACACCATATTTTGCTAATATTGATAGGCATAGACTTACGAGACAATAAAACAGTTTGAAATTTTGAGCAGATCAGAGTAATTTGGGCAACACTATATAAATTTTCAGGCAAGCCAAACCCTCTGCCTGCCTCAACCAAAGGGTTCCAATGCGCCTATGCTGATAGGCAACCACTACCAGGCATTTCTCAAATTTCTAATCTAAAAAAAACAAAAGTTAAAAGAAAAGATTTTTTATAGCCTTCCATATGATAAAAGAATTTCCTTTCATTTGATTTGTACTTGCACTTGCCTACACTGTTTATTCATTTATTCCAGCTGTAATTTCATTCAAGGTTGGTTTACTATTTTTCTCCCACTATGAACTCACACATGAAAAGAGTTACATATTATATGAACTTCCAACACACACAGTTACACGCCAGTAAAATGACATGATTCTTCATTCGCTCCTGCTAATAAGCATCCTAACTGCTAAGCAAAGACCAAGTTATTTGCTATCATGCTGTCGGCTAAATAACAGCAGCAAGCTTACAACTAAACTTTCTTACTTTCTGATTCAAAGTCATTATGCGTAAATAGAGATCTTTCTATTAATGTTATGACATATACAGGGGTGTCAGATCCAGGGGGGGGGGGGCAGCAGAGGTACGTCCCCCACCCCCTGTCTTCTTTATACAGGGAGCTGTGTGCCCTCTCTGAAAGAAAGTGTAAGACATGCCAAATCAAATATTTATTTCTAATTGCCAATTGGATAAAGATTTTCTCACAACTGCAAAAACATTTTTGTTAGAAAATAAGACCTTCTCTGAATTATTCAAGTGACAAATGTCTTGCTTATTATGTTTGATCGTCTTCAAGGTCTCCAGCCTCTGTAGTTTTCCTATCCATTGCTTTTAACAGAAATACAAGTTTTGTTTAGTGAATGAGAGAATTTAGTGGTTGTCTCAGTGTTGCCAAGTCAAATTCATTTCCTCTCACATTATGAAACTAACAAGTTATCATCAATTTCATCTTTTGATCTTTCACTGAAAGCCACTAATTGGACGAGGGGGGGGGGCATGAACCCGATGGAAGAGTCATGTGTTCTGTTGTTGATAACACAATGTTGCCAAATTAAACATTTCTCGGCTAAATATGGCAATTTTTTTCCCAATTTATCCAATAAAAATCTATGATAGTTGAAAATCTGGCCAATTTTTTAAAAAAATAATTAGTAGGATTAATAAAAGTAAGCATTTAATCCTCATTAATGGTTTGTTCTGGGGTCTCAGTTATTTCATTTGATCAGTGGACTTTGAATGAGTATATGAAATATTTATAGCAATTAAGTTAGCTGAAAATGAAAAACTTTAGCTGATTTTAGCCATTTTATAAGTAGCCATAATCTTGTAACCTCTCAATAAAGATATATGTCGTAAAGTTACCTTTACCTGAACTTATTACCTAAAAAATTGACTAAAATTATATAAAAAATATGCATTCCTCACATGAATGAATTATCATAGCCCATGTGTGTACTAGAACTATTTATATAGAAAAAAAGGATAAAAATTATCTCAAAAGATAGATATCCTATCTGAAATTATCTTGAAAAAAAAGGTCTTTTATCTAAAATTATTTTCAAAATATCAGCACAATATTTGGACGTGTGTGACCATAGGGACTCAAAAAAGCACCTTTTTAAAAAAACAAAAAAACGTTTTTAAATGGCACCTAGAAGTGCACCCATGCATATCTTCAAGGTCATAGCCCCCAAAATAGGATGATACATACGTACAGAGTGTATTTGTTTCTGTTGAGGAGTCCATAATTCCAAATCGTGGGTAGGAGGTATTTTCATCCGCAAGATTTTTATCCCTAAGTGAAAGAGTCCACTATTATGGACAGCAAACCAAGATAATCACTCTGGTCACCATCAGTGTAGGTGAATATAGCATTATCTTGAATCGTGTGGTGTCGATCAGTGTAGGTTTTGATTTAGTACAATCATACTTTTGTTATAGAAACAACTGAAATGAAGTTTAAGCTGAAAAAAACAAACCTTTATTCATAATACTTGATGGGTGCAGTTTTGAACAGAAAACATTTGGGAACAAATTGATCACACTAACCAAGATATTGCTTTATAGTCTTTGCACTGTTTTTAGGTATGTCCGCATATCTCTATAAGACCCTTCTCAGTCAGTCGGTTGGTCTATTCCGTTTATGTAAACAATAGGAAGGGGAAGAAAGAGAATGTGTGACATCATTAAAAGAACATCCATTATGATCAATAGATGATACATCAAGCGTTTGTTTTTTTACAGTCTTACACAGCATCTTTTGTTATTAGTAGCATAAAATGGCTACAATCTGCTAATCTTTTCAAGTTTCCTGCTAACTTTATGGCTACAAATGTAATATATACTCATTTAAAGCCCATTCATCAAATAAAGCAATCATACACTAAGAACAAATCATTGATAAAAATTTGACACTTGCTTTAATTTAAACTTATTGATTGTTTTTTTTTAATAGCTGGATGTTTGAGTGAACCATCCTTAACTTCCTGTTCCTCCTCCTCCTCCTGCTACTATTACCACAACTAGTAATGCTACTACTAATTGTTTGGAATCCCTTTGAAATCAGAAATCACAGATATGGACGTAACATGTGTCATTGAACTTGGGGTTCTTCTTAAATCCTTTTCTGATGCTTTTTAAATATTTTCCAACTGACACACAGACACACAATAAGTGCAGATACATGTTCTTCATACTTTAGGAAAGATGTCTTATGAAGATTGAACTTTTGAAGGGTTTTCTCAATATCACAATGAACTGACATCGCATGTCATCATCATCATCATCATCATCATCATCATCATCATCATCATCATCTGTCTGCTGGCATCTGTCACTAGACATAGAACTTCCCCAAGATTTGCCAGACCTCTCTATCATGGGCATCGCAGACGCCAGTACTTTCTTAATTTTTCTTGCTCATCAAGCCATCTTACTTTCTGTCAGCCACAGTCTCGCAACTGATCTCTGGGGATCCATATTGTGAGTCTTGATGTCCAACGGTTATCTGCCATTCTTGCAACATGTCCAGCCCATTGCCATTTGAGTTTTCTAACAGTTTTTATGACTCCTGTCTTTTCTCTAATATACTGTGCTGTCTTATGATTTCTCCATGTGATGTTGAGTATGATTTCCTCGTGTGCACATTGCATGGTTCTCAGTTTGAGGGTCGATCTTTTGGTTGGATTCCATGTTTCAGGATACATTGGTTGTCTACCCTTCTTTTGAGGATGAGCATGATTTTCTTGTTCTTAAAAGTAGAGCTTGCTCTACCGAGAGCTTGCCAACCTAGTGTGATTCTTTGCTTGATTTCTTCTTCTTTTGATGACTTTATGGAGATTAGCTGTCTTGTCAGTATTGCTCTGTACATAGACTGGGATGAAATATCACATTTCATGTGAATATATTTCACTTTTATACTAGAATAACCAAGATCAATTGAATTGGGTGTTCCTTGTCATTTGAATATAATTGCTTAGAACTGAAAAAAAAAAACATATGGTTTGTTGTTCAATAGAAACCGTCATGTAACCATTGTCTTTTGGCAGCAGGCAGTGTTGGTGGTGATCAATTGAAAAACTGGAAAGAGGTATGGTCATTAGATAAGTTACTTTTATTGCCTTTCATTCAACAGAAATCACTTAAAAAAACAACAGGACACAAACAAAGAGAGCGATCAAGCATAAACTAACATTGCTAATTGACCCCCCCTCCAATCCTTCTTTGGGGGGTCAAAAAACAAAAAAGTTTTTTGTAGATATAATAAGGGGGTAACTGCTTAAATTTTCAGCTCTCTTACTCCATAAGTTTGGTCTGTGACACGTACATATATAGCCAGCCAGCCAGCTACACCAACTTGACAGTTGAAGAAACCTATGCTGGCAGATTTAGTGACAGTTTTACTTGACGGTTTCTAATGAAGGCTATATTACCAGCAAAGCAGAAGTTTGTTACCCTCACCTTACCCCACTTACCTTCCCACCTTGGCCCCAGCTATTGTGAGCACCCTTATCTCAACAAACTAGCTAAGCCTGACTGAGCTTATCATCAGTCATGAGAATTTTCTTTGCCAATCGTTTCTCTTAGTTTCACCAAAAAAGAAAGTTTTTAACTGATTTATATTTCTGAAGGGTCTGACTTCACATCAAGAAATCTTCTTATTTTGACTGTTTTTATTCTGCTTAATTATTGATTTTACTATTTTTTTGACTAAGGTGAACCTCCTGAAACACGGAAAATGTCGCACCTATCTTTAGAGTGGGTGACAAAGCCTTAACTAGTAATTATAGACCAGTGAGCCTAACTTTGCAGATATGTAAAATTTACGAGAAACTTGTGAAGAGAGGAGAGGTTGAATTCATTGAAAATAATGGAATACTTTATGATGAACAACATAGATTTTGAGGAGGTAAATCCTGTCTAACAAATCTTGTTAGTACACTTGAGAAATGGACGAAATTGTCTGATAAGGTCATGCCTTTCAATGCATTAACTGCTGTCAAAAAAAACTATTCCATGAATATTCAATTGAATACTTTTTAAAAGATACACTTGATTCATTTCCTCGTTGATAACTGATTTACAAAACTGTCAAGATATGACACGTTCGGTAATTCAAATTGTTGGTTAAAAGACTACTTATGGGTCAGAAAACAAAAAGTCTGTGAGAATGGTTCTAAATATGACTGGGGATGTGTAAGTAAGGATGTGCCACTGGGACCAGTGACTGGACAAGTACTTTTATTATTATTATTCATAAATGATCTACCAGAAAACGTTTCTATAAATTGTAAATTTTTTGCAGATGATACAAAATTGTACTATCCAAACTTATCACAGACTTACCAAGTAAGAGTAGAAAAGGACCTAAATAGTTGAGCTTCACGGTCAAGGAAATAGTCATTAGATTCTGATGAAGATATATGTAATTAGCTAAATGTAAGAAATAGTGACCCATGATTTTCTGTATGAATGAAAATATACTAAATATTGTAAATGATAAAAAGGATCTTAGTCACATGATAAATGATAAATTATCATTTTCCAAGTATATTGCCATTACTGCTGCTTAGGTCAACAGGGTATTACAGCTGATTAAACATACTTTCACTTATATGGACGAGTAATAATATGTAATATGTAAGACTTACATCCGCCTACACTTTGAATATTGTGTAAAAGTCTGGTCACTACACTTGAAAAAAAATAAAAATCTTTAATAAAATGTCCAGAGACAAGCAGTTGAATGAGTATCAGAATTAAAAATTAAAAATTAAAAAGTAGATGTCATGAGTATAGGTTGAAGGAGATAGGGTTGACAGTGTTAGAAAATAAGAAGGGATCTGGGAGACTGGATAGAAAGATTGTGCATGGTATGAAAATTAGTAGATTTTAATGTATTTTTTACCAAAAGAGGACACAAGGGGCTGAGAAGCCATGCATAAATGATGGAGGTGAATAGAAGTAGATTGAATATCAGAAAATTCTTTTTCAGTAACTGAGTAGAATGGAATAGTTTACTGGAACATGTAGAGCTATCAACAAATGTGAATGAGTTTAAATGATATTTATTACACTGCTAATTGTAATGCTTAATGACTCAGATATTGTGTAAATATGATTATTCGATGTGTGCTTTTATGTACTAATTGTATACTTGTCGTTCACATTATGATGAATGTTTAAATGTTTATTGATCAAAGATCAAAATAGAACTCTTCAAGTTTCTTTTTTAGTTCTTAAAATATGGTCCTGTCGATATGAGTCTTTGTGAACAGTGGCAGTTATTCTCAGGTGAGAATAACAAAGCTATTCACTTCAAACAGGCTCGGCTTTGGGATGGTATTAATTTGTATCTGTTAAGTACAATTTCATCCTTTGATTTTCATTACTTATTTCATATTGCAAACTATCAGCCATAACTGACATCCAAACTGTCAACAGAGGTTTCTTCTATTTTCAAGTTGGCTGGCTGGCTGGTTGTATATGTATGTATCATGTGTACAGTCTACACCAATGGAGCTTGAGGGCTGAAAATTTCAACACTTACGCCTTGTGTCAAGAAAAAACATTTTTCTGTTTACTAAAAAAAAAACCCTGAATAGGTCTTTAGTGGAAAGTTGACAATTTGTAATGCAAGTTTATGATCATTTAGTTTGTGTTCGGTAGCATTCACACACGTTTTTTTTCGAACATTCAGACTTTTTAGAGATCACTGGCCCTCAAAATACTCTTTATACAATTTTTAATTGATCACCCCCCCCTCCTCCAACACAGCATGCTGCTAAAATAAGTTGGTCACACGATGGTTCTATTGAATGACTAACCAAATCTGTTTTTAATATATATCAAGCCTTGGTCCAGATACATGGAAAATCCTGAAATTCGGCCCATCCCGGTCCCAAGTTTACCAGATAAATGGTCCGACACTGCACTAAGTGTGCAACTTGTTTTTCTTTCTTTCATTTTATTTTGTTCGCAGCCAAAATAAGATGAAAGGTAGCCTTGCATATTTGAGTGGGTTCATAGACTTATCTTTGGCAAGGTTATCTGAAATGATTAATCACAGCTACCCACAACAGACCGGCTTAATCATTGTTGGGTGGTTTAGGTTATTCAAGTATTCTGACATTTATATCTATCTATCTATCAACCCGGGCTTCGCCCAGTCCTAACTGTCGATAGTAGAAACTTGGAATTTTGCAAACACACGCCCCTAAATGAGTAGGAAAAATGTTCGTTTTTTTTGTTTTTCTATTCCCCACCCCCAAATGCGTTTTTAGCTTGAGGTTCAATTTACAATAAAAGTTTATGCCAAATTGTTCCCTCAGTTTGTGTTTGTTTTTTTTTTACATAAATTTATGATTCAAACCACACTGGTAGTAACTTGATTTTACCACCAACACTGCTTAATTTGTAAAATGGCTTGACTTTATGAACAAAGATTTTTGGAGAGTTTTTACAGCTGTAGGACCATAGATGGCGGGGCCTCTGTGTTGAATAACTCTCCAGGCTGTGCAATGGAATTCTAAGGGGAAGTGCAAGTTCCAAGTTTAAACCATGGTCTACCTAGGTGGCACAAATAGGAATCGGGGCCCCAAGTGATAGGTGTGACATGAGTCTCCTTCTCCTGGCAGATGCCTGAGATAGTTATGGCTGACCTTTGGTTAAACCACTCGACATGAGCATTCTAAAGTTGGTAGATGCCCAATATATATGGCGCACTGTAGTTGATAGGACATTATGCATAAGTAAATATATCGCTTAATTCGGTCCTACTGACCGTCCAGTTTTGTGTAGGGCAGGAGTAGAGCATCTGCCTCTGGGTCTAAAACAAAGGTTTCGACCCTACCTAGCGGTACCGGAAGGAATACTGGATAGTCTATAGCCACACTGAAGAGTTGTTAAACAACAAAATAGCTGTCTGTGAATGACACAATTATAATATATATATATATATATGTATATATATATATATATATGTATATATATATATATACATATATAAACACAAATATATTTGTAGGTACATTAGCAGATCTATAGGCTAATTGTGAAAAGGCATTTTTTTTTTAAATACTCAATTGTTATTTCACTTAACCCAACACATCTCAAAGGCAACAATTCAATTAAAATCTTCAGTTTTAAGTACACTATTACATCCTTATCTTTTCTTTTAGTTGTAAATTAGATAGCAAATCATTCATCCCCAAAGGTATTGCTATTTTCTTGGAATCCAACATCCACCAGACAAGTATCTTCGGATCTGGTATGTATTTTCATTCTCCAATTATACTCTCAGCGAGGATGTCATGAGGCTAGGTGAACATGAGTAATTGTTGGTAAGACCCACTTCTGATTTGCCAGGCCTGTCAAAGCTTCATTCTACTGGAGCTGAAGGATGGAAATTTTCAACTCCTTATGTTTAGAAAAAACGTATTTTTTGTTTTGTGTTCACTTAAAATTCCCACGCCCCCAAATAGGTTTTTAAAAATTTGCAATGTAAGTTCATGCTAAATTGACATAGATCACCCCTTTTTCTAATTTTTCAATTGATCACCTCAACACAGTGTTTAGATGGTCTCCCGTTGAATGCAGGTTCAATTCCTGCAGCCCATTTCTTTAATTTTTTATTCTATTTATGCTGTCTTGACTAACTGGCATTTTCACTATGTAAATATGGGATGTCACTTCAAATAGAGTTTGAAATGAAAATAACTCATTTATAATCATTCTATTAGATTATATATCCATTTTTTCATGATATGATTGTCTGCATTGAGAAACATATTGAGCAGATATAGACAGTGAATGAACAATATGGGATTTGGGTATAAAGCAGTTATTTGGGGCCCTGACTTCCCAGCTGGCAGCTCAGATCAGATGGTAAGAGCAGCATTGTGATGAGACGGCCTGTTGAATGTAGGTTCGATTCCTGCAGCAGCCCATTCCTTTAATTGTTTATTCTATTTACACTGTCTAGGCCATGTCTATTCACCATGTAAATATGGATTGTCACTCAAATAAAATAACGCTTATATATATATATATATATATATATATATATATATATATATATATATATATATATATATACATGCGAATTTGATCCGTTTCACTTTTCCTCTTTCTCTTTCTTTCTTTCTGTCTCTCTCTCTCTCTCTCTCTATATATATATACATATATATATATGTATATATATTTATATATATACTAAACTCAGCTTAGTCTGGCATGGAACCACATAGAGGAGAAGGAAGATGGTGATGTTCTGATCTCCATAGAGAGACTGTTTCTTCCAAATCAATGCTTTTCAAAAACAACTTAGTGAAGGATATCAGAAACGCAAAGTACGACTATCCTGTCAGCTTGGCTAAGTAAAATTCTTTGGTGTACAATAGATGGTTTTACAGCACTATTCAACTGTCATTAAAACTTATTTGAAAGTATTAAATGTACACATATAGAGTACTTAGTACTACCAGGGTATACCTATTTAAAATGTACTTGTTTGGAATGGGCTTGACTTTACGGTGTGCGGAGCAGCCTGCTCTAATTGTCATGTACAATAATTTTCTGCCCTTCATACAGAAGTGTGACTTCAAAGTGTTTTGGCTAATTCTTCCGTGTTGTCAATTAAGATAGTTTTTTTATCTCAATTTAGATTTATTGCCAATCTAGATATTTTATATCTAAATTTAGATCTATAAATGAAAAGTGAGAAAACATACTCTTATGTATTCCACATATATAAAAATCATTTCTTGTACCTTGTTTTCCAATGGGAAAACAAACTGTAAAAGAAATGTTGAATAAGTAGAAAAAAAAAAGAATATATTCCTCAAACAGGATTTGACAAAATAAAAAAAGAGTTTGTTTATGTCATTAATAGTATCTTATAATTACAATAATTTGATTTAATCTTGTTTGAGAGAAATTTTGGCAGAAAAAAACCCCTGATTCTCACTCTCTCTTTTTCTCTCTATCTCTCTCTCTCAATTCTGTTCTGAAAAAACTTTGTAATGATTAGAGATGCACATCACCTCATAACCACATCACTTGAAGGGTCAAAGAAATACGTGTTCATTTTATCATAGATTTTTATTGTAAATTGAGCACCTCCTGCACATATCAAGAATTGTGGACCCAAACAACGTCAAACTTGACCCACAAATGTTTGGTGCATGGATCAACATATCTAGTGAATATCGACCCTGTACAATCACCAGTTGTCGACTTGTCTCAAAACACACACACACACACAGACACAGACACAGACACAGACACAGACACAGACACAGACACAGACACACACACACACACACACTAATGACTGTAGTTACACATACTAGTTGACCGATAATTTTCTAGATATTTATCCTATTTGTGTATTGCAGATTTTACAAGTATACCAATATCCCAAGATAGGAAGCCTAGCCTGCCGGTCTCAATCATTTGTATTCAACTACATATATATATATATATATATATATATATATATATATATATATATATATATGTGTATATATATATGTTTAAAGCTGTTAAGCTTTCTAGACTATAACCGTATCTATACCTATATCTCACTCTACACATATTTTGATGAAAATGACAATTGGAAGGTGAAGAAAAAAACTCAAGAGTGTTACAGCTCAAATTTTTTTTATTATTCCATGGATATATTTCGATGCATTTTGACACATGACAGCAATCTTTTTCAGAGAAAATTTTTTGCTGTTTTGAGGCTGAGCAAAATAAAATGGAGGAATTCCTGTGTTGTTTGGTTGTTTAGTAGGGGTTTTTCTTCTCTCCCTCTAATCATCATTTTCATCAAGCGTATAGGGGAAGTTGGTTAGGTAAGGGGCTATGCTCTATCTATTTAAGCTTTATTTGTGTGTGTCTCTGTGTGTGTGTGTGTATGTGTGTGTGTGTGTGTGTGTGTGCATACAAAGAGCTACCTAAAGGTTTTCTGAATTAATTGAGAGAAAAACTTGATAGAAAATGAGATTCTTCATATTGTGGTTGAGTGATTTTGAAAAATTTGTGAAATTTCCTGGAGAACACTTGGTAACTTGTTAGATGAACTGATCACCAGATCTGTTCAGTTTCGATGGGAAAAAATTCCTGCCGCTAAACTGATCCCCCCCCACCACCACCAGATATTACGGCACAATTTAATATTTTTTTTTGTGGATTTTAAGTGTTATTTTCTGATTGATTGTCTAAAAAGTATAGGAAATGTCAATCATTCCTTTTGAACTTTGTTTTTGTGACCAGGACAGTAATAATTTGAAACTTACACAATTTCAATGGAACATTGGTGAATTTGGACTTTTTCAATCTTATAAAGTAAGAAAAAAGTAATTACACATGAATATCACTGTCCTGGCCACAAAAGAAAAGTTCAAAGGGAACACAATACCATTTTGTATCCTTTTTACGCAAAAGTAATTGGAAAAATAACACTCACTACTCAGGAACAAAAATTGTGTTGCACAGTGTAATGCTCTTAAATGGTTATTCATTTTTAAAATTTTTTTCTGAATGCTGACAATTACACCATTACATAAAAACTATAGTTCTTTCATGCAGTTGTTATCTCTATCAACTCACGATAAATTAAATTTTACATTTATTGGAATAGTTAATCATGAAAACCCCAAAGATACAAATCTGGTTAAATAGTAACCGTCACATAACTTACATCTTTTGACACATAATATGTTGGGGGTGATCGATTACAAAATTGGGAAAATGGATGATGGAAGAATAAGTAACTTTTTTTCTTTCCATGCAACCTCATACATTATAAGTCATGAAATAACCATAAAATGCAAAATTACGTAGATACGAAGTACGAATTTGATAAATTTGTATATCTCGGTTATAAAAAAATAATCAAATTATGAGGCCGTTTTAATTTTATTTCATTTTTTTTATTTTCAAAGTTCAATTAAGAAGGGTTATCCGAGTTCACAATGAATTGGTAAGTAAACTAAGGGAGGTAACTTTGAAATTCTCGCTCACATTTAGTCAGCGGGTGATCTAAGGGAGGTAACTTTGAAATTCTCGCTCACATTTAGTCAGCGGGTAATCTAAGGGAGGTAACTTCGGAATTCCTTCTCACAATTGGACAGCGGGTAACCTAAGGGAGGTAACTTCGAGATTTCTTCAACAAATATGTGCGATCAAATATTCTAAGGAAGGTAACTTCGGAACGTTTCTTTGGTTTACAATCAGGGAATTGGTGTTCTAAGGGAGGTAACCTCGAAATTCTTTTCAGGTCTCAATTATTCAGCGAATGTTTTAAGGGAGGTAACTTCAGTCTTCCTCTTGATTCACAAATAATTATCAAGGTAACTTCGAAATAATTTCAAGTGATTTTTCAAAGGAAGTAATTTTTATTTACCAAGAAAAAAAATCCCACGTCAATGTTGGGTGTTTAGAGTTTTTTCTCTATATTATGATTAACTGTTATTGTATTTTCTAGATGAAAAACGCATTCAAAACGAAGTCTTTGAAAACAAGAGCGTTTGTTACAAAACAATTTTGAGCTGCTTACACAAAGCCATTTTCTTATAAAAACTTGTTACCGAATAAAAAATCTAAGCAAGATAACTTTTTGAAATTATATAAGGGAAAGTGGGGCTTATTTATTGGTCTCATTTTAAAGCCGATTAAAATTACTTTTAGGAACATATGTAGTTTATATGTGATGCATGTATTATTTTCGTTGAATTCAAGGTACCCCCCCCCTGGAAAACGTAGAAAAAACACCTGAAAATCGGGCAATTTTCTTAGATATTTTCAATCCGAACTCTCTTTACTGGTCGTAATTTGAACAGAAAGTCAACGAAAAAGATATTTTTGTTGTTTTCCCATTAATTTCCATTATTTATTTAAAGATACGACCAGTTTTATTTCAATTTCGATGGATTAAGAGATAAAAATAACAAAGCATTTTATACATAAGAATCCCCAGGAAATCAGTCAATTTTTCTCTATATCATCCCATTTTATCAGGCCAGAAGTAAACTTGCACCATTGAAAAAAGTAATTTATCATGAAAAATGTACTCTCCGTTTAAGGTATTATAGAGTTAGGTGTTTTCCTTTCCCATTATTTCAAGCAACTTACAACCTGAATCAATGATGGAAGGATAAGATGAAAACGGCTCATTTCAAAATGTCCCAAAATCAAATAGTCATAACTTTTCAAAAAAATAGGATTTCGACTTGATATTTTTTTTAATCCAGAATTCAGAAATATACTAATTAGAACCATTTAAAATAAATGAAATTTGACCAAATTTCAACTCTACAGCCTATTGTGTCCCCTGACTACTAAGGCCCCTCTAGCATGTCCAATTTCTTTCATTAGTCAACTCAAAAGATCCAATGTGTAAGTAGTTAAATTTTGGATAGGATCCATGCGCAATTACTTCCCCTGACAACGGTGTTGACAGAAGTAAGCGTTCCCTGGGTGTTTTCTATTTTTTGCGACTTGTTATAATCATTGTATATAGCTTACTTCAGACTTATTTCCTCCATCTTTGTTGTTTCGGTTCTTCACAACGTTTCGTCCGCACAACTTTCAGGCTTCTTCAGTGCCTGATGTGTTCTGGAATATCAAAAATTGCTCTGAGGGGGGCTTGCGCTTTCCATCTCTTAATTTCGATCACGTTTAACTCATGAAGTATGTTTTTCTATATAGTGACTCCTAATAAATCTAGCCACGTTATTAAACGGATTAATTCCTACCTGAATATAATAAGATCTTCAGTTCGGGGATGTAAGTTTATGTTTATCCAACAACAGGTAGATATATTCAGCCCAACAGAGAATTTCCCCTGTGAGTTGCCTCGTGCATTATGTCATCATAACACAAAATTTTAGAATTAAAAAAAAAAAACAAATGCCGAAACATTTGTTGCTTTGTCCTTGAATTTCAAGGTCTTTGTGACGTGGAAGATTAAATTAATTAGGTTTAATTCAATCTGATTCCAAGGATTACCTTAAAACTTAATTCTACTACGTTAACATTTAATATTAAACTAATTACTTAGTTTGAATAGAAACGACACAATAGAGTATTTGTAATAATCATGGGCTTCGGCTGTCACTTTTTCGGGGGCGGGGAAATGCATATAATCGGGAATGGGGTGGTGGCAAAACCATATATTTCCAAGGGTGGAAAAACGGTATACTTGGAATAAATTGTAATGTAAACAAGTACGACCCTGGTGCACTTGACTGAGTTGACAGAAATACATAATCTGACTCTGAAGGACATGATGGATTGACAATAGCGGATGATCAAACTGTATTTTTATATGGGAAAATTAATTTGAGGTTACATAAAACTGCGCCATTGTCATTCATTGACTATAAGGTTTCGAGCCCCTCGACAGCTGTGAGAAGGCCCGACCTAGGGAGTGGACGCCCATGGTAGTAGTAGTAGTAATGATAGTATATCAACATTCACATACGCTAGGCGTGTTAACACGATGCTGTTATTTTGGTAAGAAAGGAGATCATTCTTGGTTAGTGAGGCTTTGGCAAATCAAACTCAACTTTCAAGAGAAAGAAGAAAACCTCATTAGTTCTAAAAAGAAGAGTATACAACCTTTACATCCTCCTGATAGTCCTAACCTCACCAAAAGATTGACCCTCAAACTGAGAACCATGCAAAGGCTTGCCAATTTTGAATGATTCTTTGCTTGATTTCTTCCTCTTTTGAGGATTTCATGGAGATTTGTTACCCTAGGTAGATGCAGTCTACTTTCTTTGTTTTCATTTTTGATTGTTGTATCTTTGTCCACAACATTTTTGTTCTTCATGACATTTGTTCTACTGAAGTTTACACAGAGACCAACTTTCTTGCTTCATTCATACAGTTTGTCTATCATTATTTAGAGGTCATGAAAGTTCTCTGCAAAGAGAACGATGCTGTGAATAAAACTGAGGTTACTTTCTCCAGGAAAATAATGTACGTTAATGAAAGATTGTTGCCTTAATACCCATTATGGATATCCTCGAAATTCCCAAAATGTTGAAGAGAAAGAGAAAGAGGGGGAGAGAGACTGCACAGAATTGACATCTTGGTAATTTTATGTTCAGCATGTGGTGTCATGTTCAGCTTTTTCTTGTTCTCCTGCCGTGTGCATTAAATTTGAAATTTTTTCATATTCTTATTTCAGCCATAAATGAAATACTGAAATTATACCATTTTTATCCTGTGGCTTTTTTTATACTGTATCATTTGTTTTTGTTTTTTTAGGGGGCTTGTCCTGTATTTAAGACATTTTTGTAATTTCCAACAATAATCTAGCCGAGGCTTGTTGGATGGAACTTTGAAAACCCAAGGATCCCTTCTATAAAAGAAATATTCTGGTGGACGTCTAATTTTAATATTTAGTCTCTAGACAGTAATCGATAAACGACAATAATAAGCAATTTTTTTACTATTAAAAGTAATATTAATTCTTAATCGATTAAATTTATTTGAATTCTAATATATGGTTGGAACAGGTCTGTATAGAATAATAATGTTTTTTTTCTGCCACAAGATTTGCAATTTTAGGTTTAGAAGGGACACAGCTGTGGACCCCCAAGCATTATTTGCCAGATCCCCACGGGTCCACGAACCCCAGTTTTCAAAACCACTGCACTATATTATTTACGTGTTAACAACTATGACAGTGATCAGAAAAGTCCTCTTTCTCAATGACGGTGGCCGAGAATGTCCTTCTTTTTTTGAATGTCCAGATATGGTCACCCTAATCAAATCTATTTCGATAATTTTCCGTACTGTACAGTCACAATCTCAATAGTCCCTTACAACGTGTAGGGATTACTTCCTGAATGTTCACTGTTACTTTTAACAAGGAAAATTTCCAGGCAAAGATGACTTTCCCCGTTTTAAAATGATCGTTGCTCCATACGTAGAATGGTAGATGCTGATGGCTAATTAGAAATCAAAGGAGCAGATGACAATAACCCTAACCCTTACACTAACACCCAAACTACTAACCCTATCACCAACCCTAAGAAAATCCCTATAAACCTGCAACTGGAGCGGCAGCCATTTTGAAACAGGAAAGGTAACAATAGCCAAATACCGTGTTTCATTGTTACCAACTTCCTATCAGTCCTTTGGATTTCTATGCAAGTTTTTTCTTTAACTCTTTACTTGTAAAATCTAAATTGGAGAGAGTGTTTATATTGCCATAGTATTCTTTTTCGAAATTGCTCCAGATGATCTTCATGAGTTCTGCTAGTAATTAATTATATTCAAAACCTTCTAATCCTAATACAGTTTTGTTGTGTGAGATTAATAAATAAACAGGTCTGGTTAGTTACTCAATAGAAACCATCACATGACAATTGTCTTTTGGCAGCATTTATTGTGAATAAGAGCGTAGCGAAGAGGCGGCCATCGCGTTTTTTGAAATGTTTGAGATTAAATTTGTTTCAGTCCTGGGTTAGTAAATGCAGAAAAACTATAATTACTCAAATGGGTCTGGTTAGTCATTCAGTGGAAACCGTCACGTGTTGAGGGTGATCAATCAGGGAAAAAAACGGAAAAAGGAGTAATGAATGAATCAGTTACTTCTCTTACATTTTGTTGGGCAGTGATTACAGAGTCTGAATTAAAAAAAGAGAAAAGAAAAACAAGCAGACACAAACTAAGTGATTAATTCAGCATCAACTTACGTTGCAAACTACCCCCCCCCCCAAAAAAAAATCTATTTGGTGGAGAGATTTTCAAAAAACAGAGGAAACCTTTTTTCTAGACATAATAAAGACATTTTCAGCTCTCTGGCGTCATTGGTGCGGTCTGTATTGCATGATGAATACGTATGTACGTACTTACCTCCATACATACATGCATACGTAGCCAGCCAGACAGCCAGACCAACTTAAAAACTGAAGAAACCTCTGTTGATGGCTTCAGTTTTCTAACATGCATCTTTCAATGAGAATCAATCAAACAACAATAAGTTGTGTAATTCCAAACTGTTTGTCTCTTGCGCAGGAGGGAAAAGTCGAGAAGGACATTTTTATGAAGACTTGAAACACAAAACATATTAAAGGCACTTGGGAAAGAAAGAGAGAAAGAAGTGTTGGAGGAAAGAGAGGAGGGAAAAGAAAAAGGAGGAAAATGAAAATAGGAGAGAGGGAGGGAGGAGCATCGGAGAATAAGAGAGAAAACGACGAAAAGAAAGAGCATTAAGGGAAGAAAGGGGAAAAAGAGAGGAAAAGAAAGAAAGAAAGAAAGAAAGAAAGAAAGAAAGAAAGAAAGAAAGAAAGAAGTGTTGGGGAAAGAGAGGAGAGAAAAGAAAAAGGAGGAAAATTAATAAAGGAGGGAGGGTCGGGCTTTCGGGAACGCCAGAAAACGAGAGAAAACGACAAAAAGAAAGAGTATTAAGGGAAGAAAGAGGAAAAAGAGAGGAAAAGAAAGAAAAAAGAAAGAAAAAGAAAGAAAAAAGGAATAAGAAAGAAAAATACAGAAAAAGAAAGAGCAAGAGAGAAAGAGAGAAAGAAAGAAGCACTGGGAAAGGAAGAAAGGAGTAAAAAAAGGAAAAGAAAACAAACAAAAGAAAGAAAAAAAGAAAGAAAGAAAGCTCAACAGTCTTTAGCACTCTTCACCCTTTACTTCCAACAGCTTTGCTCACTCCTTCTTCCCTGAAAGGTCAGATCCTGTCTGGGGTAGCAGAGACAGACACTAGCTTGATCAACCCCTTGGGGGTGGGAATGAGGGGTGATTTCCCTGATTTTCATGCAAAGGACTTCTTGAAAACAAATACTAAGTTAGAAATGCTCCAAGTCTAAAAGTACCCCCACCCCCATTTTGTCCTTTTCGGCTTGAGAATTGAATAAAACATTTGAATAAAATTTGGGCGTCGTCTCGTAATTATTACGTCTGTGCCACTTGGCCAAGGCCTTAGAGTCGACTGGGGTGTGACGTTCTATTTGTTTGGTGTGTCTTTGCATTGTTAGAGAGGTGAGATTTGGGAGTCGGGGTTTGGGGATGGTTCATAGCAGATGTTCCTCAGCAGGATGGTTGTATAGAGGGGGTGGGGGAAGGGATCCAGCAGCTGGTGGTTTCCTCCCCCCCCCCACATTCATGTCGCAGCATCCCAGACAACGCCAAAGTTACTTGTGCGACGTTACTGTCACAAAGTTATGTATTTCGTTTGATTTTTGTTTTCATATTGGGCAGACTACCATCAGGGAAGAGATTCAGGCAGTTAACAATCAGCTCACAAACTGAATAGGCAAAATACATTGAAACTAAATCTATTTTATAATTTTAATCGTAGAATTTTTTCCCTTTTACTCATATATTAACACCTTTTTTTTTTTACAAATATGAAAGAAAAAATATTTAAAGCAGCAAGTTAAGCGGTGTGTTCAACTTTTTCCAAGATCGTAAAAAAAAAATCTATAAATCACAAATATCATATTTTAAAGGCAAATTCAATTGAACATTATTTGATTTCCATCTATTTATTTCATTAATTAATCACCGCTACCCACTAACAGATCGGTCTAATCACTGTTGCTGGGTTTAGGTTATTCATGTGTTCTGACATTTATATGTATCTACCTGGACTTCGTCCAGTCCTTACACACACACACACACACACACACACACACACACACCGCAATAAGTACAGAAATGTTTTTTAAATGTCCTCCATAACGGGTTTTCATTGGGGGTTCAATCTACAATAGAATTTTATGCCAAATTGGTCCTTTAGTTTGTGCCCAGCAGCATTCGTGCTCTTTTATTTCAAAATTTGTACTTGTGATCACAGTCCCCCAAGAAAGGCAAGAAAAGTAACTTATCCCTTGATCAACCCTTTTTCCAAATTTTAATTGATCACCCTATCGAGTGATTAGCCAGATCAATCATCAATTCATTATTCAAATCATGCTGGTAGTATTTTCATTGAAGTAACTCAATTTCACCACCACCACCACTGATTAATATACAAAGTGAGAAGCAGTATATAAAAGTGGTGGTGATTCATGATTTCCCTTGGAATTATAGTTCTTTTTCTTACTGCAATTCATCCGCCTGTTAGGGTGGATATTCAGCTGGATTATAAAATCATACACAAGGGAGAATAAGATGGAAGCGATCGAAAACATGACATTTAGTCACGGTTGAATGAAATTTTTTGGTGAAAAATATTTAAGGGTGAATGATACTGAAGTAGGAAGTATGGGATAAGAAGATAATTGAACCACCGTAGCCAGCAAAGATGGTGAAAGGTTCTATCTTTTTTAATATGTGTGTGTGTGTGTGTGTGTGTTTATGTGTGTGTGAGTTCCAGCGTCCCTGGCCGCACTGTTTTGTCTACAAAATTGGCATCAGTATTCCACTAGACCCCTTGAAGAAAATTTTATTTTTAATTTTTTGAAAAAAGAGCTTTTTTTTGTCGATCGAATTCTGACGGGTTTGATGATAACATCTAGATTCTGGAGAATCTAGATGTTATTATTATTCTGTCAGAATCTACAGGTCTCTAGATGATTTTTACTCTATTTTTGATGTTGTTTTTTGTGGAAAACATGAGAATATAGATAGAATTTATCCTGACCATATTTATTCTTTCATGGAAATTTTGATACAAAATTTCAAATTTCGATGCTACGGTTGTTCAATTATTGACGGCGATGGTTCGAACGTGAGTGTAATTACAGTGACGGATGGCTTTAAAAGTTTGAGAAACGTCATTGAATCTCTACGCATAAAGTATGAGGGGGAAAAAACAGCCTGCAAACCATGAACTCACTGCAGAGCATATGCAGAAATTTGGTCAACTCCCAAATGATGAGAACGTCAGCTTCAAATGAGTGTTTAATGTGGATGAAATTGCTTTACGTTCGTGATATACGCCTCGATTAACCTTCAATTAATAAACCTGCATCAGTTCAATTTTTTTCATTGAATAACTGTACCATTTATATTAATATGTTGTACTCAACCATTCGATTCCTATTAGAAACCGTCAATCAAAACTGTCATCAAAAGCATCATCATTGTGTGTGTAGGAATCAAAAAGGACACACACAACTGATAGGAAAACAACAATCTATTATTAACTGCTTTTTTATATAACCTGGGATCCACTCGATATTACAATATGGCTGCCTGGCACCCGGTCACGTGTCCATCAAATTAAGAAGCGGCACGAATGTAAGGACTGTGTAAAGGTCAGAACACCAAATGGACAATATTCAGGATTAATAGTTCTTCATCCCTTTCTTTTTCTTTTTTTTTCTTTTCTTTTCAGTTGAGCGGAGTCTTTTGGATAAGTAAGTCTTCTCATATTTTTTGTCTGCAAAAGTAAATTGTAGAATGTAGGAAATTCCTTTCGCTCTGATATAAACTCAAGGGTCTTAAAGGATGGCACCCTTTTCTTTAGCAAGGATTCCACAATTTGTGCATTTGTAGGTAACCAAAAGATCTGTGCATTTTCTTTTCTGTCTATCATTTCTCTCAAGATAACCATTTCTATGTGAAGTCTCTAATTCCAAATTAGTGTCGTTGAATGCCCAGCATCATAGAGTCTGCTTTGCAAATGGTTCTTATTTCATCAGTAATATCTTCTACTTGTAAGACTTCCAATGATAATTTTCTGTAAAAAATGCTAGATTCTGCCTTGTCAGCCATTGCTAAGGTTTCCGCTGCCAGACACACCAGACAACTCTTCTAATTCAGATTGCCAAGCGGTGAGCATGTATTTACTATTACCACCTACCAAAAATATTATATAGCCTCCTTTCATTCACCCGTGACTAAATGTCATGTTTTCGATCGTTTTCATCTTATTCTCCCTTGTGTATAATCTTATACCCTAGCTGAATATCCACCCATCTTTCAGATTGAAAAAAAGGCATCATGATACACAGCAATTCGTAAAATCCTAAATCTGGATTATCTCTCTGAGATTTTCCCCTTTTTCATTTCGTAACTATTCTATTAGCTTGTTTCTACATATTCTACATTCTCTGAAAAGAGCTGACAATTATTATTATTATTATTGTTATTATTATTATTATTATTATTATTATTACAACTACTACTACAAATAATAATAATGATAATAATAATAATGAAGGAAAATGAAAGCGGAGATGTGAATCACAGCACTGGTATGACAGGCGAGGGAGAGAAGAGATGTTGGCTGAAGACCTGAGGAGACTTACTGCCACTCAGCCTTCAGCAATGACCACTGGGTTACTGGTGTGAAACAGTAAACCGCAGTATTACTGTGGTCTATGTAAATGAGGAGAGGAGTGCTGGAGACTCGAGGAGACTTGCTGTCACTAAATCTCCAGCGGTAACCACCAGGCAACTGATGTGAGATTGCAAATAATAAACAGTACAGCAAACTAGAAAAGAAAAGTGGGAAGGGAAAAAATTGTACGGCGAGTTTAAAAGACAGATAAAAGATATAGCAGACGAGAAATCATGGACGTGGTTACGAAAGGGGAACCTTAAGAGAGAAACAGAATCGCTCATCATGGCAGCCCAAAACAAAAGCATAAGGACAAACTACATAAAAGCAAAAATCGACAGAACTCAAACAAACAGCAAATGCCGCATGTGCGGTGAAAGAGATGAGACAGTAAACCACATAACTAGTGAATGTAGTCAGCTCGCCCAGAAGGAGTATAAGCACAGACACGATAGAGTAGCAACGATGATACACTGGGAACTAAGTAAACAAATGGGATTCAACCATGGGGAAAAGTGGTATCAGCATAAGCCAGAGGCAGTTTTGGAGAATGACAACCACAAACTACTGTGGGACTTTGACATCCAAACTGACCACCTCATCCAGGCAAGAAGGCCGGACTTAGTAATAGTAGACAAAAAAAGGAAGGCCTGCCAAATAGTAGACGTTGCTGTGCCTGCAGACCATAGAGTAAAAAAGAAGGAGGGTGAAAAAAGGGAAAAATACCAGGACCTAGCAAGGGAGTTAAGGAAAATGTGGAACATGAAAACCAGGGTAGTACCGGTCATAGTGGGAGCACTAGGAACTGTCCCCCAAACGCTGAGGGAGAGACTGGAGGAGATCGGGATTAGGGGGAGGATAGAGACCGTACAGACCATAGCGCTACTTGGAACTGCACGGATACTGAGGAAGGTGCTAGAGATATAAGTACTGCAACGAATAGTAGCTCTGTCATGATATGCGAAAGAGGGAGGAGACGTTAGCTGAGGACCTGAGGAGACTTATTGTCACTCAGCCTTCAGCGATAACCACTGGGCAACCGGTGTGAAACTGTAAATCGTAGAATTACTGCGACCTATGAGTACTAGGAGAGGAGGGCTGGAGACTTGAGGAGACTTGCTGTCACTCAAACTCCAGCGGTTACCACCAGGCAACTGGTGTGAGATTCAAAAAAAAAAAAATAATAATAATAATAATAATAGTAGTAGTAGTAGTAGTAGTAGTAGTAGTAGTAGTAGTAGTAGTAGTTTCAGTTCTTTTTGCTCTTGTTTTTGCTTTCACTTCCATACTCTTGTTTGTGTATGGAAGTGACGTCATAGCTCAGATCAGGTTTTTTTTTTGTGTGTGGCTAGCCAATTTAGTTGACCAATCAACTGTGTAGTTTCGTTAATTTCTTTTATGGATATTGCACCTTTCAAGCTTCTTCCTCCCTCTACTGGGATCTATTCCAGTTCCTTTACATATTCGTCCCGTCCGAGTTTACAACCATCCCCATTCTTCTTTACATCTAATCCAACGTACTGAAACCCTACAACTTCTTCAGACTTGACTTTTAAAGTTATGAAGTCTGTCTATAACTCTGGTCTGAAAGATCTCCAACACTGCAAAGCAGAAATCACCAACACGAGTACCAGTTATACCATGCGGTTTGTTTCCGTTGTACCATGTAAATATATTGCCAGTTCATATTTTGAAGTTAGAACACCTAACTTCATTTATTCCTCTCTGAATGTCAGGTACCAAGATCTTGACACATCAGTCAGGCTATATACATATTTTGAGAGTTTCCAAATATAACCTGGAAACACACTGGCCTCTCTAAGGACGGTTTAAATGGAGCAATCGGTTCAACTGCTTGCTCTGTAAAAAATGCAGTTTCTATGTCCATTGATTTGCATGTTCAAGATGAGATGCCAATATTCCAAATGCTATACCTTGACCTCCTTAAGAACATGTGGGAGAATCATTTCTAATATTACTAGCATCTTCGTTCTGAAAGCCTCTCACCACAAGTCTAGCCTTACAAATTTGTTTACCATTAGACACGTTATTAGTATAAATCCATTTTGAGGATATCTTGGGTTTACCTCGGCCTGGTGCTTGTGTACAGATTTGATTTTCAACCCAACTTTGAAGTTCCCTTTTCTTTGCCTTGTCCAGGTCATCATCTGAGGAGGAAACATTACATTTTCATTATCACAAAAAGTGTGTTCAACTTCTCTGGCTTGTACGACATTGTTTGCTTGCCATTCTGATACTCCATACTCAAAGTCAAGACAAAATGGTTCACCTTGTTCCGTGATCACATTCATCAAATACTTGTTTTTACCTTCAGTTCTATCTACCTCGCTTATAACATTCAATTTTCTCCATTATGGATCCTCGTTATTTGCAAGATTACAATTAATAGTTCTTCCTAGTTCGTGAAGCTCAATTGCCTTTAGAATAGATTTTTTTTTTTGGTGGTCTTCCCCTTGCTCTTATAGTCTGATGCTGTTTTAACATTGTCATCTTCTATTGAAGTTTCCAGTAGAGCTTTTCTGGCTTTTCCTTTGTGAGATAAAAAAAATCGATAGTTGCTCAAAGTGTAAGTGCTAGGTTAGTGACCATTTCCCAAACCTGCATTTCTTTTTTCAAGAGTCATAACTTTCCATTTTTAAAAGAGATAAAGTTAGCCATTTCGAAGCCATGGAGTATTTATTGATCATTGCTCTGCTGTCAGATAGTTGGAATTAATACTTGATAGGAAAACAACAGTTTATTATTGACTGCTTTTTCACTCGTAATTACAACATGGTAGCCCTGCGCTCCACCATGTGTCTAACAAGTTAAGGAGCGCCACCTATATAAGGACTGTGTATGGGCTATAACTCCATATGGACAACATAACAGTCTTCAAGTTTAGCAGGCTAGCTATGTATATATTGTGCATACAGGCTGCAAAAATGGAGCTAGAGGGCTGACAATTCAAACATTTACTCATTATGTCTAGAAAAGAGTTTTCTTTAATACTCCCCGCCAAATAGGTTTTTTAATTGGGGTTTCAATTTGCAATGCAAGTTTATCTTAAATTGGTCCATTTGTTTGTGTCTGGCAGCATTCACACCTAGACATTCTTTAGTGATCACTACCCTTCAAAAAACAAGATTCAATTGATTGATCACCCTATTTGCCAATTTCTAAATGATCATCCCAAAAACGGCATGCTACCAAAATATGTTGGTCACATGAAAATTTCTATGGAGTAATAACGAAACTTGTTTAATACCTGTTTAATTTGCGTGTGTAACTGACCCAATGTTTTAAAGATACGAGATGTACATAGTAGATCAGAAGTGTTTTTGAATTATCATTATACGACTTCTGTTGGTCAAGCAAAATGGATAATCCGGCAGTGTCCTAGAACCAAGGATGCTGGAAGGTCAGTTATGCATCTGTATTTCACATTCTATCAATAATTCTCGCATAACTTCCTGATCTCTGAAGAACTCTTTTCTCCTGATTTTCAAAGTACAACACATGAACTGATTGCCAAAACTCACTATTTATATGCGACAACCATGTGTTGAAAATGAACGACACAGTTCTAGAATAATCCAGAATGTAAACCTTCTCTATCGACCGAGTACCATCTAGTGTGGAAAAGGGGAAGTTCATCACCAGATAGACAGAACAATTCATGATGATCCAGGGCACTGCAGCGCACACATAGGGAATCACTGCCCTAATCTGAATTCGTAATTCAAAATTGGTCGACACAGTTGGTGTTGAGGCCTTAAAAAACCTCCAATAATAACATATTGTATCTCTATTTACTTTCAATCCGTCAGAAAATCGCAATTACATTCGAAAATCTTTCACTTTAAGAATTATTCTTCATAGATGTTGCAGGTTCGAACTCCGCTCCCATCTCTATTCTGATAGCAATTTTTTTTTCAATTCTAAACATGATAAATAAACACATTATAAAAATGTACGTTTTTTAATATAAATGTATTTGTTTCCCAGAATGAAATTATCCTTTGTGTATATCTGACATACATTTTTGTAAATATGCGAGACTTGACAATCTAGCTCACTCAAGTAATAGAACCGCCTGATAATCAGTTGGTTGTGATTTCAAATCACAGATGAGGAATATTAATTTTTATTTCCATAAACATGATGAGGATTGCTCTTATTCTGGTTGCTTTTGTTACGGTAGAAAGTGAAAATTAACCGTAGACTTGAAAAGGAGTTCAACAAAATGTCATGTGTTACAGCCTAAGATATAAAATACCATATTTCATCAATGTATAATCTACTAGAGATTATCCGCAGCTACCGATTAAGTTTCAATTTGGAATGAAAAATGCATTATCCCATCTTTGTTTTGTTGGATTAAGCATTGTAAATGATTATTTACAATGTTTGCTACTATCCACCTTCATCTTAACTGTCGTTGCTTTTTATCGCAACTAAATCTAGGCCGGGTACTCTCCAGTGTGAGTAAATAATTTTTACCAGCGTGGATTGGAATAAAAAATGAGTTCCAGACGAAAATCGAACTCATGACTCTATGTCTGTGGTGTGCTGACTTGTTGTGCGACCGTTCTTACAACTGAACTACTGGAACTCAGTGGCAAGCACCAATCCAAATCAAAGTCTTATACTCACTCACTATCCTGATCTCTTCTGTGTCATATTTGCTATTAACTGGTAATTTAGTTCAATCCAATTTTTAAAAAATCTATCTTATTAGATGAAGTATTGTCAATCATTATCAATATTTTTATGCTATTATTCGCCATCATCTTAAATTGTTACTGCTTTTAATCACAAATAAACTCTTTATTCCGATCCGTACCGTTAATTCATTCACTCACTGCTGAAGGGAACCCAGCCTGAGTTAAGTTGAAAAAAAAAAAAAAAAAGCAACAACAATTAAGGTGAAGGTTAATAGTAAAAAAAATTATCAATAATGCATCATCTCATGTACACAATTATTTATGCAAACATTTATAACAATTAAGTAGCCATAGATAATACGCCTCAGGATTTTTTAAATCAAGATTTTGAAAAAATAATGTATTATACACGGTGAAATATGGTATTTCATTTTGTGGGGCCAGTGACTTTCGCCATAGCGGGGAAACTGTTGAAATACGACCTAGACTTCAGTCATTTTTGTTGGGCATGTTTCATCATCATCATACTTTTAACGTGCGTCTTGGGACATAGACCTTCCCGAGGATTCACCACACTTCTCTTTCGTGGCCGTCGCGGAGCCAGTACTTTCTGAGTTTATCTAGTTCGTCTCTCCATCTAATACTCTGTCGGCCTCGGTTGCGCATGTGATCTCGGGGAATCCATATTGTGAGTCGTGATGTCCATCGATAGTCCGCCTTTCTTGCAACATGGCCAGCCCATTGCCATTTGAGAATTTAATGGATTCTATGAAGTGTCAGACTTCTGTTTTCTCTCAGATGTATTGTGCTGTCTTGTTATCTCTCCATGTGAGGTTGAGCATAATTCTTTCATGTGCACGTTGCATGGTTCTCAACTTGCGGGTCTGTCTCTTGGTCAGGTTTCATGTTTCAGCTCCATAAGTAACTATCGGGAGGATGCATCTTTTTTTTAGGATTGATGGGATTTTTTTGTTTTTGAAGGTTGAGCTTGCTCTGCAAAAGGCTTGCCATCTTAAAGTGATGCTTCACTTGATTTCTTCTTCTTTTGAGGGTCTCATGGAGATTCGTTGTCCTAGGTAGATGTAATGGTCTACTTCTTTCAGTTCTGTGTCTTCGATTTTGATCTTAATGTTTTTTTTCCGATGTGTTGTTGCACATTTGCTTTATTTCAAATTAGGGATGAGGTCTCAATTTTTAAAAAAAAAATTCTGACCACCTATGCCTAAATAAAAATAGCAGGGATATTTTTAGCAGAGTCAGTCGCCTGGGGTGGCAAGTGCTGGGGGCGTTTGTCCAGCGTCAGAGACAGCAGGACTTTCCAAGTACAAATCGAACAGAGGTAAAAGAACGAATAAATTAAACAGATTAAAAACTGTCAAGATAAGGAAATTCCTTGACGTAAAAACAGGCTTTGATCAGGAATTTAAGATATTAAGTTGGTGCAAAAATAATTGCGGTTTTTCACCATCAACTTTGAACCAGTTAGAATACAAATTATTAATTGAAATGTGAATTTTCAGAATCTACATTTGCCAACTAGACAGAAGTCCATTTATCCCGGAAGAATAGGATTCTAGGGTCCTGGAACCTATGAATTTTTCTTCTACTGCTTGTTCATTAAGGACCTTCCCTTGCAGGAAGTGGTCAAAATGCTTGAAAAAGTGGTAATCAGTTGGAGGGAGATCTGCCGAGGCTTCGTGTGGTAGAGTTCCGAGATAAATAGAGCGAAATTCATGCTTTGAAATGGTAAAACCATGGACATGGTTTAATAGTTTATTCGAAGATAAGCACCAAAATAACAAAAAACGCAATTAATTTTGCACCAACTTAATACCATATTTTAAAAGGCGCCAAAATTAAACTTGCCTAGGGCACCAGGTACCCTAGAGCCAGTCCTGTTTTAGCACCTCCTACGACTCTGGGGCTCATCGACTCTTTTTGCTGCTTTATATACAGTGTGATTGAAAAGAATCACCCAAATGGAAATTGGTAATAACTTCATTTTTTGTTGGTCCATTGTAGTCACACTAGTTTTACTTTGGATCATACAGTGGCAGACTTTGCCTGTTGTGTTAGTCTCCCATTGGAACCAATTTCTAGATGCATACATCCAGCGGTAGGTTGGCCATTACATGTAGAATGTGTTCCTCCAGTTAATCCAGAGATTGTGGTTTGGTGTGGTATACCTCCTCCCTCACAGGGCGTAAGTTCAAGATTTTGTGCAGGCCATTCGTTTCTATTGAGGAGTTAATTCTCACCCACCCTGTTCGTTTCCATTGTTGAAGCCCCGTGATCCTGATGTATATAAGCATCTCTCAATATAGCACTTTTCCTGTTATAAAGCGGGAATGGATGGGTTATGGACTCAAATAATTCTGATTCTACTATCGCCTACTTATTCAGAAAACTGCGAATATAACATTTCATCAAAAGACTGAAGACCTGCCTAATAAAGGCATTCTCCTTCTTAGATCACGTGGCTAGGTTACGTGCTTTGCTTTCATTTGACTACTTGTACAAGTGCTGTATTTTTTTAACACAACAGTATGACCTCCTATAGTCAAGCCACATAAACCTCACTCCATATCATGGTTGTTTTTTATCGAAAGATTTCGGGTCGATGTACTCTTTGATCCCTTGAGCAAACAAACAATGCAGAATAAACCACAAGATAAAAGATAACGTTGAGAATCAGAGAGGAATAAGTGTGAGAATGAGTACGAATCTGTGATCTACTTGATCATTGCTGAAGTGGTCAAGGCGGGATCCTGGCGTGCAGGATGCAAGTATCAAGTCTCGTCAAAAGTTACTTTTGATCCCGATTTCGCACTGCGTGCTTTAGCAGTCGATTTGTTTACAGACCGAGTGTGTTGCGATGAAAAGCGACACTAATAAGATGGAGTTAAAGCAGTAAAATAATGATAGGTAAAAATGCTTTCATCTGACGGGTTAAAAAAGACTGGATCTTTAATGATTTTGAAATCTGCCAATTCCAAATGATAAAACGGAAAAGATGACATCGAACATTTGTTCATTTATTCCATGTCGCTCGCAGCCAGGTCAGTCATAAGATTCGTGGTATGGGGTGTTTGGAGAGAGGGGAGCCTTTGGTTTGCGTTAAAGAATGTTGAGTAGAGATCGATTTTTTTAGGAGGATTTTCGGATCACCATAGGAGGCTCGGTATTGCTTAACTTCAGTGATCAAAGGAGAACCAGTGTATCCAACATGAACTCTTTCTGCAATCTAAGTTGGTTTCCATGTTTTGCATCTGTAGGTCGTAGCTAGTATTATGCATTGATTGTTTATACATTGGCAAGGTGTTCTTTAATGGCTCTATTCATACCAAATGATTTCTAGCCAATTGTGTCCTTTTATTTCGCTTTCATGGACTTCCTCTAACTTTATTACCTGTCCTAGGTGAATATATTCAGCAACCTCATACATAATAAATTATATATATATATATATATATATATATATATATATATATATATATATATATATATTAATTTGTTCTTTATCAGAATATGACTGAAACAGTGTATCTGACATGCCAAACTGTTATTGTGATTCCTTTTTGGGGACACATCCAGAGATTCTCGATATTCTGAGAGTCTGATGAAGAACAAATTAATGTTTTTTTTTTTTTTAATATCTGATCAATGTTGTATAGTCATACTTTTTGGAGCCTTTGTATGACTTTTTGGAGACTCAGTAAGCTGTGTTTAATTACCACATTTTACATTTTGTAAAGCAAAGGATTATCACTTATAGGCGTACCCTGTTAGAAAGCCAAATGTAAATAACTGAGCTGCTACTTAATCAGTTGCCAATTCAGTTATGTTGGAGCAAGATAAATATTCTGGGGTTCATCATCCACCCACATTATATCAAGAACCACGCTATAATGCAGGAGGCCTGTATTGATAACATTTGCTTGCCGAGATTGGCTGGATTATGACAACAATAGGTCATATGCCACTCATAATTTTGGAGCCCACCATATTGAAATTATACCAGATATAAGAAGTTTATACCTAATTATAAAGTAAGTCTAGTAAAAATAATTTATTGATAAAGAAATCCATATTGAAGCATAATCAGGCATTTTTTCAAATGTGGATGAAAAAAAAAAAAAAAAAATTTTTAAACTCCGAAAGTCGATAATCAAACAAAGTAAAAATATAAGAAACATGCAATTAGTTAAAAAGATAGTATTGAAAGCTATTCACAGATGTTGAAATAAGGAGTCATAGTATGAACTGAAATAGAGGTATTTTACCAGTCAATAATATTTCTAAAATTAACATTTTTTTTTTTTTAATTTTTAAAATTCATCAAAGTGCTAAATGAATCAAGTAATTATTCTACTTCTGATTATCCCCTGGGGAAAAAAGGCCAAAGCTATTTTTATTTGTGGGCCCCCTCATTATCTTGGACCTTACGGCAAGGCTTATTTTGTGTATTGGCTAATCCAGACCTGACTAACTCCTTCAAGAGGATACTGAAAGAAAGAAAAAAAGCTGGAAGAAACAGATTGAAAAAAGTCGAAGTTCAAAAGTCAAATTGAAAACAAAGAATCAAAAGAATGAATAAAGACAAACACAGTTATGATCCATGCAGCTTAGGCTTGCGTTCAATTTATTGCTAGACTAGGGTTGCTCCAGACAGTGGTCATGTGACGACAACTGACCAATGAAACTCGGGGATCCCAGTAATACTGGAAGCAGTTTTTGTTCAGCAACACATACTCAGTGACGTAGTACGTACATAGACGATATCCAATTGATATGCAAATGAGGGCACCAGTGTCAACAGATGCCCAAAATGACCGATACACTACTGTCATAGTAGTTGTGGCAATAATAGTAATGATAATAGAATAATAGTAAGAAGTAGCAGTTAGAGAACTAGTGATAATGGTAGTGAAAGTAGTATTAGCAGTGGAAATAGTAGCAGTATACACTGCATTTGGTAGTCAGAACATTTCATGAGAATAAGTTAATATCATGCAAAAATATTGGACATCTGAGATAACCAAATACAATTTTAAAAAAAAGTTTTCATTCATGAAATGACTGTAGGGAGGAAAAAACTTGTTCAAAAGAGACAAATAAAAAAAGAAAAAAAAATATCCAAGAAATTGAAAAAAACATTAGATTGAGAGACAGAGGAAAGAAAAAAAAATGTTTGTGTTTAGCTTTGTAATAATTGTAGTCAGTGTTTTTGGTTGTATTTGTGAGAAAAAAAATAATTTTGATGTTAATATTTTTGGTACAAGAGTGGGAGTTATAAATCCACAGCATGCATTTCTATGGATAACATTAAAAAATATTAACTGTCGGTTTCATACAAGAAAATTCAGATGGTAATAACAAAGGGAATAACTACCGATCAAAGTTACCTCACCTTTGCACTTTTTCATGACTCAATCTGACATAAGTGTCACAAAAGCGGTTTCCACTATAGAAGAGTTCAGGAGCTGTTTCCAGTGGTGTTGACTCGATTTCCTTTGGACAATTATCCATGTGTTGGTGTGCAAATATCCCCCCTGATTGTGTGGGCATATCTGAGTGAGGAATACTGAGTATCGAAATAGCTTTTCATCATCAATCAATACTTGAAACACATTTTTGCATTAATAGGAAAGGTTCTTGAATATATCTATGTCGTGTAACATTCCTTTTGGCAGATGGAAAATCATCAAGAAACAGATTTTACTCAATGTTTAGGATGAATACTGCTCATTCTTAGGGATGCTTACTAATCTAGTGATTTAAATTGATGATAATTCATTCAAGTTATTTGTGTTTCACTTAGTAGTGAATATTTTATAATTAAATAGCTTTGTCTAGTTCTATTTCTTGAATTCAAATTCCACTGGCTGATTATCTATCTAAATAGCATTGCTGGAAAGCCATTGCTTACAGCAGTGTACTGAGGATGAAATGAAGACAAGGTGCAAATTTTGGATAAGAGGACATTATGTAAGTAACCTCTTCTGGTGCTTATCAGGTAAGGTAGCAAAAATGTTAATGTCCTTTCGCACTTAACATATTATAAAGCTATTAGGAATACAGTCGGTCATTGGCAATTAAAAACCTACAACACTCAACTTTTGTATGTACATATATATATATATATATATATATATATATATATATGCAAGTCATAATATGATAATAGTTGTATGAGGGTAAAACTGTGCCAATAATGTAAGTGTGTGAATACATTGGTCTGCTGATGAAAATATAGATTTTCAAGTGTGTGTATTATTTATTTTTGTGCATATGTATATGTGTATAGAACATTTTTTTTTAGGGTGAAATTAGATATGTCGCATACAAAGTAATCACTTGAAATCAATTAGAAGTGAACATTTGTATGGGAAGGCTTGAACTCAACCCACACTAATAATGTTTCTCTGTGTGTTTTAATAGAAAAAAAAAATTGTCTTGTCTGAAACCAACATACTGTATTTCCCTGGTTGATAAAACAATTTTCCTGAAAAATATTTGATGGTAGATCCAAAATATAATAATTAGCTGTGACAAAGAAAATAACACTGTAGAGTTAGCGACTTAAACTTGCTAGAACAGTAATCTATTTAATCATCAAATATTTTCTGAAAAATACCTAGAAACAATAGGGTGTGTTTGACGACTTGTAGCGTCTTATCAACTGGGAAATAAAGCGTATATTTTTTGCTTGCATTGACTGTTTTCCAGAAGAAAATATCAATTCCAATGTTTAGAATTCTGTGAAACTCAAACGTAACAACTGTCACAATGGTGATGAGGTTGTTTCGAAAGAGAAGAAAAATTTTGTCAATTTCAAAAAAAAAAAAAATAAAATAAAGAGACATAATAGAAATTTCAAATAAGAATGAAAATGATAAAAAAAAAACATTAGACAGACATACAGACAGTTATACCAACAATGGGAGAGAGAGAGAGAGAGTTTTGCAAGACTACAAAAAAAAAACAAGGGGAGAAAAAGTGAGAGAATTTGGGGAAGAGGAGAAAAAAAAAACGAGAGAGAGAGAGAGAGGGAGGAGAGAGAGGAGAGGTGATTAAGAGAAAAGAATGGGAGGGAGAATGTTTTTTTTCTTTTTTTAATGTCTCTTGTAGATGTTTGGAAGACAAGGCACAAACTGTAAACACAAACCCTTCAGATTGAAAGAGATGTACACCCGAGAGGAAGTGCTTTTGGGACCCTTGCAACCATTTTTAAAATACAGAGATAGAGAGAGATAGAGAGGAAAATAGAGAGAGAGATAGAGAGTGGCAGAAACACACACATGGGTAAGTTGCTACCAGAATTCTCACAACATTGATGCCATGAGTACTTACTTGGTCTACATGTGAGGGTGGTAGCAAATCTGAGAGGGACACCCGCTCTGCAGGGTCCTTTTCATTGGTCAGTGTAGCACCTGGGATAAAGGACTGGTTGGGGCAGGACTGAGTAGAACAGGGTGTGGCACCTATCTATCTATGTATATAAGTATGATATGTATTTCAAGGTGGCCAAATAAACACTTAAGAGACTGAGGTGGGATGAATGGGGAGGGGGCTGATACATCGAGAAAAAACAGATACAGTTAGGATTATAGTCAAAAGTTTTTTTTTTGTTTTTGGTTCTTTTGTCTTTTTTAATTTTTTTTTTGGTATTTTTTTGGCAAAATTGACAATGAGAAATCTCAGGAGGTGTTTATTTTTTTGTCTGTAATTCTAAGTTACCTTCTGCAACAAATGGAGCCTAAACTGATTGAGAGATTCTCATAGTCAGAGTCTGTTTTAGATTGAAAAAAAAAAAAAAAAAATTGAAAAATGAAAAAAAAAAAATTACATATCGAATAATTTGATTCCTTCCTTAAATCTGTATAGTAGTAGTAGTAATGATAATAATAATAATAATAGTAATAATAATAATAATCCTCCAAAATAAGATTAAAAAGAATTAACATTATGATAATCCTCCTTGAATAGATTAGAATTTGGCTTTGTGAAAGATTTTTCTCTCTCTTTTTTTTTTTTTAAATCTTTTTTTTTTTTCTTTTTCACTTTCTTAAAAAAATGTATCTTTCACAATTGGATTAGAAATTGTCGAAAATAAGAGATATTTTTGGGGGATAACCTCCTTGAATAGATTAGAATTTCTCACACAAAAAGAAAAAAAAAAAAAAAAAAAAAAAATCAGGGATGTCCACCCCTGGATTAGATTCCGAACATTATACAAATATGAAGTGGGGGGTAACCAGGATAGCAAATACAATAATAGTAATAATAATGATAATGATGATGATGATGGGTAGTGGTGGTGGCGGCGGTAATAATCATAATAATAATAATAATAACAACAGAGAGAGGATGGGGAGACAACAAACGACAATGGGGAGACGACAGTCATGGCAACGTAAAGAAATGCAAATCTAAAAAAATAAATAAATGAATGAATAAATAATGTTTTTTTTTTTTATATAAAAAAATCCAGAACAGAAATGGAAAAATAAAGGATTGAAAGAAGAAAAGAAAAAAAAAAAAAAAAAAAAAAAATGAAGGAAGAAGAAAATACGGAGAGGAAAAAAAATTGAAAAAGAAATTTTTCTTTGGGTTTGTTCCATTATTTAGTACGAAAAAAGATTTTGTGTTTGGAAAAATATGAACAGAAACAGTGATGAGAAGAGAAGGTGCCTTTGAAGCCAAGATTTATAAAGTGTGTGTGTGTGTGTGTGTGTATAGGATGTCATGGAAGTAACGCCCAATTTATCCCTAAATTAATACCAGCTCTAAGGGGGAGCAACTGTTAAATAGTGGCTTCCCTTAGATAGAACTGGAGTTAATTTTTGGACCAATTGGGTGTTATTTTTGTGACACCTTGGATTTGTGTGTGTGTATGTATGCTTGTTAATGACTGTGTATGAGCACGTCATGGGAGCGATGAATCCTCTTTTTCACACGACCCATTCCTGTAAGACAGTAATACCATCGATTAAACTAATGTAAGCTTTTCACAACATGACCAATAAGACCAAGCGGCAAATAATTTGATACATGCAATCAACTAATTATTCTAACTCTTAAATTCACATAAGTAAATTCATATGTCATTACCAAGGGAAATAACTACTGATCAAAGTTACCTCCCAGGAGAATTGTTTATTCAATTTTTAATATTCCATTTGGCGTGATAAATTTAACAGAATTTGTTTCCTCAACTGGAAAGAGCTTTGTAATCAATGAGGAGTGGAATATGAATTGAAGAGTCAAACAAATCCACTGAATTACTATTAGTAATTATGGATTAGTGAAAATGAAAAATTTTATGTACTTGGCAGTATATAACGAAAGATACCGATGAGGAGATCATTTTTAGTTAGTCGGCTTGGTTTGCTGCCTTTGTGAGACGCCCTAAAGTTGGGCAAAAAAAAAAAAAAGAGAAAAAAAAAAAGACTGACATGCAAACCGATTGTCAAAAATTTGAGATATTTTTTTGCCTTCTTTTAAATTCTAAAATATTAAGAAAGGGGCAAAAAATTCCAATACTGGTGAGGTTATATTGAGATCATGAAGAAAGGTATAGGGGGGTTTAAATTAGTAGAAATTTTGACCCCTCTTATCCCTAAAAGAAAAACATACAGAAAAATAGACCAGTAAAATGTAAAAATTTTAGTTTTTTTGTAATGAAAAATTGTTTCTTTTCTTCCAAATCAGGCACAAGGCCATTTTTCTAGAGCACCCATGAATATTTCTTGGAGAGTTGATAGAGGGGGAGAGTATGAAACTACAGAAGGCAAGGCATTACTACAACAAAAAGCTTTACTTTGATTGAAATGTTGACAAAAAATAATTAACACTTAAATTCATAGTGGAAAATTCAAATACTAATTCATAGGAAGTTACTTCCCTTGTACTTTTTGGTAAATTTTCTCACTTTTCACTGATTTGATTACAAAAAGACTTGTTTAATGATTACAATATGGTCCATGAATCTAGAACTTTAAAAAATTCAGCTTTTAAATATGGTCTGGCAAAAAAAAGAAAAGAACTTCTATTTGCACAGTGTAGCAAGCATTACATAGAAAATTTCATGAATACGTAATGAATATCATATATTCACCGGTGGAAAATCCAGGAAAAATGCTCACAAAAATTGGTATACAGTGACCCCCCCTAAAATCTGGAGCTTTGTTCTTCTTAGTTATGGTGTCTGTCATTAAAAAAAAAAAAGAAAAAAAAAGAAATAAAGTATATTCCAAACTCATGTGTTGATATAAGATCCCGGGTCTAAACCTTAGCCTGGGTTCCCTGGTATTATAATGTTGGCACAACCAAGGCTTGTATTCAACATAGGTAGATATTCCAGGAACAATATGTGGGCATTATTGATTCTGTATTTATTTTATTGCAGATGTTTCTTAGCACACGGGTAGTGAAACGGAAAGGGTTAATAAAATTGTTATAATATATAAGTAGTTCAAGTTGAATGAATACTTTATCTCGTCGATGAGCGTACAGTGTCCTTATCATGAGTGACTAAAAAAATGTGGATGTTTGGTGTTCATGATGACATATTACAAAAGAATAGACTCTTGGTGGTATTATATATATCTAAAAGGGTTGAAATATGGTAGATGGGACAAAGCAAGTAGGGCCGACCCTAGATACTGGCAACACTGGCAGTTACCCTGGGTGCCAAGTGCTAGGGGCCACTTGTCATGTGTCGGAGACAGTAGGACTTTCCAAATACAAATTGAAAAATGAATAAATCAAACATTAAAAAGTCAAAATGAGAAAAAATTCCTTGATGTAAAGTCAGTTTGTCTTTTTTAGGAATAAAAGATAATAACTATACTCTGAAGGGTGCCGAAATTCAGCTTGCCCTGGGTATCAGGGACCCTAGGGTTAATGCTGTGAATGATGTTGCAAAGTGAAGGTATTTTGAGAGAGAGAAAAAAATTTCACCAGGCACTTGGAACAAAAATACAGAGGTAGAGGTAACTGATAACAAATTCAACTGATTGAAAGGGGAAAAAAAAAAAAAAAAAAAAAAAAAAAAAAAGGGGGAGGGGAGATAATCAGAGCTTCATCTCGGATCTTAGATTATTTCCCTTAGCTATCCAGCTTGTTTTGTGAAGTTTTCTTGCTCTATTCATTGGCCCACTTCTCTATTTGAAAACCTTTGACTGGAATTTGTCACATGACATAGGTGCTGGTTACAGACTGTGTCAGTGAAATTATGGCACAATTCCCAAACGGTAGTTTGGTAGGTTAAGGAAAAGAAAGAAGTATAGCCATTTACCAGTTACTTTTAAGTCTTCCTCTTTTTGTTTTTTGCTGCTTGTTCTCTCTCTCTCATTTTTCTTCCAAATTTTTGAATGCAATTAATAACTGATTCATTCGAACATTGATTAAAAAAGAAAAGATAATCAGGGAAGGGATCTTGGGAAATAGTAAATACGGTAAGGCTGTATCTAGAATTTATACCTGGGGAACACAGTGGGGTTCAGACTGAAATTGTGAAGTAGGTAGATACCATATATCCACGTAGCCTTCAATCCCAACCACTGAAAACAATAAAGGAAAAAAAGAAAAAAAAAAGGCCAAATATATTGATTACTCTTTTTTTTTTTTACTTTAATATCAATAATATTCAGTTTATTTTTATTTGGAAAATAGAAAATGTTTCTAGTTCTTGTACTGTCTGAGAAATTAGAAAATCATTCCCCACTAAAATCATTAAGGAATTTTTTACATATATATATATATATATATATATATATATATATATTTGTGTACTTTTTGAAAAATAATCTTATATCATGTATTTTTTGGAAGGAGGAAGAAAAAAGGGCTTATCCTTAACACAAAAAAGAAAGATGACTAAGAAATTTATTTCATTTATGTAAGTATTTGCTGCCATTTTGAGCTACATATATTTTCTGGTGGTTTTATTTTTGTGGGTATGAACTTGGCTTTTTTTGTAGCCATTGCAGGAGTGGTCCCAGCGGGGAGGAGGAGGGGGGGTTAGGATCCAACCCCAAGCTCGCACAAAGTACAATTGACTGTTTTTTCCCCTCTAAATATCTGGATAAAGAAATTTTATGAATAAAAACTCCAAATGATTATGAATCAAACTTAAAAAGGAAAAATTACCATTTTGTTTTTCATCTAATATAATGGGATTATTATTTATAAATTGTTTTATCTATTGGTTCTGGTGTAAATTTCTTTGATTAATTATCTTCTTTACTCTGTTGTCGATTCTAGTTCTAAATAGCTATAACCCAAATGTAAGTGAAAAATAACGCATCGAATATTACTTGTTTTTTATGTTTGAAATTTGCTTTCTTTTCCACATATTTATTTCTAAAGAAAGATCTTTCCACATGGATCCCACTTTATTCAAAATCCCGGATCTAACCCTGTATTGGTTGAGTCATTTGTTTGTCTACTTATATTTCGTTTCCTTTCTGGTCTTAATGAACAGGTCTTTATTTTTATAGATAAAACAAAAGAACCGGCAAGAGATTATGTTCAGTGTAGGCATTTGTTATTTTTTCTATGAGGGACGGTCAACAAAAAACAAAAAAAACCCAACTCATACACAGATAGATTTACATGTATACACACACAGAGACATACATGTGTACGTACCAGTTTAACTCTTAGTTTCATATGAGAGAATTGAGATGTTAATAACAAGGGGAATAACTATTGATCAAAGTTACCCCCCTTTCAACTTTTGGTAAATTTTTATATATATTTTTTTATTTCTTTTGACATAATGAGTTTAACAAATTTTGTTTCCCCAACAGGTGAGCTCGGCTGTCAGGAGCTCTTACCAGCAGTTAATGACGTTTAGAGTTAATTACAACAGATAGGACGGACAGACACGCAGCTAAGTGAATGGAATGGGTACCAAAAACCCACAGCCTAAATCTTGGCTGCTTAATATAATACAAACGGAATAAGGTAATGATTCTAATCACGTAGAAACTAATGTCAAGGCTTAACACTAAACAGTACAAAACTAGGAAAACATTAAGAATCATCTAAATAAAACAAAAACCTGGTCTGGTTAATCACTCTATAAAAAACCGTCATGTGACCAATGTCTTTTGGCATCATGCCATGTTGGGGGTGAGCAATTAAAAATTTGGAAAATTAGGTGATAAATGAATAGGTTACTTCTCTCAACTTTTTGGGGCAGTGATAACTAAAAAAAAGTCTCAATTCTCAAAAAAGCAAAAGAACAAAACAGACAGACACGAGATAAAGGATCTATTTAGTATAAACCTACATTGCAAATTGAATCCCTTGCTAAAAACTTAGTTTGGGCAGTAATTCAAAAACGAAAAAAATGTTTTTTCTAGACATAATGAGTAAATGTTGAATCTCAAGCCCTCTAGCTACATTGGTGCAGTCTGTATGTGTCATACATGCATACATACATAGCCAGTCAGACTAACTTGAAAACCTGGAGAAATCTATGTTGACAGTTTTGGTTGATGGTTTCTAATGCATACACACACATATATATATATACATATATATATATAGCCATACATAAATCTTTCATTTTTGCTTTTATAAATTTTATTTTTTAATTTTTAAAATCATTTTCAAGTTTTAACAGTAGGGTGGAGTAGGGTCCAATAAATGCATGGGGGAGAGATTAAATGAAGAAGGTGAAAAAGAGTTGTTGGGAAAATGAAAAAATATATATGTGTATATATCTTATTAAATGTCTTCTGCATATAGGGAATAGCAGTTACAAGGAAAAAATAATTTGAAATTTTTTTTGTTTTTTTTAAATATTTTTAAGGTTTGATGATGATAACTAATGTTCACAACCATTTTTTCAAAGATTCGATAAGGGCAGGAAACATACAAACATCTACAGATATATGAAACATACATACACAGAATTTACATGTTGGTAAGACCATAACTGCACTTTGATGAAGTATTTTTTTGTTAAACTCCTACTATTGTTGGATTTTATTTTATTGACCTAACAACAATGACAAGTTGAGACTTCAGATTAAGACTAAAGTGAAATGGTTACAAAATTTAACTGATGTAGGGAGAAGGGAAAAGAGAGAAAATTAAAAACTATGGATGCTAAAATGAATTCTCTGATGTCATTGAACAGATTTTTAAAATTAGAATTAATTACTTTTTCTTATCTTTACTTTAATTCTTCTCTTCTCGACATTCCCTCTATGAGTAGGGAAGACCATTTTAGTCTTTTATTTTTTTTTTTGAAAAACTGGCTTAGTGGCTGAAATAGTAGTGCTCAGAGTGGAGTTTGACCCTGAAGCAGCCAACCTTGTTTTCATTATTGTCTTATGAGCAGAAATCAGGCAGATACTATAAATAATATTAAAATATGACGAAAAGCTAAAAGCTCAAGAGATTTTTCAAAAAATGTCCGAGAAGATGATGTTTAATGTATGTATGATCATTCGCCACCAATACCTTTATTGAGGATACTTCAGGGTTAAGTTGTCACAGGCAATTGTTAGTAAGTCCTGGTTCTGGATTTCAAGGCCTATTGAAGCTTTGTTCTATTTATGGTAACTGGTATTCATCAATGTTTACCCATCTAAGTACTGACCAGACCTGACAATGCTTAACTTTGGTGATTGTACAAGAACTGGTGTATCCAATGAATGATGCTTAATCTAAATGTAATAGAATATGAGCTAGTTAAAGAAAACTCCAGAGAGACTTACAGTAATTCTCAACACAAGGGTTACAAGATTTTATACTGTACATAGAGATTAATTTTCATGATTTAAATGAATGACTAACCTAAACTGTAAATCAGCCATTCTCAACCTTTTCTTGGCCATGGGCCCCCTTGAGAGCTCTCCCCAGGCCCCTTGTCAAGCTGGGAAACAACATAAACAGATAGACAGAAATTAATTTATTTGTTTCAGTCTATGGCCCCCTTCAAATGTGGCAGGGCCCCCTCCTAAGGAGCCATATGGCCCTCATTACAAACTTTAATTTGAATCTAAAAAGTGAATTTTAACTTTTCTGAACTTTTCAAACTGAGAACTTATTTTTTTAGTTTGATACCAGTAAAATCTGTGAAACCTCCTCCGCAGTGAAAAGAGAAAGGAAAACTTGAAGAGAAGATGAGAGAGAGAGAGAGAGAGAAATCAGACCAGTGCTATCAAAACCTTGCTCAAAGTACCTCCCAAATAGCCCTGTATAAACAACATCAAAGTGTGCTTAATCGCAGAAGTGATGCCTGTAGATGGTGATCCATGTAGTTTCTAAAAAGGATAACAAGTGTTTTGGTGATTGGTAGACCATAGCACCTTTCAGCTGAATTTGTGATTGGTATGGAGTGGGGAGGGGGCACCATGGGGCCAGTGCTTATTGTAACATTCAACAGCAGTTTCTGAGGAAATAGTTTCTTTGTATTAAGGCAGCATCAGTATTTTAGCAAACATTTTTCTTTTTACTCAATTTTTATCAAAGAACCCCCTAAAATATCCGTCCCTAGCATAAATGTATAATCGTAGCCTGTGTATGTACCAGAATTGATTATCTAAAAAAATGATCTAAAGAGAAAAGACCTTTTATCTGAAATTGAAAAAAAAATAAAAAAAAAATCCTCTATCTAAAATCATCTAAAAAAATATCGGCACAAGATTTGGACACTGTTGGTCGAAAATAACCAAGGTCTCAAAAAAAAAAAAAACACTTTTCAAAGAGAGAAAAAAAAAAAAAAAAGAAGCCTAGTTCAAACTTTTAACGTTACAGCCCCTAAAACTATGGCCTGGATTGCCTGGAGATACATGCATGCAGAGACAAGCGAAGGGAAAGGAATCTGTAACCCACTCGGCTGGTTGGTCAGCAAATAGTAGGGCTACGGTGATTTGAAACAAAAATCAGAATGAGTTTTATTTCTAATCTTAAACTTGATGCAGCAATAGGAAACGTGTAATGAGAGGGGGCAGTTGGCTGTAAACCCAGTTTACTTCCAACTGGTGATCCTCCTTGAAGGAAATAATGTCTTACTTTGGTATTAAATGGAAATCAACTTCTTAAACACATTATGATTAAAAGCAATTTAGGTATCATTCATGAAATTAATTTCCATACTAAAGGCTTTATCTGGGGATCAAGTGTTGGTAAGTTTCTCAATACTCCAACACACTCCTCAGTATTCTAACTGATTATCATTATTATCATTACTAGTTCATCCTTGCTGTCAAAGATGATGGCAATAATCAAGTAATTTTGCAATTGCATCATGTTCGTATAATATCAATAACATGTTGCACAGCATTGTTTAATGTTCAATAATTTCTTAATGTGAAACTAATCAAAAGGTAAAATCAAGTAAAGATACAATATATCAAGTTAAAGGTAACATAAAATCTTATTTCTACTAACTTACATCACTGATGACATAAGCATGACAGATGTCAAAAGCACATTGATAATTACCATGTGTGGATTATTATAATCATTACTATTAGTGAGACCTATGGAAATCCAACAGTTATTTTAAAATCTATAAGATATAAAATGTACAGTTATTATTTTCCAATTTCATTTTACTTCAGTGACAAATAGATTACTTAGTGAGAGAAGTTGCAGCATACTTTGAGTCTAAGAAACACTTTGCAATATGAAGGCTGAATTGAAAAAAAAAAAAGAAAATTAGGGTGGCCCAACGGTTAACAGCACAGAGAAGGTAATCAACAACCAGAGTTTAAACTCTGACTGGGACAGTTTGCATTCATTTCACACTAATGCCCTTGAGAGAGATATGAATCCACTTCTCTCCTCCCCAGCTATGGGTAAATAGCAGGACAGTTGGAGCCCTTTAACCCTGTAAGGCAGTCCATTTTGGGCATTGAGCTAGCACCCCGGCCCTGTAAAAAACCCACAATTGAAACTAATAATGATTGGGTGTCCATTAATCATTCAAGAAATGGAAACAAAATCATTGCGTCATGTGCTGTGCAACACAAGAGAGGGAGAGTGAGTCTCTAAATAAGGAGAGTTGTGAGCAGATAAATAAAATAGTTCTGGTTAGTCATTCAACAGAAACCGTCACATGACCAACGTCTTTTGGCAGCATGTCATGTTGGGATGATCAATCAAAAAAAAGTGGAAAGAGGGGTGATCAATGAATTAGTTACTTTTCTTGCCTTTTGTTGGATCAATAAAGTCTGAATTTTCAAAAAACTAGCGGGCACAAACTAAGAACCAATTTAGCACAAACTTACATTGGAAGTCGAACCCCCTACTCACCACACAAACCTATTGGGTTGGGGGGTAATTTTCAAAAAACGAAAGCTGTTTCTTGCAGGCATAATAAGGAGTAAATGTTTAAATTTTCAGCCCTCTAGTTATATTGGTGTGGCCTATTGCATAATATATACACAGCCAGCTGGACCAACTTGAAACCTATTGTGACAATTTTGGTGACAGTTTCTAATACCAGTGAAGACAAAAAAGGTGGAGGAGAAATGTACGGTGAATGAAAAGTGAAGCTTTGTTTGGTAATGCCAGGAAAATGGTTAAAATGTTAAGCATTGGTCAAGTCGTGATAGCAAACATTCTTTTATACTAGTATAACCACCGTAGAAACAAAATAATGAAAAAAATGAAAAAATTCCCGGTGTGGGCCGAAATGAATAAAGTCTTAAAAAATAAATACAATAATAATGAAAAAACAACAGTCATGAATAAAAGTGATATTAATTGTAATAATTGAATTATTATTAGTAGTAGTAGTATCAGTTATTATTAATAAGTGTCGAGCTACAGAAAGCTGTAAGATATAAAGAGTGATCATAAAGTCATTCCCTGATTTCAAACATCTAGCATGATATGGTTGTACACAATCAGGGAAGGACTTTATGCTCGCCCTAAATAAACCACCGGGAGTGGTCTCCTGGCTTCTGGTTTTTAGCGGATATGTCTCTGTGCGTGGCGCCCTGGGGTGAGGGAAGAAAGGGCGGTCGTTTAGTTGGTTGGCGCTAGTGCAATAGCAGTGAGAGCACAGCCAGTCAGCAACTGAATCATACTAAGGGTAGCAAGGCATGAAAGGTATGGAAGATATGGTAACTGTGACAATGAGGATGGTGACGACAACATCTCCAATGTTTGTATATCAGCACCTTTAGGAGTAGAATGAATTAGCTATGAAGTGGGGGGGTGAACCCTCCAGCACAAACAATGATTAGAATGTTACAATAACAAGGAGCTGGGGTGATTTTAGGTAGCAGTGGACCCCTGCACAGTGGACACCTCTGATGATGATGCGCATATATATATATATATATATATATATATATAATGACAATGCCTGGTGAGGAGGCAGTGATGACTACTGTTCAAATTCAAGAAAAGGAAAAACAAATTGGATATATACAAATGACAATTCAGAAAAAAAAGAAAAAAGAAAAATCCTAGCTTGTCAATAAATTTGTAGAGATATTAGAAGTCTGACCCCCTTAAAATTTGAAGAGAGCAGAGATTCGGAGTATTTTAATATGATTCAGAAATGTGATAGAACATTTGGTAGTTTGGGGAGAATATCTTGAGAAAAAAAAAAAGAAAAAAGAAAAAAAAAAAAGCTTTTTTTTCTTTTCAGTTTTTAGCCTTTTTGAAAGAATTTGCAATATTTAAATGGTTAGCATCTTGAAGTAAAACAAAAAAAAAGATTGTTCAAAATTTTTTTTGATTTGATACATTCTTAGAGTTAACTTTTGTCAAGGGCTTTGATTTTTTGAAAGAAAAATAGAAGGGTCATTGAACGAAAAGTATAATCCTGAATCATTTGAAAAATAAAATGAACACAATATATAAATAATTAATTCATGTTTTTGGTATCCCATTCAATCTCACCCCAACATATGTAGTTAAAAAAAAGGGAAGAATACTGGTTTATGTAGATGCAAATATATATTTTGGCATTTAGGATATTAATTATGACAAATGTAGTTATGAAATCAAAGTGATGTGGCAATAATTAGTGAAATTTGAAAACTAATGATTGGAAATATCTGTAAAATCCAAGGAGAGACACATATATTTTAATATTTGCTACTGAACCTACTATAGGCATATATTTATTTTCATACATCAAAGTTGATGTTTTTTGAATGACTGTTCACACATCAAATATATAAACAATTTAGGATAATAATAATAATAATAATAATATTAATAATAATAATAATATGTATAGTCAGTTTTATCTTGAGCAACATTGGATAAATTGTTGCCAGTCCTTATAGTATGTCGTACCAACTGTGGTGATCATAGCTACTATTATTAGAATGGTCTAGCTTAGAGACAATTACAACAAATATTGTTCAAAAACAGACGATTTATATGAATATCTGCATTGGAAAAAAAATGTATTTGTGTCCTCAACTAAAATGATAAATGCAAATGATTTTGTTTCTGATTTGTAATAATTTCGACAGAACTCCTTGAGGGGGTGACTACAGCGTCTTTGAATAGGCTGAGAGCACCTTCTCCATTACAAGGAAGATAACTGTGTTTGGTTCTGAAGTACACCATATACTTTTGAGTCAGAGTTGCCTCCTCTTCTCAAGACACTGTCCAACTCATCAAAAAAAAAAAAAAAAAAAAAAAAATCTATATTTTTTTAGTCTTGTATAAACGAATGAATATTAAAAATGTGGGGAAAGATTCTTGGAAATCTGTTCACTTAGGATATTCAGTTATGTTTGATAACACTGGCCAGTCAGGAGACTGTGAAACAGATATGCTCTCACTATGTTCACTACAAAGCCATCACACAAACAGGCTTGCCTGAATATTCCTATTTTTTAATGAACGAATACTATACTTTCACTGGTCACCTTGGTGGTAGAGTGCTCGCCTCTGGTTCAGTAGGTCATAGGTTCAATCCAGGGTCTAGTCATTTCAAAGACTTTAAAATTGGTACTCATGCCTCTCTATTAAGTATAACGAGTAAGATTGAGGAAAAAGCTGTGCTTCCATACCATAATACCCTACTGAGGTATGGGAACATGGATTACAAAATGATCAGAATTATACAACTATTTAGTATGGGATTTATTAGAAAACATGTTAAAAGATTGTACTGTTGTGTTATGGTAGATATTGCCTCCTCTGTATTTAGGATTTGGCAAATATTGTAGACATGGATGTGAAAAATATGCCCAATCTAGATGATAAATTTTTGGTCTGAACTTAAGCCAACTGATATAAGAACAAACATCTTTACCAGATGTATCTTGACACTCATCTCACAGAAGAGGTATCTGACATAACCTACTAAAAATAGAGTATTTTGTTGATCATTTCTTAACTTGGAAATCTATACTTAAAGAACAATTCAAATTTATTATATAGGGGAATAACTACTGATTAAATTTACTTCCCTTCAACATTTAGGTATTCAGAAAAAAAAAAATTCTATTTTATCCACAAAAGTGTTCCATTGTCAGTAGGAGCTGTATCAAGCGCTTCATGAAATTAAGTAGTAAAACATAACTGTTAATATAGATTAGTAATATTTTTTTCCCTCTTGTTTGTGAGTCTTTTTTTTCTTTTAAAAATGTATCCAAAAATTTCAAAGATTTTTTCCACTTGAATAATTCTTACACATTCCTGGAACTTTTACTGAATTAAATTTTTTTGTGCTGATTCTCCAAATAATATTCTTTTTCCGTTGCCAGATCCAACGAAGTTGGTTATTAGAATGAAGATATGAAGCCGAATATTAGAATCACTTTATTAGAAACATTTGGGCTGAAATGGTACTTTTCTTTTCCAACATATATGGATATATATATGTGTGTGTGTATGTGTGTCTGTATGTATATGTAAATATGTACAAGTTACGCAGTCACTGATTGATAATCGATATTATTTATCTGCATGGTTGATTAGAACTTGTCTAGTTAGAATAATGTCACTGGGTTTGTACTCAGCCATGTGGATATCTTTTGAAAGGAAAATGCCACAGGCAGAAGATTAGAGGTTCCGTCTTTGTGGAAATATGATCAATTAGCTTCGTCTAGAATTTTGGCATTGAGATCTCTTTGTAAAAGTTGGCTACAGTGGGATTTAGTTACAGTTGACTTTTAAGTAAAATATTTTTCTTTTAAGAGACAACTCTCATTGGAGTAGGAAGGACCGGTGACAAAGTCCCGGTTTCCATTGCACATATCAGCTTAGTGACTCTTGCAAGTTTCAAGTCTGGTCAAGAAAAGTTTTTATAAGAACCCCCTTGACAGGATGCAAGTCTACTGAAGGGACTAATTACACAGCTTTGAGAGTACTCAATTGGCTGCTAAGTGTACAGGAAAATTTGTCCTAATGAAGAGTTCTCTACACTCTTAGCTCATACCGGGAATTGAACCCGGGATCTTCTGCCTGTAAGGCAGACACACTAACCATTGTACTATCAGAGTAGACTATAGTTCACTTTGGTTATTTAAAGGAGACATTCGAGTATATGTGTGTAAATGTTTGCATGTAGGCATATATGCGCTCATGAAAAAAGGGAAATAAACTAGGTGGCCAGTAGTTTTCTTGTAACAGAAAAATATGTCAGGTAAAGATTTGCCATGGGGACTCTCTACTTGATGAGTTAGTGGGGGGTTGGATACAATCGTCAGCACTGATTATATAGGAGGTTTTAAGCAGAATTATTCTCCCAAGGATAATTCCAGAGCTGTTGGAGAATGAGTAAGCATAGATAACACTAGAAGTGGGTTGTCACTGGGGGATTTGAGTTATGTCCAGGATGAGAAGAGTCCATTGCTTACTTCTCTTGTGTAACCTAAAATCTAGACTAATTGAATTCATTTGTTTTGTTCATTAAGCTTTGATTAAAGCTTGAAAAGTAGAAATTAAGTGAAATATGTGATAGCGGAATATAAATTAATTAAAAAAAAAAGGAAACCTGTTTGTATTAGGGATTATGATGAATGTTGGGGAGAGTAGGGAAGTAATGAACGAAAACCTTTAAAAAATAATTATAAAATGAAGAAAAGTAAAGCTATATTTTCAAGAGATCATTCTCATGACCGAAATTTAAAAAAAAAAATGAGATGTGAGAAAATTTCAAAATAGTAAAATAAATTCACGATAAGAGTGTTGAAAAAAAAAAATCTGAGAACACAATGTTTGTAGTTTCCTGAAGAAACAAAGATAAAATGTAGGTATGAATAGATATTTTTTAAAAGTAAGAACAACATTAAAAGGAAGTCATTTTAAGAGAAAAGACAACATAGAGCTGAAAGGTGAGGAAAAAAAAAAAAAAAATCAACTTTTTCAAAGAAAACTACCAATAAGGTGCCAAGAGTCGAGAAAAAAGTCTTTAGAAAAGTCTACAATTTTGTTTACAAGTTATTTAGGACCAAATATAGGATCCGGATCCCTAAATTGATTTAAGTCAAAAGCGCAAATTATCAGATTGTGCTTTAACCAAAATTCAATTCAATTTAATCAAAACCAAATTTTGTGTTACTGTGAGGCAGCATCCAACTTGATGATTAATCATAGCAGGGTAGAGGACAGTCACACCCTGATGACAGAAATGAGCTCCTCTGGATGTCAAACAAAAGAATACTATTTGTCTGAATTTTGTATTTCATTCTTGTTTTCATTAAAATGAATTAATCTGAATTTTGATTATGGCTTAATCTGAAAACTTGTGCTTTTGACTTCAATCAATTTAGGGGTGCAGTTTCTACATTTGATCCAGTATTTGCACCATAAAACAAAGGGAAAAAACAAATTAAATTGAAAGAAAAAACCCCCAAAACAATTCTTTCAACAAGGACAGTATTTACAATCAGGAGACACTAACCTTAGAAAAAATTTACATTGTGAATCTAGGGGATGAAAGTTTTATATCAAATCACTTGAGCACACTATTACAAATATTAATATTATTCTTACTGTTTTGATTTTAAGGGAAATTTGAATAATTTACTAGTGCACTTGATCAATTATTACAGATGTTGCGCACCAAAGGAAGGTGTTTTCGTCAGTAAGGTCCACTGCGTATTAGATGGACCCCATCTAGAAACAAACTCCTTTCCAACTCCACAAGGAACGGAGAAGGAGTAAGCCACTTCAGACATCAAAGTAAGCTAAAAATAACATTATTAGAACAGCAGTTTGTAGTTGAATGCACCTTTGATATAAAATGAAGGCAAGGAGAGACAACCAAGAACACAAATGTCGTCTTCGCATAGGAAGAAGTCAAGTAGGAACAATTCACTGTACAATTAAAAAAATAAATTAAACTAAAAGCAAACGGCAAAAAAAGAAGCCATGATGAGAGAGATATAGAGAGTTAGATAGAGAGAGAGAGAGAGAGAGCAAAAGTTATACATCAAGTCCTGGGAGAAGGGAGCGTGTTAAAAAAAAAATCTTCCCCAGGTGAAAGAAAGATTTGAAAAAAAAAAAGAAAAAGAAAAAAAAAAAAAAAATCGTAATGAACAACAAAAAGTAAAAGGGGGGGATGGGGAGATAAAACACTACAAAAACAAATACAAAGCAATATCTAAAATTATTTTTTTTCATGTCCGTTCTTCTGTTCACACTTTGGATCATATTTTTTTGGTCAAATAAAAATTAATATTCTTTTTTTTCTTTTTTAAAAAAATACAGCACTAACATCAGTTTATTTTGTAGAGAAAAAAAAAATCTTTTTTTTTTTTCAAATTGAGGGCAAAAAAAAATCTTTTTTTTTTTAAATTTCAAATTGAGGAGAGAAATTTTTTTTTTCAAATTGAGGAAAAAAAATGAAATGACTACCAATATTTTAAGGCATTGCTCGACAAAAAAAAAAAAAAAATCTTTCAACGCTCCATCAATATAGCGAGTACAGAATAAAAAATACAGCATACATAGAATCAATTGCTCAAGTTGAAAGAATACCATTTAGAAGACTCCACAGGAAGGATTACATACAATAAAAGTATTAGTAAAAAGAACTTGCAGTCAACTCTGATACAGCAACGACACTAGCTTACTAAGCCAACATGTTATATTTGATGATCAAGCTGAAATAGAAGGAGTTCACATTCATTTTTTTCTCTTTTTTGCACTACATTCTTTTCTTTTTTTGTGGAGAAAATAAAAAATATACTGACGCCAGCAAAAGCTAGCTTCAAAAATTTAAATCCACAAATGATTGTCTCCCCTTGACATAATAACAATAAAACAACGTGAAGGTTACCCTACTGTTGACAATACAATTAAAATGAGAATGGAAAAAGGAAAGAAAAGAAAAAAAAAAAAAAAATAATAAAGAACAAAACAAAAAAAATATATGTATATATATATTTTGGAAACAATATTAGACTTCTTGCAGTATCCAGAAATTGCCACAAAAATATTGGCCAAGATTTTAATTTATATACTGCTCCTTTTTCCCCCAATATTTTCTCACATTAAAGTTTTTTTGTTAAGCATTTTTTCATTTTTGCTTTGATTCAAGACGACAATGAGTTCTTCGAACCCATTAGAAGAAATTTTAGACAAGTTCTTCAAACCCATTAAAAGAAAATCACTTAGTTTTTCTTTGGAAAAAAAAAAGAAAAAAAAAGAAAAGAAAACATTAGTAATTTATTCCTTCATTCAATTATTATTATTATTATTAAATTTTTTCTTTGTTCATTTTTTATTTCTTTTGTGTGTCTTTTACAATTTTTTTTTTTTTCCCCTTGTGCTACTTTAGTCCAGGACTCCCTCGTAATTATTTTCAAATTTATTTTTTTATGGTTATATAATTTTTTTTTCTCGTCTGTATGTGTGTGCGTGCTGGCCTCAACAAGGGTTAATTTTTGAAAATTCGGAAAAAAAAAAAAAGGAAAAGAGTTTTTGTTAGGCCGAAATGGTGTGTCTTTTGTAAATTTTCTTTCTTTTCCTCCTTGTGCTACATTAGTTCATGACACCCTCATAATGGTTTAAGATTTTATTTTTTTTATGTTTTCATAACCTTTTTTGTTTGTTTGTGTGTGTGTGTATGTGTGTGCATGTGCTGGCCTCAACAAGGTTTAATTTTTCAAATTAAAAAAAAAAGAAGAGATTTTTGTTAGGCCGAAACGGTAGCATTCACCGGTCAGATTGGTGCATTGTACAACAGTAAGGCAACAGAGAGGACAATCTACTGATGCACCAGGTAGAGACTCTATCGACTGGCATAAAAAGGAGAAAGAAATTAACTCTTAAATTCATTGAAAAAAAATGCATGTCATTATGAAGGGAAATAACTCCTCGTTGAAATTATCCCCCTTTGACCATTGGGTAAATTAAAATTCTTTTTTTTTCTATTCAATCCACAGAAGAGTTCCATTATTTTCATTGTATTCAATGACGAGTTCCACTGTCAATACAAGCAATTCATGAATTTAAGATTTAGGTATTTTAGGGTTGCATTTTCCTTGAAGGAATTCTTTTGCATTTTTAGTTTCTCCTCACACAGAGTAAGTAATGCATTCTATTTTTATTCACTTATTATTTTTCATCTCTTCAAATAGTAATTTGAGGGGAGTAGCTTCTGATTAAAGTTACTTCCCTTGCACTTTTTTGTAAATTTTTCTCTTCACAGAAATTTCATTATTAAAAATCCTACTCACTGAAGAGTTCCGCAGCAGTAATAAGCAATCCATGAATCTAAAAGTTTAGAATTATTTCTGTCAAAGTTAGCCAATAGCCAGACTGCTCCACAACAATACTCACCAATATGCAATAACAGCCAACTATCAACATCAGAATATATTACAAACAACTAGTAGACAGTGCATATTGATGTGGAGGTTGTGGAGAACAGTAACTGAGGCAAATCATCGCTGATGCACCATGGACTATTGAGCAATAAAGTTAATATCAACTACCATGCTCTTTCGTAATATGAGAAGCAGCGAAGGTAGATTTTGCATTCGTCACCATCCTTTCAACAACAGTATTTTCTTTAATCTATATATACATGTCCCATAATAGTTGTTACATTTGCATACATTAATGTATATATAAATGTAACATCCACTATTGGACAGAGCCCTGTCCCATAATTATTGTTACTTTTGCATTTATAAATGTATATATAAATTCAACAAATATTACGGGATAGAGGTAGTATTTTTTCAGTTTAAGAAATATAGTTGGCTGACCAATGCAGTGAAACATTTCTAGTTTTTCTGTTGCAAGGCTAAGGTAAAAATTTGCTAATGGAAACATTAAAAGCTCAGAATGAAACATAATATTTTTTAACAAGTCATAGTCTGCCTTATAAAAAGAAAAATAGTTATTTTGTCATAGTGGAAAAGAAGAATGGAGTAATCATTCTTCATGTTAAATAAATATCATCAATTTAACTTAGCTCTTAAATTCGTACAAAAAATTTTAATATCAAGGGAAGTAACTACTGATTAAAGTTACCTCCTTTGACTTTCAGGTAAATCTTTTTCAGTTTTATTCAAAGAAGAGTTCCCCTGTTAATAAGAGCAATATCCAGTAGTTTATGAATTTAAGAGTTCAAATCACTCACGATGGTAGTAAAAAGACAGAAAGGGTTTCTATACACCAAATCTATTATGATGAGGTATTTTTTCAGGAATTTTTTTTTTGCTTATAGAATTTATATCCGAGAAAAATCTTTTTTTTTGTTATAATATAAAACAAATGCAATAATAACAAAAATGATATGGGGCACAAAGAATTTATGAAAAATGTTTTAATACGTTATATATTTAAAACAAAAAACAAGATGGCCCCCAAATATATATTCATATATACGTATATATATATATATATGTTTCAAATGAAAATTAAAAGAAATGTAAATGAGAATCTAGTTAAGAATGAAAGACAGTCAAACATCATTGGTTGTATTCAGGGGTATAAGCTAGGGCTTTTGGGGGCCCCTCTCCATTAGGGGTTGGGCGGTTCAAATAGCCCCTCTCTCCCCTTAGCTATGCCTCTGGTTGAATTGACCTCTGTTGATTTTGTTTCTTTCTCTTGTAATTATAATGAATTGAGGTAGTTTGAAGGACACAGCCTAAGCTGCAAGGCCCCTGAGAGGGAGGAGCAGCAGGTGCATTGCACCAGGACCCCAGAGGGCCCGAGAATTTCTTAAGTAGAGCTGTGTATCGAAACGTCTGAGACGATACAAAATGTCCATTAATGAAATAGGCTGACTATTGTTTATCGCTGAGTGAATATAGTATGGTATGCTAAAAAAGGTTATAGCAGATGAAAACAGGATGGCTAAAAGACAAGAATATTTCTGCAGTATATATAAGGTGTGGGAGAAAACAGCTTTGCACCGCTTTATGAAATTCCTCTCAGAGGCCTGGCTAAGCTGAACGCTAACAAAATTTGTCATGGTGCAATATTGTTTTGTGACAAAATCTGCTGTCATATGACATCAGGAAAGGCAATATAGAACCCTTAGTAGTCGTTGCAGATAATTGCTGCCCTAACTAACCAGAGCGAGAGGTTTTAACATTTAAATTCATATCAAAAAACTGAATTTGAATATCATGGGAAATAACTCCTGATTAAAGTTACTTCCCTTTGAATTTTAGGTAACTTTTCAACTTTATTCCTTAACTTTCATGCTATTCAGGGAAGAGTTATTTGATTATTAAGATGATATTTATGCTTGCATTTTTCCTTTCTTTTTTCTCTCAAATCAAAGGGAATTGAAATAGGGTTATAAATTTTCATTTTGCATGTTGTCACATATGTAACACCTGATTTGTTCCAAAATTGATGCTTCTTTCCAAAAGATGCAACTGTTAAATTACTGTTGAGAGTAACTATCAAGTAGACGATTCCTTTGGATAGAATTGGCGTTAACTTTGGGACAAATTGGGAGTTACTTTCGTGGCACCTGTATTTCTCCCGTTGACATCGAGATAATTTAGAATCCAGATTTTTTTTTTTTTTTTCTCGAGATGAGGAGAGTTTCTTGATAAATGATGGTAGGTAATGGTTATATATCCATTGGGGACAGCCAGGATAGGAGTGGACGGTGTTAGAGATGTTAATTAACAAACTCTTGAAGGCCAGTTGAACGTATCAGGCCTCTACAGTGGTAGCAACAGTAGAAAGTACCACAACAACAACAACAACTTTTTTTTCTTTTTGTAATTGGTCACATAAGGTGTAGAACTGCTCTTACTTCTACAGCCCTCTACAATTATTCTCTTTTTTTCTATTTTGATATATTTTTTGTTAAATTATGGAACAGATATCAGGTCTAGGCACAGGCAGAGGACAACAGATAACCATTGAATGTAAAAATTTGGTCCTTTGATATCAACAATATCTTTCTAAAAAAATGATTTAAATAAATAAAATAAAAGAGAATACTGGAATGTATTTCTGAAATGTTTTTTTTTTTTTAAAAACCCACAAAGTTTGGTCTGCTTTTTAAAAAAGCTCTACCCCTTTTGGTATTTTTTTTTTCTTCTTCTGTGATAACACTTAACCCTTACGAGACCCCTGGAACATATATATATCCCAATGTTTCAATGACTGCGGGGATGTATATGTCCCGTAGATCCCTTTTAGAAGTCTACCGTGACATTTTAATTCAGGCATTAAGCACCTTAGTAGGTTAATCTTGAAAAGGTTAAATATTAGTAGATATGACAAGTACATACACAGACTACAGTGGACATAGAGTGTATGAAAAACTTGTCTAAAATCTAGGAGCCTGTCAGTGGGGTTTTAGAAAACCGTAACTGGCTGTCCTAAGTATAAATGCCTTTACCAATTCAACAATGCCATTCACTCCTTTGATGTTCCATTGTTTGTCAAGGAATGAATTTTGGAAAAAAAAAAAGAAAAAAAAAAAGAAAAAAAAAGGGAGACAAATAAACATGGAATAAAATGGAACAGTTTTAGTCAAATAAAACCCATGTTTGTCTTGCGGCATAGCAGCTTGCCTTACATATTGTCGTTGATGAAGAAAAAGGTGGGACAGAAATACCAGACACTTTTAAAAATGTTGCTTCTCTTGTTACAAAGTGCTCTGGCAGCTTCTTCATGGTTTGACAGAGTACTACTTGAAGTTTAGTCAGCATGGATAGTTGGTTGGAGCAACAGCATATTTTCCTATAGAAACGTTCATCAAAACAGTGATTGACACAGTAACACCATGTTCCCTAAACGTTCACTGTGTAGATGTTAAAAGAAAGTTTATTTTGATGAATGTTTTTTACTGCAAAAAACACTGCTGCACCAACCAATAATTCATTCTGACTAAACTCCAAGCAGCGTACTGTTAGATCAAGAAGCCACCAGTTAACTCAACCTGTAACAAAAAGAACAATATTTTTAAAAGTGTCAGATGTTTCTGCCTCACTTTTTCAAAGTTGAAACTATTCAATTTATTAGCTATGATATGTTCTCAGTCAGCAAGTAACTGCTTTGAGAATAGACACGTCTGTTTTGGTTTCATAGGAAAGAGAAGTCAGTTGTGAAGGGAATTTTAGGGCCCAGATTCTACATTTGATCCTGAATTCCAAAATAACAACAGTGATCGACCCTCCTCCCACCAAACTGCTCACTAAACACCCTCCACTAATCACAAGCCATTGTCCAGTTTGCTGACAAACACACACAAAGTCAAACGAGGCAGAATCAAAAGGAATAGCCCTTCGTTTCAGTAATGTCCACATCTGTCCCATATATATATTTTCTTGTAGAAGTTTTTATGAGCTCCTCACCAGAATTTTTTTAATTTTTTGAAATTATTTTTCCTTACATAAAATATTTATCATCTTTAGTATCTTATGATACACAAGTCAAAGAAACGTAACTGAATTCAAGTTAACAGCAAAAATAAAATAGTGGAGACGAGATGAGTCTGAATGAAAACAGATATCAAATTGACATATCATCAAAAAGATATCAAATGATAGATCTAAATGAGAGATTTAAAAAAAATGGAGTAGTGTCAATGTTTGAATAATACCATATTGCAAATCACTTGCTTGTTTATGCAAATCTTGGCAGCAATTTTCATGTTTTTAAGAAAGCTGACAGAATTGGTTTGTCCATTATTTGGATGTAGAAGAGAACATGGTAGCAAACAAGATTGGAATGGATATATAGGATTGAAGGCGTTTCTTCCGCTTCTTTTCCAGAAAGAGGGCATGCTGCCAAGCCTGGCATCTGATCACAACCTTAATAAAATCGACATGCTAACAACATCCATCATAGAGCGAATAAAGTTTACTGTACTGGATTAGTTTTAGTAGTGGTAAGTTATTAGAAGAGGGGATAGAAATTGTAGACTTACGGTTCCTAGATATTTCAGGATTTACAAATATTAGACTGGTTCCAATGGAGAAGGGCATTGACCCTATTTTAAAATTTTTCTGTCTCCAAGAAAATGAGCATTACTGCCCTGGAGATAAAAATTCAGGTTTTTCCAGTTTAACACTTTAAGTATATCCAGGGATGCTAGATTGGGCCACAGGTGGGAGATAAACCAAGCTTTACCTCAGAGTTTGGATTATCTCCCCTCTAAGCCCAATATGGCATCCCTAGATATAATAAGATAGAAGAGTTATAGCAGTTTGTTTTTTGTTGTCATGCTTTGCTTTTAGTTTTTTTCATCTTTAGTTTAATTATCTTTTTGTGCAATAAGATAATAAGGGACTAATCAAATAATGAATTAGTATTTGGGGAATTAGTATTAAAAGAATAGTACTAACAGCAGTAGCAGAAATAATGATGAAAAATAGCGGGTATAGTTGGAACTACAGTAGCATACATAAAGTATAGGGATCAAAAAATATAATAATAATAATAATAATAATAATAATAATAATAATAATAATAATGATGATGATGATAATGATGATGAAAAAATTAGTTTTGACACCAAAAATTAAAGGAACAGAAAAAAATTGATCTACGTAGATAAACAAACAAACAAACAAACAAAAAATCCACTCAAGTATTACTCATATAATGATTGATATAAGTAATCATTCTTATCATCATTGTAAGGAGAATTAATAATCGAAGCGTCATCAACTCTTAGCTTCCAGTAGCAAACAATACCACAATACCATTCTCAGCAGACTGACCATTCAGACAAGCAATCAAACCAATGGTATCAAAGTTTCCATGGTTGCCAAATTAGGCTACAAGGGGGGAGATAATCCAAGATAATCCATCTAACAACCATGGTTTGAACACTTTCCGTAAGAAAATTAGGAAGTTATACAATTTTACACAACCACCCATTTTTTTAAAACCTTCTTCCTCAAAATCGTTACGGGACTCAGTCAGAAGTGTTAGGGGTTTTCTTATGGGAAGTCAAGAGTTAATAATAATAATAATAATAATAATAATAATAATAATAATAGTGAAAAAAGGCACATTTGGCAATTCTCAGACGACAACATCATGTAACAACACTCTGAATAAAGTTGTAAAGTATTATTAATTCAGTGATCAAGATCTTACAGTTTTGAAAACGGGTTAAGAAGGGAATGAAAACTGATATATTTTTTTCAATTAAGAAAATTCCTCAAGTTGTTTTGTATTATTTAAGGGGGAATTTTTGCGATAAAATTATCATTAGAATTAAGTCTTGTTTGAACTGTGATAATCTCATCTAAAATAAAACCTTACAAAATACAAGCAAAGCTTTCTTGTCTTTCTCATCATTACTGGGACATAAACAGTTTCCCAAAATAACAATTCATTCATTTACATGCACTGATTTCAAGTGTATTTGAATTGAATAGCATAGTTACAATAATTCGAAATTACCAATCGAAATCTCAAAGGTGAATAGTGTTTTAAAATCCCAAACAGGGCAAAAGACAGACCAAGTTTATCTCTTGAATTCATATTTAAAAATTCAAATATCAAAGGAATAACTATTCATTGAAGTTACCCCCCTTGCACTTTTGGGTAATTCTAAAAATCTATGTAAGGCTTTAAGCCAAATTTGTACTCTCCACACCAAATGTTGTACTAATCAAAAACATTTATAATTGATTTGTTATTGTTTACTTGGTGAAATAAAATCTATTCTATCTTCATTCTATCTTGTCATAACAATTTAAACAAATTTTATTTCCATGCCAGAAGAGTTCCACAGTCAGTTAGGAGCAGTATCAAACGGTTTATGACATTAAGAGTTATGTTTTTAGAAGAAGCAAGAGATTGTGACTCAAGATCTCTAGAGCAATAGAATCATTGACTTTCTATTAAAAAAACAAACTGTATGCTACCATAAAGCTATCGAAAAGACAATTTCTCATTCAAGTTAACATATCAATCTATAACAACATGAATTATCTAATTATTGATTAGTATAAGACTTGCTCAATTCTTCGAAATTTGTTTTCAACTAGTTTCCATTCCAAGATCTGTGGAATTTTGAAACAAATTTCAATTTTTTTCTCCCTGCATTTAGGATTAACTGACATATTTTCATTCTGGTAAACATAATTTATCATAATTTGCATGGTAAATGTGCACATCAGTAAATGTTAGTCTATGGTTGATGACAATAATGATGAGATGATGAAGTCAATCCCAAAGAGGAATCTATCAACAATATTAATCATCTATCAAATAAAGATCAAAAGGAAGATTTTAAATGTCTGGGTCTGAGAAAAGTGCCAAGTCATGTCTCAAATACTTAATGGTAGAGAAGAAAAAAATTGTCAAAAAGAACAAAATGTCTTAGACAGTCCAACTATCTCTGTCACATAATAGTTACATTTAGTGTATGAAATGCATATGCAAATGTAACAACTACTATGGGATAGATGTAAAATCAATTACTACCTCAGGCCCATAATAGTTGGTACATTTAATGTATGAAGTGGGAATGCAGATATAATAACTATTATGGGAAAGAGGTAGTAAATAAAAAGCAGAGTTAGGTGGTATGATGGATGGGAAGAAAAGTAAAATATCTGTTTTTTTGCCTTTGATCACAAAATATGAATAAATTCTTTTTGAAATCTTGGTTGTAAAAATTGAATAAAAACAAAATTGAGGCAGATAAAAAAAACATGTTAGATTTTACAAACTGAAACTAAAGACATTACATAGTTGATGGTAGAGAACAGATTTGAAATTCTAAAAAAATATTAGGCTGCACCAACACCATCAACATGTATAAAGTGTCACAAAAATAATGACCGATTTGTCTCAAAATGAATCGTAGTTCTTGGGGGAGCAACTATCAGATTATAGTTAAAAGCAAGTATTAAATAGTAGCTTCCCTTTGGCAGAACTGGTATTGATTTGGGGACAAATTGGGCATTACTTTTGTGACACCCAGCATATATGTTTCGAAGAAATCATCCTTTGAGACTGACCCTCACTTTATTGAAAAAACAGAAACAAAAAAAAACTGAAGCAGTTTTTTGTTTGTTTGTTTGTTGCAATTTCTCTTGAGTCCAATTTAGAAAAAAAAAGTTTTTGTTTTACACAGACTACTTATTCTTTCTCTCACTACCGATCAATCGTCAATCGACTTAAAAAAAAAAGAAAAGTTTTTTTTTTATTGTTACATACAGTGTGAGTCCATCACATTTTCATCACTATGGCACCAACAACAACAAACAGGACCACAACTACCGAAGCAGTAAATCATGTGACTACATCTGGGTATTAATATTGGAACTACAACATGAATTGTTTTTCTTTCTTTTTTTTTCTCAAACTGGCAGGGGTGGGGTGAAGAAAGAAAGGGAAAAAAAAGTTTATTTTCTTGCACAAAGCAAAGGTAAAAAGTCATTAGAGAAAGGAAGGGTGATCAGTTAAAGACTTGTTATTTAGCAAATCTCCAATCTTCCCTCCTAAAGGATGGCCATGAAGTCCCCATTTATTTTTGTTTAAACAGTGTTATAAAATAGACAGAGACTTTATGGACATTCTGTGTAATATTTTAACCTTTTATTTCTCTGAAAGGAGTGTTTTTCTTTTCTTTTTTTTTAAATTTTTATAATTATTTTTTTTAATAAACTTCATAACATAGAAAATAATATTCCACTTTTCCAAGTGGCTGGCATTTAGAGGCATGTACAATGGTGACCTAAACATAATTTTTCAATTTATCATTCACTTATATCTTGTTTGTTTAATGATGATTTCTGTATTAAACAGAATACACAACCGCAAGGAAGGAAAGACTTTTCTTTCTTCTTTTTGAAAAATATCTGGCTTTTTAAATCCATTTCCAATTTTTTTTTTCTAGAAGGAAAATTTAAAAAAAAATCTTTTTCTTCAAATTTTTTTTTTCAATTCTTTCTCTTCTTTCGTTCTTTGTTTTTAGTAAGAAAAAAATAAAAATCTGTAGATGAAAGAAAGACTGGCTTAAGAGAATATTCTGGTTGAAACAAAGCTCAACAATGAATGAAAGGACAGTGGCATTGTACAACAGAATCAGTTTGGTAAGAGTATGGCCACTGATAGAGTAGGAGTAAATGGGGGAGGCAAAGGAAGCCCAGAGTCAAGATTTAAAAAAAAAAAAAGTCTACAGGTTGATTGGCTAAAAACTCCATATCAATATTTCTCTCAACAACTCTAATGAATTGTTTGTTGTGGTCAAGTGATATAAGAAAGCTAGAAAACAGGAAGTCTGTTTGCCATGCCTTTCGACTCTTGAATCCATATATATAAAAAAAAAACAAGAAAAAAAAAAAACTTAAATGTTAACTCAAGGGGAAAAACTTCTGATCAATGTTAGTTCCCATGCACCATTAGGTAATTTTTTAAAAAATATTCGATTCACAAAAGAGTTCCATTCTTAAAAATTCTATTCATTGAGGATTTCCACTCTCTTTAGGAGAGGTATGAAGCAGTTAATGAATACAAGAGTTGACACACCTCGGTCAAAAGTTATATTTAGACCAGAATTGGTTAGTTACCAGAGTGGACAGCAAATCATCAAAAGTGTGGCACAGAGGTGGGTGTGTGTGTGCATGTCATTTGGTACAATGGTGTGACAGAAGATAAGATTGGAGAGTGAATGAGACCAGTACGTTATAAAAACAAGTCTTCAGTTATAGAATTAAAAATAAATAAAAATGGAATATTTCTCAATTTTTCTGTTTTTTTTGGCTTTTACTTGTTTATTTGTGTCAATGCACAAGTTCATGATTGTTCTTTTATATATATATATATATATGTAAATATATATATATCAATCATCTTTAAACCATTATATTTTCTTTCTTTGTTTTTTGTAAATGCAAGTGTGCATATCCACCTTAATTTTTTTAAATGTGTCATCCCACCCCATAAGCAATGTCTATCAGAAAAAAAAGAAAAAAAAGGGACATCTTTTTTTTTTACTTCTCCCAGAAAGAATCTTTCTTTGTTTTCTTCTCTAAAGAACATTTGAATGAAAAAATAACATAACGATACGAGGAACTGTAGAGGTTGGTAAGGAATAAAACAGAGTTGCTGCCTGGTGGTGGAAGTGGTAATGGTGGAAGACAGAAATTGGAAAGAGAAAAGAATCGGTATTTCTGGGACAGATCTCAAAGAAGCAAGAGAAGGCGGTGTGAGGCTAGCAACAACTAGAGAATAAACTTTCTTCTGTTTTATTTTCAGTGTATGTTCGTGTGTGTGTATTTGTTGTTGCTGTTGTTGTTGTGTTGAAGGTTTGTTTGCTAATTTGTTGTTTTAACTCTTAGTTTCATACAAGATGATTTAGATGTTAATAACAAGGGGAATAACTACTGATCAAAGTTACAACCCTTAAAAAAAAATTGTTTTGTTTTTGACATAATAAGTGTAACAAACATGGTTTCCACTACAGAAGAGCTCAGGAGCTGCTAGGAGCAGATTCCAGTGGTGTATGACAAAGAGTTGAAGGATTATTATTATTTTGTTGGCTTATTTTTGGGACAATAGCTTCATTATCTTGTTAACTTGCAACCTTCACCCTGTTTTATAATTGGAATGTAACAGCAGGAATAATCATGGTAAACTGTGATTCTCCGGGGATATTCTGATTAAAAAATATCTCAAAAGCGGTTGCATCACTTCAAAAATGAATGACAGACAAAAAAAATTTAAAAAATAAAATAAAAAAATAAAAATGAAAAATAAAAATAAAATCAAGGATTCAGTTTGAATGAAAAATTGTTTCATAGACAAGATTTTTGTTTCATCCTTTGGTTGTTTTTTTTTCCTTGTTTTCTTATTTCATTTATTTTTTTTTGTATAGAAGAAAAATCTCCCCAGTTTTTAATAGCACCTGATAGCACCAATACTCTTTGAGCTTAAGGGAATAAAATTTTAAATAAAAACAATGACATTGATGATGATAATAGTAGTAGTAATAATAATAATATTATTAATAATAATAATAATGATGGTGATGTTAATAAGGAATGGGGAGAGGGTTGGAGTGATCAAAGCAGCACATCAGGATTGGTAGACAGAGACAAAAACCCCAAATTAAAACTGGGATCAAGTCTGGTCCCTTTCAGATCAAAATTTTTAATCACCAGCTTGGAATGAACAATATGTAAGAAATAAGTACCACTAATTGTAATAATAATGATGATAGCACTATCAATAGTAATAATAATAATAAATGTAATAATAAGGCTAATTATAATTATGATACTAATCATGACAATGATAGGGCTTCAAGAAATAAGCATTTTTGTTGGCATTTTCCCACATAATGAAAAGAGTGGACAACCAGCCAATTAGAGGCATATCAATGGCTAACAATGTAATTGGTATCGACTAGTACACAACATTTATTCCACTTTTTACTGTGTGTGGTAGTAAAAGAGAAATGATTGCAGAGGGGATGGGGAAGGAGAAAGGGTGCCAACAATCTTTGCTTAATTTGAGGCAGTGCTTATTATCCTTTCCAAATTCCTCCTGAATAAAAACCAGCAATTCTGAACAAAATCTCTCAAGAACAATTGTTTTTTGGTAGCTTTTAATAGTATGACATTCTGAAATACAATGAGATCAGAATAAAAGAGACATAAACTGGTTTATGTCAGTAGAAAACTTATCAGAACCCCCCCCCACCAAAACTGAAGAATATTATGGCCCATACAAGCCACGAGAGCTACATGACCAGGATTTGGCTAGGAAGGGAGATAATCCAAGCTTTATCTCAGAGACTTATCCAACGCAGCCAACGGAATAGCATTGAATTCAGGAAATCTAGTGTCAAGAGACTGGTATATTATCTCAGCCTACAGACTCGCTCAATTTCCTAATTCAACACTATTCCAATGCCTGTGTCAGGTAAATCTCTGGAATACAACTAGGATTATTTACCCTTCTGACCAAATCTGGCAATCCTGTTGAGAACTATGAAAATTTCAGAATTCTAGCAAAGTTTTAGAAACAAAACGCAATACGAAACCTAGTAAAAAAAACCCATTTACATGCACATGTCAAATCCAAAGTATCATTTGATAACATAATTATAAAAAGGTTTTAAAAATTTAGTTATGTTCATATCCTTGCATTATGCTATTTTTATCCCAATCTTTAAAGAGTTTAGTTTAACATTCAAGAAACAATGTACCATATGAAGTGTGGCACTAACTGATAAGATGAAAATACGCAATAATACTCACCGAATTGTTTAAAAATCATTTAGACATATATACACAAACATCCAGATATACACAGATCTATCTAGGCTATCTATAAATTGAATGTTTAAAGAAATATAAGTTTTCCATTTTGAAATTTCTATTCTATTAGAATCAAAGAATAACTGACTGTTTGCCATCGCAGCTGCATTGAATTTGGCAGTAGATTAGAGATGGAGAGAGAGAGCTGGAAGAAAAGATTTTGGAGTAAAAGGTGTGTGATCATACCTATCTGACAGTTTCAATGTAAGCATATCATATACTATGGAGATACAGACTGCCCTAGTGGTTACTGGCATGGAATCGGAAAAATTCAAATTTATGCCAAGGCTGCTTATGTTCATTTTGCACTTGATACCTTGGGAAAGGCATGAATTCACTTCTGACCTCAGCTATGGGTAGCAGGGCAATTGGAGCCTTTTAGCCCTGTAAGGCAGTCCATCTACCGCTTTGCAGCCCTATGCTCCACAAAGAATCAAAAGGAATAAACAAACAAAACAACAATCAAAAAACCAATACGAGGCCTGATATGTATTGTAATCTGAGGATAAAGACAAGTTGATATGTGTATCAGAGAAATCATGGACTAATTTAGATTAGCAAAAATATTAGTCATTTTGAACGCTGTTCTTAAACTCTTAAATTCATATAAGAAAATTTAAAAATCAATATCAAGGGGAAGATCTACTGAAAAGAGTCACCCTTTGTTCTGTGAACAGAACCACTAAATTACGTCATCATCATTACTTATATCTGTAAACATGTATGGAGAGCAAATCAAAATTGCAAAACTATCTGATGAATTTTGATATCTTTAGAACATCTATCATTTGTTAACACCATATTTCCACTGTCAATATTTCAGAGATAAATTGTTTCTGAAAAGCGGAGGATCATGAAAACATGCTAATTATACACACAATCTATTCTTTGAATATATATATATATATATATATATATATATATCCGCTGTAAAAACATTAGCAGAGACAGAAATATAGAAATTAAAACTGATTTGTATATAAAGGAAAATTTTTATGCTGATCTTTTAAAGCCTATAAATATATAACACCTTTGTCCCATAACAGTTGCTATATTTGCATATGTAAATGCATGTACATATGTAACAATTATTATGGGACAGAATTAGTATACTTTAAAATTTAAGAAATGTTCATGCAATTAAAAAAAATTCAATTACTTACATTTTACTTAATTCAATTATCAGCAGGTGAAGACAAACTTTTTTTTTGGCCCATCAATGCATGTAAGGTAAGGTGTTGAAAAAGATGTCACAAAATACTTTTGCCAGTATACAAATGAATCTCCCTTCAAGTCACCATCAGAATAGGAGTAAGTCTATAATTTATACTCGTCTTTTCCTAAGTATCAGCCCTTACCAAAATGTTGAATTTTTTTTCTAATCTAATACACAAATAATTTCAACGGCAGTGAGAAATTATTGTTGTAGAATAGTCATCATTGAATTTAAAAAATAGATTTTAAAAAAAAGAAAGAAAGATAGAGGTTATTAATATACAGCAGTGGTTCCCAAAGTGTGCGTTGCGGCTCCCCGCAAAGTAAGAGAGAATGTGAGAGAGGAAAAGTTTGGGAACCCCTGGTATGCAGAATGCTGTTTCCTCACCACAAAGATGCACTAAAATAATGGATGCAATAGAAAAACCACATGACCAATCATGGCACTCCTGGTTGTAGCTCTTACTACAGCAACCAGAAAATAGAATAAGGGACAATAGATATAATCTACAAAATTGTTGGACAGGTTGTGTCGAATAAGGCTCTGACGACAGACAATTGCAAGGCTTTAAGCAAAACCAAATTCTCGGTTTATAGGAATGAAAAGTAGAAGAGAAAAAGAAAAAAAAAGGACCATCTAATAGTAAAACAAGAAACCAAAGATAATAATGAAAAAAATTAACTCTTAGTTTCATACCAGAAAATATAGATGTTAATAACAAGGGGAATAACTACTGATCAAAGTTACCTCCTTTCAACTTTAGGTAAAGTTTTTGATTTTTGTTTTTTGATTTTGATATGATAACTGTAACAAACATTGTTTTCACTACAGAAGAGCCCAGGAGCTGCTAGTAGCGGTTTCCAGCGGTGTATGAGAATAAGAGTTGAGGAAAAGGTTTTTAACCAAGCAAGGTGTCCGAGAGTATATATCCAAAATAACATGAGAAATGACACATAAAGACACATATAAAGACGCACACAACATAGACCCACAAGTAAGAAATATAGATAAGACAACAGAGAAGGAAGTAAGAAAGGTGGGGAGAGGTTTTGCCTGGATAGTGATGTAATATGGCCGCCTGGTGAAGGAAAAAAGGAATTTTTTGTTTTTTAAATTTTGGGTGAACAACATTGAACCAATATACGCTATAGAATAACAAAGAAAGTTCTGGAACGTGGATAATAACACACAACAAACTAGCAAATAGGAACACGCATATAGACGTGTGTATATCTTTCTTGTTTTTATATCTCTTAAGAAAAAAAATGAAAAAATAAATTCCTCACATCATTGCTTTTATCATTGAAAAGAATTAAAAAAAAAAAAAAAACTGAAATCCCACTGAAAAACCATACTGTCACACAACTAAGTGAAAACTTCAGATTGACAGAAAGTTGTGAGTGAGTTCCCGACACAACAAAAATTCGGAAACAACAACAACAAGAACAACAACAGTATGAGGTAACAATCGAACAACAATACCAAACACCTGCTTTTTTTTGTTTTACATTTTGTTTTTTTTCTAGGTTTGTCAGTTCTTGATATTTTTGTCTCTTTTTTTTTCATTTTGTTATTTCTTTTTTTGTAAACATCTTATTCTTCTTTTTTGTTTTTATTTTACAGGCAAGTAATGGCAATGGTTTTACTGTTTTTTTTTTGTTTGTTTTTGCTTTTTTTAAAATCTCTTTACAAAAGTAATCTTTCAACTATATGCGCTTTTTGGAGAGTGTTGCTCTTCCGCCAAAGTAAAGTGTATTTCATAGAGCACAGCCAATCCTTCAAGCAGCATTTCCAGAATATTTCCAAAGACCACAAGAGCAAAATTGAGCGAGTGAACAGGTACAGAGGTGGGTCTAAGTTATTTTGATGTGTCATTATTTCGAGATTGGTAAAGCGCTGCGAGCCTTTGTCACACCTGACACCTTGCTATGCCATCTCCTTTTTGAGCATAGTAAGGGCAGGGAAACAATCCCGCAAAACAGAAAGCCTGTGTTGGCAAATGTCTGGCTACAATAATAGTGCCGTAGCTAACATCACATGGTAGCAAGTTAGTAAAATCATGTGGCAGTTGCAGCTTTCACAAGTACAAGAGAGACAACTAATTTATATATGATATATATGTACACATATATTCTGGCTAGAATTCAGAGATTCCTTAATCTCAGGTGAGCTAGTAGTAATGACCTTCATTGATCTAGCATTTGTGATGAAACTGTTGACCTCCTGTCTAACAGCTCATTGCTTCACCACTGAACCACACCCAGAACTGCCAGTATACGTAAAAGGGATATATATATATATATATGGGTTAATGATACTGGAGAATTGATATACAATAAATGGTAGTTTGAGGAAGTATTTTAATGAACCAAATTAAAAGGAAAAGGAAGAGGATTTTCTCCAATGTGCCATCACTTTGAACTGTTATCATGTTATGGAGAATTGGAAACAAAAATGAAAAAAACTATACAAGAAAATATGTAAGGATTTAAATCTTCAACTCTTGAATTCATACAAGGAAAATAGAATGTCAATTCCAAGGGAAATAACTTCTGATTAAAATCATCTCTCTTTGACCATTAAGTCAATTTAAAATTTGAAAAAAAAAAAAAAAGATTAAATTCACAGAAGAGTCCCATGATTTGTTTTCTGCTATTCATTGAAGACTTCCACTGTCAATTACAAGCAGTAAATGAATTTGTGAGTTGAAAGCAGTATAGTAATTTTTAGAACATTTTTATAGTCGATTTAAAATGAAAGTAAACATGAATTTCTCTAGTTTAATTCTTAGATTGTTAAAAAAAATGGGGCAAATGATGTACGTGAAAGGTGGGCACCAGTGGGTATTTTTTTTATGTATTAAAAAAACAGCCATCACATAAGAACTATATATATATTATAATCACCGGTGTCCATGGGATGCCCACCCACATGCTTCATTTGTTGTAAGTTGTTCGATTGTGGCGACTGTTAATCCATCAACACCTTTTAAACGGAAAAAACAGGCCACAGAGGATGGAGACGGTCAACTTTACCACATCTCCATCCAGAACACTAATCGTGAGCTAGTTCTATCATTCAAACTAAAAAAATTGGAAAATCAGAGGATTATATTCAGATATGCAAAAAAGGGTATCGATTTCCTTCTTGAAGTTTTATCTTGCGTGATTTTGATAACTTTAATACTGGATTTCAACAGATTGCTTCAAGATCAAGTCTGCGGGAGGTTTGGATATTCAAGTCCACAATGCAGGTCTTTGTATTTGTTTTTAATTTAACCATTTCTTTTTTTGATTTTTGGGCTGGTGAAGTGGGCACAGAAAGTTTGATTAATATCCGTCAGTGAGGTTATGCCTGCTGGAATAACAAAATAATTCTCGCATTTGTAACATGGTCCATGCTAGAGGTTTTTTTTTTGTTATACTTGTTTAGTTTTTTTTTTCTATAAAAATCACAAGCCAAACCTTCCAAATCACAAACCTATCACCATGTATTTAAAATATTTTTCTTAGGGAATGTGTTGTCAGGGTTTTGGCAGAAGATAGTTACCTGAATCAAGTTAAAATGAGAAGACAACAGAAAAACAAAATGGATTCTCTAGCAAGTGGGATGAACAAAGCAGAATAAAAACCAGAGTTTGAAATCATTTATGACTGTCAATCTCTGAACCTCCTTTCCCATCTGACATTATTTTTAGATTTTCTGCAAGAAGAATTATTTTCTGTTACTTTCACAGATCTTGAGGAATGTTCCACAATCGATTAAAGGCAGGAAAAACACAATAGGAAAAATGGAGAGGTGAAAAATGTTGCTGAGGGCAATAAAAGAAGAGGAAAAGAGCCTGTTTCAAGGGGTGGGATAAGTCCTCAAAGGAGTGTGGAGGGTCAGACCCAGGCTATAGCAGAGTAAAAAGTGAATGGTCAAGCAGAAGAAATGTATCAACATACTGGAATGTGAAAAGTGTTTTACCTCAACAAACCACCTTTAGTTGAGGTTATAATGCGCGAGATTCACTTGTCCAGTGAACGAAAACAACAGAACACAAACAGTCATAGTCAGTCAAGTGTAAGCACGTCTCCTTTGACCAATACACCAAATACTCGGTACTGAAGCCTGAACTACTAACACTAAACACACTAGTGTGCCAAAAAAAACAATCTTGACACTAAAACTCAAAGTGAGATTATCCAGAATGAATTCAGAAACAGAAAGAATGAAAACAGAAAAAAAATAATCGTAATTTTCACAACCATTTCAGAGACAATGAAGAAAGAGAAAACCATATTGTATATTATTAACCAGTGAACTTGGAAATTGAAAGTTAAAAAAAATTTGGAAAAAGAAAGGATAATTTCTTTGCGGTGAGGATGGAAGCATATACAAGTCTTTCTTTTGGCACAATGTGATTGGAAAAGAAAAAAAAAATTTGGTAGAAATGATGACAGCATTCCTGGAAAAAAAAAAAAAGAAAAAGGCAGATACACCCCCACCCATTTTTATCTTGGGATAAAGAAAATGGTATAAAGGAAATCTTCAAGAACCTCCGCTTTGTTTCTTGATAGTTATATTATAAAATTTGTTCAATTGCGGCTGTTTTTAATCCCATCAACACCTTTTCAAGGGGAAAAAAAAAAACAGACCACGGTTGATGGAGACTTTCAACTTTACTGTCTCCATCGAGAACACTAAAAAGTTGCTGAAGACAATGAAAGATGATGAGAAGAGCAAGCAAATGTACATACATTCCAACTTTTGTTCAGGCAATCAAATTTCTTCTCCGTATCTTTGATCCTGTCATGTTAACACCAAAAATAGGAAGAACAGATCCGATAGTCTGAACAAAAGTTAATGACTCTCCTCAACACTATTGACAGTATATACATTCGTTTGAAATTTATAATCCAATAGATTTGCTCTGAATACATATTAAGATGATGGTTAATTCATTCTTAATAACAAATTGATAAGTGATATTTGCAATAATAATAATAATGATAGAGATAAGTATTCACTTTGAAAGAAAACTATTCTTTATATTAACATTGTTATGAATTGGACTTGCACTTATTCCTGTGTCTCTGAGAGACAGCATAAATTTAACAAGATGGCTGCCAGCTGCTGGTGGACTTCTGCACATAGTTTGTGAGTAGTAACTAACTAATGGTTTCAAGAGCTAGAAAAGTAAGTAAAAGTTGTTTTACATAAGAAGTTATCTGTGTGAATTCTCAGCTTCATTTATTTAAAATACGAATGTTTTAGAAATTAAAGAAAACTTATAACTATATATAGTATCAAGCAAAAATTTAATACAGTCATTAATTTTATAGCTGCGTCCTCTTTTCTTTCAATAACTAGATGAACTTGTCAGGGAACTGATGTATAGAGTAGCCACTCTCGATGAAGGTGGGTATAGCTACCTCAAGAGCCCTGGTACATTTGAAGGGAGACCCAGACTCATATTCAGTTGGATACTTGGATTATTACGCTGATGAAGCTGAGCAGAATCTATCCAAGGGGCATTTTTCTAATTTCTAATACGTTTGATTACTATACTATGAATTGTGAATTTTCATGTAAGAAAAACAAAAAGCTTGCTCTGCATGTATTTAAGTACAGATAGTATGCGTATTTTCAAACATATATATTCATGTAGACAGATATGTATACATTTATATACTTGCAAATGAGTATACCAATTTGTATGGGTAAGTATATTCATGGAAGAGAAAATTTGCTCTATTTGTTCAAATGTATACGCTTTATATATACGTTGCACACACTAAATAGTAATATATTTCAATCCTGGACATATGCTAGTATGTATTACTTGACAAAAAAAACTTCAAGAACACTAGTAATAATGTTTTTACACGGAAGGTTATATGTATTAGATAAACATGTAGGCATGAATTTGAGATTACATACGACTATGAGAATCTAGATGGAAAGACCTTTAGAAGAGGTTAACTGTTAAATTCATACGAGAAAATTTGAATTTTAATACCGGGTAGGAATAACAAATGAACCAAGTTACTTCCCTTTGTCCTTTAGGGAATTAAAATTTTTTTCTCTCTATTCTATTCACAAAGGAGTGCTACGATCAATCACAAATGGCATCAAGTGGTTCATGAATTCTAAAAGTTCCATGTATCAGCTTCTTTCAATTTATCTTTTTTTTAAAAAGAGTAAAGTAGAATTAAAAATAAAAAGTGTGACTAAATGTAAAATTATAAGAAATGATACGTGGATCTAGAGAATGAGGATATTTTGACAATATTAGAAAAGATGATATTAGGTTGGCACTAAAAAATGATTTAAAAATTTGATGCTTATTTTGGAATAAACTATTATTTAACTATGTTCATGGAATATATAATTTTAAAGTGCGAGTTTCACTCTATTTATTCTAGCTGAATATTTTCCTTCCACTATATATTCTGGTTTACTTGAGGCTGTCAAATCAAAGATGAAAAAAAAAGCAAATTTGAGTAATTCTGTTATATGAGCTCTAAATGGGACTTAAAGCAGTGACTTTAATACAGGGTGTCCATGAAGTCTCAATCTATTTTATCACACAGTTTAAACAAAAATTGATAGGGACTTTATGAACACCTTGTATTGGTTGCAAGTATGGTGATGTTGCTGGTTGTAAGAATTATGGGAATTTGGAATGGGTAACTGCAATAGTTCTAAGTGGATTCTTGGCAAGGGGACATAAGTGGTCTGATGCAGAGGTGACCCAAGCCTTCGGGTAACCCTAAGCAGAATTTGATTTGGGGGACCCCCTCCACTGCCTCTTGGGAACCCTCTGGTGGCCATGGGGTCCTACGTAGCCGCTTAGTTTGCTTTAACCCCAGGCCGGCTCTAGTCTGATGCAACAAACTGATTTAACTTTTGGAGAAAATACACAGAAAAATAGAGAACAAATTATAAGAATGAGGCTTATTCAATTGCTGTAAGAACTTGCATGTATCCATTTGCCTACTACACATTATATAAACATATATATATAAATATATATATATATATGTATAAAAGCACAATAAGAGTGGATACCTGTGTTAGCACCTTTTGGGATAATTTACATGTGATGATGATATGTATATGATGGTACATACATACATACATTCATTCACGCACACACAAATATATGTGAGTGCATATTCTTATGTAATGATGATATATTTTGGAGCTTATATTAATGTTGTGTTAGCTAGCTGAAAGGCCTAATTTCACTGGAAAAAAATCAAAGCAGAACATTTTTTCTAGTCCTCCAAGTGAAATGAAAGGCATTGTATACTGTTTCCTCTGTAAAAAGGATGACTAAATGAAGAAGACCAACTAAATCACAGTTTTTGTTCACACAGTGATCAATCATGGATGATACTAATTAATGAATATAAGTAAAAGAATAATTATAATTAATGATAATAATGATGATGATGGTGGTGGTGGTGTTGATGATAGAAGTAGTATTAGTTATAATAGAAGTATGGTTAATGATAATAAATAAGGATCTGCAGAGAAAAAACATGGACTAAACTAGAAATTTCTATACAACAGTTCATGATAAGAGCATAAGGAATAAACAAATGATAATATTTTGAGGCATATGACTTTTCAGAGATTCTTAGGCTTGCTTGGGAATAACCTTTCACAGAGTTGGCACCAAGATGCCAACCTTTTCTTTTCCAGATTTTGGCAGTAGTATTCTCCAACTCCTCCTACTGCAACAGCAGCATATTTTTTTTTCTTTCTTTCTCTCTCTCTCCCCCCCAAATTTTGTCCTTGCAGCCAATACAAGTGAAAGTGAGATGTACACTCGGGTACAGTTAGAGGTGGGAGTGAGATCTGTCTCCTTCCGTGTTAAACAGCAGATTAAATGGATGACTATAAGAGGTTGTGGGTTGAGGAGTAGATCGGGTTGAAATGAAAATAAAGGAAAAGAATGAATAATTATTTTTTTTTCTTTCTTCTAGTGGGTGCAATAAAAAAAAGAAGAGAGTAAGAGAGAGAGAGAGAGAGATGAATAAATTTTGAAAAATGAACAAAATGGAATAAACATAAAAAAAAAAAAAAAAAAATCACCAATAAGTGAATTAGAAAAGTTGAAATAAAAACCAAAACATTTGTATGAAAATACAGGGTGAAAGTTAAAAAAATAAAAGATTAAAAATTAAAAAAGGTGTGAAGTATTTCAGGTACTGTGGTAGTTTTGTTTTTCATCCAAGCTATAAAAGTAGGAATAATTTTCTTTTGGATGGAGAATCATTTTCACAAAGATAAAAAATGACAAAAATCTATCACCTGAACATGGCTGCCTTCAGATGCCGTATCAGCATTTTCTTGGAGAATAATGTTATCAGAGAGCTGTGGCAGGAAGAGGTGAATGGAGATTGTAACTTTTATGTATCAGCAGGCATAATGATGATTATTAATAATAATAATAATAATAATAATGATAATAATAATAATAATAATAATGATGATGATGATGATGGCAGTACTAGCTGCCAAGCTGTACTTTGCTGTCCAACAGGGGAGATAACTATCCAACTAACTCACTAAATAACATTAAAAATGTTACAAACTAATAATATGGATAGCATGAAAAGCCATGTTTCATATTGGCAATCTTTGGCTGGTATTGAGATCTTGATTTTTTTCTTTCTTTCATTTGTGAGTTTTTTTTGTTGTTGTAGTTGTAATTTTTGTTTGTTTGTGAATAATCTCACCTGACCAGTCGTTACCTAGTAAGGACTGATTCAGTCTTGCAGGAAAGGCCACAGACATACTGATGTTGCATTCCTTTCTTTCTTTTTTTCTTCTCTTTTGTGTTTTTTTTTTTCTTTGCTTGTGTGTCTTTGAGAAAACCAAGGCATGAAAATAAAATAGCTAAACCATTCAAGGTACCCAATAATTAGAAATTGTGAAATATTTTTGTTTGTTTTTTTTTTTTTTTAAATCCATCTCAGAAAAAAAATTACAAAAAAAAAAAAAATGAAGGAAATATACAGTTTTTTGGTTATTCTGGTGAATAATTGTTGTCATAGTTTGAAAATTTCCTTCTAATTTTTTCCCCCTTCTATCTCCTCGTAAATGGTTTGAATTTTTCATGTCTCTATTCTCCACCCATGTTTTCACATTAGAAGGGTGCTGATGTGCTAGTAAATTAAACGTTGCACAGTAAATCTTCGATGCCTTTGGAAACTTCAGTGAGCAGTTTTTCTTTTTTGTTTTTTTTTATTTTCTTTTTTAAAGTTCTTCGTTTTCAGTTTCTTGATTTGTAGATTCCAATTTCAAATTTTTTTCTCTGTTGGTGCGATCAAAAATCCTTTTGCTCATTTTTCTTTTTTTTTTTTCTCCTTTCGTCTGAAACAGTGTTTGAAAAATAATATCTTTCAAACCTAACACTTTTTTTTCTTCTCCTTCTTGGTTCCATGTGAGATTCCGAACACAAGACAAAAGACAAAAAGAATAATCAATGAATCCCCAGAGTGAAGTTGATTCCTGTCTTCATTTCATTTTGGGGATGTAGAGGGAGCGGGCTGGGCAAAAAATGCGGACACAAGTAACGGCAGATCAATTAAGTAGTAAGTTATCTGCTCTTGAAAAAAACGGACAACATTCTCATTTATCTTAGAATCTTAGAATTGGTTGACCAAGAATAATCAACCGGTGGCAATGATCGGAAAAAAAAAGAGAGAGAGAGAGAGAGAGAGAGAGAGAGAGAGATAGAAAAAAAAAAGAAAGAGGAAACCCCTCCCCTCCCAGAAATATTTTTTACCATTTTCTTTTCTTCTTTGTGTATGTGTTTTGAATGAGTATTTAAAGGCGCATACATACATATGCATATATATATATATATATATATATGTATGTATTTGTGTATGTATGCGTGTGTACATATAAGGATGAGAAAAACCTGTGTTCCTGTGACCATGTTTGGTTATGAGAGCAAATTTGAAAACGTATATCATTCTAGATGGATTTGATCCCACGACAGGCAGAAACACCCAGCCAACTGCTGCTACAGCAACACGGTGCCTTCCTCCTTATGGAAAAAAAATATCATCAATTATTATTCACATTATAAAAATGTGAGCCAAATCCTTAACTTGTTCATTTAATACAACAGCCTACATATCAATATCTTAGAACTTGAAAGAAAGAAGAAAAAAAAAAAACAAACCAAAAACAGAAAATAAACTGATAAAAAGATTACGGTTCAAAATTTTGCATATTGTGAAATGACCATTTTTATATTTTTGAAAATATTCTGAGTTTTTTTTGACATTGCAGAAAACTATGTCAATTATCATGAATAAAAAAGGTCTATTCACACATATGGCACTTGAACTTTGGCCTTAAAATAATTTAATTATCAGTTTGAGAAACAAAAAACAAACCTAATCTAGTTTATATCTAAACATCCTGAAGGTTGAGACTACACGAAGTATAACTTACTGTTATTGCTTCTCTATAATCTTTCCAACGAAAGGAGGGGAGGGTTAGAAAAGACAAAAAAAAAAAAAAAAAATGAAAAAGAACAAAAACAGAAGAAAAAAAAACTATTTGATATGACTCGTTAGATGACAATTAAAGTCGATACGGTCTTTGCAATTCAGGTGACAGATCCCACAACGAAAAGGTTCCCCATTGTGCGAGTGAAAGCCATTGTGCAAGACGTAGGTGGAGCAGTCATCGAAGACAATGTGACAGTGGACACACTTAAACACTTTCCCCTTCTGAAGGAGGTAGGTCAGCATAGACTGGTCATCGGCATCCCTGTCTTTCTGACTCATGACAACTACACCTGGCGATGGGCTGGATGGCTGAGCGGGTGTGTCATAGTCGCTGCCATTGGTACTGCTACAGCGACGCATGGGGTGTTTCTGCTTGCGAGTGTTTGAAGAGGTTGAGCTTGAAGATGAAGAAGGGATCATTCGAGAGTTGAGGTTCAGTCGAGTTATGGCAGATGGCTGCTGTTGTTGCTGTTGGCTGTTATCGTCATGGCTGATCATCGGGTCCTGCAAGAGAGCACCCTCGGGCGACTTGGAACTACATATACTTGAATTTTCCGAAGACTGATGTGCAGGTTTCGTCGGGGTGATGTCGTTCTCCAGCAAATTTTCATAATGGGAAGTCTCGTACCGAAATATCTGGTTGCTGTTGCTCTCGCGGTTGCTGCTGTTGATGATCGACTCGGAACTGAACCGTCGGTCACGGTTTGAGGTTGTGATCATGTCTACCGGTTCCTCGTTGGGTGGCGGTATGTTTTCTTGTCCCTCGGAGATCTCAGACTTTTGGATGTTGTCTGAATGGAAAGAATGAGTAGAGAGGTCCTCGGGGTGATCCATCGAGGAGTTGAATGATTTGGAGTTCAAAGATTGTGCAATGGAATTGATGGATTGTGGGACAAATGCATTCAAAGATGGAGCACTAGACATAGGGGAGAGAGATGCCTTAGCCAGTGATTTGCTAACGTCAGGGCTGCTAAATGCTAATGGTATATGACTAGAATAATCGGGCTTCCCCTCATCGGGATCGATGATGAGAGACCCTGGTGGGGTGTTACCACCAGCGTGATCATAATCGCCATTTGGCATTCCGATATCAGCCCCCTGGCCATCAGACAGAGAATAGAGCAAAGCAGGGTTGTACTGATTGGCATGGTGGGTGGCCACGTGGTCTTGTAGCTCGTGCCACGTTCCAAAGCTCATCTGACAAAGGCGGCACCTTCGATATGTCATGCTCATATGTCGGCGTTCATGCATTTTGTAGCTGCCACACTGGGCAAAAGTGCGACCGCAGATCTTGCACTGGTAAGGTTTCTCACCTGTGTGTACTCTTTCGTGGGTGCGCAGGGTGCCGACCTGAAATAAGAAAAGAAGTCAATTACTCAAATGATCTACTCAAAGTATTTTATTGTTAACTAGACAGATCCTACAGATGGAGAGAGATGGGGGGGGGATAGCGAGTTACACCTATTGGCTTTATCGACCTAATCCACATCTTATCAGATAAGGCCTAAAAAAAAATCATTATAGATACATTGAATGTTGATTACCGTAAGTATTAAAATTATGGAATTAACTTATTCAGGCCTGGTTTTTTTTAAGGGTTACAAAGCAAGGACAGCAACGGATGAATTCAAATTTTCCATTTTCTAAGAAACACTGAGAAGTCATAAATCATTTTGAAGGTTATAAGATATGAATTTCATTTAAGGAAAATTATATAAATAAAATGATCATATGACCTCATTATGTATTCTGAATGGCTATGAAATTTATAGCACATCTATGTGTGCTCCTGACCTGAATGAGTTTATTTAGTTCAATATATACTTAGAAGTGATATACATCAAGTCAAGTAACCCATCCCATTATTAAAATAAGTATTCAGTCAAATCAAACATCTCAACAGTTTTGGTATGTTTTGACCCAGCCATTAGGATGCTGGTGTTTTGGCACAGCTGTTTTCATGCCAAACCAATTTTGGTGCCAACCCATTTGCCGACATCCTCTAGCATTAAGGACATTTTTCATTTATAAATCTGTTCATATGGACAATCTTAATGGAACTAAATTGCAATACAGGCACTACTTTATTCAAACTTCTGCATTCCAAAATTCTCTCATGATTGGTTACTTTTTGACAAGTCTGACAATATCAGTTGAGTTTCCTGCATGTGCACTGGTCCCATAACCCTAACCCAATCAACATTTTTCTTCTTAGTGCCAAAAAGTCCAAGGCAAAATCAGCTGTATCAAAACGCCAGAACACATCTATACATGTAAATACCAGCATCACCAATTTGTTTTGTATGTATGTTTGTCTGTTCATGTTGAGTCACAGAGGAAACATGAGTTTTACTCCCATCCTCTCTTTAAAGCTGATTAAAGAGAAGAATAGAATAAAATCTATGTGACTTACTGCCGACAATAGGGAAATGTTAATTTTATATATTAGTTTTGTTTAATGTAATGGGATAGACAAACAGTAAAAAGTTTGCTCCCCTGAATTGGGTGAGGATTGTTCTTGTTCTACGAGAAAAAAATTTGGCCTGGAGCTTGACAATATGATAGAAGAAAAAATATAATTGTATAGGATAATATAAATAATATAAGAATCGAGTATATGAATATATAATAGAATGTATTTACATTTTTTCTAAATTCAAAACATGTATATAGATACATACACAGAAAAAAAAAAATTTCACATGAAATATTATATTTGAATATTTAGAGGCTTTTCAACATCATAGAAAATAAATACCAAGAAAGGTAAAAACCACAATTAAAGTTAAAAGTGATAATTGGGTTCAATATTTCTCTGCATAATACTTATGCTACAGCCATTATTTGTGTCATACTTTAGATTGTCTGAAAACTCATTGAATACTTCAGGTCAGCAAGCTAGTATCATAGCATGTATTGAACGGGGACATTCTGTCATCAGGCTTTGACAGCGATGACCTCTTGTCTTAGCTTCCTGAAACATCACCACCTACCACATCCACCTGAAGAAGGCTGTAGGGTACAACAGCCAAAATGTTGTGTTCAGAAGATGAACCGAGATGAGGACAACAGATAGAAAACATTTATACATAATGGTTATTTAATGTTAGTTTAAATGGGACCAAAAAGCCCAGGAATATTCTGACTCATGTACTTGGAAATTGATATTTACTCTTGAATTTATATTTTAAAAATTTGAAAAAATATGTTAGAAATATGAATATTGTAAATTTCTCTCTCTTGCCTTCCCTCTATCTTTCTATGGATGCTTTCAACCTTTTTCAATTTTGGTCTGAAAGAAAGTGAATTTGGCTTTCACAGACCTTGCAACGTACATCACAGGTAACAAAAAGTTGAGAATCAATACCTGAAAGGACTTACCTGTGTAAAAGCCTTTCCACATGTCAGGCATTTGTAAGGCCTCTCACCAGTGTGTATACGTCGATGAGTTGCGAGGCTACTTTGGCTGGAAAACATCTTACCGCAGATCTTACAGGTATTTGACGGTGACTCAGCTTTGATTCTGCGGGGTTGCACCAAGGACGGCAAATTGCTGATACTCTGCTTGAGAAGGTGAGACTTGTCACTTGTAGCCTCTGACATCTGGCGGGTGTGAACTCGCTCATGTTTCTTCCAGTTGCTTGGATCGCTGAACTGTTTTCCACACACAGAACATTGAAACGGTTTTTCTCCTGTGTGGATGCGCTCATGGGCTTTCACATAGCCAGATTGCGAAAAACTGAAAAAAAAAGAAGAAAATTTAGATGTTAATTTCAAGGGGAATAATTACTGATCAAACTTAATTCCTTTTTAGAGAGAGATTGCAAAAAAACTGTGAAAATTGGAGAACTAAGAAATACTCTGAAGTAGTAATTCTCCAAGGGGATGAAAGTGGGTGGGGGGCAATAAATTGTCACATAAAAATGAAGGAAATATCCTGGCAGACCCCTTTTTTTAGTATTTAGTTTTTAGACTGTAATTAATGAACTGCAATAATAAATGATTTTGACCTTTTGAGATTAATATTTATTCTGAATGGATTACATTTATTTGACTTCTAATAAATGGTAGGTCTGGTTAGTCATTCAATAGAAATCATCAAGCAGCCAAGATCTTTTAGCAGCATGCTGTGTTGGGAGTGATCAACTAAAAATTTGGAGAAGGGGCTGATCAATGAATAAGTTACTTCTCTTGTCTTTCATTGGGCAATAAATTCTAAAAAGTCTAAATTTTCAAAAAACAAGTGGGCACAAACTAGGGGCCAATTCAGGATAAACTTACATTGAAAACTGAACTCCCCATGAAAAACCTGTTAGCAGGGGTTGAAAAAAAAACAAAAAAGTTTTTTGTAGATATAATAAGGAGTGAATGTTTAAATTTTTAGTCCTCTAGCTCTATTGACATGGCCTGTATGTGAGATGCATACATACATAGCCAAGCAAACCAACTTGAAAACTGAAGAAACCAATTTTTACAGTTCTGGTTAACGACTTTCTAATTCATGTTTGTGCATAATAATTATATTTTTTAATAACTGAGCAATGGGTGACATTGTTTCTCTGACACAAAATTCGCAATGTCAGGTTTAAAGGGAACACTGCTGTAAACACCTGAGTACTATTTGTTGGACCCCTAAGGATCCACAGACCCCAGTTTCAAAACCACTGTTTCAGAAGGAAGCTTTAAAAGGGTATCAAAAATATAGCTTCTTATTGAATCTTAAACCCAATAATATTGGTAGGGTAAGATGTGTGGATTGAATCAGGTTCTCCTCGTTAAGATTTTGGTAACCCATTTTGAAATTGTTGTATCTGGCAAATACTGAATGCGTATTCACCCTTATGTAAGAATACAGTGTCCAGGGCCATCACATTGTGAATGGAACAGTACTGCATTTTTTGTCAGTTGTATGTTTGAGAAGTATAAATTCTTCAGGTACCTATTTTCTTTCTACAAAGACGGAGATATCTAGTCAATGACTTACTATGAAAATGGTTCTATAACAGTGAGCTCTCCACGTATATTTGGAGATTTTCTAATGTTTTCTTCATTGTATATACTGTATTTTTTAGTTTCACTTGGGGCACTATAGCCACTAGAGGCTCCCCCAAAAGAGCTTGGAATTCTTGCTGAATCAAATTCTTACTCTTAGGTGCCTAATTGCTGTCATTTCATTTATTTATTCTGAAAAAATTGATACAACCTCTGCTCTTATGCTGCTGACTAATTTTCTAGAATCCATCTCTACTCTCTCCTCCATAATAGTTGGGAAAGGTGGGGGACAACAGGTTTGTTAAAATTTTCCATCAAGAGACAACTATTTCACAATACAAAGGGGATAACTTAGTTGCACAATTACTTCAACCCAAGATTTATCTGGTAAATTCAGCGCTTGGAAAATTTTGTGCCACCATAAGACATTTCAGTTCAATTTTCCTTTGAAAAAAAAAAAAAATCAATACTGTACATTATTACTTCCCATGTGCCTATTGCAGCCCTACTATAAATCCTTCTCTAATGACTTTGTTTTGTTCAGATCCTACTAAGTTGTGTCGGTGGCCATAGTTTCCAACAGCCCCACCCCCGTCTTATTCCCCACATGCCATTTATCAAATTGTTATTTTCGAACACCTTTGCTTATTCTGACCCCCCCCCTGACAATTAAGCACCCAACAGTAGGTCCCACTAGTGGCTTGGGCCGATCAATATTAGACTAGGGGCAGGTGTCTATATGTGTGAGTGAAATAAACAAAAGGATGAAAATCAAAGGGACACTTACCGTTTCCCACAGAACCGACAAGTAATTCGGGATCCAGGGCTGCCACTGCTGTTAATCAGACAGCCGGGGCTTCCGTTGCTTGGTAGAGCACCATTTTCACAAAGGTTGGAGACGTTGAGAGCACCAGGGGGGAGCACACTGAGGGCACAACCGTTCTCGGTCATGTCATTGGTGCTGGTAACGCTAGTACCACCCCCTCCACCTCCGCCTCCGCTGCTGCAACTACCATTGCCGCTGCTAGCACCGCTGCCAGCCCCGCTGCCGCTGCCACTACCTCCGTTGCCGCCGCCAACACCAGCAGATGTGTGGTTGAGAGCACCAGAGGATAGGACGGAGCTGGCAGACATTGGTGGCGGCGGCGGTGGTGGTGGGGGTGGAGGGGGAGGCGGAGGAGGCCCCCCAGGCGGCAGACCCGAGCTGGGTTCAGCGTAGGATTCAGCCATTATATCTGCGTCGGACATGGCTGTCCCGTTCATTGCAGCGCTTTTTTCAAAATCAGCCCTGGAAGGAGAACAAGAAAGGGGGGAAAAAAAGGAAAGAAAAAATTAGGGTCCACCTGGGTTGTTTTTTTTCAGAAGGTGCCAAACAAGGCGAGGCACAAAATGAAGTAACGGTAGCTAAACATTCCCTTTATCTTTTATATATTGAATATTCCATTGCAACATGGTCCGCAGCATTTATTCAACGCGCGTACAGAATGTTTTCCATACTAGTAAAATCATTCTTTTTGATTTTTTAACTTCCTTCGATGCCTAGGTCAGAGGTTCCCAAACTTGCGGCCTACAAAGGTATTACTGGAGGTTTGTAAACTTGTTGAGTAGGTAGACCTTTCAAAAGAATCAGATCTGTGAGCTTGTTGAGTGAGCAGACCATTCAAAAGCCTGGGGTCCATGGGAAGATTCATTTAAACGAAAGGGGTCCTTGGAAATGGAGTTTGGGAACCACTGTTCTTCTTTCCTGTAACTCACTTTTGTTAGTTCACTTTGCATAAACTTCTTGTGATTCACTTCTGGGAGGTAATTGCTGTTTTCACAGTTCAGCAGCTTTTCAATACCAGATTGAATTCCTTCAATTTTGACCTGAAATTAGAGACTAACTGATTTTCAACCTCTAATCTTTGTCCATCAAAATGATTTGCAAACTCCTAAACAAATGATAGTCAGTTGGAGCAAGGTCTGGAGAGTATGGTGGATGAATTATTTTTTCCCAGCTGAATGACTCGGTTAGATCTTCAGTTACATGATATTTTTTGCCCTGTAAATTGAAACATCAGACAGAACATACGTTAAAACCTGATAACTTGATAGAGACTTTTGAAAGAGAATTGTCTGTCTAGCTACCTGTTCATTAATCTGCTTCATTTATTAATGTGTTTATCTATATGGAAAGATGAAAGAACTATTTGTTTTAAGTAGGTTGTTTTAATATGGGAGAGACTGTAACTGATGAAATTTTTAGCAAAAGGGTGATGACAATTTCCTAATTTAGAATTAAGGTATTAGAGAAATATGTAGTGAATGATAAGGTGAAATAATTTATTTGATGACTATTCCAATTCAAGGATGAAACATATAAGAACATATGTGATCAAAACATTCAAAGGACATTGAGGATGACAACATACATTGTGACGACAGAGGTGATAACAACACATTGTTTCAAGTGGACAGAGGTGTGACAACAGATTGTTTCAAGTGGACAGAGGTAATGACAACAAATTGTTTTAAGGAGATAGAGGTGATGACAACACATTGTTTCAAGGAGACAGAGGTGATGACAACACATTGTTTGGAGAAATGAAAAAGCAATGATGACAACAAACAGTTTCTAAGGGAAAAGAGATGATAACAACAGTTTTTTCTGAAGCAGAGGACGAATCAAATAAAGACAACACACATTGTTTTGACAAGGGCAGAGGTGACAATCAGACATTTTGAGGGAACAATTGGTGGTGACAAGTGACTTTGGGCCACAAAGGTTGTAATATTTTTGAAAAACAGACATAACGACATTTCAAGGGAAACAAAGACGAAAAAAAATGAAAGACACTCGGGATGAGGGTTTTTTTTCACACTGGAGACAAGTTTTTTTTAAAGACATGAGAGGACAAGGTTTTTTAAAGACGCTAGATGACAAGGTTTTTCAAAGACATGAGATGACATGGTTTTTCAAAGACATGAGATGACATGGTTTTTCAAAGACACAAGATGACAAGGTTTTTCAAAGACACGAGATGACATGGTTTTTCAAAGACACAAGATGACAAGGTTTTTCAAAGACACGAGATGACATGGTTTTTCAAAGATACAAGATGACAAGGTTTTTCAAAGACACGAGATGACATGGTTTTTCAAAGACACAAGATGACAAGGTTTTTCAAAGACACGAGATGACATGGTTTTTCAAAGACACAAGATGACAAGGTTTTTTTAAGACACGAGAGGACCAGGTTTCTTAAAAGACACAAGGTATGATAAAATATGAGATAATAGTGTTTTTTGAAAGACACTGGAGATGACATTTAGAAAAAAAAGCATTGGTGTTGTAGAGGGTTTTTTTTTATCAAGACACAGATGATGAGTTTTTCTCTTTTAAGATACTGGAGATGACAGTTTATTTTTATAGACTATGGGGATGATAACTTTTATTAGACAGATGAGATGACAAATTATCCAATGACAGAAGATATATTTTAAAATTGTATGGAATTAAGAAATAAAATAGCAGATATCAAAGACATGCTATATTGTCAGTATATGTGATAATATAATTGATGTTGCTGCTAAACATATAGGTAACAAAAATCTTAAAAACATGGGTGACAAATATTGAAGGACTCATCTTGAAACTGAGATAAATGAAGCAGTTGGTAACTCAATTTCTGATTGAACGTTTGGGTACTCTTGTAATAGTGGGGCCCAAGGTTTAATATGTGTTAAAAAACTTACTCCCCTTGCAAAATTTTCTCTAAAATTTTGCGACTCAGGTACATGTGAAAGAAAAAAACAAAAGATATTGAAATGCATACACAAATTTTATGCAATTTTATGCAATGAGAATTTATTTTAATACAATGATGCAAAGGGAATAACTCTTAGTCCTTTATGCATAGTATGTCCTCGACCTCACAACTACAAGAATACTACCAAATGAAAGGTCAAAAAAAACAATAAGATACAGCTTCTGAGTAGATTTGGGAGAAGTTGGCAAGTATCTGGAATAAAAAGGTTTCTTATTAAAATTTTAGGTAGGTAAAAATATTGGAATAAACTTTTAAATTCTGTGGCAGGATGCTGTGAAAACCTTTGAAAAGATTGCAGCAGCAAAGAGAGAAACTGCTTTTACTGAACATTGTAGAAATAACGGAGAGAAAGAAGCAACTTACACTAAATTTAAATGTAATTACAGTGGCTAAATGAGGACAATCCATTCCATAAAATGTTTTGTTAAATGAAAATTCATCAAGTGAATAATTAAACCGATGGGATTTCAAATATAAATACTGGACCCCTAAAACCTTCAGAATAACCTTGTAAATAATTTGTAATGTAATAATTACTTTCTAAATAATGTATAAATACCATTGACCATGTAAATATTGTAATGAATAATTAAATAACAAATATAAAATTCATCAAATGTCCATTTATGTGTCTGCCTGAGAATGAGTGTCTAGATACAAGATGTAAATGTAGATAATAATAATTGAAATCTAGATGACTCTGGATGATTTTATGAAATTTCGTAGTTTTTTTTCCTTCTCGTTAACTGAAAATATTTCACCAAGAGATTTGCTTTTTGAATATTGGGACCTTTTGTTGAGTGAAATTTTGTTTCAAGAGTCCTTCACTATGAGAGGTACCAGTGTACATCATCTTACTATGCAAGGTTTTCCTCACAGTTTTCATCAACTGCTAATCTTTCTCAGACATTCCCTGTAGAGGGTCTCAGCCGAATTTAGACATTCATTTTTTCCTCTTTATTTTCACAAAATTCTACAAATATGTGAGTTTCTTGGATCCTCTCAAAATTTCTGGGATTTGTTTCTTCACTTGATGGTCATTTTAGTGAATAGAATCTTCTCAACATGTCTACCATTTAGGTCTTGAAGAAAAAATTATCACAGCTACTTCAAGTAGGGCTGGCCGAAACTTTTGGGACCCTGAGCAAAATTTGATTTGGAAGGCTGCAGCCCACGGCCTCTTAAGTCTCCCCACTGTTCTTGGGAGCCCTCTGGTGATCAAGGGGCTCTAAGCAGTCGCTTACTTTGCTGATGCCTCGGATGAATCTGGCTTCAAGTTTACATAGTGCAAAAGTGTGTGGACAGGATTCCTTTGGTAACTTCCTCTTTTTTGAATGTTTAGCTATGGCAACTAAATACAAAGTGTAGGCAAGGTTGGGTAACCAACGTATTTGCCATTATCATGGTACTGGAACCTGTATGAGAATGACAGGTGGTTCAACAGCCTTCAAATCTTAAACTGGGGAAAGTGCATCATTTGACCATTCAAATGAAACGGGCTTGCCAGATTAGGCTACAAGATGATCGAAGCTTTATCTTCTTGACAAGTACTGTATACTAAATATATATAGATACATATACAGTACTGTTTATAAGTATTTAAATGAGCAGAAATTTTGCTTGTGTGGCTTGGTTTTAAGAGTTAAAAACAGGAACTTTCTGCAAGAGCCAACAAATCTAATTGCAATCAGCACAACAAGGCATGCATTTAGGCATGTTTTGTGGTTCTAAGTTTCTGGAAAATGTTTTTTTCCAAATAGAATTGAATTGTAAAATCAACCAAATAATTTCTTCTATCCTGCTAGAATCTAGCTCAGAATCAATCAAGGAGATTTAAAAAACTAACTAGGGAGAGTTGCTAAACTCATTAGTTACATAGGCTTAAACTAGACCATATACATTCGGAAACAATGCAGTCATAGGCTAGAGATATGCTTATGCTTTTTTTTATATATTTAATGGTTTGTTTGTATGAAATGTACTACTCATGAGTACATATATACACTAAAAAGCTATTTTATATCAATATAACGCCGACAGATATATACACCAGATAACTATTTTATATCTATATGAAACTATGTACTCAAAAATTGGAGTTGTCATGATACACATTTGAAGATAAATGTTACTGTTCAAGTAAGCAGAAGATTTTGTTACTATCAAATACAAATATGATGATTGAATTTATTCTACAGTTGCTGTTGTTGAAAACATCAAACAGCAGCATTCAGGTCTTCATTTGAAGTCACTGCATCTTATGCCTAAGCTCCCTCAGTTTCTTGCCACATCTTAATGTTCCCAGTTCTGCATCTTTGAGGTCTGCTCACAGTTTATCAAGCAAGTTTGTACAGTGACAGACTCTTCAAGCCTTGTAGTTGTTGGATCCTACAACAGCAAATTCTAGGGCTCTTTGTGCAGGTATTTCTTCAGGGCATTCATAGCACATGACTAAACATGGATCACCATAGTTGGGCCACTTTTATTGACAGTGGAATGGTGTTACACATCTTGAACAAATACGGGAAACAAGTGGTGTCCATTCAATGCATGAGGACAGTTTATTACAACCTCCATTACATATATAACAATCAGTGACTTGTTCATAAGCATCAATTCAATATTTGTAGACAGCATTCATAAACAAGTTTTTACAGAGACCAAATTTCCAGTTCACTTTCTCTATTCCATGTAGGGATACATACGAGAACGCACTTAGATACCCATTTTCGGCAATATATACCCCAAATTATAAATATAAAGATGAAACAGCTATCAAGACCATTATAAATATTGTACATGTCACCAGTTGCATGCAGTAAATATGAGATTACTTATCTATAACAGAATATTTAAAACATCTAATTTCATGATGAAAACATCCGATAAAAGTCGGAAGGTGTATGGCTGAAATGCTGTAAATAAATGGACTTAGAGATGAAGGAAATAATCTGACCATATCATACACAATGATTGGTACACCCTGCCTGTCAAAATTCAGACATGAGTCCAATCTTATAACTGATAATTCTTGCCTTCAAAAACCTTCATTTAATAATACTTATGTCATCTATGAATTTTTGTGCCTTTTGGGTGATTGCGTCCTCTGTTATACACAAACATCAAATTTATATGTTAACCATACAACTATCATACTATTCCATAGATAGATTTTCTGCTATTTATCTGATCAAAGTACCATTAATACACATATTAGTGAATATAGACTTCTAGACACTGATATTTCTACTAGTATACACCGAATACTCAAAAACTAAAACATATACTATACAACATTAATTGTAAAAAAAAAAGGCTTCAGGTCCTTGGAGCCGTTATCATGAAAACAAGAAACCTCAAACTAAGATATTCATAGTGCAGTGTAAATTTTAGAAACATATGCATTTTTTTTACAAGCACAACTTTGTTTTTTTTTCCAAATCTTTTATATATAAGCAATGAGGAAAACGTGATTTCATACACTAATGAACTAATTGACTAAATTCCTTTGAAACTTGATGGAAATATTAGAACTCTTATCACTCTTTGTCCATGTCACATGGCAGTGTTCTTGGAAATGGCATTTGGCAAGCTTGCATGAACTTAGTGAATATTTAAAAAATTAATTAATAATCAGTAAACCTGCCCACAACCAGACATGAACTCTATAAAACAGACACTTTCTTGTTTCTCCATCACTTTTTTCTGATGAGGCCAAGATGAACTTGCAAAATGTCAAAATAAACTAAAAAGATCTCCTTTGTACACAACAGGTCGTCTGAATTGTAAAACAAGAATTGTTAACTAAAGAAATTAAAAAAAAATTTTTTGTTGATCGTCTTTAATCAAACTTGTTCAATGAAAGACTTCAGACAAAACATGTCATTATAGTGATATCATGATATTCGGATATTAAATATCACAACAATATCATAACACTGAAGTGATATTTAAAACAAACGTAAATTGATTTCCTATTATTTGTGCCATTTATTGAAAATTACAAACACCATATGAAAAAGATTGGACATTTTGAATGGAAGGTAACAAACACATTATTGCCTACATAGCTACATTCATCTTTGTGCCATTCATGACATCAATTGTACCTTAGATATAACACATAGGTAAATGTACATCACCGACTCAAAAAATCAGTGTATTTGAGTAGCCATGTATAATAAGTGCCCAATGAACCATTATCAAAAGTTGATATTATCGTTTGTTTCAGAGCTACAGCGCTCAGCTTTTTTAAAATTCTGACGTTCAGACACTCTGGATAATGATTCAGAGAATGTTAAAGCTTCAGAATAAGAAAAACTGAGCATTGTATACCTAAAACTAAGGAGAATATCAACTTTTCAAAAATGGTTTGTTTGGCTCTTCTTGTGTCTGGCCACTCATTTGTGGAATCAATTTATTCCTATTAAAGCACAAAAATGTTTCAAAAGGAGTTCGACATTAATGGATTAAAAAACTGAACCAAGAAAGAGACAAATGCCCATCCAAAAATGGAAAAATAAGAATTGATATTTCCAGTCAGAAGAAAATGAGAAAAACACTGAATTGTGAAGTCAACAGTTGGGCTTGGGAGGTGGGGATGGATGGAGGGAGTAGAGGGGTTGGGTGTGGTCATTTTCATCATAAACCACCTCTGCCTACTCAGATAAGATATAAACAAACTCTTACCTTTGCAGAAGAATTTCAAGAATTTGGTTTGATGGCATTTCAATACGAAAGGCCACAAAATCGCACAGAATCTGATCTGGTGTTTTTTTTCACCTGAGAGCGGATAAAACAAAATAAAAAAAGGCAACTGAGTCTTGACGGAAGAAAGGGGCCTTCTCTATCAGGATAAAGAGAGGGTGAGGTCAGGAAGTGAGAGGTTTAGAGTGAGAGAGAAAAGAGAAGAAAAAAGAGAAAAAGAAAGAACAGGTCTGCTTAATCATTCGATAGAAACTGTCACATAACCAATGTCTTTTGGTAGCATTTTGAGTTGGGGATGATCAATTAAAAAATAAGAAAAAGGGATGATCAAAATATAAGTTATTTCTCCTGCCTTTTGTCAGAAGTAATCACTAAAAAAGCCTAAATTTTTGAAAAACAAATGTTAATGCTGCTGGATACAAATTAACGATCAATTTAGCAAAAACTCACTTTGCAAATTGAACCCCCATTAAAAATCTATTTAGGAGGTAATTTTCAAAAATCAAAAAACAAATCTTGTCTAGACATGATAAAGAGTAAATGTTGAAAATTTCAGCCTTCTAGCTCCATCGGTATGGTATGTTTGAGTGATACATACATACATAGCAAGGCAGCCGGACCAACTCGAAAACTATGTTGGTAGTTTTGGGTGACAGTTTCTTAAAAGGTTGGTAAAGAGGGAGAGAAAAATGAGATGGTAGAAAGAAACAAAGAATGAAGAAAGTCAGGAGAGAGACAAAGATTCCAATGAAGGAGAAAATGTGGAAGAGAGGAAAGGGAAGCTGTAATAAGTAAGAGTGAGCAAGCCGACTCTTAATTTCATACAACAAATTTAAATGGTAATACCAAGGGGAATAACTACAAATCAAATTTACTTCCCTTCAAGTTTTAGGTGAATTCTTGAAAAGTTCTTTGATTCCATCGGTTATGATAAATTTAACAAAATTAGTTTCCTCTATGGAAGAGCTCTCTCGTCAATTAAGAGCTTCTTTGCTGCGGTTTATGAATTTAGGAATTAAAAGCAACAGAGATAGAGAGAAGAGGGACAGAAAAAAAAAATGATGGTAACAGTGAAAGGGTGTAAAAGAGCCTGGTTTTGGAATCATTACTTTATCTTCTTTGTGTGCAGTTGATGATGGCATGAGGCCTAGGAAGTGGTGAAGACAACTGTGTCGCACTTCCACCTCATTAGTATCCAGTTTAAATTGTGTATACAGTCTGAAGAACAAATTTCCTAAATATCTGAAAAATTTCCCAAATTTAAAAAAAAAAGAAAAAAGAAGAAATCTCAAGCATTAGCTCCCAACTTTGAAAGCTTCTGACCCGTTGAAAGAGGATCCCTGGTTGAATAACCAAATTATAGAGAATAAGTATAAAAAGCTTTTGAAGAGTTTTCTGGACTGTTGAATCCCTGGCTGTTTACGTTGTTCACACTCTTTGAAAGTTGATAAACAATGTCTTTTAGTGGCATGTTGTTTCGAGATGATCAAATAAAAAAATTGGAAAAATGAGTGATCAACGAATGTTTTACTTCTCTGGCCTTTTGTTGGGAAGTGATCCTTAACGAAGTCTGAATTTTCAAAAAACAAGCATGAATACCATTGCATACAGACTAAGGGACAAATTTAGCACTAACTTACATTACTAATTGAACCTCTAACTAAAAACCTAATTGGGAGGGTTTGAGACATAAGGAGTAAATGCTTGAATTTTTAACCCTCCAGCGTTATTGATGCTATCTGTACGCATGATAGATACATAACTGAGCAGAATCACTTACAAAATGAAGAAACCTATTTTGACAGTTTCTAATTATAGACAGAAGCTACAAAAAAGCTGTTCTTGAACACTAAATTACTCACACAAGTTGTGCGATAATTAGGTATTACTGATTCCAATTAAATACAAATGATTTAGCTTGTTCAAGAAATAGCTGTGAAGAAAGAAAAATTGACAAGATACAGTGTGAAAAAGCTATAAAAAAAGAATTTGCTGAAATAAAAATAATTGGTGGGAAAATCCATTCAAATAAACATTCAAATTCAATATACATTTGTTGACTTTTTTGCTACAAAGAAAGGTAGAGCATTTAGTGCTGTGATCACAAATCTAGCTGAACATCAGAGAATTTCTTGGATCTAAGGTTACTTATAGATGGCTCCTACTTCTGTACTCAGAAAAATACATGAAAAAAAAAAAAAAAAAATCAAAGATTATGTTTATTTTCCATTACAAAAAAGAAAAAATGATTTTACCCCTTTGGTTTTTGCAACAATGTACCTACATAGAATTTAACATAGGAGTGAAATGGAGAGCTACTCAAAAGAAACCATTAGGCAAAGGGGTTTGCACCATTTGGAGTTTTTCAAATTAAATTTGCCTCGTAGATTGTTGGATTGAGATGAAATTTGGTACAGGAGACTTTTACACCGAAGTGAATCTTTTGTAGACATCAATTAATAAAAAGCGGCCTATACGCTGGCTACATCTTTAGTCATCTTTGTTTAGAAAACTAACCCTCACCATTTTAAGTGCAGACACTCTAAAAACAGATTTATTATAGGTGCAAGAAATTAAATTAATGCGAATCAGCTGACTGATAAATGGATCTAGTGCTATATAATGGAGCGTTTAGTGAATTTAGTTGTGTCGGTCACATGACCATTTGAGACCCGACGGATGCCGATGTAGTGCCATGGCCAATTGTGGCAATAATTGCAAGGATTGAAGAGAACTTTTGAGTCATCCAACCAACATATTCTCATAAGTGGTAACTGATTATGCAAGCTGCCATACTACCACAATAAGATGGAGCCAAAGTTGTGGGTGCCAAGTTCTAGAATTGAAAATATACAAGAAAAATGTGACACAAGGCTAAAATGTGTGGGTGAGAACTTGGTCATCTCTCCTAACTTCAGGTTTCGTGGTCACACTAACTGACCCATACGTTCTTCATAAAAACTTCTGCTACAACATTGCTTTCAGTCTGGAAATTTCATTCACCATCACCAAAAAAACAAAAACAAAATTAAACAAAAACTCTATGGAAAATTCTAAATATTTCCATCTATTCAGTTTTATATATACCTATGTAAATGCTGAAAATAAAAGATGCATTATTAACTAGAGTTGCAAAATGATGAGATTATATTTCAACACGTAAATATGATATGAGCTTTTTTTGTAATGAAATGAGTTATATTTTAAATAAAATAAGATATCAAAAATATACGATAATGATATCAGTGGTGATTTTTCTTACACAGCATTTTGTCTTAAGATTACATATCCAATCACCCTTTAGAACCGCTTGATTCGAGCTGACAAATAAGAAGAAACAAATTTAAGATCAGAACAGTTTAATTATTGAAAATATGTTGCCTATCAAATTATCCATATGCTCCTTAGTGTTAATTCATACATAAGTAAGCCCCTCAGTTTTGACGGATATATGCTAATATATTCATATGCAAATGACAAAAAAAAGTGCAAATAAGATTTATTAATTCATTCTAGATTTTCGTTCGTGACAAACGTTAATGTATCCTTCATTCATTTCTCGTCAATTTCATTTCACGAACTCACAACATCTTTTTTCGTAACCCATCTAGCCACTTTTTCCTAAGTAACAAACCGCAGTTGTTCCCCTTGAGATATTGGAGGCTTTCAGAGTTATTTCCCTTGCACCATTGACAAATGTCGATGCTTTCACAGAAATTGGATTGGACTGTGTCCA